>CM062807.1:26999999-28199999 GCA_031772625.1 Pinus tabuliformis
TTAACCTTTAGTCAAGTTATGAGCATCATTGCACAATATCAAGCCTTATTATGAGGCTCTTGTTGCTTAGACTTTCCTCTCTTTTCCCATCTCGAGGACAACTCCCTTCACATGTGCATTGTGCATCCCTAAAGCATAGTCACTCAACCCTTTCTGCTTACACTTTCTAAATTCACAATTCCTTAATCAACCTTTCCTTCATTTCGCATTGCACAATCCTAGCGGACAATAGGGTCATTCCTTGGCCCTTGCATTGGTGACCTGTTTAATCCTTAAGGGATCCTCCACACTCAACTATGCATTACAAAGTCACAATTCCCAAGCATGTCACCCTCGTCTCCTGGAATTTCCCACTACACAAAGCCTTTCCTCTTTCTCTTTCCATTGATAAATGCACGCTTGTAGTGCCTAAACCTCGATCCCCTAGCTCCTAAATCTATGCTATGAACCTATTATGGCCCCTCTCTAAATCTTTTCACACGGTCCCACCACAGTCAATACCTCACATGAGAAAATAAGATAGAACAAGTGATTTTGGGGACTGATGTTGTCTTCTAATGAGCGAATTTCATTTGCATGTGCTATAATCCTTTGTTTGTAGGTATGTGAGGGAGATGGAGAGTTTTTTGTGAGTTAGGGGAAGTACTCTTATGAAATACCTCAGATATTTCATATGCAATACTATTATCCTATGGACACTCCTCTAGCTACAAACTAGAGGAAGGAGGATACTTCTTTAGGAGAGGAAGTTAATGCTACCATCTACAAACAACTTGTGGGGAGCTTGATGTATCTGGTGAACACAAGGCCCGACATGTGCTTTAGAGTTAATCAACTGAGTCAATTTATGGTGAATTCTACCAAGCTTCACTAGAAAGCAACAAAGAATGTGCTAAGATACCTCATAAGCATAACAAATTATGGTTTGTGGTACAAGATGATAGATGGTGTGAAGCTCCAAGCCTTCAATGATACAGATTGGGTAGGGTGTCCATCAGACAGGAATAGTACTTTAGGAGCTATCTTTAGTATTGAGTCTGCAACTATTTCGTAGTATAGTAGGAAACAAAGATGTGTGGAACTCAACTCAACATAAGTCGAGTAAAAGATTTCTAATCAAGCAACATGTAAGGCCATATGGATTAGGAAAACTCTTTTTGGTCTTTTCAATTAGGGGACGAACCTAATAGTGATTTATTGTGATAATCTGAGTTGTATCAAACTCTCTATGAATCCAGTGTTTCATGATAGGTCCAAGCAGGCTTATATAAGGGACTATCACTTGAGAGATTATGTGCAGAGGAGAACTATGATGTTGCAGTACATTCCCACTAAGAAGAAGGATGCAAATATTTTGACAAAGGCATTGCCAAGAGGCAAGTTCGAGTTCCAAAGGTGTAAGATAGGGGTGGTGCAGAAATTTTTTCTTGCTAAGAGGGAGTGTTATATGTGTAGCAAGAAAATCCTCCATTTGACCTGTGTCTTAGTCCAATAGAGAAGTTTGATTTTCTACATAAACCTGATGACTTAGATTTTAGTTAGCTTGAGTGACATGGCCTTGTCACCATTTATATCGGAAAATTTGAGTTTATAGACTTGGAGTAGAGTTATGCATGTAGTGATTGCTAAAATATACCAACCTAGTTCAGCTATTTTGAGTTAAAATTAGTTAACTGAGCTCTAGTCATTAATAGAGTCAGTTGAAGGTCAGTGGATTAATTAAGACTCTTTGCAACTCACTGATCTCTCAGTTAACTAGTTAATCAACCAAAAATATCCTAGTCATGTATGGAATTCAAATTGCCTAGCTAGAGTGGAGGAAAATGCACATTGTAATCATACTAGTTGAATGTACAGGCTTTGAAATTAAGAAAGAGATCAATTCACTTATATTTGCACAAGGGAATAGGGAATTCCCATATTCTTTAGGAGATTAATTTCTCCAGGATAGCACAAGGAAATATGAGGAAGATAGGGGGCTTGAATAGGCTAAGTGTTGGCCAAAGATAGTCATTCAACAAGAGAACAATTTTATAATGTATGGTGTGCTTTAGATCTTGATGTTGACATTGTAATAATTTCTCACTCTCATCTGATTAATGACAAGCAGAAGAGGGGTTTTCCCGGTTGGGTTTCCTTGTATATCATTGTGTTCCTTGGGTTTTGATGGTTGCATGTCATTGCATTTGGTTCTATATTGTGATTTTGTATTGTGCAAATTGTAGAAGAAATTTGTTTCTCTTTGTTTCAGTTCGAATTCATCAGTGGTAACAAATTTATTTCCATTTCTAAAAAACAATATATTATATAAATACTAGTACATTATATGTCCAAATTTGTTATGAATTCATTCATTCATGTGATTCCATCAGCATGAATGCATAATAATGACTATGAGATATCTTGTGAGTATTAAAGCATAATACTTATACCATAGCAATTTCAACTTTATTAATATTTATCAACTACAAAATGGTTTCATTCACAAATAAGCATCAATTGAAAAGTCCAAGTAACTCATATAATTTCTTTCAAAGTAAGTATATATTTATTTTAGTTTTGAGTATTTTTGAAAAATAGAAATTTATTTTTTTTTCCAATTAATATCATCACTTTTTAAAATACAATTTACTTTAAAAAATAATCTTTACTATTGTATTTGTTTTTTTGTGTGTAGGGTTTTAAATTTTTCTATTATGATTGATTAAGGTTTTAGGCAATAGAAAATGCCATTTGATGGTTATTTCAAGTGCTAATGCCAAGAATGAAGTTTTTTTTGTGCAAGGGACTTTCAATTCAATTAGATTGTGGTTATTTTCTCCTTGATTATCCATTTCTAGTGGCCATCCATCATTTTTATCTTGCATGGAAGAGAAAGATCTAGATTGTCGAGGTATTCAATGTTTGGAAAAGCATTTCTAGGCTACATTTTGACTTTTATTTTGATCATTTCGATACATTCCATTAAATAGGTTGTTGGTGTTAGATTGATTAGATGGCTTCTTGCAGGAGGTGGGAGATATTCCTAGGACTTTTTTTATTTTTGGGTCAATGGCTAGAAATGAGGATAGAGAGGATCCCCATTTGGATGAACTTTATTATCAAAATTTTAAATTAATTTTCATCTATTCCCTCTCATATTTGATCGTCTTTCTCATTGATACCCTTTGAGAGGCTTTGATAGAAAAATGGTAGATTCATTTTTCAGTAAGAGGGAAAAATTTAGGTCAAGCTCTACAAGGAAAAATAAGTTCTGGATTTAAGACATTTGTGGTATATATCTTTAGATATAGTTACCGGAGAATCCACAGTAAAAACAATTTTCCGTCAACGTTTCAAATCCCAACTGGGATCCATAATCAAGACTATCTTGATGGATCCCAGTTGGGATATGAAACATTGACAGAAAATGGTTTTTTACTATGGATTCTCCAGTAACTATGTCTAAAAAGAAGTTCATTTGAGCTATGGAGAGAACATATTAATGGTTGTTAGGAAATACGTGAGGTAACTTTGAAGACATTACAAGTTTTCTACGAAAAGCTATGGTTTTCTAATTATTTGGAAATCAGTTAGGGAAGATTCCCTAAATCATTGGTTGGAAATTAATTCGCCATCAATCTTACTATAGTTTATGGTCTTTCATATTCTAATTTTGAGGTTGAATCTATTTTATGCTTGATTCAAAAGTTGATGTTAATAGAACTATGGGTCGACGATGGAGATGTGGTCCTTCAAGGTGAGTCCTTCAAAAGTGGTTGGTTGATTCTAACCAAGTTAGGCCTCCAGTTAGAATTCAGTAGGAGTGGGGAATCCTTCCTACTCTTCAATGGTTTTCTAGAATGAGATTTTTAGGGTTACAATTGGTAACAAACTTGAAAGGTTTGTTGGGATAGATTCAAACTAGGTTTCACAGGCCAATCATCATCAGGCATGGGTCCAAGTTGAAGTAGAAATTAAGTATGTTTCATTTAGAGAAACAAATGTAGTCTTTAGTGGTCTTTTTTGGATCCAAGAATTTTATTATTGGAGGATACCATTTTGGTGCTTCATGTATCATGAAGTCGACAATATGAAAAGCCAGTGTAGGAAGATATTTCGTTAGGTGAGTAATGAAAGAAAGGTTCAGGTGGAAAGACATAATGGATTTTAGGAGGGAGGTTTTCAAGCTCTAGGTTCATAGATGATGGTCATAAGATGGTTTTCTTCCTCATTTATAGGTGATGCTCCAAGGACCATCTTAATGGAAGGAGATGGATCTTCAAATTCTGTTTGTGGTAATTCTCTTCCCATATCCCCTCTTCTTGAGTTTCTTGTTTCTCCTGTTGGCCCAAATTTTGTTGTTTCTTGGGTAGGGGTTCACACATTTCTATGGCCACTCCCCTAGCTTCTCCTTCTCAACAATTCTACCAAGTTTTAAACTTGTCCTTGCCTTTGTCTTCAACACATCCCATCACCTCTGAAGTTTTATAGTTTAGATGTTGTAGTGGTAATGGTGTCTAGTGCCTCTACTTTTTTCATGGATTATGGCCCTTCAATAAGGAAGGGTTATGCCTTTAGGCCTTGTGTTAAGCTTAAGGATGATTCATATTCGTAAGGGGGTTTTTCCTCAATCCCATCCATTCCAACCCAGCGGGAAGGAAATACAATGAATTGAAGAGTCAATAGAAGGTAGTTCAAGATATATAGAAAGGAAGGTTGTCCATTATTGCTAGGAACCTTGGAGGAGGGAAATCCCTTAAAAGGGTTACCCCATGAAAGTTCTATCCTTAGTTCCAAAGGGGATGAAAGTGATCGTAAGTAATTAGCCCTAAAGAATGTCATTTTAAGAAATAAGCTAGACATTATTTTAATTAGGAAACAATGATGGAAAAAATTAGAACCAAAGATATTTTGCAGCCATGGCTAAAAACTTGATATTTTTGTAATTTTGATTCATATGCTTAGTTGGGTAGATTTATTTTGGGTTGGAATACAACATATAAGGCTAAATTTCTATGTGCACTCAACTCAACCATTTTGATTTAGTTGGAAATTAAAGAGTTATGACTAAGGATTTTTGTTTTGAATATTTATGGCTCGTATTCATATCAGGTTCCTTTCTAGGAAATTTCTGTTGATACTAATATATTGAAATACCCTATCTCCCTAATCGGAGGATATTTAATCATAGATTGGTGCACGCTGAACTAGTGAAGTTAGTGCAAACATAGAGCAACTTCCATGTGAAAAAAGATACGATTTCAAGAAGGCCAAATTGACTTCTAGCATTTGGAGAACTTTTGGACAGTTCAATTCTTTTGCATCAGTGTCAGCTAATCATTTTTTGATATTCTTTCAAATGGATTATAAAGGACAGAAGCCCCCATATCCTTTAAATTTCAATCATTCTTGGCTCATATAAGAATATTATAGAGAGATAATTGAGGATATGAAAGAACATCCAACTTCCTCTTCTCCATTTTCCTTTATGTGTTGATTTGCAAATAATATTGTGAGAATTAAAGAAGCCATAATGGATGGTTCAAATCCTTTAGAGAAAAGTACAAAGCACAACTATAGGAGGCTAAGTATTACAACATCATATGAATTCCATGCGTTATGCACTCTATCTGATTTAGATTTATAGCTACTTGCATTGGAATCTTTTGGCCACTCATTAGTTTCTTTGTAGCTTAGGAGTTACACCATTTGGATCAAAGATGGTTATAGTAATATTGAATTCTTTCATCAGTATCCAAACTATTAAAAACATTTAAACACAATTTGTGAAATTAAAGATGTACAATTATTTGGTTCTCTCATTTAATGGCATGACGGAAGAGGGGTTCCATCATTTCCAATCACTCTTTATGGAGTTGAAAGGGTTTCTAGTTCAAGAAATTCTAGAGGTGATATCCAAGGTTTCTATTATTTTTTTGATGAATTGAACTAGTCATTGGAGGATGTTGTTATTTGAGTCTAAAACTCTTGTGTATCATGGATCCATGAAAAAGGTAAGAGCCTAGGTCTAGATGGGATCATGGTGGAATTTTTCATTAGTTTCTACGATTTGTTGAAGGATGATTTGCTAAAGGTGATTAGGGAGTCTTAGGGGCAAAAGAAATTTTTGGGATCTATAAAGTATACATCTATTACTCTCAATCCCATAAATAAAAATGACGTTTATTATATATTTTTCCAACAAAATTCATGTTGTAACATGATATACAAGATTTCACCAAAGGTTATTGCTATGAAATTAAGTCTATTTGATTGAATATATTTCAGAAGAAAAATTTTGATTTTTTTTCAAAGGATAATTCATGATTTGGTGCCAATAATTCAAGAAGCTATTCATTTGGGTAAGGTGTCAAATCAACATGTCAAAATCATAAACATTGACTTATCAAAATCCTATGACAGAGTAAGTTGATTCATTCTTTGATTAGTTCATATGAGTATTCATAACCAACTAGATTATGGGACGTGTTGAGTTTATTTCCATTGCAATGCCTGATAATGGATTTCCATCTAGGATTTTTCGGACCCTAAGGGGGCTTTGGCATTGATTCCCTTTGTCTCCCTTTCTCTTTATTATTATGGGTTAGGGTATTCGAAAATTGATATGTGATCTCAAGGGAATCAAAGTATCTCATTAGGAAGCCACCACACATCATTTGATTTTGGATGTTGTGCTTTGATCTTAGGTGGAGAAATATAATTAACCAAAGGTTTTCCTTGAGCTAGTATGGATCAAATTTAGACAATTTTTCTCAGTATTTGTTGCTTCTATGGTTTGTTTTGGGGGATAAGAGACATCTTTCATCTTTAAAAGGAATTATGAATATTTATAGCAGATACACATGTTTGGAAATAAAATATGAAAATTGTTGTCTTATTCCTTTTATTTGTTAGATTCTTCCTAGAAATATGTGGATCTCCTCTCATTGCCTTTCCTAGTCCTCTTTTTGAGTTGAAGACAAAAGTATTGTTGTAGCCATGGAACTGCATATGAGTAAATCGAAAGATGTGGATCTCCTCTCATTTCCTTTCCGAGTCCTTTTTTTGAGTGTAAGACAAAAGTATTGTTGTGGCCATGGAACCCCATATGAGTAAATGGGTGTACCCCAAAATGGGGTACCATGTTTGGTGGACCACTTCTGTAGATCTTGTTCATCACATCATCTTGCATGAATGTGAACGATTAGGATTTTTATATATAGAGGATGGAATTTTTCTAGAATAAAAAGGAGCCAATAATCATCATTGTTTCTTCTATAGCTTTCTTGATGCATCTAGAATTATATTTTCGGTATATTTTCACTTTTGAATGGGTATGGAATACAAACTACATGGATCAATAGCACAAAGGAGTTGTTCTCCTTTGTTCCATGGATCAACACCATTCAACAATTACAAAATGAGAGAGAACCTTATTTTTTAGTGATTATAATGGGAAGAGGAATGGATAGTAGTGACATATAAAAGGGGTAGTCAATGTATTTATCAATGGAGAAAGATAGTAGGCTAGAAAGTTAAGGGAAACCATAAAGATCCAAACAAAGTCCCTCTTATATATATTATGAGTGTGACATTTCATGGGAAATATTATGAGTGTGACATTTCATGGGAATTTTTGAAATGGAATGGAATGGATGTGCTTCTTATTTCAGTGGTGTGAGGTACTCATCCTTTCTCAACTCATAGATATTACCTAGTTTCCAATAAACTTGAGTTGAAATATTTTTTTTAAATCATTCCATATCAATTGTAACAATCACTTTAATAACTTCTTTCTTTCTGGCATAGAACTTCACGAACACAATGGTACATATTTGTTATTACATAGAAGTGAGTTTATTTATGAAATGGATTTTATGCCATGATCAAGTGCAAAAGACAATATTGTAATTTTCACTAGAAGCACAGGTGAACATGCTTGAAGCATCGTCCTCCACATAGGTGTATGCCTGTTGGCATTGATCCTTGAATATTTGTGAATAGTCAATAGGAGGGAAGGTGTTATAGTAGTCCCCATCGCAGCAGTATTGAGATTAATTGAAAGTTACACAAGCACTGTTGCATCCATCATTCTCCTTCAATTTTCTGGGGTACATGGCATTTATGTTGCTGCTACAGGTGGGTGTTGTGTAACTAGTGTCAGAGGGAGTTATGGAGATGGGGATATTGAAACCATCAATGAGAGAGATGTCATGGTAATCTTAATTCTTGTCCCATTCATAGTATGTTCAACAAGTGTCGCAAGAGGTTGTCCCGAATGTTAGTAATTGAGCAAACCGTCACAGTCACCAGTGGTGCAGTTGCTTTGATCCGTTGCGTCGAAGGAGCAGCCGGTGTGCCCCCAAAACCTACTCGAAGTAGTTGTTCCTGCAGGAACATCAGCACTCCAAGTTTCACCCTGTCCCAACACTTGACCACCACCTACGGGATTTCCTGCGGCCCATATCGTGTATGAACACTGGTTTTGGATCACAAATCTCACACTTGTATCTGCTTTACTTACTAAGAAACCAATTTATTTATCTATGATATTTTGATAGGATTGAAAATATCTGACAACGTGTTTCAGAGTCCACGTTTTGAGTCCGCTAGTGTGACTATTCATCAAATTTCCAGATGATAGCCACTGACCCTTAATGAATAGCCACACTGGCTAGCATGAAACCAAATAAAAATTATATTACATCACAAAAGCCTAAACTCAAATATTTATAACATCTTAAAACCAACTGATCTCTTATTAATCCCTACCTTTGGTGGTGCACGGAGTATTGTGAACTATGAGCATTTACCTAGCATTAAATTGCTTTAACTAATTATTATTTTTACCTTTTAACCAATGTTTCAGCAGAAATATTTCATCAAACAAATTTTTATGCAAAATTTTTATTTTTGATTTTATTAAAACTTTCGATAATCCTTTCAAATTTCTCTGGAATGCCAATTTAATGCTAACTTGTAATTTAGCATTACTTAAGATACATTTAATGTTTTCCTACTTCAGTATAATATATATCAAAAGCCACCACTCCAATGCAATGACCATCGTGGCAAGATGCATGTCTGTCACCTCCTTGGTGTTCGAAAGGCACCACTCCAATGCAATGGACAACATCGTGGCAAGTTGCATGTCTGTCACCTCCCTGGCGTTGGACACAATGTTGCCTTTGAAACTCAAATTCTTATTGAGTCACCATCTCAGGAATTAATCACCCTTCCGAAATCTACTTGTACACAACTAATTCTAATTCTAATAGTCATTTGAGGCAAGCAACCAAACTATTGTTGAAGATTAATGCGGCCGTCTCAGGGAAACAAAGATCAATAGCCACAAGCCTGAGGAAGGTCACCGAGCCTCTTGAACGGTTTGAGAGATTATGCCAAAGAAATTCGTATGCGGCCATGGATGAAGCAGAGAGAGTATACTCTGGAATGGTTTGAGATTATGCCAAAGAAATTCCTATGCAACCATGGACTAAGCAGAGAGAGCATACCATGGAACGGTTTGAGAGTATGTCGAAGAAATTCGTATGCAACCATGGACGAAGCAGAAAGAGAATATTGAAGCAATAGCCATACATATATATGGCCCTAGGCAACTTTATATAGTATGTTTGGTGCTTCGAGCATGGGCGGTTTTCTCAGAGAAGGTAATTATTACAAATTCAAACAATGATTTGAATTTACATATTTATTAAAACACTGAAGCCTGAAAAATACTCTGTAAAATATGTTATAGAAAATTGAGAGGGATAATTAACGTGGAAAAAGGGCTATTCTTGTTGTTGGCCACATTTACTCCAGCGATAACCATCTTGCCTTTTTCTTTTGCTCCTATACAAAAACAATCAGTTAGACAAATTGCTGGAAATACATAGATAAGTGGATGCTAGGAAGGTGGAATGTGAAAGCCTCGCTGCAAAGCCTTTCAATTTTAATGTGATTGCGTTCACTCTTATTCTTCGAATTTTAAAATATTTTCAAAATTTGTCATTGAATTAACTTTAACTAACAAAAATAAATTTGAATCTCAATAATAATGTTACGAGAAGATTGGTTTTCATGATAATGCTCTGTCGACAAAGAAGTTGATCCAGAAGATTGGTTTTCACGATAACTCTCTGTCAACAAAGAAGTTGATCTATTTACTAAAAGGTAAGTTGATCCAGAAGATTGGTTTTCATGATAACGCTCTATCAACAAAGAAGTTGATATATTTACTGAAAGGTTTTGCATTTCCCGTTCTTGATCTTTTTCTAACTCGACTTCAGTAACTATTGCCCACTGCTTTCCCATGGCTGCAACGAAATATATGAAAAATTGGGAACAGTAAAGCACATTAAAACTTTAAATTGACAGACTAATTAATTATTTTAATGGTTTTGAAAGTGGATAGAGATTTACATGTTTGAACTTTATTTCGAGAGACCGAAGTTGAATATAACGTACACTTCAGGTACTCAAATGCTAGTGTGAAGAAGATATTAAACATAACAGTGAACCCCATTAGCGCTGCAATTCCAATCCAATACCAGTAGTTATTGGTAAAAAGTCCCCGTGATTGCAACAATATTGATTTTTATTTTGACTCGCTGAATCACATAAGTTTTAAAATTTTAAATATTTCTTGTAATAACCTAATAAAACTGTGCATGCTTCTAACACAATATATATTTGTTTCACAAATTTAATTATTTATTAAATAATGATCCACTCAGATCTCCTTTCACAAATTTAATTTTAGTAAATAACCAAATTTTAATAAATAACCAAATTTTCTTGATATCCCATCAAATCCGCAGGGACTACCATTGTTTGCAATCCTGGTTTATAATATACATGACCCCGCCCCCTTACCTTGAAGATAAGGATTTAATATGAATGCATTTGTTACT
The DNA here is from genome assembly GCA_031772625.1 of Pinus tabuliformis. Taxonomy (NCBI): domain Eukaryota; kingdom Viridiplantae; phylum Streptophyta; class Pinopsida; order Pinales; family Pinaceae; genus Pinus; species Pinus tabuliformis. Next base: position 27,010,898 of record CM062807.1, read on the forward strand.
ATGAACCACCAGCCAACAAGTTAAGTGTCACTACTATAATACAATGAGTTGCAATTCAATTGTCACTACTATAATACAATGAGTTGCAATTTAGAAGAGACTCTAGAGGTCGACTGACCAGTGATTCATTTGGCTTGTATCTAAGGGGTAGAGTGTATTAACTAGCGCAACCACATTTATCAATGCTATTGATAAACGCTGATAGGCGTATATGCACATTTTCCAATGTAGTTGATATACCCCGATAGGCTTATATCAACCACATTAATAATTATTATGGGTATTTAGGATTATTATTCACTATATAAATATTAACAACCAAATTATTCCTATATATTATTATATAAATATTATATTAATAATATAAACTCCTAATATATATTAATTAATAATAAGAATAGCTCATAATAATATTAGATTATCTTTATATTATTAAAATAATATAATAATATAAAAATAATAATAATAATAATAATAATAATAATAATAATAATAATAATAGATATAATATTATATTACTATAATAATATACAAATATAATTATTATTATAATAATAATATAATTAATATTATTATAATAAGAACCATAAAGACCAATTATTTATTATTTATGATAATTAATAACTATACAAATAATAACAACTTTATTCTTATATAATTATATATTTATGATTATTATATTAATATTATTATAATAATATAAACTATAACTATTATTATTATTATGCTTTAGTATTTTTAATATTTATTTTAGGGTTATAAGGTTAATTATTATCAATATTTAGGATTATTAATAGCTATATAAATAACTATATAGGATTATTAATAAGTATATAAATATTAAAAACGAAATTATTTTATATATTATTATATAAAAATATTATATAAATATTATAATAATAATATAAACTCCCAATATATATTAATATAATAATAATAATAATAATATTAATTAAACATACATGGACAACACAAGAAATATGAAAGATAAAACATGCAAGTACATTTTTTATTAACAGAAGATATACATTTATAGTACATTATGTGACTCTTGGGTTTCAGATCCCAAGGTCTCTTGGACTGCTTTTGTCCATTCAACTTCCACACTAACCATTTAGGATTAGGTGTCCAACATTCCCCCCCTTAATCCGAAGGGTTATGTATGAGTCCAAGAAGAGAGCTGTAATACAACATGTGCAAAAAAATGCATGGTAGCACTAGGTTGAATGTGCTCTATGAAATGTTGGTATAAAGGGCAGTTGTTTAAGGATGACCACCAACACTGGAATGCTTAGTGCAGTTCCCGGAACTCTTCCAAAACTGGCAAGAAACTGAAGTTTTCTGCTAGAGGAAATGATCCTATTGTTTTAAAGAGGGAAACCTTCAACCATAAAAGGGAGGTCTCACCCCACATAGAAGGTAAAACTTCAACCTGAAAAGGGAAGTCTCAACCTGTGATGGTTTAAGGATGACCAACAACTATGGAATGCTTAATGCAATTCCTAGAACTCTTCCAAAACTGGCAAGAAGCTGGTGTCTTCTGCTAGAGGAAGTGTTCTCAATTGTGTTCCCGAAACTCTTCCAAAACTGGCAAGAAGTTGAAGTCTTCTGCTAGAGGAAGTGTCCCAGATTGCCAACTGAAGGCATGCTCAGGGGCATCTTTGTCTCTGGCTACAACTCTGAAACTGGTGTGGCAGGTTGTGGCTCAGGCTCGCTTGATGTGACTTTGAAGCTTGTAGATGACCATCATTCCCCCCTTATCAGGTACAAGGTGAGAAGATGGAGAAAACTCAACTGCAAGACTGTTCAATACTCTAGAACAAGTTCTAACATGCGTTTGGAATATCTTCTTGGCTGTTGATGCCCATTGCCAAGAAGTGATCCATCCAAGATGAATCTTTGTTCTTGCAGGACGTTTATTTCTGAAGCATCTGTGTGAAGAATGATTGGTTTTATGACAGTGCTTACATGGATGAAGATCAAAACAATGATCTTTCAAATGGCCAACTCGGTCACAGTGTTGGCATTTCACGATCTGTTGTTGTTGTTGTTGCTGTGGAAGAGGGGCAGAATCTGGAACAGCTGAAGCTGAACTGTCATGAAGAGCATGTGAACTGTCATGAATGAATCCAGCACTCTGAAACTGAATGGGCTTTGTGTAGTCTGGAATATGAAAGGACAAGTCCTTGTCATATCCAAGACCAGTTTTGTGCTTGTTGTGGACAAGCTGTTCCCAAGGTCTAATGATGGGCTTGGGAAGTGCATACTGAGTTTCTACATCTGCATGTACAATTGCTGCTTTATCGGGTACTGGATCTGAATGAACTTGAACAATATTGACTTGCTGTTTATGGGAGTCTGCTTCATTGTTCTGAACAGAAACAAGTTCAGAATGACTCCTTCTTTTTAATTCTTCTTGCTGTAGCTGTGTTTCAAGCTACAAAAAATCAATTTTCTCTTGTGCATATTGTAGACATGTTTGAATTTCTGAGAGAGAGCCTTTGCTGGCTTGGAATGTTTCATGATTAGAGGAATATATCAGAGTTTTTAAGAACTCTAATATTTCAGTAATTCGAGGCATATTCTTCATTGTCAAAATTACAACCCCTTAAAAGACTGATTACAACTATGACCCAATGAGTAAAAGTAACACCCACTCATAGTACAAAGACACAGAAAAATCCTTTGTAAATGTGCAGCAAATGAATCAAGCCAAATTTACTTATGTATCACAAAACCTTAGCAACATCATTAATATCCAATCACTAGGTCAGTCATAATGACCAGGCATTATGTGATTGGTTCACATTCACTCAGCACATTAGCAACATTAACAATAGTATCTTCATATTCTTACTAGAAAACCCTACATAAATAAAACTGCCAAATACATCTCTGTCAAATCATGTCAGTGGCATATATATTCCTCTCATCAATCAGAAGGATCACAACATCAATCTGATTACCAAACCAAACATAACTTCTGCTCAACACCAGCACATAATTATGATCTCATCCTGTAGAACAAACTGTCCAGACCCTAGCAGCCACACAACAACTTGGATATATATATATATATATATATATATTCTGACAGACTCAATCAGCAACAACCGAACTCCACTTATTAAATCACTCTCTACTTGGAAACCTTAAAATTATCAACCTCGCTTTCTGCTCAACTATAAGCTCATCACCCTGAAAATCCCTAGTAGCCAACAATCAAGCATGCAAACTCAGGCTTAGCCACACAAGGTTACTCATCTGCACTACCTTCGTTTTTTATACATGAATCACTCGCAGCTGCATGATTTTTCATTCACACATACGCTAGCAACAAATTTTATCTTATAACAAGCTTCTTACAAGGTCTGTGCCATACATATCTAGTTAGTAGCATTAGTACATCAAGTACCTGCCCATTCATATATCAACCTTTGCTCGCAAATGTCAGCATACATTAATTCTCACCAAAGCATCCCATCATTAAGTTATATTAATCAGCTAACTCAAAGGCGTAACAAACATTTAGCAATATATCCCTATAACACTTTGTTAGAACACATAATTAGTCCACATGCTCTGTTTATGGTCACTCCCAACACATTAGATCTATGCTACATGAAATTGCTCCAAAATTATGTTTGCTCTCATAACCATGACATGCCTTCACTCTTCTTGTGTCCTTGCAACTTGCAGTAGAGGTATGCAAGTCTGGATACCACTGCTTCATACCTTTCAGAACAGAGATAAATGAAAATATACCCTCATTACACCATGCAAGCGCAAATCAAAATGAATGTTGTTCAGATAAAAAATAAATGCACCAACAAGATTACAAGATTCTCATCCATGCAATTGAACTCAAAAATTTTCAGATTAGGGATCAAATAGTCATATGAGATCCTTAATCCCCGTCACTCAAGCATAAACGTGTGATATTTCTACAGTCCTTTTGTGCACATGTGTCATTGTAACGTGTCACAGATAACTAAAGTAGGCCCCGCGATCTGTGATAAATTCTTAGTCTATTAAAACTAGATATTCCGAATGAATGCACGAAGACTTGAACTCTGAGTGATGAATCAGTCGTCGTTTGGTGATGAACTTCAATTGAAAATTTGTGGCGAACGATAGCAATAGGCGTGGGGTATATATCACTAGAGAACAGAGAACCAGTGGGCGTTCTCAGTGGGCTTGGAAAACAGATCCAAAGGAGATCTTGTCAGCATAAAAAACAGGCTGCCTTGTAGATTCTGCGGTCCGAGAGGCTCGGCAATGCCTAAAACGGCACAGACGGCTTTATTGACAGAAGAAGGGAGATATGATATGTGGGAGAAAGAAAGATAGAATTCAATAATAATACCGTCGATTTCAGCAGACAGTCGAGATTTAAGAAGCCCAGATTTCAAACGGACGAACCCATGACAGCCACGAGCGCCTCCTCCGAAGCAGCCTCGGCCCCCACCGCCTTTGTCCCCAAGATCGCGAGTTCGAATCCAGCCCAGAGCTGCGAGGTCGAATTGTGAGTGCAGTGGCTTGACGGAGGAGTTAACGTTCTAGTGTCTCTTCAGATGCTCGAAGTATTCTCGAATTGCGGCAATGGAATGAGCAATATGGAGAAGTTAACGGCTTCTCATTTCTCCTTTTCATGCGGTCTATCGAGCTCGTGACCTCCTTTTGACAAGTCACCACAAACGACCATCAGAGTAGCGAGGACCAACCACCCTTCCGCTTCAGGCTGGAGTCGGGGTTTCTTTCTCCGTCTTAGGCATCTTGTCATCCACGGAATTGCAAGCGACTGCGGATCGAGTTTCTTGTATCAAGCCCGTTATTGAGGATCTCCAGTCCGTGTCCCTCGGCGGCCACGTATTTCACGAGCTATGCTTGCAATAATGGCTAGAATACTGTCCGCCAAATAAGAAGGCTACTTGCCCTGTATGCAAACACCAATGTTCAAACAAAGACATTCACAGGCTCTACTTCTAGCCCATTTCAGAGTCGACTCAGCAAACATACTCACAGCGTCCACGCAGCCCTGATTTTGAAGACGTTGAGGTGCTACGGGAAAATGTGAAAAGACTGGAGGGGCAGCTCACGGTTGTTACTGGTGCCTTGGAGTCTCATCAACAACACATTAAAGAAATAAGTGAGGAGCTTTCCTCAGACATTCCGGAAGGCTTCATCAATTTCTGCATTCTCAGAGGCGAGCACCGGCTCCCTAACTACCACTCGGTGACCATAGCGGAGATATGATGGTATGGCATTATAGTATACCAACCAAGCAGAGAACGTTCAACAGCAACGTTCAAAATTCCAAAACGTTCAACGTTCAATTGAATCCGCACTGACATAGTATGCAACAGGTACAGTTACCAGGTCAGAGACGTTTATGTCAGAAACGTTTATGAATGAGTGAGAGAGCTGAACAGTCAGAGACGTTTTATGAATCAGTGAGAGAGCATGAAACGCTTATGGACAGAGAGCGCAGGTAAAAATATGGCAGACAGACATGTCAGAAGAACTGCTTAGACAGTGCTGGACAGCACCAGGAGCAGCTAACATTTAGCTGAAGAAATATTCGTGAGAAAATATTCCTGAGATGCAAAATTGATGGCAAAAGTGACTGCACAGAAAGGCCATAAGACAAATGGCTCACATTAATTATGCAGGGCAGGAATACGCCTGCTTTGATACCATGTTAAACATACATGGACAACACAAGAAATATGACAGATAAAACATGCAAGTACATTTTTTTATTAACAGAAGATATACATTTATAGTACATTATGTGACTCTTGGGTTTCAGATCCCAAGGTCTCTTGGACTACTTTTGTCCATTCAACTTCCACACTAACCATTTAGGATTAGGTGTCCATCAATAATAATAATAGCTCATATTATTATTATTATTATTATTTATTATTTGATTATAATATTATAATAATATACAAATATTATTATTATTATTATTATTATATAAACAATATTATTATAATATATTATTTAAATAAGAACAATAAAGACCAATTATTTATTATTTATGATAATTAATAACTACACAAATAATAGCAACTATATTCTTATGTAATTATATATTTATGATTATTATATTAATATTATTATAATAATATAAACTCATAATAATATTAATATTATTAATTATTATTATTATTCTTAAACTTTAGTATTTTTAATATTTATTTTAGGGTTTGTATACATAAAGTTAATTATTATCAATATTTAGGATTATTAATAACTATATAGGATTATTAATTACTATATAAATACTAAAAACCATATTATTTATATATATTATTATATAAATATTATATTAACTATATAAACTCCTAATATATATTAATTAATAATAAGAATAGCTCATAATAATATTAGATTATAATAATAATAATAATAATAATAATAATATAATCAATATTATTATAATAATAACAATAAATACCAATCAAATCTCGGACGACACGATGAAGTCTGCAACTGAGGGTTTCGGTTAGGGTTTTCTCTCTGCAGCGGTTACTCAGACCGGCCGCTGTATTCTGCCCGGTTCGCATCCCGTTACTGTCGCTATACTCTCTGCCCTCAGCTTACCTGTTACGGTCACTACACCGGAGGCACCTATACTGTGCGGATTTCACGGGTCTAATTCTTTCTGTTCCTCAACCGCTCCTCTCATGACGTGCTTGCGGTTACTGTGTTGACCGGTTTGAGGGTGCCTGCTTTCCGTTTACCTGCAGTCGTGAGGAGGACTTCTCCGTTCCTAGGCGCAGCTGTCACCATGGAGGACTTGGATGCCGTTGATTACTCTGAAGACCCGTTGGAAGGGGTCTCCATCTGGCGTACCCCATTTTCCATGTCGACCTACTTATTCAGCTCTGGATTCTCCCTGGCTGAACCCTCTTGGCCTCCTGTGGTCCTACCGGACGATCCCCCCACCTGGCCAGCGCTCTCTACTCCTCCGGCATCTCCGTCTACACTTGGGTTTGTCTCAGCTTGTCTAAACCCTAACCCTCGTTTAGATCCCCCTTACCCGGCTCAAACCCTAGCTCCCTTCCTCCGATGACCGACTACCCTCCTGTGTCATACAATTTCACATCTCCAGCTCCCCCATCCGGCAGTTACTCCGCTGTCTCGCCACTCGCCGGATCCCTCCAATCTGCTGATTTCCCCCCTCCTCGCACAGCCACCGACCTACCCACACCTCATCGGGTCCGTCTCATAACAGGGCATCGCTTCCCCATCCCCCACAGGGTACAAAGAAGAAGCATAAGTGTTTTAAATCCAAAGCAGACGACATTTTCTTGAGACTGGAAGAGGACATTCAGTGGGGTGAAGCCATGGACTTTGCGGACAGAGTCCTTGTCGGTCGCATCAGGGGAAGAAATTACTCGGCCGCGCGACTGAAGACCTGGGCAACCGAAGTATGGGGTCACCATCTGGTCGACATCCCATTCGTGCAGACCTTTGTGAGGGGATGGTTCGCCCTGAGATTCGCTCATGGCGACCACACAAATTGGGTCCTATCTTCATACTGGCATTTCGAGCATGCCCCGGTATTGCTAAAGCGTTGGACACCACTTTTTGACCCCGAGACTGAGCAGATCGGTATTGGACCTGTATGGATTCGACTGTCGGGCCTCCCATTACAATACTGGTCCGAGGACATCTTCAAACGGATTGGTAACGCCATCGGCACTTATATGGAATACGACAAATCATATCTGCAAACGGGTATGATGGCCTACGCTCGAATCCTTATTAATCTCGACACCAGAGGAGGTCTATTGGAATACATTACCATCCAATGGCGGGACACATCCTGCAAGCAGATCATAGACTACGAAGGCATTCCATATCGCTGCCGCAGATGTCACAAGGTTGGGCACCTATACAGGGACTGCCCCCTCCTCCACAAAAAAAGGGGCCCTGAACAGAACCGAGAACCGGAACCGACGGAGGGTGGACCATCACAGCCCCAAGAGATGGAAGGAGAGCCCACACAACTTCCGGTGGATAATGCACTAGGAGATTCGAGAGATATACAGGGCACTTCTGCTACAAAGGCATCTGACAAGCGTCCAACGGACTCCATACCTGCCTCGCCTCCTCCGCCCATCAGCTCAGACACTTCTAGAGATGTCGCCTCGACTGAGGGTACGTTTTTCCCTATTTCATCCTCTGTATTTGGCATATCTCATATTTTTGCATCGCTCTCTTGCATGGGTATCCCCTCCCCCCTCATCCCCTCTGGCTCCCTTCAGATACCCCCCCTCCCTCTAGGCTACACCCCCCCTCCTCCCTCCTCTGCACACTTCCCTTTCCCTCACACTCTCCCTCCCTCTGTCCCCCCTCCCTGATATCCTCCCCCTCCCCTTCCTTCCCCCCCCCCCCCCCCCCCTCTTCCCCTCGATACCCTCTACGGTCCAGAACAAAGGGAAAGGATGTCGACGCGATAGGCATCGAACCTATTTACCCCACAACCTCCTTTAAATCGGCTAGAGGCCGCCCCTCCCGACTCACCAAGGCCGCCCCTCCCGACTCACCAAGGCCAGACAGGGCCCTTAGAGCTAGGGATGGCCCTCTGACTATCCCTCCATGAAAATTCTATCCTTCAACTGCCGAGGGGTTGCTAGCCCCCCAAAAAAACTAGCCCTGCGAAGACTGCTCACCTCGACTGCCTTGGAAGTGATCTTTCTTCAGGAAACCCTCTGCTCGGCTGACACTCTCATACCTATTCTTCGCTCTTGGCTTCCGAGCTGGACATTTCATGCTTTGGATGCATCTGGGAGATCGGGGGGCATTACTATCGGTTTCTGTAATAAATCCTTGGTTCTTCGAAACACCTGGGGAGGCAGATGCTACATCGATATGGACTTATTGGACCGCTCCCTTAATGCTGAGATTCGTATCATCAATGTTTGCGAACCTTGTGTGGACAGGGAACCATTTTGGAGAACCCTGTTCGCATCTTAACTTTTCCAGGAAGACAACATCATCCTGGGAGGGGATTTGAACTTCTCCTTGGGTCACTGTGAATCCTGGGGACACTCGGCCCAAGCAGATTACCTGTCCGACTCGATCTCCACCTTACTTGAAGCTCATCATTGGGTTGACATCCCTCCTGTCAGGTTACATTATACCTGGTCCAACAATAGAAGTGGTGATCATAGTCTAGCTAGAAGACTCGACAGATTCCTCATCAAAGAGGCATTCCTTACTCTCCACCCTCGTATTAGACAGTGGGTTGGATCTGGGGGGTTATCTGATAACAGGCATATCTTCCTGGAACTCTCTGAGGATATCCCGAAGATCAAAAGCCCTTTTAAATTCAATGCTTCTTGGCTCAAGGATCCCAACTATCATCAGCTTGTATCGGAGTATTGAAGATCAAATCCTATCACAGAAGAGGAGGAGCATATTACTGGTTTTTTAAGGGAATTATCTGAACTCAAAAGGCTCTCCAGAAACTGGGCACACCTGAAGCGGATTAACGATGACAAGATTCTGAAGGAGGCCAAACGAGCCATTTCAACATTTGAGGATTCGTCAGATGGCACCTTCACAGCACCGGAAAACAAGGATATATACTCTACTCTTATATCTAAGCGCACACAAATTCTAAAGGAAAGAGAGGAGAGCTGGCGCCTTATAAGTAGAGCCATATGGCTGACCGATGGAGACAATAACACTAAGTTCTTCCGCAAATTTTCAAATGGCAGAAAAGCCATTAACACCATCTGCGAACTACAAAACGATCAGGGGTAGAGGATTACTGATCAGCAGGGTCTGGCTAGACTTACTAACGAGCACTTCAAAACCATCTACAAGGCTCCCCGTGTGGCTAACATACTATAGATAATGCGGGTCACTGAATACTTCCCCAGATATGTAGAACAAGAGGATTCAGAGAACCTGATGATGGCTGTTTCGAAGGAGGAACTAGAGGCCACCATTAAATGGTTCAAAAAAGACAATAGCCCTAGACCGGATGGGTGGACCACCAAATTCTTTATTGCATTTTTTGACATCTTGGGGGATGATCTTCTCAGAATCATGGAGGACAGTAGGAGGAATGGTAGCATACATGCAGCCATCAAATCCACTTTCATTGCGCTTTTTCCGAAATATGATTCACCTACCTCCTTTAATGACTTTAGAACCATCTCTCTCTGTAATGTTTTGTACAAGATTATTGCCAAAATCATAGCAAATCGCCTGAAGCCTATACTGTCTTGTCATATATCCCCCGAACAATTTACTTTTCTCCAGCATTTTCAGATACATGAAGCGATTGCCACTGCAGAAGAACTCCTCCATACTCTGAAGACTAAGAAACAGAAGGGCATGATTCTCAAGGTGGACCTTTCTAAGGCATTTGATAGAGAAAATTGGCTCTATCTTAGGTTAATACTTACTCACCTTGGCTTCCCTTGTGCCTACATTAAATGGGTTATGAGTTGTATCAAGGATGTATCCTATAGTGTCCTCCTTAATGGTGAAGCTATCCCTTTCTTCCTATTAGAAAGGGGGCTCAGACAGGGTTGCCCCCTCTCCCCGCTACTCTTCCTCCTTATTATGGAAGGTCTAAGCAGATCCATCTCTGCTGCGAAGGACAGACAACAACTCAAGATTTCGGATAATTTCTTTCTGACTCATCTTCTGTTTGTTGATGATGTTCTGATCTTCTTAAACGAAAGGATCGGAGATTCTTCAATTATGCACAATATCTTCAAGCTCTTCCAATAGGCTACGGGGATGATGATTAAGGAAGGTAAATCTACCATCACCATTATCGATTGTTCTCAGCATGAGTCTATATATACTACCCAACATTTTCCATTCTCTGTACTTCACTTGGATGACAGGCTTAAATATCTGGGCTTCCGATTAAAGCCTCTCGGGTATAGGATAGCAGACTGGACGTGGCTTATCACAAAAGTGGAGAGACGATTACAAATATGGTACCACAAATATCTTTCCAGGGCTGGTAGATTAACCCTCATCAAGGCAGTTATTGAGGCCACTCCAGTTTTCTAGATGACACTTGCATGGATACCAAAAGGCATATTAAACAGAATACAAAACATTTGTTGCAGATTCTTATGGAAGGGAAATCAACCGGGGAAAACTTTTTCTTGGGTCAAATGGGATCGCATCGCTATACCTAAACGATGGGGAGGATGGGGCATAAAAAGGCTTGAGCTATTCTCGAAAGCCTTAGCAGCTAAGCTGGCTTGCCAGCTCATCATCTCAAATAGTCTCTGGACTCGGGTAGCACTAGCAAAATATATATGGCCTACAAATTTGATGGATTGGCTCAGACAGTCTCGGCCCCTAGCTAGCAATATCTCCAACATATGAAAGGCAATGATGAACGTGCTCCCCCTGCTGCGACTTGGAATTACTTGGAGAATAAAGGAAGGAAACGCGGTCCGCATTTGAACAGACCCTTGGGTAGGATGCGGGAACGCTCACAGATTACCTGCCGACTTAATCAGCTACCTAAATGATAGAGGCATCATACACATCAAGCACATTGACGACCAAAACAACTCCACCGTCCTTCAACAAGCTTGGAAATCAGCTTATGATTTGGACATACCTGAGCATTGGAGACGAGACTCGCAACTATATATTGAAGCCCTCACACGGGCCCATATTCGTTTAACGGAGGAACCCGACGAAATCATCTGGGCCCTTGCCAAGACAGGTCTTTACTCCCAAAAATACGGACACATCAGCCTCATGGATCCCCATAAACCTCAATCTTTTGACCCAAATTGGAAGTCCTTCTGGAAACTCAAGACCGCCCCTCGCACTCACCTGTTAATGTGGAACATTCTCTTAGACAAGATCCCTACGAGTTCTAATATGATGAAGAGATCCTTTAATGGCCCCTTCCATTGCCATCTGTGTCGTAAGGCTGATGAGAACACCGAACATCTCTTCCTGAATTGCACTTCATCTAAAGAGTTATGGAATGGTATATCTGCTCACTACCCTTCCTTACTCCCCTGGCAAGGCAACAATATCCAAGATGCTTGGAACTCATGGTGCCTTGCCGACAAAGGAAAAGCAAGGAACATGCCTCTTCTTGTCAACTGGGCCATCTGGATAGCTAGGAATCAGTCCATCTTCAATCTCAGGGAACCACACTGGCCATCTATCACGCAGCACATAATCTCAGATTATGATCACCTTCCAGAAGAGGACCCTGTAGCCCCACAGCGCATCATCACCCCGGAGATCATTGATAAATCTAAACCTTGGGCATATTTTGATGGTTTAGCCCAGGAAGCAGGCTGTGGAGGGGGACTTATCCTACACCTGAATGATAAACACTGTTTCAAAATCCAAATAAACCTGGGGATGGGCACGAACAATTTTGCCGAACTCTGCTCTGCAAAACACCTCATATACTTTGCATTATCTCATCATTGTACATATCTCCAGTTATTTGGTGATTCAAAAATTGTATGCAATTGGCTCAATAATGCATTTCATTGCAATGCATATTCTCTCAGACATATCTTGGAGGAAGCTCACAGATTGATAAACATATTTGACTCTTTTGTCTGTAGACATATCTACAGGGAACAAAACACCGAGGCTGACCAACTTTCAAAAGAGGCAACGCATCTTCAGGACAATGTCTGGTTGATACAGGAGGAGATTAATGGTACTCACCATCAATATTACCACAGACCATTTATAGAACAGGGACAAATTGGGCTTTAAGCCCATGTTTTTTGTAGTGCTCATTGTAAAAACATGTTTTAATTTCTTATATCTATCAGTCGGTTGTAGAAACAGTTCTTGTATAGACATACATAGTACTCTCTCTGTATAGAGAAGATATATATACTTTTTTGCATCTTTTTCCCTCTAACTGTTGAGGGCAGTTTTGATAAAACTCTGATTCCAGACTCCCTGCGAGGAGATTCACCACTCAGCAGTTCAAGTTTTTGTAAACAGACTTATACGTCTTCTGATAAGGCAAGTAGGCAAGTAATGCCTCCATATGCATATGCCTCGACATCTACAAAATGTAATTTCTTAAGTTAATAGAAATTACGACTTTTTCAAAGGGAAAAAAAACAATAAAGACCAATTATTTACGATATTTAATAACTATACAAATATTAGCAACTATATATTTATGATTATTATAACAATATAAACTCATTATAATAATATATTATTATTATTATTCTTAGGTTATAGTATTTTTAATATTTATCTTAGGGTTTGTATACATTAGGTTAATTATTATTGGTATTTAAGATTATTAATAACTATATAAATAACTATATAGGATTATTAATGACTATATAAATATTAAGTACCAGAGTATTTATATATTACTATATAAATATTATATTAATAATATAAACTCCTATATATTAATTAATAATAAGAATAACTCATAACAATATTAGATTATCATTATTTTATTAAAATAATAAAATAATATAAAATTATAAAAAATCATAACAATTATATTGTATTATTATTATTATTATTATAAAATATAATAATAATAATATCTTATTATAAAATTATAATAGTATTATATTTGTATCATGATCCGGATTATCCACAGTTTCTAGTTCATTCTGCCAACGTTTCAAACCCCAAAGGCGGTCCATCATCAGGACAAATCACATAGAATATGAATGAAAGATTATTGACAGAAGAGAGCCTTGCTACCTGGATATAAATAAACCAAGAACCCTAATTTTAGAAAAGCCGACACATGATTTCTAATTTTTATTTTATTTTTATTTATTATTTTCCTTTATAATAATTTTATAAATTTTTATAAAATTCTATCTATAAAAGTTTTATAAAAATTTTAATTAATTATTTAATTATTCATTATTAGTTCAGGTTTAATTATTTTAATCATGAACAAATAAGTTCAATTTATCTTATTTTATTAATTTTGGACTTCAATTATTAATTATTTTAAGTTTTAATTGATTAATTCTTTTTATTTAATTAATTAATTTACATTAAACTATTAATTATTTTTAGCATTCCTTCAATTAATCAATTATTGATTAATCAATTAATTAATTGATTAATTAATTAATTAACTAATGAATTAATTAACTTATCAAATTAATTAATTAATTAATTTCTAATTTTTATTTTTATTTGATTAATAAATTGATTAATTAATAAATGACCTTTTGCTGCAACCCCAAATCTCACATCCATATAGGATAACAGGAGTGACTAATTTTTCAAAGAGGAACTTCTTTTTATCCCGCATTACGAGATTTTCCATTTTACAATTATTTTCAAGACCAAAATAAGCTTTCCATCCCCCGTTAATCCTTTTCTCGATGCTATGGTTCCAATTGAGCTTGTGATGAATATCAATTCCTAGGTACTTGTAAGAATACACTTCCTCCAAGTTATTATTGTCATACTTAAAATTAGCGTAAGTGTCCTTCTTGGATTTGATAATCATAACTTTTGTTTTGCCAATGTTGACAGTCATACCCATGGTATAGCAGAAATCCTTAAGAAGCCTAAGTTGCTTATCAAGGTCAGATGGGCACCTTATGAGAAGAACAATATCGTTAGCATAGAGAAGAAGGATGACGACCATCCCAGCTGAGATCATGCTAGCACAACCTGCTTCCTCTAAATAACCTTCGAGCTTGTTGATGTAAATGTGAAATAGGTTAGGGGAGAGGGGGAAACCTTGTTTAACTCCGATATTACACTTAATATCTTTCGACCACCCCTCATTGCTCTTCAGCTTGGAAATTACATTCTTGTATAACCTTATAGCGGTAGCTCTCAACTCGAAAGGAACCTTTAGCTCTTCTAATCTATTTCAAAGGTTGTTTCTAGGAACCATATCAAAACCCTTTCTAATGTCCACAAAGCAACAAAAGTGATTGGATTTATCATTACAACATTCCTCCACGATGATCCTAAGCGTAACGAGGTGGTCTGTTGTTGAGTGATTCCTTTTTAAACCTGCTTGGCCTTTAGCTCGCTTACCTTCACTTTCAAGCCATATGCTCAACTTCTTTTCCAAAATACTACCATATAGCTTGGCTAAGAGAGGGCTGATCATAATTGTTCAATAATTAGAGGGGTTATTTGTATCCACACTTTTAAAAATGGGGATAATGAGGCTCTCAGTCCATGGTTTAGGGAACCCTTGCTTGACTGCTTGATTGAAAAGCTTGTGGATGTGGGGGATGAGAACAAGACCTCCAATATTTAATATTTCTGCCTGGTAACCTTCAATGTCCTTAGCTTTCCCATTAGGTAGGTGATTAACCCCAAACTCAATGTCTTCTAAAGAGAAAACTTCTTTCGTTGTGAGCAGGGTTTCAAGTTATCCATAACATTGGGAGATTCATAAAGCTTTTTAAGATAGGAATTCCAATCATGTAGAGAAATTTTATTATTATCTTTAGTTTTCCTAGTCAGAATCTCCCTCCAAAATTTCTTAGGACCTACCTTAAAGAGGTGTAAGAGATTCTCTTGTCTTTGACGAATGTACTGCCTCTTTTTCCTTTTAGTTAAGGCTTTGTATATTTTTATCTTGCCCATTTTAAGAGATTCATAAACAGCTTCCTTAATTGCTCTCCTTGCACTTTTACAATCTTTGTCATACCATGGGTTAGTTTTTCTATTTCTTTTACTATTTGAAACTTCAATTGGGAACTTGTTAATAGAATATGAGAGGGTTGTAGTAAAATTATGATAGAGGTCTTCTATGTTGTCTATACTAGATAAAGGAAGCAAATTAGTTTTTAATTCATTTAGAAAGAGATCATTTTTATTTCTATCAAATATTAAGTTCTTTTGGCTATAAGGATTATTTTCTATGGGATCTCTATGCATGACAAAATTGAGAGTTATAAGTAAAGGCCTATGATCAGAGTCAGACTCGTGGCTGTTTAAAATGTCAAACTTTATTATTTTTTTATATAACAGGAGCTCGGAAATAACATAGTCTACCACGTTGCTACCAAGCCCATGGATGGAGGTCATCTCGGTAGAATTGGGCCACTTCGTTAGACCATTGCAAATAATGAGATCCTGAGCACTACAGAGCTTGACTAGCTCTGACCCAAACAAATTCTCCCCAATATAGACTCCTAATATATATTAATTAATAATAAGAATAGATCATAATAATATTAGATTAACATTATATTATTAAAATAATATAAAATTATAAAAAAAATCATAACAATTATATTTTATAATAATAATAATAATAATAATATTTCATTATAATATTATAACAATATTATATTATAATAATAATATACAAATATAACTATTATTATTATAATCATAAAATCATTATTATTGTAATATATTATTATAACAATAACAATAAAGACCAATTATTTATGGTAATTAATAACTATACAAATAATAGAAACTATATTCTTATATATTTATATATTTATGATTATTATATTAATATTATTATAATAATATAAACTACTACTATTATTATTATTATTAGGATTTAGTATTTTTAATAGTTATCTTAGGGTTTGTATACATTGGGTTTATAATATTTGTGTCTTTTGTTTATTAATACCTAAGGGTTTAATACTAAAATCTCAAGGGATTATGAACCAACGGGAATAATATTAAACAAAAAGGACTAATATTATAAAGCCAATGAACTAATAAACCCAACTCTTTAATATTATAAACCTAAGGAATTAGTGAGCCCAACGAATAAATATTAAAAACTTAAGGGATCAAGAAGCGCAAGGAATTAATATTAAAAACACAAGAGAAACATAAAGATGACCATGATTGATACTATAAACCCAAGTTAATAATAAACCCAAAGGATTAATACTAAAACCCCAAGGGACTATGAACCAAAGAAAATAATGTTAAACCCAAGGGACTAATATTATAAATCCAACATTGGTAAACCCTAATATAAATATTAGAAAAACAAAAATAAACATGGTTTATTTTCATGGTGAGAGAATCCTTGTCACAATGTAACATTCAACCATGGTTGGCCATGGTTGCCTATGATTGACAATGGTTGACCATGATCGATATTATAAACCGAAGGGAATAATAAACCTAAGGCATTGATATTATAAACCCCAAGGAATAATAAAACTAAGGTATTAATGCGAAAACCCCAAGGGATTATGAACCCAAGGGAATAATATTAAACCCGTGAGACTAATATTACAAACCCAACATTGTTAAACCCAAATATAAACACTACAAACACTAAAATACTAACACACAAGGCCAGCAAAAAAAACATGTGTGTCGGGCATGCGACCCATCAACCTACTAGCAATGGAAACATGGTTTATTTTCATGGTGAGTCAATCTTTGTCAAAATGTGACATTCAATCAAGGGACTAATATTATAAAACTAACATTGGTAAACCCAAATATAAATACTACAAATACTAAAATAAACATGGTTTATTTGACAGTGAGACAATTCTTGTCACAATGCGACATTCAACCATGGTTGACGATGTTTCGTTATGACTGACAATGATTTACCATGATTTATATTATCAACCAAAGGGAATAATAAACTCAAGGGATTGATATTAAACCCAAATGAATAATAAACCCAAGGGATAAATACTAAAACCCAAGGGATTATGAAGCCAAAGGAATAATATTAAACCCATGGGACTAATATTATAAACTTCACATCGAGTAAAGGCAAATATCAATACTACAAACACTAAAATAAACATACTTTATTTTGATGGTGAGACAATCCTTGTCACAATGTGACATTCAAACATGGTTCACCTTGTTTGGCTATGATCTATATTATAAACCTAAGGGAATAAAAAACCCAAATTTTGATATTGTAAACCCAAATGAATAATAAACCGAAGAGAGTAATACTAAAACCCCAAGAAAATATGAACCCAAGGGAACAATATTAAGCCCAAGGGACTAATATTATGAGCACAATATTCGTAAATATAAATATTACAAACACTAAAATAAACATGGTTTATTTTTATGGTGAGACAATTCTTGTCAGAATGCGACATTCAACCATGGTTGACCATGTTTGGCTATGATTGGCAATGGTTTATAATGATGATATTATAAACCAAAGGGAATAATAAACCCAAGGGATTGATATTATAAACCCAAATGAATAATAAACTCAAGGGATTAATACTAAGACACTAGGGATTATGAACCCAATGGAATAATATTAAACCCAATGGACTAATATTACAAACCCAACATTCGTAAAACCAAATATAAATATTACAATGTCTAAAATAAACATGATCTATTTTCATGGTGAGACAATCCTTGTCACAATGTGACATTCAACCACGGTTGACCATGTTTGATATTATAAACCTTGATGGAATAATAAACCCAAGGGATTGATATTAAAACCCTAATGAATAATAAACCCAAGGTATTTATTTTCATGGTTAGAAAATCCTTGTGACAATGTGACATTCAAGCATGGTTTACCATGGTTGGCTATGATTGACAATGGTTTACCATGATCGATATTATAAACCTAAGGGAATAATAAACCCAAGGGATTAATATGAGAAACTGAAAGGAATAATAAACGAAGGGATTAGTACTAAAACCCCAAGGGGTTATGAACCCAAGGGAATAATATTAAACCCAAGGGAATAATACTAAACCCAAGTGACTAATATTATAAATCCAACGTATATAAACCCTAAGACAAATATTATAATGATTGAAATAAACATGATGTACCATCATTGATTTTCATATTGAGACAATCCTTATCACAATTCCATGTTGGACCATGGTCGACATCATAATAAACCGTGTTTGACTTAGGAATAATAAACCCATTTGATTGATATATAAACCCAAGGGATTATGCACCAAAGGGAATACTATTAAACAAAAGGGACTAATAATATAAAACCAAGGGAATAAAAAACCCAATGGATTGATATAATAAATCCAAAGGAATAATAAACCCAAGGGATTATTATTTATTTTCATCGTGAGACAATCTTTGTCACAATGTGACATTCAAACATGGTTGACCATGGTTGGCTATGATTGACAATGGTTTACCATGATCGATATTATAAACCTAAGGGAATAATAAACCCAAGGGATTAATATGAGAAACCCAAAGGAATAATAAAATGAAGGGATTAATACTAAGACCCCAAGGGATTATGAACCCAAGGGAATAATATTAAATCTAATGGACTAATATTATAAACCCAACATATATAAACCCCAAGACAAATATTATAAAAATTAAAACAAACATTATCAACCATCATTGATTTTCATATTATAAACCTAAGGGAATAGTAAATCCAACTTATTTACATTAATACTAAAATCCCAAGGGATTAATACTAAAACCCCTAGGGATTATGAACCCAAGGGACTAATACTAAAACCCCAAGGGATGATGAACCTAAGGGAATAATATTAAGCCTAAGGTACTAATATTATAAATCCAATATTGATAAACCCAAATATAAATACTACAAACACAAAAATAAACATGGTTTATTTTGATCGTGAGACAATCCTTGTCACAATGCAACATTCAAACATGGTTGACCATGGTTGGCTATGATTGACAATGGTTAACCATGATTGATATTATAAACCTAAGGGAATAGTAAACCCAAGGGAATAATATTAAACCCAAGGGACTAATATTATAAACCCAACGTATATAAACCCTAAGACAAATATTATAAACATTGAAATAAATATGATGTACCATCATTGATTTTCATATTGAGACAATCCTTATCACAATTCCATGCTAGACCATGGTCGACATCATAATAAACCATGTTTGACTGAGGAATAATAAACCCAAGCGATTGATATTATAAACCCAAGGGTTTAATACTAAAACCCCAAGGGAATACTATTAAACAAAAGGGACTGATAATATAAATCCACGGGAATAATAAACCTAAAGGATTGATATAATAAAACCAAAGGATTATTATTTATTTTCATGGTGAGACAATCCTTGTCACAATGTGACATTCAAGCATGGTTGGCTATGATTGACAATGGTTTACCATGATCGATATTATAAACCTAAGGGAATAATAAACCCAAGGGATTAATATGAGAAATCCAAAGGAATAATAAAACAAAGGGATTAATACTAAGACCCCAAGGGATTATGAACCCAAGGGAATAATATTAAATCCAAGGGACTAATATTATAAACCCAACATATATAAACCTTAAGAAAAATATTAAAAACATTAAAATAAACATGATCCACCATCATTGATTTACATATTGAGACAATTCCTATCACAATTCCATGTTGGACCATGGTCGACATTATAATAAACCATGTTTGACTTGAGAATAATAAACCCAAGCGATTGATATTATAAACCCAAGGGATTAATACTAAAACCCCAAGGGATTATGAACCTAAGGAAATATTATTAAACAAAAGGGACTGATAATATAAACCCAAGGGAATAATGAACCCAAGGGATTGATATAATAAACCAAAAAGAATAATAAACCCAAAGGATTAACACTAAACCCTCAAGGGATTATGAACCCAAGGAATTATTAATATTAAAAAGTTGAAGAATGAAGAAAACCAATAATTTGATATTATAAACCATTGGGAATTACTAAACCCAAGTGAAAAATATTAGAAACCAAAGGGATCAAAAATGGCAAGGAATTAACAGGAATTAATTTTTTGAACCACATTGTAAAAGAGTTGTCTTTAATGTGACTTTTTAGAGTTTCTAGTGCCAAAATCCGACGGAAACTTTTGTGGTGAAATCTTGATTTGTGTTATTTAAACTAGTTTTTGGTGTTATTCAACACCTTGAAAAACCCCTCGTGCACTTCTATTGTGCAGGGGTTACCCATCAAACTTGTGATTTCAATGGATTCTTGCGTGATTTTAGAGAAATTAGACCAGGAAAATCCACAGGAAAAGCTTCCAAAAATTCGCACTAAAGACAACTCACATTGTAAACCATTAAGACATCAATACAAAAAATTTATATGAATATATTGTACTATAATCATTAAAACATGATAAATCATCAAGACATTAATAATAACACATTTATATTAACATTGACTACATTTATTGGTTATTGGAAGAGGTTATTGACTATGTTTGAGTAATGGTTGACTTGATTTGAATATGTTTGTCTATATTTGATTAATGTGGTTGAATATATTTGATTATTAATATTAATTAAAAATATTAAAAAGAGATTATGTTTGAACAACATTAGTTTAGTCTTCTCATTTTTCAATGTTTCATTACAACATTTGATAAATTAAAATGTAATATAACATAAACAATATTAGTTATCATTAATGATTAATTATCAAAATTAAAATTAAAGTTTAATTTGATATTTTTAAAAATAAAAATGACAAAAAATACATTTTTATGAAATTTTGTTCATCCACAATTTTTTATTTATAAAATAAAAATCCTAAAATTTATGTATTTAAAAATACACATATTTACCTATAAATAATAACTATACAAATAATAACAACTGTGCATGGGGATTTTAGGGTTAGGGTTCATCAAAAATAAAAAATGTATTCACTTTTGTGAATGTTTAGAGTAGGCTTTAACACCGCACCTGAGATCTAGGTTTAGGGCATGGGAGTTTTAGGGTTAGGGTTTATGTTGAGCAACTATGACTGTCATTCGTAGCTATATAGGCCTCGGCAATGGCGTTGATTAACAGAATAAAATTTGGGATGCTAAGTTGTGGGTTACGATAAAATACCTGGGTCAAATCCTGTAGATTCCATCTCTACAAACGAGGATGCTGGTCAAATCCTGTAGATGCCATCTCTGCAAATGAGGATGCTGGTGTGGTTGCTGGATAATTAAAATCGTTGTTGCTGATTCTGGTGGATAACCATTCAATTCGATTCCATATAGATATCAACTACCCTCCAGACATGGAATCGATTCCATATCGATAACCATTCAATTGTTGTGATCACTACAATAGTGTAGACTTTCGACTTTTTGCAAATTCTTACAATATAACAAATTTTATTTCCACGATTCGTGAAGGCTTATGAGCTACCTGAGCGAGTGAGCAAGGGATAAATGAGGCCATAAATCTTAAATCAAATTTGCAAGATGAATACCTACAACATGACCAGTTTTATTCCATGATTCCTGGAGGCTTATGAGTTACGTGAGGAAGGCAGAAAATGAGGCCATAAATCTTAAATAAAATTTGCAATAAAATTTGCAAGGTAAAGGTGGCCGGCCATGATGTATCGATGACACTCTCAGTGACATGTTGACCTTGAGAAATTGAAACCGACTTTTGATCTCTTGAAATAGACCATGGGACACAAAGATAATATGAACACGGGGACATTACATAGCCACATTTATGACAAAGGTGCACAATTAGAATATTATATCACATAGTTGTATACCTTAGTTTCATACGTGTCAGAATGCAAAGAGACATGCGTTTCATCTCTTTTTGACATTAATTTGTTAATTTCATTTTTTCTAATCCCATATAGCAGGGGAGAATGCCAACAGTCAAGAGTTTCATGATTAAATGATGGGATAACTCCATGTTGCTAATATGGAAGGAAAACTGTTGTTCCATCCTATCTTGTTTCATATTCTTTTTATTTTATTTTTTAATATTATTTTTGTTAATCTTCATACCTGGAGATAAATGACAGTAAAATTCTAATCTCATTTGATAAAAAATTTATTTACTTAGGATTTAAATCTCTGATTTAGATATGCAAGGAAGTTATGGCTTTTAATTTTAGATATGCAAGGAAGTTATGGCTTTTAAATTAAGTGATTGATCCAGTGACGACGAGAATATGTTGGCATCTTTTAGTTTAGACCATCAAATCAAAGGGATTAATTAGCAAAATGATTTAAATGCCCAATCCCAATAGGAGGGACACCTATCCGCTTAATGACTATCAAGATGGAATGAGATCTAAATTTTCATTCAATAATTGACCAAGAATACAATATAGCATAGGTTCACCAAATTTTCATGTAATAATGGATGAAGAATATAATAATTGACCAAGAATACAATATAGCATGGGTCCACCCAATTTTTATGTAATTATGGATGAAGAATATAATGGCAAGTAATATTTAACAGATAATAAGCTCCTCAATACTGTCTGGCTGTATATGCCGATCCCTAAATAATATATTTGTTTAAATCTAACTGTGAACTGGGAAATATGTAGCACCCAATATAATATGGCACAGTTCTCCTAGAATGGTTAGAAGACATGTAGTTTATTGATTGACCAAGTATACAATATAGCACAGGTCCCCAAACTTTTCGTTTAATGATTGACCAAGAATACAATATGGCACAGGTATCGAAGAATACAATATAGCACAGAAGATATGGCGTTTAATGATTACAATATGGCAAAGGTCTCCAAGAATACAATACAGCACAGAAGGGACGGGTTTTAATGATTAAATATGGCACAGGTCTCCAAAAATACAATATAGCACAGGTCCCCTAAATTTTGATTTAATAATTAACCAAGAATACAATACGACACAGGTCTCGTGGACTGGTTAGAAGAGACGGGATCGTCGTTTGGCACATTAAAATTACTTCCCAATTTCCGCAACTCGTAATCTTCTAGGTGTTCCCGGTCCGTCTTGAAACTAGTGGTCACAGACTTCCCTCTTCCTGGTTCGTACATGAAAATCTGAATGACAAATACGATTGATTGGAAACTTTCGCAAGCTCTTCGCATGTTTGAGTTTTGAATAAATGTTTGCGTTAAAACAGGTTTGATTTAATCTTCGTACAATTAGGTTTCGAATAAATGTGTAGTCATTTCCTTACTTTAATATTTATAAAATTATCTATAATTATTTACTTTAACATTTATAAAATCATCTTTAATTATTTATTAAATCATTTAAGATCCCTTAAAAGATATCCAAATTGATGCATATACCCCTTAAGTTTTCCAAAATAGCATTACTCATTTGCAAAGTAGAAGTAAAACACCTTTGGTTTTTACAGGATAGAACTTCTTGCGACCATGCACGCAATGGTATTCTTATTATAAATATGAAAATACAATCAACATGATTGTAATACTCTTATTATAGCTATGGTACTACATAGAAATCGGTTTACTAACGATGTATTTTATGTAACGACCAGAGAATTCAGTATGATAAACTTCTAATCAAGGGCAGAATATAATGTTGTAATTAGCACCAGAAGCGCAAGCGTGGGTTTTAGTGTCATCAGTGGGATATAGGTAGGCATCTGGGCACTGGTCCATTTTGCAAGTCAGTGCTTTGCAGCTACCGTCGGAGGGAGTTAGGGAGAGAGGGACATTGAAACCATCAATTACAGAGAGGTCATAGAAATCTTGATTGTTGCCCCCATTCAGAGTATATTCAACCAGCGTTGTAGGAGACTGTCCCGAGAGCGTACAGCTGAGCACGCCACCGCAGTCACCAGTGCTGCAGCTTCCTTTACCAGAGGCATCGAAGGAGCATCCAGTACGTCCCCAAAATCTACCTGAGCTTGTTCCTGCGGGCACGTCTACACTCCATGATTGACCCTGCCCCAACGCTTGACCGCCACCTACGGGAATACCTGCGGGCCATACCGTGTATGAACACTGGTTCTGGATCACAAACGTCGCACCCGTAGCTCCTGCAGTTACAAAAGCAAAAAAAATATTTCTTTATGATATCAAATATTTCTTTATCATATCTGAACTCATTTACGTACATAAAATACGATGCAATGCAGTCAAGGGATTACTGTAACCTTACCTTGAAGACAAACGTTAAATATCAAAGCTAGTATTGCTGTAACATAAATCGAAACTGCTAATGTTCTTGCCCCCATTGCAACGTCCACCACCAAGTAATTAAACACAAGTACTAAACAACGAAGGAATTGCGGTTGAGCTTATTTGATGTTGTATAACACGAATGGCACTCTATATATAGGCGGGGCTAGCCATCCCAATCTTGGTCTTAGCGTAGCGTATACTGCACGAAATTCTTATGAAGGTTGATCCCCCCTAGTTGGGCGGCGTGGGATGAATCAGAAGGCGCGCTAATCGCTCCTGGACATTCGGGTTTGTTCCAGATGTTCCGGGTCTTCTTAAACTAGCGATCACGAAATGCTTATCCACACTGAGAGTGTGGAAAAAATTACTAAGAGAGAGGATAAGGAAAAAAACGTGACGTTGATATTTATTTGATTATTTCATGAATGTTTTTCTATATAATTAAGTAAAATTAATTAATTTTATTTTTTTAATCAAATTTTAAAATATTTTTTAAATCTACAATTAAATAAAAATTAAAATGTGCAAAAATCACTACCAACTTGTTAACTCCCTCACCTTGTACTGTTGTAATGTTCCGGGCCGTCTTAAACTAGCCCTCTTCTTCTAGAGTATGCCACGAAAAATTATCCGCTGGAGTCTATGACTCACTATCAAGATTTCATTCAATGATTCACCAAGAATACAATATAGCGCGTGTCCCCTAAATTGTCATTTATTTAATGATTGCCCAAGAAACACAATATGTCTGGACTTGTTAGAACAGATTGGTCGTCGTAATCTTCCAAATATCCAGATTGGACTAACGACTATCAAGATTGCCCAAGAAACACAATATGTCACTGACTATCAAGATTGACTGACGACTTGAATTTTCATTTAATGATTCACAAACCATACAATATAGCACGGGTCCCCTAAATTTTCATTTGATTATTGGTGAAGAATATAATATGGCACGGGTCTCCTGGGTCGTCGTTCGGTACATCACAATTGCTTCGTAAAAACGAGTGACCACAGACTTCCCTCTTCATTTTGTGTGTGAAAGGCTTAATTTTATTTCCTGTCTTCCTGGTTCGTACATGAAGCAAGATTGATTCGACACTTTCATAACCTCTGCGTATAGTTATGTTTTGAGTATGGATTGTTTTTTGAAGGTTGAGTATTTATTATATCCACCACATATAGTATTAGCACTTTTGTTTTTATAGTATATTAATTTGTTTTTTCTTTTACCGTTCATTCATAGTTTAAAATGGGAATTCAATTTTTGTTATTTTTTATTTTATTTAAATTTATTTATTTGTAAAGTGATTGGTTGAGGTTTTATTATTAGTATATTTTGGTAACTTCTATTTTTCTATTAGTTACTAGTATTTTTGTTTTAAGTTTTATTTATTTTTTATTTAACTTTTTATTTTTAAATTTTTACATTTTTTTCCTAACTCCGTTGAATTTATTTTATTTAGTTATAGTCTTTATAACTCCAGCTTGCAACATATATCAAGAATTCAAGAAATTGTTCTTATTACAAGAAATTGATTTTCTTGAATTCAATAAGTTTATCTTTTTTTTCTTCTTTCATGTGTCTATTAGTAATGTCTGAGCGTATCAATTATCATAGACCAAGGATTTGATAGCTATGAGGAAATCCAATGCAATGCACTAGAGCTCTTCATTTCATTTTGGGTTATTAAAATTTTATGGTGCAAAGGTTGGGGAATGAGATCCAAACTAATTCTGCCATAGCTCTTCATTGCATTTTAGGTTATTCAAATTCGATGGTGCCCCTTCTTCCAACTCTTGTGTCTGAGGAGCAAACTAGATATTTGGAAGGAAGGAAAATTCTAAATAACATCATTCATGATCACGAGGTGGTTCATTCTCTCAAGAGCAATAAGCAAGTGGGTATGATCATACAACTTGACCTAGCGAAAGCTTATGATAAGGTAAGCCGGTTGTACATCAGGGAAGTACTAAGCGTATGGCTTTGACCACAACTAGATAAGATGGGTAATGGCCCTTGTTACCACAGTAGTTTTTCAATCCTACTTAATGGCTCTCCATCCAGAACATTTAGGCCTTCAAGAGGCCTCTGAAAAGGAGATCTGCTCTCCCCCTTCCTCATTATTCTCATGATGGAAGGATTAAGCAAAGCGATCAAATCAGTCAATGCGGAAGGAAGAATCCAAGGTCTCAAACTAACCCTGAATGGGGATACCTTGACTCATCAACATTTTGCGGATGACACTATGTCGCAGGACACACCCACAGTCAAGGAAGCTAACGATTTCAAACAAATCCTAAACGATTTTGCTATGGCCGCTGGTACAGAGGTAAGCCTCACAAAATCAAAAAAATTATTTTTTTATACCCACATTTCTATTCAAAGAAATCTCTCCAGAATTCTTGGCTTTCAAAGAGATCAACTACCCTCCAAATATATGGGAATACATCTCACTAACAAACCTCTAAGTAAGGAAGTTTGGGAGCCAGTGACTAATAAAATGCAGGACAAAATCAGGAAATGGACAAGTAGATCTCTGAATTTAGCAGGACATCTAGTGCTTATAAAGGTTGTTCTGCAAACCATCCCCATCTTCATGTTTCTAGCTCTTCCTGCTCCAAAAGGAGTTTTACAACACATTAGGAACATCCAAAGAGATTTTCTTTGGGGCAAAGGGGAAGAGAAAAAAAAAGGGGCTCTGGTAGCTTGGGAAAAGCTCTGCAAACCCAAGATCCATGGAGGTTTGGGACCTCATGACCCGGAAACCCTAAGCAAAGTTTTGGGGGAAAAACTTTGGTGGAGATGGCTAAGGGATTAAGGTCTCTTCCAGATAGATTTGACTCCAAAATAAGTGCTATAGAAGAAGAAAAGGATCTAGATACCCTCAAAATGGATGAACTCCACGGAATTCTTACTGCTTATGAAATGAGGAAAGGTGGCCCAAGCTCCAAAGATGTAGCATTCAAGGCCTCAAAGTCAAAGAAGGGGAAAGAAAGGGATGAGTGTAGTGATGAGTCAGATGTGGAATCCGAATTGGCTCAATTTTTACGAAAGCTGAAGAGATGATCTAAGCTTAAAGGCAAGTATCCTCTTATCTATTTTAAATGTGGTAACATAAGTCATTATGAAGCCAGATGTCCTCATAAACATGACAATGATGATGAAGGAAATTCTAAAAGAATGGCACACAAAAAGAAAGGGTTTAATAAGAAAAACTTCTTCTCCAAGTAAGATGAATCTGATGAGGATGAGTTTATGGTCATAAAAAAGAAATCAGATGAGGAAAGTGATCATGATGAAAGCCAAGAAACATTATTCATGGCACTCGCAGATGATGATGACTCAGGGCTGGAACGAAATGTAGAGGAACTGTTAATAAGTGCCATTGAAGAAAATGAGAAACTATGAAAGAAAATCATTTCTCTCAAAGTGGAAAATGAGGAAATAAGAAGGAGAGAAGATCTCTTGGAAGCAAAGATTAAAGAAAAAGAAGAGACTTGTGAAGAACATGAGATCGAAATAGTGTCTCTGAGAAAGGAGTTGGAGCAAATTAGAAAGGGCTATAAAAGCTCTCAAATACTTGAGACTATTCTAAAAAATCAAAAACCTCAACATGACAAGTCTGGAATAGGTTTCAAAGGAGAATCCTCAAGCACTAAGAATAGTGCGAAAAGCTATGCCGATGCACTTTCCTACAATCCAAAAGATGAAAAAGTATGTTATCAAAAGTGCATCCCAGATCCCAAGAATGAAGAGAGAATTACTCCAAAGAAGAATGTGGAGTCGAATCATGGACACTACAGCAAATACAAACCTGTACTCCACCAAGCGCCCATTGCAAATCCAAAGAATGAGGGAGGAGTAATTCCCAGGAAGGAAATCGACTCAAACTGTGGTTTCTTCAATAGGTACAAAACCATCTTTCTTGGACACTACTTTCACTATAAAAACTTGGTCATCAGGTAAGACATTGTATGTCTCGCAGAAGTGAAAAGACAAAGCTAAATGACCGAATAATCAACTCATATTCCCCCAAAAGGTAGGGACAAATCAAAACCTTCAATTCATTTGATCCCTTGACCAAATTTGATTTGATTTTCTCTTTCTGCTACAATAATGGACACTATGAACAAGACTCCCCACTTAAAGGAAGAAAGACGAGTAGAAAGAACTCCAGAGTGGGTAAATTCTACCTGGCTCTATATGCTCAAAATAATGGAAATCATTGGTTTGTGGATAGTGGGTTCTCTAGACACATGACAGGAGATAGAAGAAAGTTTGTCTCATTGAGCAAAAAGGAATGGAATGTGTCCTTTGGAAGTGGATCTAGAAGAATTGCAAGAAAAGGAACAGTTACTCTAATCAATGGAAAAGGAAAAGCTCAATATGCTCTGCTAGTTGACGGACTCAAGCACAACCTCCTGAGTGTCAGCCAAATCTGTGATCAAGGACATAAGGCTGTTTTTAGCACCAAAGACTGTGAAATAAGGAACTCTGCCTCAGGGGAACTTGTGGAAAAAGGGGTGAGAACATCAGACAACATTTACATTCTGAACAAGATTCAAGAAAATAAATGCTACTTGAGTCAGACAGATGAGAGTTAGCTGTGGCACAAGCGACTTGGACATACTTGCTTCGAAAATGTAATCAATATCAGCAAGATCAAAGTTGTACGAGACATCCTAAGGCTATTCAAACCAAATCAAGGAGTATGTGGTCCATGTCAAGAACTAGCCAGAAGACAAAGGAGCTCTCTATATTGAAGCCCTTGGAGATCATCCATGCTGATGTGGTTATTTGTTGATGATTAAACTAGAATGACGTGGACATATTTTATAAAGTTTAAAGTTGAAAATTTTGAGTGTTTTAAGAATGTAAAAGCCCTTGTAGAAAATGAAAAAGATTAAAAAATTAAGTGCCTCAGAATAGACCGAGGGGGAGAATTCACATCAAACGAATTTAGTGAGTTCCGTAATATTCATGGAATTAAAAGGGAATTCTCTGTTGCCAGAACACCTCAGCAAAATGGGGTAGTTGAAAGAAGAAATCGAACAGTCCAAGAAAGGGAAAGAACAATGATACTAACAGCAGAATTACAACCTAGATTCTGGAGAGAAGCAGTAGTGACAATTGTCTATACATTGAATCAAACTCAATTAAGACCAAATTGTGAAAACACTCCTTATGAGCTATGGGAAGGAAGACCTGCTTTGATGAAGTACTTCAAGATCTTTGGAAGCAAGTGTTTCATAAAAATAAATTATGGCTCACCCAGAAAGTTTGATTCTCGGGTTGATGAAGGGATATTTCTTGGATACCCTACATAGAGGAAGGCTTACAAGTGCTACAATTATCAACTGAAGAAAATAGTGGAAAGCATTGATGTAAAGGTTGATGAAGATCTTCGAGAAAAGGAAATTGAAGAACATGAAGATGACTTTCTCATTGAAGAAGAAGAACCTAAAGAAGAAGAAATAGATGAGGAAGAAGAAGAAGAAGAAGAGGAAAGAGAGCCACCTAATACCTCTTCAAAGATGAAGTATGTCCAAATACATCATCCAGAAGAGCAGATCATTGGTGATAGAGATGAAGGTGTGCAAGCTTGAAGAAGGATAACAATCACACCCAAGAGAAAAGTCATTGCCCTCCTATCTATGATAGAACCAGAAACTTTTGCAGAAGCAAGTAAGGATCCTCATTGGGTAAAAGCCATGGAAGAAGAAATGTCCCAAATTGAGAAGAACAAGACATGGGAGCTAGTACCTCGTCCAAAGGACAAAAACATAATAGGAACCAAATGGGTGTTCAAAAATAAAATGAATGAGGAAGGATAGGTTATCAGAAACAAGGCAAGACTTGTTTGCAAAGGCTATTCACAAATTGAAGGAATTGACTTTGAAGAGACATTTGCACCAGTGGCCTGTATGGAAGCTATCAGGATGTTCTTGGCATTTTCTTGCTTAAAAGGATTAAAAATCTATCAAATGGATGTGAAATCAGCATTTCTAAATGGGGAACTCAAGGAGGAAGTCTACATGGAGCAGCCAGAAAGTTTTGATCTAACAGCAGGAAAGGACTTAGTCTGTAAGTTGAAAAAGGCTTTATATGGGTTGAAACAAGCTCCTAGAGCTTGGTATTAAAGATTGGATCACTACCTAAAACAATAAGGCTTCAAAAAGGGAGTGGCTAGAAGTAATCTATACATAAAGACAAATGAAAGTAAGTTACTAGTTGCTCTTGTTTATGTGAATGATCTGATTTTTGCTAGTAATAATGATGAAATGAGCCATGAATTTTCTCAAAGCATGTCAAAAGAGTTTGAGATGTCAATGATAGGAGAGTTTCCCCACTTCTTTGGACTTCAAGTATCTCAAACCAGAGCAGGATTGTGTATATCTCAAACCAAATATCTAAAAGACATGCTCAAAAAATATGGAATGGAGGACTGTGCACCCGTGAGCACACCTATAACCACAAATTGCAAACTGAGCAAAGATGATGACTCTCCTCTAGTAGATGCAACTCATTACAGGTCAATGATGGAGCCCTTCTATACTTAACAGCTACAAGACCAGACATAATGCAGGAAGTAGGAATGGTGGGAAGATTTCAATCTGCTCCCAAACAATCCCAATTATTAGTTGTAAAAAGAATTCTCATATACCTGAAAGGAACTTTTGGTTTCAGTCTTTGGTACCCAAAGAGCTCAACACTGACTGTCAATGCATACACCGATGCTGATTGGGCTGGAAGTATAGATGATCGAAAAAGTACTAGTGGAAATGCGTTCTTTGTAGGAGACTACCTAGTATCCTGGCTCAACAAAAAACAATCATCCATATCATTATCCATTGTTGAAGCCGAGTATATTGTTGTAGCAAACTGTTGTACTTAGATACTATGGATGAAGGAAGCTCTAAAAGATGTCGACATATGTATAGATCAACCGATTATCGTCTATTGTGACAACACAAGTGCTATCAGCCTCAACAAAAATCCAGTGATGCACTCAAGAACCAAACACATAGAAATCAAGTATCATTTCCTCTGTGAGCAAGTAGCTGAACAAAACATCATCCTGGAATATATTAGTACTAAGGAGCAAATAGCTGATATTTTCACAAAACCTCTTCCTCGAGAAGCATTCAAACATCTGCGTCAAAAGATGGGGGTTATTTCTTTATCATCACTCAAGTTCATTCATAAAGATGTAGCAGGACAGGGGGAGTAGTTTGACAGGGGGAGTCCATATTCATTCCTTTGCCATTGATGTCAAAGGGGGAGAGTAGAAGAATATTGCCATCAATAACAAAGGGGGAGATTGTTGGACACAGATTGTCATTGATGTCAATATGGCAATATTCTAGGAGCAAAAGGAGCCAAGAGGAGCAAAAAAGAGGATGCAGACAGCCATCGCAACAACAGAGGAACAAGCAGAGACATAAGGAAGTAGATAAAGCCATCAGAGGAGCAATGGGTGCATTTATATTATCGGGAGCTATTGGGCCACAAAAGAATTATATGCATGAAGATACAGGTGGAGGAGCATATATCATACACATGTGTTTTTACACTATCGGAGGCATAGAACCTTATATATATATATATATATATATATATATATATATATATATATATATATATATATATATATAGAGAGAGAGAGAGAGAGAGAGAGAGAGAGAGAGACTATTGGGCCCATAAAACCCATGTATGCATGATTTAACACTATCGGCAGATAGAAAGCCCATATACATAGGCTTAACACTATCAGAGGCAAAAGACTTGGCTCTAGGGCAAATACTCTATCGGAGGCAAATTGCGGACTTGAAACTCTATACATGGGAGTGTTGAGTTGTATCAGGTCTGACACATCGCATCGCTATGAGGGGTCTATGTTAACATCGAGCCTTGACCCTGCGTGAATTTTGATGACCGTTAGCGAGTAACACATCGGCACTTCGGAAGTGGGAGCTACAATATGTCAAGCGGTCCATTGCGATCGCCGATATTGAGATCGCATCAGACCTCCACCAGGGGCAACTCCCGACTGCGATGCATATCCACGTGGACCTGCCTCACATTACAAAGATGACTTAATCTATGATCGCATCCGTCGCATATCGCAAGCCGTAAAGCCTTGCCACATTGGAAGCACCCACTGCAATAGGTTGTGGACCCGACGGGCATATTAACTATGGTTTAATATCATATCGCATCCAGCCCATCGGATCAGTGGAGGATCGGCCATCGGCCATTGGCGAAGTCATGGGTCTGATATATAAAGGACCCCGAGAGTCTCGAATCACTGATTGTGATTTAAGTGTGGACCCGATACAGGAATAGGTGTGATTGTAATATATCCTGAAGTCTGCCTTTTAGTCTGTTTGACTATTTTTTTCTCATATTCTTTGTGTAATGGAATGTCTGGCTTGTGCGGGGTGTTTTAAGTTGAAAGGCTTATGATGGCTGTTCCGACGGTTCAAAAGGCTAAACGTCAGTGAAAAAGGGGTGAATCATGGAAATTATGATTGTGATCGAGACAAAACATCTCCGTTTAATTGAAAGAACTCTGTGTATGCCACAATCATTGCCAAAAGGAGTATTGTTATGTAAACCGGGAGGATGTGTTCTCCGTGGATCATTTGGACTAGTCTAAAGAATCAACGTATCCCTAGAAAGTTAGTGAACTTGGACAGTGTAGAGGAAGCTGCAGCGACAGAGGAGGAAGCCTAAGAGGTGGTGTAAGCGGAAACAACTGGATAGACGCATGGGAATGTATAAAACAATAAAAATAGAGAACTTTTGTTGTTGTTGTTGTGGTGAAGAATCAGAGTGTGAGGTAGCAGAAGCAGTAAAGGTAGAAGAGGTAGCAAAAGCAGTGAAGGTTGTAGAGGCAGCAGAGGAAGGAGAGTAGGAGTGAGAGAACCTCAGCTGAATAGAGTGTAGCAACATACCAGTTTATACTAAGGTTGGGTTGGAGTCCAAGAGGTTGGAGCCTCAGAATTGAACATGATTGAAGTCATTGGGGATAGGCGCTCCTAAGTGTAGAACCACTGCAAAACAGAGTTGGTGCTTTGGAGGTTGGAGCCTCACTGAAGTCCAAGTTGGAGCTTAGCAACTATTCATAATCAGATATATACTTATATTGTACTTATTTCATCGCATTGTCTTGAGCTTTAATAAAAGCATTAATTCCAGCTATTGATTTATATGTTCTATGTATACATATACATATCTATATACGCTTTTGGAAATCACTAGAACAATTAAAAAAAATAATAATAAGAAATAATGATTCATCCCCCCCAGTATTTCCAACATTGGTGAGGGGGTTCTCAAAGGATTTAATGGTTGTTCCTCCAAAACGTAAGTGGTTGATTTGAATTAAAAAACTTTGACAACTGGATCTAAACGCCCTCATCCTAGTACCAGTTAGGGACGGTGTAGGTATTCTTGCACGTGCATAATAGATAAGACAATAGTAGCTTTGATTATGCCTGAAGTAAGATGCATACCCATGTTATCGAAATTAGATGTAAGGAGATGTTTTATTTATGTTGCATGGAATATTGAATGAAGACATTAAAGTAATTGTAAGGGTTGCATGTCAGGAGAGCATGTGATATTATGCCCAGGGTGTACGATTCGCTACCTTGATATTTCACAGTGGTTATGATCCTTCGTTCATTGAACTTGCAATGACTGTGAAATCTTAACTATAATCAAGACAAAATTTTTAAATTTATGGGGCATAGAGGCTATTTTCCTAGATAGGCTAAGGAGTTTCGTTACCAAAAGTGTGTCTTTTAAAGATAGCATGCTAGAGTTAAGTACAAAAACTTGGTTGTGTCTAATATTTATTGAGGGTGATTGAAGGTCTACTTTTGAAATGGTCACACATTCCCTAAAGAGAACATGTCAAATGCAGAAACATTGAAGATCATATGAGAGTGATTAAAGGTTTGTCTCTAAAGTTATTATTTTTTTTAGATGGAAAATTGGGGCGTTAGATCTCTAATAGAATTCATTTGTTTTTATAACATGAATGATTAATATAGGCTTTGGATATGTGAAAATACATAGTTGGTTAGTGCATTTTTCTTTTTGAATCCAAGACAATTTTCTTGGACTCATGTGCTTCTTGATATCGTGCAAGATTAACTTCTAATGTTAATGTAGTTCTAGATTTGAAGTTCAAATGAAATGAAGGTAAAACCACTAGTTATAGTTTGCATCCAATGATTTCTATGGTTATAAATTTTAACCATCAAACATGTAGCCAAAATATAATGTGCACATCACAAGCCCTGAATCCTCATGAATGTTTCTAATGGAGTTATTCATCATGCTTTTGTTGTTTCACATTTGTGGCAATGGTCTTGGCTCTTAATATTTGAACTAGATATTCCCACATTTATTTTATGCATATGTAAATAGTTGTTTGATGCTTTGCAGGTGGTCCTAAGACTTAAGAGAAAGCACATTGGTGGTACTCTTATAAAG
Organism: Pinus tabuliformis; assembly: GCA_031772625.1. Taxonomy (NCBI): domain Eukaryota; kingdom Viridiplantae; phylum Streptophyta; class Pinopsida; order Pinales; family Pinaceae; genus Pinus; species Pinus tabuliformis. The sequence goes on from CM062807.1 coordinate 27,046,302, forward strand.
AAGAAAAAGTGTAGCAAACATCTAAGTTCTTATGCAATTGTGTTGTATTTGTTTTTGGAACTTCTCTTTAAAAGTATTAAGCTTGGTGATATGGCATCCTATGTGTAAGATTCTTACTTAGATTTTCCTTCTTGGCCGGGTAGAGAGCCATTAGATCTATCAAGAATAGAACAAAGATGCTATTTGGGGCTTGAAACTCTACATGGAATAATACAATTAAAATGCATGAACACGATTGTTCATAGAATATGCACATAATGGGTTGCACATTTGCTTTTTTTAGCACAAAGACGAGATATCGAGACTCATGATCCCCTCATATTGACATTATCTTCTTTCTAGATTTGTCTAATGCACGATTTTTACTCAAATTTACCTATTTGGCCAGACAGAGAGTGATTGGCTCTATCAAGAATAGAAAAAAGATGCTATTTGCGGCTTGAGACTCTAGGTGGAGTAATACAATTAAAATGCATGAAGAAGATTGTTCATAGAATATGCAAATAATGGGTTGCACATTTGATTTTTTTAGCACAAAGGCAAGATATCCAAACTCATGATCTCCTCATCTTGACAATAGCTTCTTTCTAAATTTGTCTAAGGATAGACAACCCCTAATTAACGCATTATTTTATAGATAAATTTAATGTTATTGTTCATTTCCTATTCATAACTATGTACATAGTCGAATAAGATTCAAATGCACCACCACATATTAAATTTCATCAAAATTATTTAGTTTGATTTAAGATTTTATTCCTATGCTCAAAAATCTTGGAGAGAAGCTGCTTGAGCTCCTTGTAATTTTGACATCATAAAAGGCTAGGAAGGTCAGTATTGCAACAAAAATTATGAAACTGAGATCTAATGTGGTTGTACGCGGGGCACTCTAAGAGGAAGTGATTTTCATCCTCAATGTTCATATTCTCACAAAGATGGCATATCATTTCCATCCATGGTGTTTTAGGAACTGCCCAACGACTCGTTTCACTATGGAAGCTCATGAGAGTTTGTTCTAATCTTGGCTATATTAATTTTCTTCTTTGAGATAGTTAAAACAAAGAGATACTTTTGATCTTCTAGGGTGGGGTTGATGACCTCCTTTTAATATCTTAATTTTATTTTAGCTGCTAAATCTTTCTCACACCACATTTTTCTTTGAAATTAGAAGTAACAATATTTTTTATGATAATAATGTTTTGCAATGCAACATTCTCGTCGATGTCCCAATGGTTTAACTAGGTCCTCGTGTCTTTATACCAACCTTGCTTGTGTTGAAAATGGCAACAAGAAATGGTAAAAATAGAATTGATAAAAATAGCACTGCTATAAATAGTAGTTCAGGTACCAGTGCTGGACTGAGAAATAAGGAATGAAAAATCGAAGTGCTAAAAATAACATTGCTATTTTTAGCAGTTCAAGATAGATTCCTATTTTAGTTAGTCCCTGAACTAAAATAGTGAAGTAAAATTAGAATTTGATCTTAGCAGTTGTTTGTAAAATAATTAATTAATTCATCTTGATTTAATTAGTCAAGGAAAATCAAACATGAAGTCTATGCGGGGACATGCAACAATTTCTCCATTAATTGAGGAATTTATCCATCAGTTAAAGAGATAAGTATGAGTTGTAATTAGTTGGCTCAGCTAACTGAGTCAAGTCTAGTTAGATTAATTCAAACAATTTGTTGAATTAATTGTGAGTTCAGTTAGTTAATGCTTGCATGCATGTAACTGTTGCACTTCAGATAACTGAATATTCTCTCATAAATAACTCATGCATGTTAGTTTAGACAGAGACCCAGTTGAGATCAGAGGAGGGACAGTGTACTATCAATTGGATGGATTTTTCCTATAAAGGAAACTCATCTATGCAGAAGGATTTATCTCCTTTAGGATTGCGTAGTTACTACTCGGCCAAGTGAGCAGTGTGAGGTGGGAATTCACATGTGTGGAAGCACTGGACCCCAAGAAAAATTGTGGAAGGAAATAGGAGGCTTGGAGGGCAGAGGAGAAGGTATGTGAGAGGCCTTTGACTGTCTATGAGTAGCAGAGGGATTATACTGAGAGCTGGCTGGCTTCCAAGCAAAGTCTTTGTGTAATTCTGTGACTATTTTCCACTTGTATGATAATACAGAGATTGGGGTTTTAGGCTAAGGCTTTCCTCGGATTATATTTTGTGTTATGTGTGATTGGTTCTCATTCTTAGTTATATGTGTTCTCAGATCTTGCTCAATTCGATTAAGCTTCCACAAAAATTGTTGTAGAAGTAGATCTTGTATTTTTCTTTAGTCTATTGCATAATCTGTTGATCTACAGTGGGAATTTCTACATGATATCAGAGCGAGGTTTTGTAGAAAAAGTTCTACATGGTATCAAAGCAAAGGTGATCAAGGAGAAGAACTGTATACAAGAAGGAGGGGTTCGAAGGTTTTGGTTCCTGAATATAGAAATTGAGTTCTTATCACATCTCAATTTCACCAATGGCGTTCAACAGTTTAAGACTCGAGTATGCCCTTGATGGGAGCTCGAATTATATAGCCTAGAAGGATCGCATGGAGACAGTATTAGAGCATAGCAGTCTAAAGGAATTCATTGATCAAGAAGTCCCCAAGGCGACTGATGCTACTCAACTGTTGGAATGGAAGAAATGTGTGGCTAGAGCAAGGGGAATCCTCCTAGAGGGAGTTCGAGACCACATTGTCTCGATCCTCCATGGGAAGGAGACACCATTTTCAATGTGGAAAACATTGAAAGATCTATATTAGAATAGCAACGATCAGAGGAAGCTGGCGCTGAAAGACAAGCTTCGAAAGATCAAGTGTGAAAAGGGCGACACAATCTCTACATATTTGAACAAGCTCACCACCTGCAGGGATGAGCTTGGAAGTGTAGGGATCATGACCACTGATGATGACATGGTGAGTCTTGCACTCCTTGGTCTTCCTAAGAGCTGGCATAGCTACCAAGACTCGGTTAATGGAAGAGAAAAATTGCCAGATTGGGAATGACTTTGGTCAGATCTGATGCAGGAGGAGATAAGAAGAAGCACTAGAGATGGATCTTCTTCATCCAAGGAGGATGAAGAAAATTATGCCTTAACAAGTAAGGAAAAGAAAGGGAAGGAGAAGGATTCTCATCCAAAATCGAGTTCTTCCCATGGTGGAAAGAAGTTTGACAAATAGAAAGTGTGATGCTTTCATTGTCATGAGGTGGGCCATTTTGCTACAAATTGTCCACTGAGGAAATCCAAGAAGGGATCCGTGGAAGGATCAGAAGGTGAGGCACTGGCCTCACAGTTATTGGATTTCACACTTTTTGCATGTATCGTTTCATCCATGGTGGGAAGTGGTTGGTTTCTTGACAGTGGAGCTTCTTTCCACATGACCAGTGACAAGATTTTGTTCAATACCTTGGAGGAGAAGGATCTCTAGATGCAGATCACGATGGTAATGATGAAAAGTATAGTATCTCAGGTGTAGGCACAATTTCTTTTTAGAGGGGGGATGGAGCTCACATTACCTTGACCGATGTCAAATATGTACCAAGACTAAAGAAAAACTTGGTGTTGATCACAATGGTAGAAGATAGTGGCTATGATGTAGTCTTCAGTAAGGGAAAGGTTTTCCTTCGACACATCACCAAAATATAGGTGAAGCAGATCGGTTCACGAGTTAAGAACCTGTATGCTCTTGAGGTTCAATATGCATGAAAAGCCTTGAGGAGCAAGGAAACTGATGGAGACTTGGTGGTTTAGAGGGAGAGTACATTACCTCTCAACATGCAGCCACAAGAGAAGTCTCAAACGATTGTGGAGAAGCCACAATTTGTTAAGCAACTTCAGGAGGTTGTGGAGTAGCCACAACTGGGGAAGCTGAGAGGAGACCAAGTGGAGGCATCCACTCATGCAAAGACCTCCAATAGAGGGAAATTTCGAGCCAAGTGGGTAGAGGGATCACATGCATCCATACCTCTAGGTAGGAGGTGGGGCAATGTGGAGTGATCGTCCCAAGAAGGCTGGAATAGGGGTAGAATGCTTGAGGTACCTAACCTCTTTGATTCGAATTTGCTACTAGAGCCCCGACGAGGAGTAGCAGGATTGGATGAGCGGGTAGAGATAGATGCAGATGGAGCAGCAGAGAGAGCTATAGTGCAGGAGTCCTAAGACTATGTAGAGCTAGCAGGCTGCAACAATGCGAGAGGTACAAGAGTGTTGCACCAGTGTAGGATGGCATAGAGAGGTGCGCAATGGTGCGAGATGCATGGAGATGTTACAGCACGTCAGAGGTCAGAGAGGGAGCACTTGTCAGCAGTATATGGAGCTTCAGCATCAGAGTATGTTTCTAGCCCAACAGAGAGGTTAGTTGGGAGTTTTTTTGTTTCTAGAGTTGCTGGAGCATCCACACTTGGAAGAAGTGTTGCATGTAGAACATTCCAAAGGTTCAGGATCGATTTCGAGTTGAATGCCTTTCTTGTTGAGAGGGAGTGTTGAAAATGGCAACAAGAAATGCTAAAACCAGAAGTGCTAAAAATAACACTGTTATAAATAGTAGTTCAAGTACTAGTGCTAGACTGAACAACAAAGAATGAAAAATGGAATTGCTAAAAATATCATTGCTATTTTAGCAGTTCGGCATAGATTCCTATTTTAGTTAGTCCCTGAACTAAAATAGTGAAGTAAAACTAGATTTTGATCTTAGCAACTGTTTGTAAAATAATTAATTAATTCATCTTGAGTTAGTCAGTTAAGGAAAATCAAACATGAAGTCTATGTGGGGACATGCAATAGTTTCTCCATTAATTGAGGAATTTATCCATCAGTTAAAGAGATAAGGATGAGTTGTAATTAGTTGGCTCAGTTAAATGAGTCAAGTCCAATCATACTAATTCAAATAGTTTGTGGAATTAATTTTGAGTTCAGTTGGTTAATGCTTGCATGCATGTAACTGCTGCACTTCAGATAAATGAATATTCTCTCATAAATAACTCATGCATGTCAGTTTAGACAGAGACCTAGTTGAGATCAGAGGATGGACAACATACTATCAGTTGGATGGATTTTTCCTATAAAGGAAACTCATCTATGCAAAAGGATTTATCTCCTTCAGGATTGCGTAGTTACTACTGGGCCAAGTGAGTAGTGTGAGGTGGGAATTCACATGTTTGGAAGCACTCAATCCCAAGAAAAATTACACAAGGAAATAGGATGTTTGGAGGGCAGAGGAGAAGTTTTGTGAGAGGCCTTTGACTGTCTATGAGCAGCAGAGGGATTATACTGAGAGCTGGTTAGCTTCCAAGCTAAGGATTTGTGTAATTCTGTGACTATTTTCCACTTATATGATAATACAAAGATTGGGGTTTTAGGCTGAGGCTTTCCCTGGATTATATTTCTGTGTTATGTGTGATTTCTTCTCATTCTCAGTTATATGTGTTCTCATTGATCTTGCTCAATTCGATTAAGCTTCCACGGAGTTTGTTTTAGAAGTAGATCTTGTATTTTGCTTTAGTCTATTGCATAATCTGTTGATCTACAGTGGGAATTTCTACAGTTTGAGCCTTTGTTGGTTTTGGATGGAATTTAAAGCTAGCTTAGGAAGTCTATGGTCTCCTATGTTATTCAGTTTGTGCTTGCACAACAGAAGCCTAGTCATAGCTAGGCTCTTGACAGGGGAAAGACCCACTTCTATAAGGAGAATAGGATAGGGTGTATTGCTTTTAATTTTGAGGTTATATGTTATAAGACGCTTCTCGATTTGCTCAATCTTTCTCCAGGATTCTCTAGAGATGTTGCAATGTCGAATCTCACATCCATATAAGATAACAGGAGTGACTAAAGTTTCAAAAAGGAACTTCTTTCTATCCCACATTACGAGGTTTGTTGTTTTACAATTATTTTCAAGACCAAAATAAGCTTTCCACCCCCCATTAATCATTTTCTCAATGCTATATTTCTAGTTGAGTTTGTGATGAATATCAATTCCTAGGTACTTGTAAGAAGATACTTCCTCCAAGTTACTATTGCCATAAATAAAATTAGCGTAAGTGTCCTTCTCGGGTTTGATAATCATAACTTTTGTTTTGTGAGTGTTAACAGTCATACCCATGGTAGAGCTAAACTCCTTCAGAAGTCTAAGTTCCTTCAAGATCATATGGGCACCTTGTGAGAAGAAAAATGTCATCAGCATATAGAACAAGGATGATGACTATCCCAGCTAAGATCGTGCCAGTACAGCTTGCTTCCTCTAAACAACCTTCTAGCTTGTTGATGTAAATGCCAAATAGGGTAGGGGAGAGGGGGAAACCTTATTTAACTCTGATATTACATTTAATATCTTTCGACTACCCCTCATTGCTCTTTAACTTGGTAATTACATTCTCGTATAACCTTATAGTGGCAAATCTCAACTCGAAAGGAACCCTTAGCCCTTCTAATCTATTCCATAGGTTGTTTCTAGGAACCATATCGAAAGCCTTTCTAAAGTCCACAAAGCAAAAAAAGGGATTGGATATATATCATTACGACATTCCTCGATAATGATCCTAAGCGTAACGAGGTGGTTTGTTGTTGAGTGATGCCTTCTAAAACCTGCTTGGACTTTAGCCCACTTACCTTCACTTTCAAGCCATATGCTCAACTTCTTTTCCAAAATAATACCATATAACTTGGCTAAGAGAGGGCTGATCATAATTGTTCGATAATTAGAGGGGTTAATTATATCCCCACTTTTAAAAATAGGGATAATGAGGCTATGAGTCCATGGTTTAGGGAACCCTTGTTTGATCGCTTGATTTAAAAGCTTGTGGATGTGGGGATGAGGAAAAGACCTCCAATTTTTAAGATTTCCACCTGGTAACCTTCAATGTCCTTAGCTTTCCCATTTGCCAGGGGTTTAACCCCAAAATCAACTTCTTCTAATGAGAAAACTTTTTTCGTTGTGAGCAAGGTTTCAAAGTTATCCCAGTTAGAATCTGCCTCCAGAATCTCTTACACCTTAGAGAGGTGTAAGAGATTCTCTTGTCTTTTATGAATATACTGCCTTTTTTTCCTTTTAGTTAGGGATTTGTATATTTTTATCTTTCCAATTTTAAGAGGTTCATCAACAACTTCCTTAATTTCTCTCCTCACACTTTTACAATCTTTGTCATACCATGGGTTGATTTTTCTATTTCTCTTATTACTTGAAACTTCAATTGAGAAATTGTTAATAGAATATGAGAGGGTTGTAGTAAAATTATGATAGAGGTCTTCTATGTTGTCTATACTAGATAAAGGAAGCAAATTAGTTTTTAATTCATTTAGAAAGAGATCATTTTTATTTCTATCAAATATTAAGTTCTTGTGGCTATAAGGATTATCTTCTATGGGATCTCTATGCATGACAAAATTTAGAGTTATAAGTAAAGGCCTATGATCAGAGTCAGGCTCATGGTTGTTTAAGATGTCAAAATTTATTACTTCATTGTATAATGGGAGATCGGAAATAACATAGTCTACCATGCTGCTACCAAGCCCATGGATGCTTGTCATATGACTGGAATTGGGCCACTTATTTAGACCATTGCAAATTATGAGATCCTGAGCACTACAGAGCTTGACTAGCTCCAACCCAAATAAATTCTCCCCGAGGTCTTTAGAGCTGCTTTTGTACCAACTAGCCAGAGTAAGGTCTTCATCTAACCAAAGAGGATTAGGGTTGGAATGATTGGTTAGAAGAATAACTTGTTTGATTGAGGTTCGAGCATTAAATTCACCCATTAAAGGGATATTACCTTCATTCCTTAGGCTATAAATATCATTCTCTAAACCATTGTAAGGACTATTTTTATCTAGATTCTTTTTCTTATAGAAGTTAGAATTGATGGGGGGGAATAAAAAATTTCTATGTAGGTATTTTTATCATTAATGTTAGTAATATCTATCCAACTATATTGGTTGTAAGGGTCATTTTTATAAATCCTAGCATGGGGGCAGATTTTAATCTTAATGTAACAAGCTATACCCTCAACGCCTCTACGGGAGGATCGCCTGTTCCAGGTAGACCATAGTGAAAATCCATCTATGTTAGGGACCTTAGATTCTTCGTGCTCCCAAGTTTCAACAAGTAATATAATATCAACATCATTCAAGATCCAACTTAGCTTGGGGCCTTTGTTCCGTGGAAAGCCCTAGTAGTTCCAATAAAGAATCCAGAGCATGTTAAATTGCAATTTATTACTATATTTTCAGTTTCTATCTAGAATAACGGCTTTTCTATCTCTGATTATTGCCCATTTTCCTTCCTTCCTAGCTTCTTTTACCTTTTGAACCTCCTTTCTTAATTTTGCTTGATCTTTGAGAATGAGATCTTCATTTATAAATATTCTTGTTCCTTTTAGACTTGAGGTTTTACTAAGTATGTCATACTTATGGTCAGTAGAGCTCACCTTTATTCAGATCAACCTTCCTTTATTCTCAGTTAATTTCCCCAACCTTGTTGCTTCTGTGAAACATGTTGTTTCAATTTGTAATCTATTATGTAATTATGTCTGGGCTATGGCTAAAGTATCCTCGTCTACCTCCTCTTTCAAATCGAATATTATAAGCTTCAAGGCCCTTTTTTTTATGCTCATCGTCTAATTCTATCAATTTTTTCATTTCATCTTTAATTGGTTTGATATCTAATTTACATGCCACAATATTTAAGGTGAGGCGGCTATTAACTTTTTTTTATAGGTCTTTAATCATGTCCTTCATTTTAAGACTCTCTAAATTATCAACATCTCCTTGCTGAGATGTTTGGTTCGCATCTTGGTTTTGTTTTTCTATAACCTGCAACCTAGTCTCCATTGCCTCCATTTTATTCTCCAATAGTTCTATTTTATTTTCTATTTGTTTTTTGATCTTGTCTTCAAGAGATGTGAATTTATTTTCCAACATGGCTTCTAACTCTGTTTGTAGCTTGACTTCTCTTTCTTCTCTATGTTTCTCTAAAGACTCTATATACTCATAAAGGCATAGAGTAACTGTTCTAGGTCTACCTTTGGTAATATTTGGTAGTTGTGGTGAATTATTCATACTTGAAAATATATAAGTAAAAATGTATTAGAAAAATATAAGGAATGTGTGCACTTGATATCAACAAACCGAACCACAGACCGCACGTGCCCCAGATTGGATCGAACCGTAGCCTGTAGATCGGATTGGATCTAGAAAGATGAATGGCTGAGACCGTAAAGATTGGAAAAGTATTTGGAAAAATCGTACCATAGACCCAATTCGCAAACCTGACACAAGATTTTTATAAAACGAAATTTCGAACCACAGAGATGATTGAACCATAGACCCGAATCCTTGTTATTCTTCACAAATATGGCACCGCGGACCGACACTACCGCTTATTCCTCCTTTTTGTATTATTTTTTTTTCTTCTTGTGAATAAACATAATAAAAAATCGTAATATTTGGACCAACGGAAAACTTCTCCTTTATTAAGTCTATAGTTCCGCAAAGGCTAGATTCAAGTACTAAAATCTGCTACACCATGGATTGTTGATGTCTTTGACAAGCGTACCACCTGCCAGTGTTGTATTCAGTGTCACAAAACCAATGCGAGGCTACACCTTAGGGGTTTTGAATATAACGACTGAGAGGGAAAACCCTAGCCGCAGAAGATGTCTGTGTCGCAAGCTGAATATATAAACAAATCATAGATTGGGGTTACATTCATCCAAAACATATTCGAGATGCTATTTTTGGCTTGACTCTGTAGGTGGAGTAAAGCAATTTGAATGCATGAATAATATTGTTCATAGAATAAATGCACAAAACGGGTTTCACAGTTGTTTTTTTAAACATAAAGCGAGGGATTCAAACTCATGATACCCTCATCTTGACATTAGTTACTTTCTAAATTTATTAAAACCTACGTGGCCCCTTATTAATGCAAAGTGTTATGTGTTATAGATAAATTAAACATCATTATACATTTCCTACTCAAAACCACATACACAAACCAACAAGATTCAAATGCACCAACACTTTTTAAATTTCATCAAAACTGAAAAACTTTTGTTTGAAGAAACTTGTGTTTGAAGATAATTGTTTTATAGCAAGAGTTATAGACTGCAGTTACATTCATGTTGAAGAATATGCATAAATCGAGTCTGCTAATAGTTTGAGAGTATAAGTGTGAATGAAAGAGAGGTGATAAGCAACAAAAACAAGTACAATCATAACAATCTATCACAACACACTTCCTTTACTTTAATGTTTAACAAATACAATATTAACAATCTCAACTAGATTAATTCTAATAAATGAATAAATGTATTACAATATGTTATGTTGTATGTATTTATAAGGGTCTATAACACTTTTATCTTACAATAAAGTAATCCTACCTTCACCTTATATTTTTTTTATAATAAATCTCTTCGAATTCTATAAATATAACTATCAAAATTTATTTTACTTTATCAAATTGAAGTCGAAATTGAAATTTGATGCATTATTGATTTCCCTCACTGGAAATATGTGTTTTATTTTTGCCAGAAATTGAAATTTGATGTATTATTGATTTCCGTCATTGGAAATATATGTTTTATTTTTTCCATTTATTAAAATTAACGCTAACACGCATGATTTTTTTTGCTGCGCTAATTTATTTGAGTTCATATAAATTTACTTAAAAAAATTAATCTTAATTATCAATTCATGTGATCTAATCTATATATTATATTTTTTTAACTTTCTATCCTTCCACATATTATTATAAATCTATCCATTAAATTTTATAGTATTATTATCTCCATTAAACCACTCTGGTGGCCCGTATCAAAACAGTGCTTTACCCCTAGATGGTCGAGTCAACTGCTGTGTCTCAACGCATTTTGGGGAGAACCAGCTAACTTTGGGTTCGAGTGGCATTTCACCCCTAACCACAACTCATCCGCTGATTTTTCAACATCAGTCGGTTCGGACCTCCACTTAGTTTCACCCAACCTTCATCCTAGGGGAAGAAAGATAGGAAAAAAGAAGGAGCTAAGCCGCTTGTCCGCAGAGGGTAAGGAATTGATTGCTTGCTCGACAAAAGGAAGTACTATTATTTTGTATTTTGTATATTTATTTATTTATTTTTAATTTCTAGATGTGGTAGTAACTATTTTCATTGTAGTCTATAATGCGACTTTTTGGAGATTCCAGTGACGGAATCCGTCAGAAGAAGAAATTGAGCTTAAATCTTGATTTGTTGTAGTTAAAATGGTTTTTTAACTGCATATTTGGATTCAGCACCCTGAAAAACCCATGCGACGCTTTGATTGTGCAGAAACTAGCTATCAAACTTGCGATTCCAATAAATTGCAGCCGGATTTTGACCGGAAAACCTACCATAAAAACTTTCAAAAAATCACATTATAGACAACCGCTTTATAACCCCTTAAACTTCGAGCAGGACGGTTAAACTTACAGCAATCAGATGGGCACCTAAAAACGCCTAGAAAATGTAGCATCCACGTGGATTCCGTATAGCATCCCAGTTTTATTAGGCGTGGGGTGGGCAAAATAAGACCGTCGCGGGAAAAGACGAGTAAACTCTATTGTTCGACGGAAACAAATTACAGATAGGACCTTTGAAAAGCCAAAAGGAATTCAATATACAACCAAATTCCAACCTTGGACGAAAACAAATTACGAAATAACACATGGGCAGCAGCGGCTATTACGGACAGGGTAATCACGTGGCCATACTTTTAAAGTTACTGATTTTGGTAGAAGTCGTCAATTTATAGGGATTTTTGGGATCCAAAAAGCGAAATTTTGAACCCTACTAACCATTTCTGCCTATTCATGTACATTTAATGGCCAAGAAGAGGCTACGCAAGTAATTTTCTAAGAGGATTAGATTACTCCGTGGCGTGTTTTACTGGAGCGATGGAATTTTCCACACTGCCCGCCAAGAAAAGACAATAATCTTCACTCTCTGAACTTCATCCGTGTTTCATACGTTACTACCAAGTTTGTGGATGGCTACTACCTTCATGCATAGTACGCATGGACGATATTTCCACAATCTTTGGTGAAGGTGACTCCTCGTGACACGTGAGCTTGATCAAGTGTACACTCTGCAACTCACACGACTTCAAAAATTGGATTTTAACGGTTGCGTGTTGAGGTTTCTTTTGAATATAGCGGCACCCTTTTGAATACAGCCATTTAAATTTCTACTGTAGCACAATCAGATGGACACGTCGTAACGCCAAGAGGAGTGACGGACATGAATACAACTCTAGTTGTTAGTATTTACTTAAATTGCATTCAACACAACCAAATTAGAGCTTTGAAAAACCAAAAAGAGGGAGGAAAATCGAGTGGCAGCCGCCGCTAAGACCGTAAATCAGTGGCGTCACTGATTTTGGTATAAGGCAATTTTTTTTAAAGTGTGATAGAGATCGATAAAAAAAATCTTGCTTATACACTAAACTTGAACATCTAAAACTGCAATTATGCTTCAAATTTCTAATAATTCATGTAAAGTTTATGGCCAAAAAGAAGGTTCGCAGATAATTTACTGAGAGGATTAGCTTACTCCGTGGCGTGGTTTATGGTATCTCTGAAATTTCCGCACCGCGCGCCAAGAAAAGACGATAATCTCATATATAATTGCTCCAACTGCATTCTATAACATGATTTTCCTTGCTCAATCTCCAGTTGACTGCTTCCTTTTTAAAATAAAATCTCTTTCAAATTAATAACGTGGTTATCATTTAAAAAAAACAAAATATTTTCTAAAAATTTCTTTGAAAATAATAATGTGGTTCATTTAAAAAAACAAAATATTTTCTAAATAAAAATCTGCGCCAATAAAAAACAAAATTTCATTATCTATATATATCACTAATAAAATAAGATAAATATTTTATCTAAATATAATTTATCTATATATATTATATAAAATAATTAAAAAAAATATTTGCTAAAATTATTTAAATTTCTTATTATTTTATACTTTGTTTTTTTGATATATGTTCTCATCTATTTTGTCTAAAAATTATCAAATATTTTTGGGAGTTACAAGGGGTAATTTATAAAAACTGAATACGGAGATTGTCAATGTATTGAATCTTTGAATTTAAAATTTTAATTTATTTATAACTTCAAAAATGTAATTTATATATATATATATATATACATATATATCCTTGAAAAAAATCAATTTAGCGATTTTTAAATAATTTTTCAATTTTTACCTTCTAAAATAAGTTTGAATGTGGAAAGCTTTGATCCCTCTAGGGCTTTGTAGAACCATGATTAAAATAGAATTATTTTAAACATTTACAACAATTATGAAATTTTTATATAATTCTTTTAAAATTTTATAATAGTTATCTATAAATTAAACAAATTTATGTTTTTGAATATAAACTATTTTTTCCCATACTAGTACAAATGATAAATAAAAATATTAAATTTTTTATTTTGTTTTGTTTTTTTTTCCTATAAAAACTCAAATATCTTCATGATTAAATTTAACATAAAATTAAAAAGTATTTTAATTGCTTATCCAAGACACTCTATCAAGTGCATGGATTAACTAATGAACTCGTGGATAATTAAAATTTAATAGGTAAATACCATATTTCTATTTATAATTAAAAATAATTGAGGAAAAATGATATTTAACCTGTAACGCCATTTTTTAGTCTTTACCAGACGTAGTATATTGACCACTTCGAGTTGGCGGAGATTTCAATCTTATGAAATCCCTCCACCCAGATGAGGTTTCGGTTGTCGACGAAGATTTCCCTGCAAGAGAAGAAGGGGTGGGCAGGGGAATCAAAAGAATCAATCCTAAGGCACAACAATTTTCTGACATTTTCATCAAGTTCAAGTGGACAATCTAAATACTATCAATAGTGTGTATACTTAGGAATAACTGGAGGGTAGGTGTGTATACTTAGGAATAACTGGAGGGTAGGGAGACATACTAGGTGTGTATACTTAGGAATAACTGGAGGGTAGGGAGACATACTTAGGAATAACTGGAGGGGAGGGGAGGGGGAGGGAGACATCAGATATCTAGTGGCTGGATTGATTTGTAATATCTGAAGAATTAGGTGAACACAATCATTTTGCTGAAGCCGGTATTCTGCCAAGCATTGGCTCAGACCACTAGCGAATCCGCTTGGAGTTAGCTTGAAAATGGCTCCTCGTAATCATCCCTTTATATTTGAAGGCTTTGGCTACAAGATCTCGATTTACGGTCTAAAGCCAAAAGCTGGTGGGAAGAATTGTAGGTCCGAGGATGAAATTCCATGCATACGTTATACTTAAACTCAAAGGAATTTAAAGTCAAACTTAAAATGGAATAGAAAGGAATTTGGTCATATCTCGAAAGAAAACATGCCCTGGAGACCCGCATACAGCAAGTGAAACAACATATCATTATGGATGACGCACTAGTGCCTTCATAATGGAAGAAGGAAAACTGATTAACAAAATAAATAAAATATGCAAATCCATTGCTCCTTTTATAGAGATTTTATATGGAGAGGAGTTAAGAAAATAAAAATGGTCAATCGTTGTTTGGGAAAATCTTTGTCCCCAAACTGGTGTGGGGTTTGGGATTGAGAGCTCTGAATATCTTGAATATGTTATTGGGAGCTAAACTATAGTCGAGGTGGTTTAAGAGAGGAAATGAAATTTGGGACAGGAAATATTATCACACTATTTTTTAGTTTGAATATTTAAGAGCTATAGAGTATCTCTTAAGCTCTTCAATATGGAATTTAGCTTGGAAAAACTAGAGTCTTATCCAAAGCCATGCCTTATGTGAGATTAGGAATGTCTACACCACTCTTTGCTAGAAAAAAAACTTGGAAATAGATGCCATGGCTGGGAGGATGGGGAACTCCGAGGGCTAAATGAACTTAATTTAGAAAAACATTATACTACACTCGAAGATTTATGGAAACCATAACCTATGATATGGAAACCATAACCTATGATTTGGAGAGGTAGAAAGTGATAGAGGATTGGCTGACGCACCCAAGCTTGACTGCCCAGCCCTCTCCTACTCAAGGGTTACAAAGTCATAAAATTAACATTGCTCATTTCTCAAGACCGAGATATGCTCAAAGATTACAAATTCATAAAATTAACATTGCTCAAGACCAAGATACATTAAGTGGGGTTATGAAATTGTTGTAGTTTCTACAACCTCATTTAAAATTTTCCTTTATCTTTAAATTTTTGGAGCCTCTTTAGATCATGTCATCTATCGTTTCAAGCCATTAATGTCATGCTCGATCATGTTATCTAAATGTTCAAGTCTTCTTAAAAAAAACGTAAGTGTCCATCTACTTGCTTTCACATGCCCAGTTCTTAACGTCTTCACAAGTGCACATGCAAAGATAAACTAAGTGAACTTCATAATGACCGTGCTGCACACTCTTTGTTAGCGGTCGATGTACAGTCCATGCCAATAATGATTGTGCAGTCCTGCCAATAGTTATTGCCTAATCCTTACCCTCCGTGATTGCGCAGTCCCCGCGAACAACGATTGTACAGTTCTCACTATCAGTGATTGCATAGTTCCCAATGATAGCAATCCTCTGCATATAGTGATTGAGCATTCCTGCTTGACAGTGAGATTATACTTCTTCAGGTAAAAACTGTCACACTGTGAGATTATAGGTCTTTTATGCAGCGTTGGGTCGGCAAAAAAAGACAAGTAAACTCGAGTTGTTGGTCTTTACTAACATTGCATTCAATATACACAACCAAATTATATTCTTCGACGAAAACAAATTACAGATAACACCTTTGAAAATCCAAAAGGAATTCAATATACAACCAAATTCCATCCTTGGACGAAAACAAATTACGAATTAACAGCTTTGAAAAACCAAAAAAAAAAGGCGAAAATAACACATGGGCAGCGGCGCCTATTACGGACCGGGTAATCACGTGGCCATACTTTCTAAGTTACTCATTTTGGTAGAAGTCTTAGTTATTGATTTTGGTAGAAGTCGGGAGTTTATAGGGATGTTTGGGATTTAAAAAAAGGGATAAATTTGAACCCTACTAATGCTGCTATTATATTTGAAATCTCTGCTTATTCATGTAAATTTTATGGCCAAAAGAGGGTACGCAATTAATTTTCTAAGAGGATTAGCTTACTCCGTGTCGTGGTTTACTGTAGCTCTGGAATTTTCGACACTGCGCGCCAACAAAAGACAATAATATTATCTGAACTTCATCCGTGTTTCATACGCTACTCCTCGGTTCATGTGTGTGGATCGCTACTACCTTGTCTAGGTATATAGCGTGTCACTGGCCTGTGGTATCCGTGCATAAAAACCAAGCAAGCTCATTTGCAGTTGATTGCGCTGTGTTTGAGTAGTGTTTGTTCATTGTATTGTGTTTAACTTGCTTCCTGGTGGGGAAGAACAATAGATATTTCGGTTTCCGTTGCAGCAACTCTAGCTTTAGGATTACTGGTTTATCTTCAAGGTGGTACTCCCCCAATTCAAATCTACTCTATTTTATGAGAATTACGTTAACGAGCGATGTGTATATCTTACTTATATGTCATCAATAAATATGTGTTTGCTTTCCCAACCGCAGGAGTTGAAGCTGCAACATTTGTGATCCAGAATAAGTGTTCGTTCACTGTGTGGGCCGCGGGAATTGCCGTAGGTGGCAGTCAAGCGCTCACACAAGGCCAGTCATGGAGTGTGGACGTGCCCGCAGGGACAAGTGCAGGGAGAGTTTGGGGACGTACGGGCTGCTCTTTCGACGCATCTGGTAAAGGCAGCTGCAACACTGGTGACTGCGGCGGCTTGCTCAGCTGTCAAGCCGCTGGACGGTCTCCTGCAACGCTTGCTGAATATAGTCTGAATGGGGCCAACGGTCGAGACACATATGACATCTCTCTCATTGATGGATTTAATCTGCCTCTCTCCATAACTCCCTCGGACTCTAGCTGCCCAACCGTTGACTGCAGCAGCAACATGACTGCGAGCTGCCCTACAGAATTGAAAGTGGTCAATGGATGCGATAGTGCTTGTGCTGCTCTGAATACTCCCATCCATCGACCACCTCGGATGTGGCACATACTCGCATCCATCGACCACCTCGGATGTGGCACCCGCTGTGCTGGCGCATTTTCAAACCAACGCTCGCTAATTTTCAAACGATCCCTCGCGCCAAACATTCATTTGCTCCATTCGCCCTCCCAGAACAGGTCCTCTGCAACCCTCTCGAGCATTCGTTTCTCCTGCTCACAGTGCTGATGAGATTAGATCCCACATCGATGCGCTATTCTTTGTTATATAAGACACTCCTCTCCCTGGCCTGCTCTAATCTCATCTTCATTTACATATTCTGAATCACTAGAAATCTTTGTATCCATTCCACTGTGATTGAATTCCATTACTGTGTGTTTGAACGAGAAAATGTCTCATCACCACCACCACAAACATCATGAGCATGGGCACCACCATAGCAGACACCATCAGAACGAAGAGGAAATAAGAACGCCGGGAATTGTTAACTATGGTGAACCGGCAGCCCAGGGAGCAGATCTGTGTTGCTTGCCCAATATGTAGCTTTCACAAAGGCTGTCTGGTTTCTCGATCAATGGCAATCCCTTTACCATTCCCTTTCTGTGCAACATATTCAAGCCTCCGAAGTTGAGATGTCTAAATTTCAAGTGCCACAACCAATTCTCATCTTTCACTTGTTCCTGAAAGACTTTTTGTGTTACAGCTACAATAGTTCTTCCTTCCTTCAAATCTGCCCTGAGTTTGAGAGGAAACATTCTATTGCTGGTTATCTGCACTTGTGCAATGATCTTCTTACTTGGAGGTATGTCTTTTATTGTACACATGTCATCTTTGAAGAACACATTGTAACATTTGTTAATGAGCTGTCCAATGCTCAAAAGATTACATTTCAGACCAGGTACATAGTATACCTCTGGCACAATCATCTGTTCTCCATTTCTTGCTTGGATACTGGCTCTTCCCTTACCCTTGACAGATATCTTACTATAAGTTTCTGTTGTTACCTCAGATTTCACATTTTCATCCAGATTGGCAAACATTTCAATATTTCCAGTCATGTGATTACTACAACCTGAGTCTAAGAACCCAAAATCTTCTTGTTTGTCTTGTGCAATGTTACATGTTAACAGCGCAATCTTTGGATTCTTATCTTCTTCATTTGCAAAATTAGCATTATGCCTACTATTCATGTCATTTTGTTTTTTCCTACATTCATTGGCGTAGTGCCCATATTTCTTACAATAATGACATTGGACTTGGGATTTGTCATACCTTTGTCCATGAGCTTGTTGTTTGCTTGAACCTTCATTTTGGTTCTGATTGCAGCTCCTTCCACTTGTGCTTGCAGGATTATTTCTGCCTTTATTTTGGCTTCTTCCACGACCTTTGTTATTTGCTCTGCCTCGACCTTTTCCTTGGCCAAAAGACATCTGAGTCTTGAATGCTTGCTCAAAAGAGGAATCTGCTCCTCTACTCAGTCTGTGTTCATGAGACAAAAGAGAAGCACTCAGTTCATCTACTGTGAACTGTGAGAGATCCTTTGTTTCTTCTATTGCAACCACAATAGATTCAAACCTTGAGGGTAAAATTCTCAAGATCTTCTCTACAATCCTTCTTTCTTCAAGAATCTCACCATGAGATCTTATCTGGGTTATCAACCCAATAACCTGAGTGAAGAATGAATCTATTGTATCAGATTCCTTCATGCTGAGTGTTTCAAAGTCTCTCCTCAATATCTGCAACTTTGCAGTCTTCACCTTCTCCATGCCTTGATAGGTAGTTTTGAGAATATCCCATGCCTCCTTGGATTTTGTTGCTGCTGCAATCCGTGGAAAAACACTTTCATGTACTGATTGGAAGAGAAAAAAGAGGGCTTTTGCATCCTTCTTCCTGTCGCTCTTCAACTGGTCTCTTTCTGCTACTGTCAAAGCAGCCAACGTTGTTGCATCTGCAGGTTCAGCATAACCAGTTTCAACCAGCTCCCATATTCCTTGAGAAGCAAACAATGCTTTCATTGTTATGGACCAATAACTGTGATTTTTCCCATTAAACTGTGGCAGTTGGGAATTTTTCAAACCTGTTCCAGCATCTGCCATCTTAACCTATATAAATAAAGAAGAGATACTGACTATATAAATAAAAACAAGCAAAAATTTTCTCTGCTGGAGAAAATCTGCTCAATAAGCTTCTTACAGCTCCTACAGTGAAAAAACAAACTCTGTTTTTGACTCACTGAGTGCCTAGACCAGCTCTGATACCATGTTGGGAATTTCTGATCATTCCAAACAAAACTGAAAAACAGAACAATACTCTGTTTTAACACAGTGGAAATAAAAATCGTTTGTGAAATATGGTGTTTCAGTTTCGTCAGTTGCTGTTTGCAGTGTTTTAGCATCGGTGTTTCAGCAACGCTGAAACTTGTGTATCAACAACACTCTGTTTTGACGTCAAGACTATTTTCTGGTTACGGTGTAACAACAACGCGCAAATAAAACTTCTATTTATAAACATTAAACCAACTAATACAAATTCATCTTCCTCACATAGAGGGATTTTCACAAAAGATTATGCTGAAGAGCATCTTCCTCTTGACAGAGGGATTACAGCAGGAACGCTTCAGTTCCACAAACCGATTTTTCACTATCTGAAAAAATTACAGTTTCAGCACTGCTGTGCGTTACAAAAAGGAACTCTCTATCATTCTTCTAACCTGAAAACAAAACTGTTGTTCATTACATTTATATGTTAAAACATATTTGGCTTTAAACAATAAGATAATAAAAATATCTTCTAAAGCTTATCTGCATATTGAATGCAGCAAGCAGTGATGCCTTTTGAAGAAACGAAGTCGGCTGTTGCAGGGGAATTTAATGCTGAAAATTTAATGCACATTAATGTGGAAAATATCAAGCACGACTTTGAGGCATCCAATAGCCTGGAATATCTACAGTAAATCAGATTTCTGTCCAGCTGTTTATGTTGCAGTTGGAATTAAATTCCAACATCCATAACTCCCTCGGACTCTAGCTGCCCAACCGTTGACTGCAACAGCAACATAACTGCGAGCTGCCCTACAGAATTGAAAGTGGTCGATGGATGCGATAGTGCTTGTGCTGCTCTGAATACTCGCATCCATCGACCACCTCCGAGCTGGCACCCGCTGTGCTGGCGCATTTTCAAACCAAAGCTCGCTAATTTTCAAACGATCCCTCGCGCCAAACATTCATTTGCTCCATTCGCCCTCCCAGAACAGGTCCTCTGCAACCCTCTCGAGCATTCGTTTCTCCTACTCACGGTGCTGATGAGATTAGAGCCCACATCTATGGGCTATTTTTTGTTATATAAGACACTCCTCTCCCTGGCCTGCTCTAATCTCATCTTCATTTACATATTCTGAATCACTAGAAATCTTTGTATCCATTCCACTGTGATTGAATTCCATTACTGTGTGTTTGAACGAGAAAATGTCTCATCACCACCACCACAAACATCATGAGCACGGGCACCACCATAGCAGACACCATCAGAACGAAGAGGAAATCAGAAGGTCGGGAATTGTTAACTGTGGTGAACCGGCAGCCCAGGGAGCAGATCTGTACGCTGTAGACTACGAGAGGGCTATGAAGGAGCAGAAACATCATAAACAGATGGAGCATGTAGCGGAAGTGGGAGCAGTTGCTGCAGGAGCGTTTGCAATGGTGAGATATCTTTTTGAGTCCTTAATCTCAATTTTCAACCCATATACAGACCTGAATTTATTTTAATATACCATAGCTAATTCTGACAGAGATCTATTAAAAACAAAGCAATACATATAGGGGATATCACAGAGATCATGATGGTTGATAATGCCACTAAATTCAATCGATGGGATTTAAAGTTTAAACTTGTGATTTTTTTGGTAAACCACTGTTAAATTTAACTTGATTATTGATTTCTGCAATATTTCGTAATAGGATGAACTGAATTATTTCCATAATTTGCAATTAAGTGAAGGATTAGCTTAAATTATCAATAGGATAATGATAACCGTTATAAAATGAATGTGAATATTGATATAATATTTTGTGTATGCAGTATGAGATGCACGAAGCAAAGAAGGATCCAGAGCACGCTCATAGGCACAAGATTGAGGCAGAGATTGCAGCCGCTGCTGCACTTGGAGCAACCGGGTACGCCTTGTACGAGCATCACCAGACGAAGGAAGGTCATGGAAAAAAACAACACCACCATCATCACCACCACTAGCTGCCCACAACAAAGCATTTAAAATAATTTCCTTCTTTAGCTAAAGAAGTTAGTCATTATTTGATCATTGGTTTCAGCTTCTTTTATTGTTTGAACTTTATATTCAGTGTGGCATTATGGGGTTCAGATGAAAATTGAAATTGAAGTCAACTGATTCATCTGTCCTCTTCCATATTTTCATATCAGTGTGCTTTCCTGTATGTGCCTTTCAGATCCATGAGATCGAATCCGTTTGAATCGGTTTGTTTTGTGAAGCCAGTAAAGATTTTATTGTGAATAATCCATCACATTGTGAAACAGTTATCATATTATTGTGAATATGGAGTTTCTGATTCTTCAACACTGTTCCAATATTTTATTTAAGGTAGAACTTGTAGAATTTCAAAAAAAAATGGAGAAACAATGTAAACTTTGAAACGGGAACTATAAACTCAAAACGGGAACTCTGGCCAAAAAACCCCAAAAAAACATCAAAAACAGTGCTAAAAACGAAAAGTGTGTATACTGGAACTCTTGAATTATGAGCAGAGAAAGAAAGAAAGACAGAACAGCAAGAACAGATTGAGAGAGAGAAGACCAAGAAAATAGCAAACTGAAAAGTGAATCTGTTTATTCGATGATCAATCCTCTACATGACATCCGATATATTCATGCATTTACCGTTACATAACTAAAACTATTTCGTTACAAAGAAAAACTGTACATAACTAAAAACTAAACTAGTTTGAAAGTCGTTGTCAAACTAACAAACTCCACCTTGACAACAACTTTCCCATTCATCATCTTTCCTGCAAGCCAAGAGAAGCTAAACACCACCGCAACTTCTCTACTGTAACTGGTTTTGTGAATATGTCTGCACAATTTTCTCGTGTGTGGACCTTTTTAAGAGCTACTTTTCCACCATCGATCACATGTCTCAGAAAATGATATCTCACATCAATGTGCTTGGTTCTGCTGTGATAGGCAGGATTTGTGGCCAAGTGAATAGCACTTTGACTGTCACAAAGTACACTCACTTTCTCCTGCGTCCTTCCAATTTCATCGAGCAAACCCTTTAACCAGATTGCTTCTTTACTGGCATTTGAAGCAGCTATATATTCAGCTTCGGTAGTGGACAATGCAACCGTGTCTTGAAGCTTTGACATCCAACTAATTGCTCCACCTGCAAGAGTAAAGACGTAACCTGTAGTAGATCTTCTTTTGTCCAAATCACCTGCATAATCAGCATCTACATATCCGCAGACTGATCCTTCACTACCACCAAAAACGATGCAATGATCTCTTGTGCCTCTTAGATATCGAAGCACCCATTTCACTGCTTGCCAATGTTCTTTACCTGGATTTGCCATGAATCTGCTGACAACTCCAACTGCATGTGAAATGTCAGGTCTTGTAGATACCATCGCATACATTAAGTTGCCTACTGCATTTGCATATGGTACATGAGACATATACTGCTTTTCTTCATCATCTCTAGGACTCAAAACCGAAGAAAGCTTAAAATGGGAAGCTAAAGGAACATTAACAGGTTTCACATTATTCATAGAGAACTTTTCAAGTACCTTCTCCACATACTTCTGCTGTGATAACCAAAGCTTACCATTTTTCCTGTCTCTGTGTATCTCCATGCCCAAGATATGTTTTGCTGCTCCAAGATCCTTCATATCAAACGCCCTAGAGAGTTGAGCCTTTAACCTGTTGATCTCTTCCATGCTTTTGCTTGCAATAAGCATATCGTCAACATACAAAGCTAAGATAATGAATATGCCATTGAAACTTTTGAAGTACACACAATGATCATACTCACTTCTTATAAAGTTCTGGCTCACCATAAAGGAATCAAACTTCTTGTACCATTGTCTGGGAGACTGCCTCAGACCATACAATGATTTCCTGAGCTTGCAAACTAATCTTCTGCTGCGACCTCGTACAAAACCTTCTGGTTGTTCCATATATATCTCTTCGTTCAAATCACCATGTAGAAAAGTTGTTTTAACATCTAACTGTTCTAACTCAAGATTAAGCAACGCAGTTAGTGCCAACACAGTACGTATAGAAACAAGTTTTACAACTGGAGAAAAAAATCTCATGAAAGTCTATACCTTCAACCTGAGAATACCCTTTTGCTACCAGTCTCGCCTTATACCTCTCGATACTACCATCAACTTTTCGTTTCAGCTTGAAGACCCATTTACACCCAACAACACTTCTCCCTTCAGGAAGCTCTACAAGATCCCAGGTATTGTTCTTGGCTAGGGAGTCCATTTCTTCTTCCATAGCCTTTTTCCATTTCTCGCTATCTGTATCATCTATCGCTTCCTGATAACAAGACGGTTCCCCATCTTCAGTAACCAAAGCAAAAGATGAAGCAGCAGAATCTTCATACCTTTTGGGAGTTTTCTTCGCCCTTGTAGACCTTCTCAGAGCGACTGGTTGCTGAACTGGTTCAGAAACTTGCTCTGGTTCAGAAGCTTCAACGGCTTCCTTTGTGTCTTCAACACCTTTGTCTCCAGAAGTCTCTCCTTCCTTTTGACTGTCATCGAAAGATCTAGCCTCCAACTGAACTCGTTGACTCGGTGATACCTGTTCCTGTTCAATTCTTTCAACATTTGATTTTAACAAAGAGGATTCATCAAATGTTACATCTCTACTGATAACTATCTTCCGCAATGTAGGATCCCACAACCTATATCCTTTCACTGCATAGTCATACCCAACAAAGACATAACATTTCGACTTTGGATCTAACTTTGAACGCTGATTTTTAGGAATAAGAGAATAAGCATCACAACCAAATATCCTCAAATGAGAATAGTCACAAGACTGACCTGTCCAGACTTCTTCAGGAATTTTACACTCAATTTCTACTGAAGGTGATCTGTTAACCAAATAACAAGCAGTAGATACTGCTTCTGCCCACAACTCCTTTTGCAAGTTAGCATTGCTGATCATGCTTCTGGCTCTTTCCATAAGAGTCCGATTCATACGCTCAGCAACACCATTTTGCTGAGGAGTATAAACAACAGTTTTGTGTCTAACAATGCCCTCATCCTTACAGTATTGTTCAAATTCAACAGAAGTGAACTCACCGCCATTGTCAGTTCTTAGACATTTAATAGATTTGCCTGTTCTTTTCTCTACCATTACTTTAAATTGTTTAAACACATTGAATACATCAGCTTTCCTTTTTAACAGATAGACCCAAACTTTACGAGAATAATCATCAATGAACGTTACAAAATACAAAGCACCTCCATATGACATAACAGGGGAAGGCCCCCACACATCAGAATGAATGTAGTCTAAAACATCTTTACTATTACCAACTTTAAATCTCTGTTTACACTGCTTCCCATACACACAATGTTTACAGAAATCTAAATTCAAGGATTTCAGACCGGGAAGAGATTTACGTTTCATCAGTATGTGAAGACCTTTCTCGCTCATATGACCCAAACGCTGATGCCACAGACGAGTACCTGCTTCTTCCTTTTCCGACGCAACCGCTGCTTCACCGACCTGAGTACTTCCTTTTAACCTGTAAAGATTCCCAACCTTCTCTGCCTTCATAACCACAAGGGCACCTTTGAAGACTTTCAAAACGCCATTCTGACCTGTAAACTTATAACCATCTGAATCCAACACTCCCAAAGAGATTAAATTTTTCTTCAAATCAGGCACATGTCTAACACTAGTTAATGTCCTAACTGTGTTATCATACATCTTAATCCTGATATCTCCCATCCCAACAGTCTGACATGACATATTGTTACCCATAAACACAGAACTACCATTTACATTTTCATACGAAGTAAACCAGTTTCTATGTGGGCACATATGATGCGAAGCACCAGAGTCTAACAGCCAGCTATCAAAACTATGAGAGACATTACATTCAGGTGAAGTTTCATCTATCGTACACAAATCTTCAGCAGATAAAACTTCGTCTACAATACCTGAATCAGCCTGATTCGCTTCGTTCTTCAGGTTTTCGGATTCCTTCCGTTTCCAACAGTCCTTCCTCAAGTGTCCAACTTTACCGCAGTTCCAACATTTTACCTTACACTTTTTGCCCTTCGATTTCGACCTGGAAGACCCTCTTGGTTTGTCTCCTCTTTCCTTTGAGCGTCCTCTAGCGACCATGGCTTCTGATGTTGTTGTATCAGTGCTGGATTTCCTTCGTACCTCTTCAGACAGAAGAGCTCCCACGACTGATTCAAACTTCAAAGAATCAGCAGAGCTGAAGCTGATCGAGGTTACGAAGTGATCCCATGATTCAGGTAGAGAACACAGCAAGGTTATGGCTTTATCTTCTTCCTGTATTTTTACTTCCATATCTGTTAATTGACAAATTAGTGTATTAAAGACATTCAAATGTTCTGCAACGCTTGAACCTTCTTTCATTCGAAGACTGTATAATTGTCGTTTCAGATAAATTCTGTTAGTTAATGATTTTGTCATATAAAGAGTTTCAAGTTTTCCCCACAAACCTGACGCCGTGGTTTCTTCAACGATGTTGAAGAGAACTTCATCAGCTAGACATAGCCAGATGGTACTTAGAGCACGGGCATCCAAGTCCTCTCACTCTGTAGTAGTCATGGTTGTGGGTTTCTTAGTAACCCCATCCAATGCCTTGTGCAACCCTTGTTGCACAAGCAGATCCTTAACCTTCAGTTTCCAAAGAGAAAAATTGCTCTTTCCGGTGAACTTCTCCACCTCGAATCTTGCATTCGACATCTTGGCCATTTTCCCTCCTTCCTAGGATTTCAGGTTTAAAAAAAAAAAATAACTTCCCCCTTGCAAACTTGTTCTTCTACAATATTTAAAAAAAAAAAACACCAACAACACCCTTTCCCTTTTCAATCTCTGCTGCTACCTTTTAAAAAAAACTGCAAACTCTGCTATCTTTTAAAAACTGCAATCTGCTATCCTTTAAAAAACTCTGCAAACCGCTATCTTTTTTTAAAAAACTGCAAACTGCTATCTTTTACAAATATGCAATCTGCTATCTTTTTTAAAAACCAATTCTGCAAACTGCTATCTTTTAAAGAATCGGCAAAACCCTTCTTTTTTCTTTAAAAAAAAAAAATTCTGTGTAAAAAACGATACTCGGATTACAACGCAGTCCACAGCGGATTTAGGGAAACAATACCCGGATTCGATTCTTCCCAGCAGCCTCACAACGCTGTCCACAAGGCACACCGTGACACCGTTCAACGATTCTTGCCGTCCACAGGTTTACACGCTGCACGATTCTGCCACCGACCACAGGTTTACATTCTACCCTCACGGATCCGCCTTCAGCGTATTCTTCAGCCAAAAA
This sequence comes from Pinus tabuliformis, assembly GCA_031772625.1. Lineage (NCBI taxonomy): Eukaryota > Viridiplantae > Streptophyta > Pinopsida > Pinales > Pinaceae > Pinus > Pinus tabuliformis. The sequence goes on from CM062807.1 coordinate 27,072,918, forward strand.
AAAAATTATGCCGCGGATTCTTCAAGCTGTCACGGGTTCTTCAAGCCGTCACGCCTGCTACCGTTCACAGTTACACGCCTTCAGTGTATTCTTCAGCCAAAAAATCTTCAAGCTGTCACGGGTTCTTCAAGCCGTCACGCCTGCTACCGTCCACAGTTACACGCCTTCAGTGTATTCTTCAGCCAAAAAATCTTCAAGCTGTCACGGGTTCTTCAAGCCGTCAACACCAGGGATTCTTGCCGTGACTCAGGGATTCACTGTCGTCCGTCACGCTGGATTCGACTTAGCTCCGATACCACTTCTTGAATTATGAGCAGAGAAAGAAAGAAAGACAGAACCGCAAGAACAGATTGAGAGAAAGAAGACCAAGAAAATAGCAAACTGAAAAGTAAATCTGTTTATTCTCGAAATGATCAATCCTTTACATGACATCCGATATATTCATGCATTTACCGTTACATAACTAAACCTATTTCGTTACAAAGAAATAATGTACATAACTAAAAACTAAACTAGTTTGAAAGTCGTTGTCAAACTAATAGGAACGATGTTTTTTTTTTTTAGGTGTCAATTTTGAACGTGTTTTAAAAATGGCAGTGACTACGAAATTTGCTACAAAATTTTCATGCAAAATATAGCTTCAAAACGAAAGTGATGATACTGGAATAATGATTTTTTTTTTCAGGATCAATTTTCAAACTTTTTAAAAAATGCTAATAAAACCAATTTTTTATGTCTAAAAAAAAGTTAATTTTTAAGGAAAAAACACATTAATGTTTCTGGTAGAATATCATTTTTCTTTCCTAAGTATAAATTTAACATGTTTTTAACCACACCATGCTAGATACAAAAGAAATTGAAATTTTTTCAACTATAAAATTAAAAAACCATGACATTATGAACAAATTATATCACTGAATGAAATCAAAAGTCTTTATTTGTATACTGAATAAAACAGACATTATATCTCTAATTTGATATTGCATTGTAGATATTTAAACAATAAAATGTATCATACTTAAGAAATAATCCAACAACATAAAAATGCTTCATAATTTCTCATTTAACAACATATGGAAAACATTAATTTTATTTGAAGATATGATGCATACATCAGTTATATAATCTGTCTTAAACAATTATTCAAAATCACTCATATTTTCTTGCACACCATCACAATTCTCATCTTCAGATGAGTGACTCGATGCTGATAAAGATGTTCCATATTCTTCTCTTTCATCAACTAGTGCCCCATCTGAGTCCACATGCATGCCCAACATTCCAGGTTTCAAAAGTATTCTAGATCTACGACTGGTTTCAGCAGACTCCCATGTCAACATTATTCCTTCTGGTAACAACCTTTTCAGAATCTCTGTCGTCTTGAAGCGAAGAGTTCCTCTCTTTGTTAAATTGAAGTCATAAACAAGTATGTCAACATCCTCCAATTGTAATATGTCTGTGCGGCGGCGATTTATATTTGTACCCTTTCTTTTTCTTTTTCCACCATTTTTTTGTCAACTACCATCTCTGGCTTATACACACCATTGAATGGGTGTGTATTTGTGGTATACCAATGTAATTCAACACTTGTAACATCCTCATTTTCTGTAAAGACCTTTATAACTTTAGCAACCCAAAATGGATAGCCTTTGGGATCTCCATCTGCTAGCACTGCAATCATGCAACCCTCCTTAATATCATGTACTGAACCCCTATAAAGGTCTTCCATGGCTTCACGTTGTGCACGAGATCTTCTGGAACCAATATACATCTCTCTTTCCATTGCCTGTGAAGAATTAATAATACCTTGAGTTTGTTGCTGTTCAACAATGTTTACTTCCTCTTGTTCATTCGACACATTTTGTGGCCAAATAAATGGATGTGGGAGAAAACCTATCTAGAATGTGAGGCCTATGATTTGCCACTTTTCCTTTAGTTATGTGAATGTAAATACAAAGAAAGAGATGCGCACCATGGAGTTTTCTTTGGCACCATGGTGTGAATAACAACTAAAGATTATTTTCCTCCTTCTTTATGCTCTCAAATACCATTTCTAGATGTTCTAGTCAACTATGGAAGGCTTAAAATGCTAAAAAATGGAATCCATTTCTTCCTATTGGCCCAATATTTAACATAGTTTAATAATATATTAAAATTAGGTTTTTTGCATGCTTCACCCTCAACTTTGAAGTCCACACATGGCTAGCCATAAATGTCTGGCTAATGAGGCATAACACACCATCTAGTTACGTCATGGTTGTCAAAATGCTGGTGCTTTTTACATGGTTAGAAATGTCTTTATTTTCATAATAATGTTTAGGAGTTGTGAGCTATAATCAAAAAATATTAACCCAAAAAAGTGTTGGTTGATTGAAATTTCTAAATAACTCTATAAAGTTCTAAACCCCAAATCTCACTCAAAATTTATAAATATAAATCAAAAAATATATAATAATTACTCCATTCCAAACCATACCATATACATATACAAAATAGTTAATTTCATTGAAGGAATCTTTTTCATGGCTGGACATCCAATACAACTCATTTATAAACTTACCTCATGGTTTGGCTCCCTATTTTGCTTCGATTTTTGTATATACTCTAATTGGACAGATAATTAATATTAGTTTTCTCACATACACGAGTGACATTTATTATTATTTATTTATCTTCAATAACTTTAATGATTAAGGCCTTTAAAGGAGGAGAAACACTTTACCTGATATTTTTTAGATTATATATTATGTAATAAAGCATCCAATAAGAGGAAGCATATAATAGAACATAGGAGAAAAGCACCATAATATCATAGTTTTGCAATAAGTTTTATGGATTTAGATTTTAACAATCCACAATTATTTTATCAAGAAAAAGGGCATGACACTGCATAAACTTACTTTATTTCCAACTAGGTGTTCTCCTTTGTCAATATCGTGTTTGCTTTTGACCTTATTGGTGCATTTCCAATCTTATATCATAGTAGCAGAACAATCTGTGGTGCGTGCTACAGCTTTTTAAAAAATTTAAAAACAGAAATTTCGCAATCAAGCATAACTTGAATATCTAGAAGTAGTAGATCAAGATTGTGCAGTTATATATCTAGGTTTATGACTAAGTATCAAGGCCTCGTCGAAGCTCATATCATGATCAAGATATGATCGAATAGACAGGCTGAGAAGTTGTCAGATTTCACAGTTAGTCCTTCGAGTTTTGATAGTTTGCTATGAAGGATTTGGGTGCCTCATTGAGAGCTTGAATCACGGTGTGTATATTTAGAAACCAAATCAGCAATGCACAGTTCTTTTGAGAGCAAGGATGTTAAAAATTCTAATCAGTTGACATGTAAGAATACTGTTTTATATTATATTAAATTAAGGATAATTACTGCGTGGCAGCGCCACCCCCGGGCCGCCCCACCCCGCCCGACCGACGGCGGGTCGATTCCGGGAATCGACCTGCTCTGGAATCCCATTCATATATCGAATGGTGGGCGTTTATATCCCGAGATATAAAATCCCTTGTTTTCACAATAAGAAAGAGACAGGTTTTAGGTTCAAGCCGTTTGGGTTTTTTAATCTTTTTAATTTTTTGGCAGGTTCGATAGAAGGGAATAGATCGTGAGTTCGACCCGTTCGGATTTCTTAATAATTGTATTTTTTTGAAATATTATGGTCAGGCTTTTAACTGTATATCCAATGGGAAGAAGAACATCCGACAGTTTTTATGAGAGTCCAAAGAGGTTGACTTACAGTTAGATTGACCCAAATAAAATGACCTAAGTTGCTTTATTCATGGTTAAGACTTGGATTTCAAAAAATATTCATTTTCGTAGACCTTATGCTAACAAGAAGGAAATGTGGGTGCTAGCAAGTCTCAGTCATTTAGTTTGGGTCTTATTTACAACTTGCAAGTGTGACGCAGCTATTCTATCTTTCGATATCCAACGAGCTAGCACAAAGACACATCGGGAATGTGGTCGATGGCGCTTTAATTCCAGCCAACGATAATGTGTGTACCTACAACATCAATTAATCCAAGCCAACGACACGCTGGTGACGTGGAAGATATGTATCAATGCCAATTTTATATAGTTTTTTAAAGTTTTAAATATTTTTTTTAACAGTGGCCTGAAGCTTAGATAAATCAGTCTCAACAAGCTTCTTAATCAATAAATAATTTATAATTTAAAAGGTTTATATATAAGGCATTTACATATGCATTATTAATAACGTTAATTAACCTTATATAAAAATTTACCAAAAGACTAATAATTGGAACCGGAAAAGAGTCTTATAATCTTCATTTACATTTACATGGGAAAAGAAATAAAATTTGCACATGGTGAAACTGTCAGTCCTAATTTCCCATATTTTTTTTATGGAGGATTCAACTCAAATTGTGACATGGAGATTGCAATATTCTCAACTTTGCAATTTGGGTATTTCAAAGCTGTATAGTGACTTATTTTTTTTTACGAAAATGTGACCGAATTATTGTTTCATGGTATACGTAGTTAATCTTTCCATCATATTTTTTGAATATATCTATATATATACTAAAACCTCTCCATCCTTTGAAAAGAAAAACAAGAATGTGGACACTCAAAACCGAGAACAAACTGAAAGTTGATGTTACTGCAATTCCAGAGCAAGTCCACAACGTGGGATTATTAATAGTAAACTATATATCAAATTCATCTTTGTGTTATGAATGGGATTCCAGAGCAGGTCTTCGATTCCGGGAATCGACCTGCTCTGGAATTCATGAAAAGTAAACTATATATCAATCAATAAAAAATTTATAATTTAAAAGTTTTATATATAAAGCATTTACATATACATTATTAATAACGTTAATTAGCCTTATATAAAAATTTACCAAAAGACTAATAATTGGAACCGGAAAAGAGTCTTATAATCTTCATTTACATTTACATGGGAAAAGAAATAAAATTTGCACATGGTGAAACTGTCAGTCCTAATTTCCCATATTTTTTTTTATGGAGGATTCAACTCAAATTGTGACATGGAGATTGCAATATTCTCAACTTTGCAATTTGGGTATTTCAAAACTGTATAATGACTTCTTCTTTTTTACGAAAATGTGACCGAATTATTGTTTCATGGTCTACGTAGTTAATCTTTCCATCATATTTTTTGAATATATCTATATATATACTAAAACCTCCCCATTCTTTGAAAAGAAAAACAAGAATGTGAACACTCAAAACCGAGAACAAACTGAAAGTTGATGTTACTGCAATTCCAGAGCATGTCCACAACGTGGGATTATTAATAGTAAACTATATATCAAATTCATCTTTGTGTTATGAATGGGATTCCAGAGCAGGTCGATTCCGAGAATCGACCTGCTCTGGAATTCATGAAAAGTAAACTATATATCAATCAATAAAAAATTTATAATTTAAAAGGTTTATATATAAGGCATTTACATATACATTATACATTCTTAATAACGTTAATTAACCTTATATAAAAATTTACTAAAAGACTAATAATTGGAACCGGAAAAGAGTCTTATAATCTTCATTTTCATTTACATGGGAAAAGAAATAAAATTTGCACATGGTGAAAGTGTCCGTCCTAATTTCCCATATTTTTTTATGGAGGATTCAACTCAAATTGTGACATGGAGATTGCAATATTCTCAACTTTGCAATTTGGGTATTTCAAAACTATATAGTGACTTTTTTTTTTTTTTACGAAAATGTGACCGAATTATTGTTTCATGGTCTACGTGGTTAATATTTCCATCATATTTTTTGAATATATCTATATATAGATAAAACCTCCCCATCCTTTGAAAAGAAAAACAAGAATGTGGACACTCAAAACCGAGAACAAACTGAAATTTGATGTTACTGCAATTCCAGAGCATGTCCACAACGTGGGATTATTAATAGTAAACTCTATATCAAATTCATCTTTGTGTTATGAATGGGATTCCAGAGCAGGTCGATTCCGGGAATCGACCTGCTGTGGAATTCATGAAAAGTAAACTATATATCAATCAATAAAAAATTTATAATTTAAAAGGTTTATATATAAGGCATTTACATATACATTATTAATAACGTTAATTAACCTTATATAAAAATTTACCAAAAGACTAATAATTGGAACTGGAAAAAGAGTCTTATAATCTTCATTTACATTTACATGGGAAAAGAAATAAAATTTGCACATGGTGAAACTGTCAGTCCTAATTTCCCATATTTTTTTATGGAGGATTCAACTCAAATTGTGACATGGAGATTGCAATATTCTCAACTTTGCAATTTGGGTATTTCAAAACTGTATAGTGACTTATTTTTTTTTTACGAAAATGTGACCGAATTATTGTTTCATGGTCTACGTAGTTAATATTTCCATCATATTTTTGAATATATATATATATATAATGTGGACACTCAAAACCAAGAACAAACTGAAAGTTGATGTTACTGCAATTCCAGAGCATGTCCACAACCTGGGATTATTAATAGTAAACTATATATCAAATTCATCTTTGTGTTATGAATGGGATTCAAGAGAATCGACCTGCTCTGGAATTCATGAAAAGTATACTATATATCAATCAATAAAAAAATTATAATTTAAAAGGTTTATATATAAGGCATTTACATATATATTATTAATAACGTTAATTAACCTTATATAAAAATTTACCAAAAGACTAATAATTGGAACTGGAAAAGAGTCTTATAATCTTCATTTACATTTACATGGGAAAAGAAATAAAATTTGCACATGGTGAAACTGTCAGTCCTAATTTCCCATATTTTTTTTATGGAGGATTCAACTCAAATTGTGACATGGAGATTGCAATATTCTCAACTTTGCAATTTGGGTATTTCAAAACTGTATAGTGACTTATTTTTTTTTTACGAAAATGTGACCGAATTATTGTTTCATGGTCTACGTAGTTAATCTTTCCATCATATTTTTTGAATATATCTATATATATACTAAAACCTCTCCATCCTTGGAAAAGAAAAACAAAAATGTGGACACTCAAAACCGAGAACAAACTGAAAGTTGATGTTACTGCAATTCCAGAGCATGTCCACAACGTGGGATTATTAATAATAAACTATATATCAAATTCATCTTTGTCTTATGAATGGGATTCCAGAGCATGTCGATTCCGAGAATCGACCTGCTCTGGAATTCATGAAAAGTAAACTATATATCAATCAATAAAAAATTTATAATTTAAAAGGTTTATATATAAGGCATTTACATATACATTATTAATAACGTTAATTAACCTTATATAAAAATTTACCAAAAGACTAATAATTGGAACCGGAAAAGAGTCTTATAATCTTCATTTACATGGGAAAAGAAATAAAATTTGCACATGGTGAAACTGTCAGTCCTAATTTCTCATATTTTTTTTATGGAGGATTCAACTCAAATTGTGACATGGAGATTGCAATATTCTCAACTTTGCAATTTGGGTATTTCAAAACTGTATAGTGACTTTTTTTTTTTTACGAAAATGTGACCGAATTATTGTTTCATGGTCTACGTAGTTAATCTTTCCATCATATTTTTTGAATATATCTATATATATACTAAAACCTCCCTATCCTTTGAAAAGAAAAACAAGAATGTGGACACTCAAAACCGAGAACAAACTGAAAGTTGATGTTACTCCAATTCCAGAGCATGTCCACAACGTGGGATTATTAATAGTAAACTATATATCAAATTCATCTTTGTGTTATGAATGGGATTGCAGGTCGATTCCGGGAATCGACCTGCTCTGGAATTCATGAAAAGTAAACTATATATCAATCAATAAAAAATTTATAATTTAAAAGGTTTATATATAAGGCATTTACATATACATTATTAATAACATTAATTAACCTTATATAAAAATTTACCAAAAGACTAATAATTGGAACCGTAAAAGAGTCTTATAATCTTCATTTACATTTACATGGGAAAAGAAATAAAATTTGCACATGGTAAAACTGTGAGTCCTAATTTCCCATATTTTTTTTTATGGAGGATTCAACTCAAATTGTGACATGGAGATTGCAATATTCTCAACTTTGCAATTTGGGTATTTCAAAACTGTATAATGACTTCTTCTTTTTTACGAAAATGTGACCGAATTATTGTTTCATGGTCTACGTAGTTAATCTTTCCATCATATTTTTTGAATATATCTATATATACTAAAACCTTGCCATCCTTTGAAAAGAAAAACAATAATGTGGACACTCAAAACCGAGAACAAACTAAAAGTTGATGTTACTGCAATTCCAGAGCATGTCCACAACGTGGGATTATTAATAGTAAACTATATATCAAATTCATCTTTGTGTTATGAATGGGATTCCAGAGCAGGTCGATTCCGGGAATCGACCTGCTCTGGAATTCATGAAAAGTAAACTATATATCAATCAATAAAAAATTTATAATTTAAAAGGTTTATATATAAGGCATTTACATATACATTATTAATAACGTTAATTAACCTTATATAAAAATTTACCAAAAGACTAATAATTGGAACCGGAAAAGAGTCTTATAATCTTCATTTACATTTACATGGGAAAAGAAATAAAATTTGCAAATGGTTAAACTGTCAGTCCTAGTTTCTCATATTTTTTTTTATGGAGGATTCAACTCAAATTGTGACATGGAGATTGCAATATTCTCAACTTTGCAATTTGGGTATTTCAATACTGTATAGTGACTTTTTTTTTTTTTACGAAAATGTGACCAAATTATTGTTTCATGGTCTACCTAGTTAATCTTTCCATCATATTTTTTTAATATATCTATATATATACTAAAACCTCCCTATCCTTTGAAAAGAAAGACAAGAATGTGGACACTCAAAACCGAGAACAAACTGAAATTTGATGTTACTACAATTCCAGAGCATGTCCACAACCTGGGATTATTAATAGTAAACTATATATCAAATTCATCTTTGTGTTATGAATGGGATTCCAGAGCAGGTCGATTCCGGGAATCGACCTGCTCTAAAATTCATGAAAAGTAAACTATATATCAATCAATAAAAAATTTATAATTTAAAAGGTTTATATATAAGGCATTTACATATACATTATTAATAACATTAATTAACCTTATATAAAAATTTACCAAAAGACTAATAATTGGAACTGTAAAAGAGTTTTATAATCTTCATTTACATTTACATGGGAAAAGAAATAAAATTTGCACATGGTGAAACTGTCAGTCCTAATTTCCCATATTTTTTTTTATGGAGGATTCAACTCAAATTGTGATATGGAGATTGCAATATTCTCAACTTTGCAATTTGGGTATTTCAAAACTGTATAGTGACTTATTTTTTTTTAGGAAAATGTGACCGAATTATTGTTTCATGGTCTACGTAGTTAATCTTTCCATCATATTTTTTGAATATATCTATATATACTAAAACTTCCCCATCCTTTGAAAAGAAAAACAAGAATGTGGACACTCAAAGCCGAGATCAAATTGAAAGTTGATGTTACTGCAATTCCAGAGCATGTCCACAATGTGGGATTATTAATAGTAAACTATATATCAAATTCAACTTTGTGTTATGAATGGGATTCCAGAGTAGGTCGATTCCCGGAATCGACCTGCTCTGGAATTCATGAAAAGTAAACTATATATCAAATTCATCTTTATGTTATGTTATGGTAAGTATTAATGTACTCGTTCATTAATGAATTATGGAACTAAACCTATAACATTTCATTAATGGTCGTTTACCAATTATGGTTGTTTTGGTTAGAGTGAGAGTCCTCCCATATGGCTGTGAGCATGGTATAACGTGATAAAAGCAAAATACTTTGCCCATTTGGTCCACCTAAAACGATGAAATGACTTGAATATAGTTGTTTGTTACGTCAATTTATAATGATGAATTGAATAGAATGTATTCACATGATAATTGTTTTTGGTTATATATATGGGGTCAATTTAATTAACAATATGTCATAATAGAAATAGTAGGTTTTGTAAAATTAACTACAGTTTTTTGGTTGTGAAATAATATTTAAAAATGTTTTTAATTAGTTATGAATTTGTCTTTTTGAAATATAAGGAAATAGGTTAATGTATAAAATAATTAATATATTTATCAAATAGTTTGAGATTTTTTTTGTTATTGTAATAATAAGAGATTTTTTTGTTATTGTAATAATAAGAATTTTTGTGATGATTTGTATATTATTATTAATATTATATTAGACAATTTGTCACAATAAATCTACTAAAATATATTAGAAAATCTGAAATCTACGCCATGATGGTTTGTTTCTCTTTAGATTTAGGAATATGTTAATTATTAATGATTGCATATGCATGGAAATTATAATTATGTGGAAAACAAATAATAGTAAAATTAAACTTGTATATCAAAAAATTAACAAAATATATACCTTGGGAAGCATTTTCGAGAGAGAACCCAACTAGAAGGCGAGACCACCATACACTCGTTCTTTGAATGGGAAAAGAATGAAAGTATGAAAAAGTGAGGCATGTGGCTTGTGGGCTACTATAGTGCACAAGTCCTCTATGTTTCCTTCCTTTTTATCCACTCTCAACTACTCTACTCATATATGGCACAAAATGCACTTGAATAGAATCAAACGTCTTTTCCTCCTAGTGATTTAGTTATAACACATCTTGATAGCCTACTATTGGTTAAGTCTGACTCATTGAACTCTTCACTTTCAATGAGTAGGGTGTAGGGGGTGGTGACGGGGGGGGTAAGGGGGTAGGGCGTGGGTAGGGTGTAGGGGGGGGCGGGGGGGGTTGATGGGGGGGGTAAGGGTAAGGTGTAGGGCGTGGGTAGGGTGTAGGGGGGGAGGGGGGGTAGGGGCAGAAGGGGGTGGGTAGGGGGATTGGGTGGGGTGCGGGTAGGGGTAGGGGCAGAAGGTGGGGGGGTTGGCGCAGGGCACGAGGATGGGGTAGGTCATGGGGGTAGGGGTGGCGAAGGGTGGCGGGGCGCGCAGTGTGGGGAGCGGTGGGCGCAGTGGGGAGGGGCTGCCGCGGGGAGGGGTTGGGGGGGGTAGGGGGTTTGGGGGGATGGGGGGGACGAGGGTTAGGTGGGAGGGGGTTTTGGGGTGGGGGGCGAGGGGGGATGGGGCGCGGGAGTGTGGGGGGACGGTAGGGGGTAGGGTGAGGGAAGGGGAGGGGGGGCCAGGGAGCGGGTTGTGGGGGGCGCGTGGGTAGGGGCTCGCCCATACTTGCCTAAATGTCCACTTAGCCTCATTATCCCTCACCTGACCTCCCGCTCGCCCATCGACCTGCCTGCCCGTTAGAGGTGGAAAAGACCCATTAGAAGAGGAAATTGCGCAAAAGGAAGCATAAAATATTGTGGAAGATGACAATGATGAAACTCTAGAGGACGAAGAGTTTGGATTACGTGACATTGTTGATTAAATTTAAGTTATACCTGGAAATCAAGCTTTGCAATGTTTTGACTCTAACATTTCATGAAAAGAATAATCAATGAATTAAAGTTGTTATGTGTTCAATATTTTTAATTTTTGATTTTCGCATTGATTTTTAAGTTAATTATTATTTTTTGAAAAAAAAGTTGTTATTATTATTCTTTTGACATGAAATTCATAAAAAAAAACTATTATTTGACCATTTTTAGTTAATATTTTTGTATAAAAATTGTGATTTTGACATGTTAAGTCTAGCAAAAAATTATCAAAACGTTTAGTTTTTTTGTTATATTTATGTTAAAAATGGTTATTTTTATGTCCATTGTTAAAAAATGTTGTTTTTTAGAAACAATTATTTCATGTGGATTGAAAAATTAATTAAGGATGTATAAATATGTAGATTATCTAAAATTCAAACGATCGACTTTCTAATTTAAAAACGCAAAACAATAAAAACCCCCCTAAAAAAAAAAAAATTAAGATAGAGAACAAGAAAATATGAATAAAATGACGACTTCAAAAACTATCAAATTTAGAAAATAATTTTTTACATTTCACACACTAGAAAATTAAAAGCCAAAAAATAGGTCTTTTAAAAAAAGGGTGTGATGCATAATACTTACTTTTTAAAATCAGCATGAAAATCACTACGATTCTAAAACTTGATTTCATCCTTGAACATGAAAAAAAATTAAAGTTCCAAAAACCATGTTCTAAAAAAAACATGTGTATTCTGCATCACCACTTTTGAAAATCGGGTCATTTTTTTGCTATCTCTACGAAACGGGTAACAGTATCACTTCCCGTTTCAAAGTTTACATTGTTGAGACTGATCAGAGTCAGGTTAAACAATTTACTTGATTTTTATTAATCAAATTACTAAATATTTCCAAATTTTACAATCCTGTTAAATTCAACTTGACCATGAAGACTTTATCATGAACACAATTCACTTTCAGAAAATCCATTGACAATGTTTGCATTGTATGAACCCAAAATCCTTTTAAATTGTGAAAGGCCACCATGGACAATGTTTGCATTTCATGAACCCAAAATCCCCTTAAATTTTGAAATGTTGATATCATGAAGGCAATGTCTTTAATCGTAACTCTGTAAAATTTATCCCTAATAGTTTTTGCTATATAAACATCGAATCGATGATACTCATGCTTTATAAAATGGATTGAATCTTGATCAGTCAAGGAAAGATTTTGGGGTTTGAAAAAGGCATGTCGGACGAGAGAAGAAGAATTTGATACCAGGTCGAAGGGATATTAGGGTTTGGAGAAATGGTCTTGTTATGGCAATCCATTTGAATAAATAGGACCTATTTTGGTAGTACAAATTAAGATAGAATCTGAACGCTTATGTGAGTCAAGATGTGGGCCCAAGAAACATAATATAATCAAACAACTTTATTCATCATACTGCAAACAAATTGGCAGTAGTATGGAGTAATTATGAAATGTGGTCCTTTGTTTATAATATTTCTGTCATGCTAGAGCCTTCCTCCCAGTGTTGTCTCATAATAAAAGATTATAATGTATCCCTGAATATTCTAGTCTTTTCCAATGCTAATGGCTTAATTTTCCCTTGTACTGGGGGCTTGGATGTTATTGCTACTTAATAGCATAAAGTAGGAATTAATTCAAAAGATTAGAAGCTACAATTTCAGCATGGGTTCTTCAAGTTGTTGCTTCTTAATTAGACCATCTGATCAGTGTCTCCGGCATAAGTTCAATATTTAGCCTTCAAATTTCCTATATATTTTGGAAGGTTTTTGAATTTTCTGTTCCTTCTCATATACTTTTTAAATTCACCTAATTTGAGCTTGCTCCTCAGGGATCAAATGGTGCATCACTTGAGTTCCTGAGAGCTGATACGAATTAGTACCTTTTTTATTTAGTAGTTGTATTTCCTTTTTTTCCACATAAATCTTCATCTCCTACACTAAAAACAGCCGCAAATTAGAAGATAAATGGGTCTGTAGACCGACTGCAAAGGACTGCCCGTGATAGAGAAACGAACTAGAGTTTTGCTGGCTCGTATGGTATATGCAAGGGGTTTCATATTTGAGGGTAGAATCTGTTTATTATAAGGACATATTGTTAACTAATGTAGATTCTAAAACAGAGAATGGCTTGGAACAAATAGTATTGGAGGAAAGAATTTCCTAGTTCTCATTCTCCAGGTTTAGATATGAATATGGCAGCATTTTTCTTGTCCTTGGGAGACCTAGTGTATGTTTAGGTGTTGAAGAAATCTTAGTGTATGTTCAGGGGTGGCGATTTTCAACGCCATCACAACAGAATTTTTTCACAATCAGTGAATAAAAAACAATGAGAAAGCCACCGGCCATGGGCAAATGGGAATAAAGGCGTAAATAAAAGCAAAGGGAATCAAAGGGTAGAAGAAAAAGGAAAAATGCAACAGCTTGGACTTGTGGACAAAACTGCAAATAAAATAAAAATTCCAGGCCACTTCAGCAGGAATGGCTTGGATAGTTTTGAATCCAGTGGACCTCTATCTGTCTCGCAATTTCCTCAGAGTCTTCACGAATTTCCATGGACTTGTTGTGCAATGGTTAGTGATCAATGTGGATAATGGTTTCCTTGCCCATCAGATAGTGCTTCCACTCCTTAACAACTTGAACCAAGGCATAGAGTTCCTTATCATATGTAAGGTAGTTCAGGACAACCAACCTCCCCGCCCCCAACCCCTATGATACACATTAGAATGATAGCATACTGACCTACCCCTTGCCATAAAGACCACTCCAATAGAATATCCACTTGCATCTTTCTCCAAATCAGGACATGCTACTAAAATGGGTCCTGGAAGCCAATTCCTCCAATTTTTCCACCCAGAAACTACCAAGATAGATGTCAAATTATATAATAATCCAATCCAAATGACCTTTCTTCATTGACAATTAAGATCATATTGATTTCATTCCATTGCCCCTTCTCATTAGTCACAATAGATGGCTATCAACACATTACATTCAACAAATATTTTCTAAGTTATCCTTACTGTGAACCTTTTCAACAAATTCTTCAAGGAAAGGAACAGACTCAGGGCATGATAGTTAGGGAAAATGTTGTTCAAGAGTAGGTAGACAAAAAATATTATTATAACTCCTTGCACAAGCTCTATTTATGTTAGTTTGGTTGGGGGTTCTAGCATCTTCTTGGACACTAAAGTAGTTTATTTATTTTCCAGGTAAATCAACCTTTTTCTCTTTTGGAGAACATGATAACACATGCAATTTCCCATTTCTAAAATTTTGAAAGTGGCACTTCAAAACCCACCCCATTTCAAACATCCCAATTCCCTGCCTATTTCCCCATTCTAGGTATAATAGGGATAATTCCAAAACAGATCGAAACAAGCAAAGTATTAAATGCATCATTAATCTTTTCCTAACCAATGTGATAGAAGTGACTAGTAGGTATTTAACCATAATTAGAAATAATGAAGGGCTTTGTTTGCAGAAATAATCCCAGAGTTGCTTTTGCAAACTGGCGTACAACTTGTAGGCTTGAAAACAAATGCCTGTGAAATGTTGCCTGCTCCAATGTCTTATCAATTAAGTTTTGGTCCTTCTATGCTTGTTCTACATTCTTATATCTCTTTTGCCAATCCTCTCTTGCACTACAGTCTGCTTCTTAGACAGTAGTTGAGTTCAAAGTCAGGAACTCATAACTTTGCAAAAACTGCAATTTTATTGCCCACTAATTTTCTCACTCTTGACTTGTTCTTGTAAGATTCGTATAAGTCCACATACCCTCAGAGTCTCCACGAATTTTCATGGACGAGTTCTAGGCACATTCTCTTAAATCATTTCCAATGAGAATAGTAGTACCCGCTTATGCATAGGCAACAACAAAAGTCAATGTTGCAGTAACCTGCAATAGTGAATTTTCAGATGAGTTTTTTATGAGAGAATTAGTAAATCCTGCAGACATAATGGATCCACTGCCTGGTTCAGTAAATTTCTCCTTACCCCATTAGCTACAACAAAAAGACTGAAAACAAGAGAATTTCGTAGACTGGGCTTTACAAGCAATGCATATCCATCAATTATTGCCAGTGATCAGCTCCACAAGAAGGGCCATTGGCTTGTAGGTTATATGGTTAATTTTTGTGTTGTTTACAGACATTTGGGGGGGCACACATTTGGGAGAGTGTTTGCTGTTGCAGCAACATTAAGAACTTAAACCTTAAACTATGTATAGACAAAAATATGATTGGGTATAAGTATGGTGCATCTAAATCAATGATATGGATGTTTTACTACTCAAATGCTTATCAAGTATTTGAGGCACTTCAACTTTTGTTGATGGTTGTGTTAGGTCCACATGATCTTGACAAGGTTTTTGAACAAGATCATACAAAATTTCCCTTACAAGATTCTCCCCATGACTCGATTGTGTTGATTGGAAGTTCATTTTACCATGTGTTTCAGGATTTTCAAATAGATTGTTTCAAATATCAGGATCAAATTGCTAGTTGGATAGAGGAATCTTACTTGGAAAACTTTGTTTCCAATAATAAGTTTTGATATTTCTTGATGTTTTCTAAGACTAAAAAACCTAATCAATGTACATTCATGAGAAATATTCAAGGTTTGTATGATCGTTGTGCTAATAAACAAGGTAAATTTTCACACTGATTAAAGGAAGCATTTATGGCACACCTTTTTATTAGCAGGAAATAACTTCAATTACTTGTGAAACTTATTCAGGTTGACATATTTATTTCTACACATTGTTTTATACTATTTCTAATCACATATATCTTTCTAATTGCAGGTTGGGAACAAATTAAATGGCTACATTGGAAATTTGACTTTACATGATCCTGACCTTCTAGCTAGATAGATCAGAGTTTAGGTTTAGTTGCATTATAGTCACTTTTGCATCACATTATAACAATTTTTCCTGCATCCCCTTTCTCGTTTGAGTTTTGTTCTTTGCATCCCCTTACAAGTTTTTACATGCTACTTTTCTTTCATCCTTTCTTTCTATGTTATTCATGTTTCTTTCACTTCTTTCCACATGTTTCATTTTAATAAGGCTTTGTGTGAAAGATGCCTCATTTGGCTCTAAAGTAATGTGGGTAAAGTATTAAAAGGGGGCACGATGATGACTAGCAATGATTGGTTAACTTTTAATCCCTTTCTTTTTTGGGCCTAAATATATTATGAGTCCATGATGCTTAGATGGAAAGTATGACTTATTTGGAAAAAATATTTAGCGGATCTATGTTGCTCATAACTATGATATGATCTTCATTCCTTGAATCAATTGTTTATATTAATGGGTTTTTAACATTTCAGTGAAATCGAGAAGAGAAGGGAAAAGAGAAATACCTAAGCGAGCGCACAAATTTTAGAGGTATATATACAAGAATCTCTACAAAACAAGGAATAACCTCTCATGCTCATTAATAAGTTGGGATCCCTCTTCTTCCCTTAGTGAAATAAAGGACTATAAAATTCCAATGAGCATAAATTTATAAAATAATAAAGGATTAAAAAAGAGAAAGGCTTCCAGCACAGAGTGGTGAAACAAACAACTTTGTCAGGGAACTAAAAAATCTTATTGGTAGAAAATCAATGCTTCTTACTCCTTGAAGTGACTCTATCGGGGTACTAAATAAGAATGTTGGTAGTAGAGTAACACTAGAGATGACACTAAGACTCTGTTCAAGATAAACTCGTGAATATGTACTATCCTTCTCCCCAATTGAAACAATTAAGATATGGAAGGTTTTGTAAATGTGTTTGAGTTGATGAGAGGAATAGGAGAGACTACATATATAACCAGGCTAAGTAAAGAATCTAGGGTGATCTATAGGATGAGATAATACTTACAAAAATCTAGAATCCATGCCTAAAGTTAGACCTAAATAGAGAAGTAGGGGTTCTTCATGTGTGTCGCTAAGTGTTGTAGCTGCTACAAACTCCTCCAAAATTTTTCCTATATTCAAATTTTGGAGCCTCCTTATGATCATGCCATCCTTTGTTTCAAGAAATTAATGTCATTCCTAGACATCTATTCTACGTTTTCAAGTCTTCCTTAGGGAAACCTACGTGTCGATCTACTTACTTTCACATGCCCAGTTCTTGATGTCTTCACTAGCACACATGCCAAGATAGGCTACGTGCACTTCATAATGACAATGTTGCACAATCTTTATCAGTAGTCGATGTGCAGTCCTTTCCAACAGTGATTGTGCAGTCCTTCTCAAAATTGATTGCACAATCCTTACCATCAGTGATTATATAGTCCCTGCCAATAGTGATTGTGCCATTCTCACTAATAGTCATTGTGCAGTTCCCAGTGACAGTGTAAGGGCATCCTATGCAAATAGTGATTGAAAAATCCTTGTTGATGGTGAGAGTATACTTCTTCAAATCAATAATATCACACCTCTTAGTGGTAATCAATTCACTCTTGACTCCTAGTTTCTTGACATACACTAAGCACACTCACAAATCCTAATTGCATGTCTGCTTTCCCTATATAAAAATTCTAACTTAGATTTCATCTCACAATCATCTTTTGCTTTTGAGCTCTGTATAATTTTGGAGCACAAGGAGCATTCTCTCACTCATGTATGTAAGTGTGCCATCATCAGGGTGAGTTTCTCAACTATTGCATTTGCTTTTGCATCTATCGTTTTCGCTTGCTATTTCTTTTGCAAGTGTCATTTTTTCCCACTTTCATTCTTGCATGTGTCACTTGTGTTTTATTTTGTTTTCACATGTGTTTATTTCACTCTTGCATGTCTCATTTTAACTTGTTTTGCATATCCTAAGATCACCTTGGAACACCTTTTAGAGGAAGCTCTAGTGCAATCTCTTGCATTGGTTAATGTTATCTATCATGAGAACATGTGTTGGACACTCTCCCATAACATAATGCATATTTTGATTGTAGTCAAAACTTGTCACAAAGGCTTAAATCCCAACTGTTAGACATGGAGATAAGTGTCATTTTATTGTCGCTTCAATGTATGTCTGATGGTTTTGGGTACTACACATATCCTAGACATGTGCTTTATTATGAATGTGTGTGCAATCATGTTCGGGACCTGTTTGTATTCTCTTACTTTCTCGTTCTTGTCTTACTGATATAACACAATCAATTTTTGGATTCTTCCTTAACCTCACATCATTCACAAGCTATGAACACCTTTAACCTTTAGTCAAGTTATGAGCACATTGCACACTATCAAGCCTTAGTTATGAGGCTCTTGTTGCTTAGACTTTCTCTCTTTTCCCATCCCGAGGACAACTCCCTTCACATGTGCATTGTGCATCCCTAAAGCATAGTCACTCAACCCTTTCTGCTTACACTTTCTAAATTCACAATTCCTTAATCAACCTTTCCTTCATTTCACATTGCACAATCCTAGTGGACAATAGGGTCATTCCTTGGCCCTTGCATTGGTGACCTGTTTAATCCTTAAGGGATCCTCCACACTTAACTATGCATTACATAGTCACAATTCCCAAGCATGTCACCCTCGTCTCCTGGAATTTCCCACTACATAGAGCCTTTCCTCTTTCTCTTTCCATTGAGAAATGCACGCTTGTAGTGCCTAAACCTCGATCCCCTAGCTCCTAAATCTGTGCTATGAACCTATTAGGGCCCCTCTCTTAATATTTTCACACGGTCCAACCACAGTCAATACCTCGCATGATAAAATAAGATAGAACAAGTGATTTTGGGGACTGATGTTGTCTTCTAATGAGCGAATTTCATTTGCATGTGCTATAATCCTTTGTTTGTAGGTATGTGAGGGAGATGGAGAGTTTTTTGTGAGTTAGGGGAAGTACTCTTATGAAATACTTCAGATATTTCATATGCAGGACTATTATCCTATGGACACTCCTCTAGCTACAAACTAGAGGAAGGAGGGTACTTCTTCAGGAAAAGAAGTTAATGCTACCATCTACAAACAACTTGTGGGGAGCTTGATGTATCTGGTGAACACAAGGCCGGACATGTGCTTTAGAGTTAATCAACTGAGTCAATTTATGGTGAATTCTACCAAGCTTCACTAGAAAGCAACAAAGAATGTGCTCAGATACCTCATAAGCATAACAAATTATGGTTTGTGGTACAAGATGATAGATGGTGTGAAGCTCCAAGCCTTCAATGATACAGATTGGGTAGGGTGTCCATCAGACAGGAATAGTACTTTAGGAGCTATCTTTAGTATTGGGTCTGCAGCTATTTCCTAGTATAGTAGGAAACAAAGATGTGTGGAATGGAACTCAGCATAAGTCGAGTAAAAGATTTCTAATCAAGCAACATGTAAGGCCATATGGATTAGGAAAACTCTTGTTGGTCTTTTCAATTAGGGGACGAACCCAATAGTGATTTATTGTGATAATCCGAGTTGTATCAAACTCTCTATGAATCCAGTGTTTCATGATAGGTCCAAGCAGGCTTATATAAGGGACTATCACTTGAGAGATTATGTGCAGAGGAGAATTATGATGTTGCAGTACATTCCCACTAAGAAGAAGGATGCAAATATTTTGACAAAGGCATTGCCAAGAGGCAAGTTCGAGTTCCAAAGGTGCAAGATAGGGGTGGTGCAGAAACTTTTTCTTGCTAAGAGGGAGTGTTATATGTGTAGCAAGAAAATCCTCCATTTGACTTGTGTCTTAGTCCAATAGAGAAGTTTGATTTTCTACATAAGCCTGATGACTTAGATTGTAGTTAGCTTGAGTGACATGGCCTTGTCACCTAGTTAGATCGGAAAATTTGAGTTTATAGACTTGGAGTAGAGTTATGCATGTAGTGATTGCTAAAATTTAGCAACCTACTTCAGTTATTTTGAGTTAAAATTAGTTAACTAAGCTCTAGTCATTAATAGAGTCTGTTGAAGGTAAGTGGATTAATTAAGACTCTTTGCAACTCACTGATCTCTCAGTTAACTAGTTAATCAACCAAAAATATCCTAGTCATGTATGGAATTCAAATTGCCTAGCTAGAGTGGAGGAAAATGCACATTGTAATCATACTAGTTGAATGTACAGGCTTTGAAATTAAGAAAGCGATCAATTCACTTATATTTGCACAAGGGAATAGGGAATTCCCCTATTCTTTAGGAGATCAATTTCTCCAGGATAGCACAAGGAAATATGAGGAAGATAGGGGGCTTGAATAGGCTAAGTGTTGGCCAAAGATAGTCATTCAACAAGAGAACAATTTTATAATGTAGGGTGTGCTTTAGATCTTGATGTTGACATTGTAATAATTTCTCACTCTCATCTGATTAATGACAAGCAGAAGAGGGGTTTTCCCGGTTGGGTTCCCTTGTAGATCATTGTGTTCCTTGGGTTTTGATGGTTGCATGTCATTGCATGTGGTTCTATATTGTGATTTTGTATTGCGCAAATTGTAGAAGAAATTTGTTTCTCTTTGTTTCAGTTCGAATTCATCAGTGGTAACAAATTTATTTCCATTTCTAAAAAACAATATATTATATAAATACTAGTACATTATATGTCCAAATTTGTTATGAATTCATTCATTCATGTGATTCCATCAGCATGAATGCATAATAATGACTATGAGATATCTTGTGAGTATTAAAGCATAATACTTATACCATAGCAATTTCAACTTTATTAATATTTATCAACTACAAAATGGTTTCATTCAGAAATAAGCATCAATTGAAAAGTCCAAGTCACAAATATACATGACCCCGGCCACCTTACCTTGAAGATAAGGATTTAATATGAATGCATTTGTTACTATAAAAGAAATCGAAACTGATAAAGTTCTAGCCTCCATTGCAACCACCAGCCAACAAGTTAAGTGTCACTACTATAATACAATGAGTTGCAATTCAGAAGAGACTCAATGAGTTGCAATTCAATGAGTTGCAATTCAGAAGAGACTCTATATATAGAGGTCCACTGACCAGTGATCCACTTGGCTTGTATCTAACGGGTAGAGTGTATTAACTAGCACAACCACATTTATCAATGCGATTGATAAACGCCGATAGGCGTATATGCACATTTTCCAATGTAGTTGATATACCCCGATAGACTTATATCAACCACATTAATAATTATTATGGGTATTTAGGATTATTAATAACTATATAAATATTAACAACCAAATTATTCCTATATATTATTATATAAATATTATATTAATAATATAAACTCCTAATATATATTAATTAATAATAAGAATAGCTCATAATAATATTAAATTATCTTTATATTATTAAAATAATATAATAATATAAAATAATAATAATAATAATTGATTATAATATTATATTATTATTATATTACTATAATAATATACAAATATAATTATTATTATTATAATAATATAATCAATATTATTATAATAAGAACCATAAAGACCAATTATTTATTATTTATGATAATTAATAACTATACAAATAATAACAACTATATTCTTATATATTTATGATTATTATATTAATATTATTATAATAATATAAACTATAACTATTATTATTGTTATGCTTTAGTATTTTTAATATTCATTTTAGGGTCATAGGGTTAATTATTATCAATATTTAGGATTATTAATAGCTATATAAATAACTCTATAGGATTATTAATAAGTATTTTTTTTTTCTAGGTTAAGACTAAACTAAGTACCCACGGGGAATTGAACCAGTGACCTATCCCAAGGAGTGCCTTAACAGCGCACCCATTCACCATCAATCCAAAGCCCCATGGGCAAGATTATTAATAAGTATATAAATATTAAAAACCAAATTATTTCTATATATTATTATATAAATATTATATTAATATTATAATAATAATATAAACTCCCAATATATATTAATTAATAATAATAATAGCTCATATTATTATTATTATTTGATTATAATATTATAATAATATACAATTATTATTATTATTATATAAACAATATTATTATAATATATTATTTAAATAAGAACAATAAAGACCAATTATTTATTATTTATGATAATTAATAACTACAACTATATTCTTATGTAATTATATATTTATGATTATTATATTAATATTATTATAATAATATAAACTCATAATAATAATATTATTATTAATTATTATTATTATTCTTAAACTTTAGTATTTTTAATATTTATTTTAGGATTTGTATACATAAAGTTAATTATTATCAGTATTTAGGATTATTAATAACTATATAGGATTATTAATTACTATATAAGTACTAAAAACCAGATTATTTATATATATTATTATATAAATATTATAATAACTATATAAACTCCTAATATATATTAATTAAATATAAGAATAGCTCATAATAATATTAGATGATGATAATAATAATAATAATAATAATAATAATAATAATAATAATAACAACAACAACAACAACAACAACAACAACAACAACAACAACAACAACAACAATAATCAATATTATTATAATAATAACAATAAATACCAATCAAATCTCGGACGACACGATGAAGTCTGCAACTGAGGGTTTCAGTTAGGGTTTTCTCTCTGCAGCGGTTACTCAAACCGGCCGCTGTATTCTTCGCGGTTCGCATCTCGTTACTGTCGCTATACTCTCCGCCCTCAACTTACCTGTTACGGTCGCTACACCGGAGGCACCTATACTGTGCGGATTTCACGGGTGTAATTATTTCTGTTCCTCAACCGCTCCTCTCGTGGCATGCTTGCGGTTACTGTGTTGACCGGTTCGAGGGTGCCTGCTTTCCGTTTACCTGCAGTCGTGAGGAGGACTTCTTTGTTCCTAGGCGCAGCTGTCACCATGGAGGACTTGGATGCCGTTGATTACTCCGAAGACCCGTTGGAAGGGGTCTCCATCTGGCGTACCCCATTTTCCATGTCGACCTGCTTATTCAGCTCTAGATTCTCCCTAGCTGAACCCTCTTGGCCTCCTGTGGTCCTACCAGACGATCCCCCCACCTAGCCAGCGCTCTCTACTCCTCCGGCATCTTCGTCTACACTTGGGTTTGTCTCAGCTTGTCTAAACCCTAACCCTTGTTTAGATCCCCCTTACCCGGGTTCAAACCCTAACTCCCTTCCTCCAGTGACCAACTACCCTCTTGTGTCATACAATTTCACATCTCCAGCTCCCCCATCCGGCAGTTACTCCGTTGTCTCGCCGCTCGCCGGATCCCTGCAATCTGCTGATTTTCCCCCCTTGTCGCACAACCACCGACCTACCCACACCTCATCGGGTTCATCTCATAACAGGGCATCGTTTCCCCATCCCCCACAGGGTACAAAGAAGAAGCATAAGTGTTTTAAATCCAAAGCAGACGACATTTTCTTGAGATTAGAAGAGGACATTTAGTGGGGTGAAGCCATGGACTTTGCGGACATAGTCCTTATCGATCGCATCAGGGGAAGAAATTACTCGGCTGCGAGACAGAAGACCTGGGCAACCGAAGTATGGGGTCACCATCTGGTCGACATCCCATTCGTGCAGACCTTTGTGAGGGGATGGTTCGCCCTAAGATTCGCTCATGGCGACCACACAAATTGGGTCCTATCTTCATACTAGCATTTCGATCATGCCCCAGTATTGCTAAAGCGTTGGACACCACTTTTTGACCCCGAGACTGAGCAGATCAGTATTGGACCTGTATGGATTCGACTGTCGGGCCTCCCATTACAATACTGGTCCGAGGACATCTTCAAACGGATTGGTAACGCAATCAGCACTTATATGGAATACGACAAATCATATCTGCAAACGGGTATGATGGCCTACGCTCGAATCCTTATTAATATCGACACCAGAGGAGGTCTATTGGAATACATTACCATGCAATGGCGGGACACATCCCGCAAGCAGATCATAGACTATGAAGGCATTCAATATTGTTGCCGCAGATGTCACAAGGTTGGGCACCTATACAGGGACTACCCCCTCCTCCACAAAAAAAGGGGCCCTGAATAGAACCGAGAACCGGAACCGACGGAGGGTGGACCATCACAGCCCAAGAGATGGAAGGAGAGCCCACACAACTTCTAGTGGATAATTCACTAGGAGATTCGAGAGATATATAGGGCACTTCTGCTTCAAAGGTATCTGACAAGCGTCCAATGGACTCCATACCTGCTTCGCCTCCTCCGCCCATCAGCTCAGACACTTCTAGAGATGTCGCCTCGACTGAGGGTACATTTTTCCCTATTTCATCCTCTGTATTTGGCATATCTCATATTTTTGCATCGCTCTCTTGCATTGGTATCCCCTCCCCCCTCATCTCCTCTGGCTCCCTTCAAATACCCCCCCTCCCTCTAGGCTACACCCCCCTCCTCCCTCCTCTGCACACTTCCCTTTCCCTCACACTCTCCCTCCCTCTGTCCCCCCTCCCTGATATCCTCCCCCTCCCCTTCCTTCCCCCCCCCCATCCCACCTTACACCCCCACCCCGATCCCTCCTCCATCCCCCCCCTCTTCCCCTCGATACCCTCTGCGGTCCAGAACAAAGGGAAAGGATGTCGACGCGATAGGCATCGAACCTATTTACCCCACGACCTCCTTTAAATCGGCTAGAGGCCGCCCCTCCCGACTCACCAAGGCCAGACATGCAGTGGGGGAAGAATTTGCCCTTAGGCGACAACAAACGATTGACAGGGCCCTTAGAGCTAGGGATGGCCCTCTGCCTATCCCTCCATGAAAATTCTATCCTTCAACTGCCGAGGGGTTGCTAGCCCCCCAAAAAAACTAGCCCTGCGAAGACTGCTCACCTCGACTGCCTTGGAAGTGATCTTTCTTCAGGAAACCCTCTGCTCGGCTGACACTCTCATACCTATTCTTCGCTCTTGGCTTCCGAGCTGGACATTTCATGCTTTGGATGCATCTGGGAGATCGGGGGGCATTGCTATCGGTTTCTGTAATAAATCCTTGGTTCTTCGAAACACCTGGGGAGGCAGAGGCTACATCGATATGGACTTATTGGACCGCTCCCTTAATGCTGAGATTCGTATCATCAATGTTTACGGACCTTGTGTGGACAGGGAACCATTTTGGAGAACCCTGTTCGCATCTGAACTTTTCCGGGCAGACAACATCATCCTGGGAGGGGATTTGAACTTCTCCTTGGGTCACTGTGAATCCTGGGGACACTCGGCCCAAGCGGATTACCTGTCTGACTCGATCTCCACCTTACTTGAAGCTCATCATTGGGTTGACATCCCTCCTGTCAGGTTACATTATACCTGGTCCAACAATAGAAGTGGTGATCATAGTCTAGCTAGAAGACTCGACAGATTCCTCATCAAAGAGGCATTCCTTACTCTCCACCCTCGTATTAGACAGTGGGTTGGATCTGGGGGGTTATCTGATCACAGGCCTGTCTTCCTGGAACTCTCTGAGGATATCCCGAGGATCAAAAGCCCCTTTAAATTCAATGCTTCTTGGCTCAAGGATCCCAACTATCATCAGCTTGTATCGGAGTATTGGAGATCAAATCCTATCACGGAAGAGGAGGAGCATACTACTGGTTTTTTAAGGGAATTATCTGAACTCAAAAGGCTCTCCAGAAACTTGGCACACCTGAAGTGGATTAACGATGACAAGATTCTGAAGGAGGCTGAACGATCCATTGCAACATTTGAGGATTCAACAGATGGCACCTTCACAGCACCGGAAAACAAGGATCTATACTCTACTCTTATATCTAAGCGCACACAAATTCTAAAGGAAAGAGAGGAGATCTGGAACCTTAGAAGTAGATCCATATGGCTGACCGATGGAGACAATAACACTAAGTTCTTCCACAAATTTGCAAATGGCAGAAAAGCCATTAACACCATCTGGGAACTACAAAATGATCAGGGGCAGAGGATTACTGATCAGCAGGGTCTGGCTAGACTTACTAACAAACACTTCAAAACCATCTACAAGGCTCCCTGTGTGGCTAACATACTAGAGATAATGCGGGTCACTGCATACTTCCCCAGATATGTAGAACAAGAGGATTCAGAGAACCTGATGATGGCTGTTTCGAAGGAGGAACTAGAGGCCACCATTAAATGGTTCAAAAAAGACAAGAGCCCTAGACCGGATGGGTGGACCACTGAATTATTTATTGCATTTTTTGACATCTTGGGGGGATGATTTTTTCATAATCGTGGAGGACAGTAGGAGGAATGGTAGCATACATGCAGCCATCAAATCCACTTTCATTGCGCTTATTCCGAAATCTGATTCACCTACCTCCTTTAATGACTTTAGACCCATCTCTCTCTGTAATGTTCTGTACAAGATTATCGCCAAAATCATAGCAAATCGCCTGAAGCCTATACTGTCTTGTCATATATCCCCCGAACAATTTTCTTTTCTCCAGCATCGTCAGATACATGAAGCGATTGCCACTGCACAAGAACTCCTCCATACTCTGAAGACTAAGAAACAGAAGGGCATGATTCTCAAGGTGGACCTTTCTAAGGCATTTGATAGAGCAAATTGGCTCTATATTAGGTTAATACTTACTCACCTTGGCTTCCCTTATGCCTACATTAAATGGGTTATGAGTTGTATCAAGGATGTATCCTATAGTGTCCTCCTTAATGGTGAAGCTACCCCTTTCTTCCTATCAGAAAGGGGGCTCAGACAGGGTTGCCCCCTCTCCCCGCTACTCTTCCTCCTTATTATGGAAGGTCTAAGCAGATCCATCTCTGCTGCGAAGGACAGACAACAGCTCACTGGCATCAAGATTTCAGATAATTTCTTTCTGACTCATCTT
Organism: Pinus tabuliformis; assembly: GCA_031772625.1. Lineage (NCBI taxonomy): Eukaryota > Viridiplantae > Streptophyta > Pinopsida > Pinales > Pinaceae > Pinus > Pinus tabuliformis. Next base: position 27,100,155 of record CM062807.1, read on the forward strand.
CTGTTTTGTTGATGATGTTATAATCTTCTTAAACGGAAGGATCAGAGATTCTTCAATTATGCACAATATCTTCAAGCTCTTCCAACAGGCTACGGGGATGATGATTAATGAAGGTAAATCTACCATCACCATTATCGATTGTTCTCAAGATGAGTCTATATATACTACCCATCGTTTTCCTTTCTCTGTACTTCACTTGGATGATGGGCTTAAATATCTGGGCTTCCGATTAAAGCCTCTCGGGTATAGGATAGCAGACTGGACGTGGCTTATCGGAAAAGTGGAGAGCCGATTACAAATCTGGTACCACAAATATATTTCCAGGGCTGGTAGATTAACCCTCATCAAGGCAGTTATTGAGGCCACTCCAGTTTTCTGGATGACACTTGCATGGATACCAAAAGGCATATTAAACAGAATACAAAACATTTGTTGCAGATTCTTATGGAAGGGAAATCAACCGGGGAAAACTTTTTCTTGGGTGAAATGGGATCGCATCGCTATACGTAAATGATGGGGAGGATGGGGCATAAAAAGGCTTGAGCTACTCTCATAAGCCTTGGCAGCTAAGCTGGGTTGGCAGCTCATCAGCTCAAACAGTCTCTGGACCCGGGTAGCACTAGCAAAATATATATGGCCTACAAATTTGATGGATTGGCTCAGACAGTCTCGGCCCCCAGCTAGAAATATCTCCAACATATGAAAGGCAATGATGAAAGTGCTCCCCCTGCTGCGACTTGGAAATACTTGGGGAATAAAGGAAGGCAACACCGTCTGCATTGGAACAGACCCTTGGGTATGATGCGGGAACGCTCACAGATTACCTGCCGACTTAATCAACTACCTAAATGATAGAGGCATCATACACATCAAGCACATTGGCGACCAAAACAACTCCACTGTCCTTCAACAAGCTTGGAAATCAGCTTATGATTTGGACATACTTGAGCATTGGAGACAAGACTGGCAGCTATATATTGAAGCCCTCACACGGGCCCATATTCGCTTAACGGAGGAACCCGACGAAATCATCTGGGCCCTTGCCAAGACAGGTCTTTACTCCCCAAAAGAGGGATACATCAGCCTCATGGATCCCCATAAACCTCAATCTATTGACCCAAATTGGAAATCCTTCTGGAAACTCAAGGCCGCCCCTCGCACTCGCCTGTTAATGTGGAACATTCTCTTAGACAAGATCCCTACGGGTGCTAATCTGATGAAGAGATCCTTTCATGGCCCCTTCTGTTGCCATCTGTGTCGTATGGCTGATGAGAACACCGAACATCTCTTCCTGAATTGCACTTCATCTAAAGAGTTATGGAACGGTATATCTGCTCACTACCCTTCCTTACTCCCCTGGCAAGGCAACAATATCCAAGATGCTTGGAACTCATGGTGCCTTGCCCACAAAGGCAAAGCAAGGAACATGCCTCTTCTTGTCAACTGGGCCATCTGGATAGCTAGGAATCAGTCCATCTTCAATCTCAGGGAACCACACTGGCCATCTATCATGCAACACATAATCTCAGATTATGATCACCTTCCAGAAGAGGACCCCGTAGCCCCACAGCGCATCATCACCCCGAAGATCATTGATAAATCTAAACCTTGGGCATATTTTGATGGTTCATCCCAGGAAGCAGGCTGTGGAGGGGGACTTATCCTACACCTAAATGATAAACACTGTTTCAAAATCCAAGTAAACCTGGGGATGGGCACGAACAATTTTGCCGAACTCTGCTCTGCAAAACACCTCATATACTTTGCATTATCTCATCATTGTACATATCTGCAGTTATTTGGTGATTCAAAAATGGTATGTAATTGGCTCAATAATGCATCTCATTGCAATTCATATTCTCTCATACATATCCTCGAGGAAGCTCACAGATTGATAAACATATTTGACTCTTTTGTCTGTAGACATATCTACAGGGAACAAAACACCGAGGCTGACCAACTTTCAAAAGAGCCAACACATCTTCAGGACAATGTCTGGTTGATACAGGAGGAGATTACCACAAACCGTTTATAGAACAGGGACAAATTGGGCTTTAAGCCCATGTTTTTTGTAGTGCTCATTGTAAAAACATGTTTTAATTTCTTATATCTATCAGTCGGCTGTAGAAACAGTTCTTGTATAGACATACATAGTACTCTCTCTGTATAGAGAAGATATATATATTTTTTTGCATCTTTTTCCCTCTAGCTGTTGAGGGCAGTTTTGATACAACTCTGATTCCAGACTCCCTGCGAGGAGATTCACCACTCAGCAGTTCAAGTTTTTGTAAACAGACTTATACGTCTTCTGATAAGGCAAGTAGGCAAGTAATGCCTCCATATGCATATGCCTCGGCATCTACAAAATGTAATTTCTTAAGTTAATAGAAATTACGACTTTTTCCAAGGGAAAAAAAACAATAAAGACCAATTATTTACGATATTTAATAACTATACAAATATTAGCAACTATATATTTATATATTTATGATTATTATATTAATATTATTATAACAATATAAACTCATTATAATAATAATATTATTATTATTCTTAGGTTATAGTATTTTTAATATTTATCTTAGGGTTTGTATACATTAGGTTAATTATTATTGGTATTTAAGATTATTAATAACTATATAAATAACTATATAGGATTATTAATGACTATATAAATATTAACAACCACATTATTTATATATTACTATATAAATATTATATTAATAATATAAACTCCTATATATTAATTAATAATAAGAATAACTCATAACAATATTAGATTATCATTATTTTATTAAAATAATAAAATAATATAAAATTATAAAAAAATCATAACAATTGTATTGTATTATTATTATTATTATAAAATATAATAATAATAATAATAATATTTGATTATAAAATTATAATAGTATTATATTTGTATCATGATCCGGATTATCCACAGTTTCTAGTTCATTCTGCCAACGTTTCAAACCCCAAAGGCGGTCCATCATCAGGACAAATCAGATAGAATATGAATGAAAGATTATTGAGAGAAGAGAGCCTTGCGACCTGGATATAAATAAACCAAGAACCCTAATTTTATAAAAGCCGACACATGATTTCTAATTTTTATTAATTATTATTTTATTTTTATTTATTATTTTCCTTTATAATAATTTTATAAATTTTTATAAAATTCTATCTATAAAAGTTTTATAAAAACTTTAATTAATTATTTAATTATTCATTATTAGTTCAGGTTTAATTATTTTAATCATGAACAAATAAGTTTAATTTATCTTATTTTATTAATTTTGGACTTCAATTATTAATTATTTTAGTTTTAATTGATTAATTATTTTTATTTAATTAATTAATTTACATTAAACTATTAATTATTTTTAGCATTCCTTCAATTAATCAATTATTGATTAATCAATTAATTAATTGATTAATTAATTAATTAACTAATTAATTAATTAACTTATCAAATTAATTAATTAATTAATTTCTAATTTTTATTTTTATTTGATTAATAAATTGATTAATTAATAAATGACTTTTTGCTGCAACCCCAAATCTCACATCCATATAGGATAACACTAACTTTTCAAAGAGGAACTTCTTTTTATCCCACATTACGAGATTTGCCATTTTACAATTATTTTCAAGACCAAAATAAGCTTTCCACCCCCCGTTAATCCTTTTCTCGATGCTATGGTTCCAATTGAGCTTGTGATGAATATCAATTCCTAGGTACTTGTAAGAATACACTTCCTCCAAGTTATTATTGTCATACTTAAAATTAGCGTAAGTGTCCTTCTTGGATTTGATAATCATAACTTTTGTTTTGCCAATGTTGACAGTCATACCCATGGTAGAGCAGAAATCCTTAAGAAGCCTAAGTTGCTTATCAAGGTCAGATGGGCACCTTATGAGAAGAACAATATCGTTAGCATAGAGAAGAAGGATGATGACCGTCCCAGCTAAGATCATGCTAGCACAACCTGCTTCCTCTAAATAACCTTCGAGCTTGTTGATGTAAATGCGAAATAGGTTAGGGGAGAGGGGGCAACCTTGTTTTAACTCCGATATTACACTTAATATCTTTCGACCACTCATCATTGCTCTTTAGTTTGGAAATTACATTCTTGTATAACCTTATAGCGCTAGCTCTCAACTCGAAAGGAACCTTTAGCTCTTCTAATCTATTTCAAAGGTTGTTTCTAGGAACCATATCAAAACCCTTTCTAAAGTCCACAAAGCAACAAAAGTGATTGGATTTATCATTACGACATTCCTCCACAATGATCCTAAGCGTAACGAGGTGGTCTGTTGTTGAGTGATTCCTTTTTAAACCTGCTTGGCCTTTAGCTCGCTTACCTTCACTTTCAAGCCATATGCTCAACTTCTTTTCCAAAATACTACCATATAACTTGGCTAAGAGAGGGCTGATCATAATTGTTCAATAATTAGAGGGGTTATTTGTATCCACACTTTTAAAAATGGGGATAATGAGGCTCTCAATCCATGGTTTAGGGAACCCTTGCTTGACTGCTTGATTGAAAAGCTTGTGGATGCGGGGGATGAGAACAAGACCTCCAATATTTAATATTTCTGCCTGGTAACCTTCAATGTCCTTAGCTTTCCCATTAGGTAGGTGATTAACCCCAAACTCAATGCCTTCTAAAGAGAAAACTTCTTTCGTTGTGAGCAGGGTTTCAAGTTATCCATAACATTGGGAGATTCATAAAGCTTTTTAAGATAGGAATTCCAATCAGGTAGAGAAATTTTATTATAATCTTTAGTTTTCCTAGTCAGAATCTGCCTCCAAAATTTCTTAGGACCTACCTTCAAGAGGTGTAAGAGATTCTCTTGTCTTTGACGAATGTACTGCCTCTTTTTCCTTTTAGTTAAGGCTTTGTATATTTTTATCTTGCCCATTTTAAGAGATTCATAAACAGCTTCCTTAATTGCTCTCCTTGCACTTTTACAATCTTTGTCATACCATGGGTTGGTTTTTCTATTTCTTTTACTATTTGAAACTTCAATTGAGAACTTGTTAATAGAATATGAGAGGGTTGTAGTAAAATTATGATAGAGGTCTTCTATGTTGTCTATACTGGATAAAGGAAGCAAATTAGTTTTTAATTCATTTAGAAAGAGATCTTTTTTATTTCTATCAAATATTAAGTTCTTTTGGCTATAAGGATTATTTTCTATGGGATCTCTATGCATGACAAAATTGAGAGTTATAAGCAAAGGCATATGATCAGAGTCAGACTCGTGGCCGTTTAAAATGTCAAACTTTATTATTTTTTTAGATAACAGGAGCTCGGAAATAACATAGTCTACCACGTTGCTACCAAGCCCATGGATGGAGGTCATCTCGCTAGAATTGACCCACTTCGTTAGACCATTGCAAATAATGAGATCCTGAGCACCACAGAGCTTGACTAGCTCCGACCCAAACAAATTCTCCCCAATATAGAATCCTAATATATATTAATTAATAATAAGAATAGATCATAATAATATTAGATTATCATTATATTATTAAAATAATATAAAATTATAAAAAAATTCATAACAATTATATTTTATAATAATAATATATTTGTTTAAATCTAACTGTGAACTGGGAAATATGTAGCGCCCAATATAATATGGCACAGTTCTCCTAGAATGGTTAGAAGACATGTAGTTTATTGATTGACCAAGTATACAATATAGCACAGGTCCCCAAACTTTTTGTTTAATGATTGACCAAGAATACAATATGGCACAGGTATCGAAGAATACAATATAGCACAGAAGATATGGCGTTTAATGATTACAATATGGCAAAGGTCTCCAAGAATACAATACAGCACAGAAGGGACGGGGTTTAATGATTAAATATGGCACAGGTCTCCAAAAATACAATATAGCACAGGTCCCCTAAATTTTGATTTAATAATTAACCAAGAATACAATACGACACAGGTCTTGTGGACTGGTTAGAAGAGACGGGATCGTCGTTTGGCACATTAAAATTACTTCCCAATTTTCGCAACTCGTAATCTTCTAGGTGTTCCCGGTCCGTCTTGAAACTAGTGGTCACAGACTTCCCTCTTCCTGGTTCGTACATGAAAATCTGAATGACAAATACGATTGATTGGAAACTTTCGCAAGCTCTTCGCATGTTTGAGTTTTGAATAAATGTTTACGTTAAAACAGGTTTGATTTAATCTTAGTACAATTAGGTTTCGAATAAATGTGTAGTCATTTCCTTACTTTAATATTTATAAAATTATCTATAATTATTTATTTTAACATTTATAAAATATCTTTAATTATTTATTAAATCATTTAAGATCCCTTAAAAAATATCCAAATTGATGCATATACCCCTTAATTTTTCCAAAATAGCATTACTCATTTGCAAAGTAGAAGTAAAACACCTTTGGCTTTTACAGGATAGAACTTCTTGCAACCATGCACGCAATGGTATTCTTATTATAAATATGAAAATACAATCAACATGATTGTAATACTCTTATTATAGCTATGGTACTACATAGAAATCGGTTTAATAACGATGTATTTTATGTAACGACCAGAGAATTCAGTATGATAAACTTCTAATCAAGGGCAGAATATAATGTTGTAATTAGCACCAGAAGCGCAAGCGTGGGTTTTGGTGTCATCAGTGGGATATAGGTAGGCATCTGGGCACTGGTCCATTTTGCAAGTCAGTGCTTTGCAGCTACCGTCGGAGGGAGTTAGGGAGAGAGGGACATTGAAACCATCAATTACAGAGAGGTCATAGAAATCTTGATTGTTGCCCCCATTCAGAGTATATTCAACCAGCGTTGTAGGAGACTGTCCCGAGAGCGTACAGCTGAGCACGCCACCGCAGTCACCAGTGCTGCAGCTTCCTTTACCAGAGGCATCAAAAGAGAATCCAGTACGTCCCCAAAATCTACCTGAGCTTGTTCCTGCGGGCACGTCAACACTCCATGATTGACCCTGCCCCAACGCTTGACCGCCACCTACGGGAATTCCTGCGGGCCATACCGTGTATGAACACTAGTTCTGGATCACAAACGTCGCACCCGTAGCTCCTGCAGTTACAAAAGCAAAAAAATATTTCTTTATGATATCAAATATTTCTTTATCATATCTGAACTGATTTACGTACATAAAAGATGCAATGCATTCAAGGGATTACTGCAACCTTACCTTGAAGACAAACGTTAAATATCAAAGCTAGTATTGTTGTAACATAAATCAAAACTGCTAATGTTCTTGCCCCCATTGCAACGTCCACCACCAAGTAATTAAACACAAGTACTAAACAACGATGGAATTGCGGTTGAGCTTATTTGATGTTGTATAACACGAATGGCACTCTATATATAGCGGGGTCTTAGCGTAGCGTATACTGCACGAAATTCTTATGAAGGTTGATCCCCCCTAGTTGGGCGGCGTGGGATGAATCAGAAGGCGCGCTAATCGCTCTTGGACATCCGGGTTTGTTCCAGATGTTCCGGGTCTTCTTAAACTAGCGATCACGAAATGCTTATCCACACTGAGAGTGTGGAAAAAATTACTAAGGGAGAGGATAAGGAAAAAAACGTGACGTTGATATTTATTTGAGTATTTCATGAATGTTTTTCTATATAATTAAGTAAAATTAATTAATTTTATTTTTTTAATCAAATTTTAAAATATTTTTTAAATCTACAATTAAATAAAAATTAAAATGTGAAAAAATCACTACCAACTTGTTAACTCCCTCACCTTGTATTGCTGTAATGTTCCGGGCCGTCTTAAACTAGCCCTCTTCTTCTAGAATATGCCACTAAAAATTATCCGCTGGAGTGTATGACTCACTATCAAGATTTCATTCAATGATTAATAGAATATAGCGCGTCCCCTAAATTTTCATTTAATCATTGCCCAAGAAACACAATATGTCTGGACTTGTTCTAACAGATGGGTCGTCGTAATCTTCCAAATATCCACGCTTAGATAGAATGAGCTGCTGGCACAATGTGGGAAACTCATGATTAACTTAGGAAAGTTGAAAGATCTTACTAGTTACTCATTTACAAGCCTTTCATAATGAAGCTCACAACCTGGAACATAGGGGTCTAGGAAGTAAAAGGAAAAAAATAAATCTCAGCAATAGAATAAACGAAGAAAAACCAGATATGGTGTTTATACATGAAACAAAATGTTCAATAGACAAAATCAGAGAGATACATAGCAAATGGCTCATGAAGTACGAGTATCTATAAGTTAAAGCAAACAACACAGCAGGAGGGATTCTCACTCTCGCAGAAGTGAAAAGACAAAGCTAAATGACCGAATAATCAACTCATATGCCCCCAAAATGTAGGGACAAATCAAAACCTTCAATTCATTTGATCCCTTGACCAAAGATTTGATTTGCTCTTTCTGCTACAATACTATGAACAAGACTCCCCACTTAAAGGAAGAAAGACGAGTAGCAAGAACTATAGAATGGCTAAATTCTACCTGGCTCTATATGCTCAAAATAATGGAAAGCATTAGTTTGTGGATAGTGAGTGCTCCAGACACATGACAGGAGACAGAATAAAGTTTGTCTCATTGAAAAAAAAGGAATGGAATGTGTCCTTTGGAAGTGGATCTGGCAGAATTGCAAGAAAAGGAACAATTACTCTAATCAATGGAAAAGGAAAAGCTCAAGATGCTCTGCTAGTTGACAGACTCAAACACAACCTCCTGAGTGTTAGCCAAATCTGTGATCAGGGACATAAGGCTATTTTTAGCACCAAAGACTGTGAAATAAGGAACTCTGCCTCAGGGGAACTTGTGGAAAAAGGGGTGAGAACATCAGACAACATTTACATTCTGAACAAGATTCAAGAAAATAAATGGTACTTGAGTCAGACAAATGAGAGTTGGTTGTGGCACAAGCGACTTGGACATACTTGCTTCGAAAATCTGATCAATATCAACAAGATCAAAGTTGTACGAGACATCCCAAGGTTGTTCAAACCAAATCAAGGAGTATGTGGTCCATGTCAACATTGAAAGTAGACCAAAACTAGCTAGAAGATAAAGGAGCTCTCTATATTGAAGCCCTTGGAGATCATCCATGCTGATGTGTGTGGGCCAACTATAAATCAGGGACTCCAAGGAGAAAGGTACTTTGAGTTATTTGTTGATGATTAAACTAGAATGACGGGGATATATTTTATAAAGTTTAAATCTGAAAATTTTGAGTGTTTTAAGAATCTAAAAACCTTTGTAGAAAATGAAGATTGAAAAATTAAGTGCCTCAGAATAGACCGAGGGGGAGAATTCACATCAAACGAATTTAGTGAATTCCGTAATATTCATGGAATTAAAATGGAATTCTCTGTTGCCAGAACACCTCAGCAAAATCAGTTAGTTGAAAGAAGAAATTGAACAGTCCAAGAAATGGCAAGAACAATGATATTAATAGCAGAATTACATCCTAGATTCTGGAGAGAAGCAGTAGGGACAACTGTCTATACATTGAATCAAACTCAATTAAGACCAAATTGTGAAAACACTCATGAGCTATGGGAAGGAAGATCTGCTTCGGTGAAGTACTTCAAGATCTTTGGAAGAAAGTGCTTCATAAAAATAAATGATGGCTCACCCGGAAAGTTTGATTCTTGGATTGATGAAGGGATATTTCTTAGATACTCTACATAGAACAAGGCTTACAAGTGCTACAATTATCAACTGAAGAAAATAGTGGAAAGCATTGATGTAAGGTTGATGAAGATCTTCCAGAAAAGGAAATTGAAGAACATGAATATGACTTTCTCATTGAAGAAGAAGAACCTAAAGAAGAAGAAATAGATGAGGAAGAAGAAGAAGAAGAAGAGGAAAGAGAACCACCTAATACCCCTTCAAAGATGAAGTATGTCCAAAGACATCATCCAGAAGAGCAGATCATTGGCGATAGAGATGAAGGTGTGTAGACCTGAAGAAGGATAACAATCACACCCAAGAGAAAATTCATTGCCCTCCTATCTATGATAGAACCAGAAACTTTTGCAGAAGCAAGTAAGGATCCTCATTGGGTAAAAGCCATGGAAGAAGAAATGTCCCAAATTGAGAAGAACAAGACATGGGAGCTAGTACCTCGTCCAAAGGAAAAAAACATAATAGGAACCAAATGGGTGTTAAAAAATAAAATGAATGAGGAAGGATAGATTATCAGAAACAAGGCAAGACTTGTCTACAAAGGCTATTCAAAAATTGAAGGAATTGACTTTGAAGAGACATTTGCACCAGTGGCCCGTATGGAACCTATCAGGATGTTCTTGGAATTTGCTTGCTCAAAAGGATTCAAAATCTATCAAATGGATGTGAAATTAGCATTTCTAAATGGGGAACTCAAGGAGGAAGTCTACATGTAGCAGCCAGAAGGTTTTGATCTAACAGTAGGAAAGGACTTAGTCTGTAAGTTGAAAAAGGCTTTATATGGGTTGAAACAAGCTCCTAGAGCTTGGTATGAAAGATTGAATCACTACCTACAAGAATAAGGCTTCAAAAAGGGAGTGGCTGGAAGTAATCTATACATAAAGACAAATGAAAGTAAGTTACTAGTTGCTCTTGTTTATGTCAATGATCTGATTTTTGCTAGTAATAATGATGAAATCAGCCATGAATTTTCTAAAATCATGTCAAAAGAGTTTGAGATGTCAATGATAGGAGAGTTTCTCCACTTCTTTGGACTTCAAGTATCTCAAACCAGAGCAGGATTGTGTATATCCCAAACCAAATATCTAAAAGACATGCTCAAAAAATATGGAATGGAGGAATGTGCAACCGTGAGCACACCTATGACCACAAACTGCAAACTGAGCAAAGATGATGACTCTCCTCTAGTAGATGCAACTCATTACAGGTCAATGATTGGAGCCCTTCTATACTTAACAGCTACAAGACCAGACATAATGCAGGAAGTAGGAATGGTGGGAAGATTTCAATCTACTCCCAAACAATCCCACTTATTAGTTGTAAAAAGAATTCTCATATACCTGAAAGGAACTTTTTGTTTCAGTCTTTGTTACCCAAAGAGCTCAACACTCACTGTCACTACATACACTGATGCTGATTGGGCTGGAAGTATAGATGATCAAAAAAGTACTAGTGGAAATGCGTTCTTCCTAGGAGATTGTTTAGTATCCTGGCTCAGCAAAAAACAATCATCCATATCATTATCCATTGCTGAAGCCGAGTATATTGTTGTAGCAGACTGTTGTACTCAGATACTATGGATGAAGGAAGCTCTAAAAGATGTCGACATATGTACAGATCAACCGATTACCGTCTATTGTGACAACACAAGTGCTATCAGTCTCAAAAAAACTCCAGTGATGCACTCAAGAACCAAACACATACCAATCAAGTATCATTTCCTCTGTGAGCAAGTAGCTGAACAAAACATCGTCCTGGAATATATTAGTACTAAGGAGCAGATAGCTGATATTTTCACAAAACCTCTTCCTCGAGAAGCATTCGAACATCTGCGTCAAAAGATGGGGGTTATTTCTTTATCAACACTCAAGTTCATTCATAAAGATGTAGGAGGACAGGGGGAGTAGTTTGACAGGGGCAGTCCATATGCATTCCTTTCCCATTGATGTCAAAGGGGGAGAGTAGAAGAATATTGCCATCAATAACAAAGGGGGAGATTGTTGGACACAGATTGTCATTGATGTCAATATGGCAATATTCAAGGAGCAAAAGGAGCCAAGAGGAGAAAAAAAGAGGATGCAGGCAGCCATCTTAGAAACAAAGGAACAAGCAGAGCTATAAGGAAGCAGATAGAGCCATCAGAGGAGCAATGGGTGCATTTATATTATCAGGAGCTATTGGGCCACAAAAGAATTATATGCATGAAGATACAGGTGGAGGAGCATATATCATACATATGTGTTTTTACACTATCGGAGGCATAGAACCTTATATATATATATATATATATCTATATATATATATATATATATATATATATATATATATATATAGACTATCGGGCCCATAAAACCCATGTATGCATGATTTAACACTATCGGCGGACAGAAAGCCCATATACATAGGCTTAACACTATCAGAGGCAAAAGACTTGGCTCTAGGGCAAATACTCTATTGGAGGCAAATTACAGACTTGAAACTCTATACATGGGAGTGTTGAGTTGTATCGGGTCCGACACATCACATCGCTATGAGGGGTCTATGTTAACGTCGAGCCTTGAACCTGTGTGACTTTTGATCACCGATAGCGAGTATCACATTGGCACTTCAGAAGTGGGAGCTACAATATGTCAAGCGGTCCATTGTGATCGCGATAGTGAGATCGCATCGAACCTCCACCAGGGGAAACTCCTGATTGCGATGCATATCCACGTGGACCTGCCTCACATTACAAAGATGACTTAATCTATGATCGCATCCGTTGCATATCGCAAATCGTAAAGCCTTGCCACATTGGAAGCACCCACTGCAATAGGCTGTGGACCCGACGGGCATATTAACTATGGTCTAATACCATATCGCATCCAGTCCATCTGAGCAGTGGATCGGCCGTCAGCCATCGGCAGATTCATGAATCTGATATATAAAGGAGCCCCGGGAGTCTCGAATCACTGATTGTGATTTAAGTGTGGACCCGATACAGGAATAGGTGCGATTGTAATATTTTCTTAATTCTGCCTTTTAGTCTGTTTGACTATTTTTTTCTCATATTCTCTGTGTAATGGAATGTCTGGCTTGCACAAGGTGTTTTAAGCCGAAAGGCTTATGATGGCTGTTCTGATATTTCAAAAGGTTAAACGTCAGTGAAAAAGGGGTGAATCATGGAAATTATGATTGTGATCGAGACAAAACATCTCCGTTTAATTGAAAGAACTCTATGTATGCCACAATCATTGCCAAAAGGATCACTGTTACAGTAAACCGGGAGGATTTGTTCTTCGTGGATCGTTTGGACTAGTCTAAAGAATCAACGTATCCCAAGAAATTCAGTGAACCTGGACAGTGCAGAGGAAGCTGCAACGACTGAGGAGGAAGCCTAAGAGGTGGTGTAAGCGGAAACGAATGGATAGAGGCATGGGAATGTATAAAACAATAAAAATAGAGAACTGTTGGTGTTGTTGTTGTGGTGAAGAACGAGAGTGTGAGGTAGCAGAAGCAGTAGAGGTAGAAGAGGTATCAAAAGCAGCGAAGGCTATAGAGGCAGCAGAGGCAGGAGAGTAGGAGTGAGAGAACCTCAGCTGAATAGAGTGTAGCAACATACCAGTTTATACTAAGGTTGGGTTGGAGCCCAAGAGGTTGGAGCCTCAGAACTGAATAGGATTGAAGTCATTGGGGGTAGGCGCTCGTAAGTGTAGAACCACTGCAAAACAGAGTTGGTGCTTTGGAGGTTGGAGCCTCACTGAAGTCCAAGTTGGAGCTTAGAAACAATTCACAATCAGATATATACTTATATTGTATTTATTTCATTGCACTGTCTTGAGTTTTAATAAAAGCATTAATTCCAGCTATTGATTTCTATGTTCTGTGTATACATATACATATCTATATATGCTTTTGGCAATTACTAGAACAATTAAAAAATAAATAATAATAAGAAATACTGATTCACCCCCCCCCCCTAGTATTTCCAACAATGGTGAGGGGGTTCTCAAAGGATTCAATGGTTGTTCCTCCAAAACGTAAGTGGTTGATTTGAATTAAAAATTTTTGACAACTGGATCTACACGCCCTCATCCTAGTACCAGTTACGGATGGTGTAGGTATTCTTGCATGTGCATAATAGATAAGACAATAGTAGCTTTGATTATGCCTGAAGTAAGATGCATACCCATGTTATCGGAATTAGATGTAAGGAAATGTTTTATTTATGTTGCATGGAATATTGAATGAAGACATTAAAGTAGTTGTAAGGGTTGAATGTCAGGAGTGCATGTGATATTACGCCCAGGGTGTACGATTCGCTACCTTGATATTTCACAGTGGTTATGATCCTTCGTTCATTGAACTTGCAATGACTGTGAAATCTTAACTGTAATCAAGACAAAAATTTTAAATTTATGGGGCATAGGGGCTATTTTCCTGGGTAGGATAAGGAGTTTCGTTACAAAAAGTGTGTCTTTTAAAGATAGCATGCTAGAGTTAAGTACAAAAACTTGGTTATGTTTAATATTTATTGAGGGTGATTGAAGGTCTACTTTTGAAATGGTCACACATTCCCTAAAGAGAACATGTCAAATGCAGAAACATTGAAGATCATATGAGAGTGATTAAAGGTTTGTCTCTAAAGTTATTTTTTTTTTAGATGGAAAAGGGGGGCGTTAGACCTCTAATAGAATTCATTTGTTTTTATAACATGAATGATTAATATAGGCTTTGGCTATGTGATAATACATAGTTGGTAAGTGAATTTTTATTTTTGAATACAAGACAATTTTCTTGGACTCCTGTGCTTCTTGATATCGTGCAAGATTAACTTCTAATGTTAATGTAGTTCTAGATTTGAAGTTCAAATGAAACAAAGGTAAAAGCCACTAGTTATAGTTTGCATCCAATGATTTCTATGGTTATAAATTTTAGCCATAAAACATGTAGCCAAAATATAATGTGCACATCACAAGCCCTGAATCCTCATGAATGTTTCTAATGGAGTTATTCATCATGTTTATGTTGTTTCACATTTGTGGCACGGGTATTGGCTCTTAATATTTGAACTAGATATTCCCACATTTATTTTATGCATATGTAAATAGTTGCTTGATGCTTTGTAGGTGGTCCTGAGACTTAAGAGAAAGCACATTGGTGGTACTCTTATAAAGAAGAAAATGTGTAGCAAACATCTAAGTTCTTATGCAATTTTGTTGCATTTGTTTTTGGAACTTCTCTTTAAAATTATTAAGCTTGGTGATATGGCATCCTATGTGTAAGATTCTTACTGAGATTTTCCTTCTTGGCCGGGTAGGGAGCCATTGGATCTATCAAGAATAGAACAAAGACGCTATTTGGGGCTTGAGACTATACATTAATACAATTAAAATGCATTAACAAGATTGTTCATAGAATCTGCAAATAATGGGTTGCACATTTGCTTTTTTTAGCACAAAGACGAGATATCGAGACTCATGATCCCCTCATATTGACATTAGCTTCTTTCTAAATTTGTTTAATGCATGATTTTTACTCAGATTTACCTATTTGGCCAGATAGAGAGTGATTGGCTCTATCAAGAATAGAACAAAGATGCTATTTGGGGCTTGAGACTCTAGGTGGAGTAATACAATTAAAATGCATGAAGAAGATTGTTCATAGAATATGCACATAATGGGTTGCACATTTGATTTTTTTTAGCACAAAGGCGAGATATCCAAACTCATGATCTCCTCATCTTGACTGTAGCTTCTTTCTAAATTTGTCTAAGGTTAGATGACCCCTAATTAATGCATTATTTTATAGATAAATTCAATATTCCTATTCATTTCCTATTCATAACCATGTACATAGTCCAATAAGATTCAAATGCACCACCACATATTAAACTTCATCAAAATTGAGAAAATTTTGTTTGAAGATAATTATTTGACACCAAAAATAGCATAATTTGAATGCATGAACAAGATTGTTCATGATGATGATGATGATGATGATGATTAACATCCACTGAGACCAAACTTTGGTTTATCAGACCTAAAGAAGCAAATTATTTAGTTTGATTTAAGATTTTATTCCTATGCTCAAAAAGCTTGGAGAGAAGCCGCCCGAGCTCGCTATAATTTTGACATCATAAAAGGCTAGGAAGGTCAGTGTTGCAACAAAGATTATGAAACTGAGATCTAATGTGGTTGTATGCGGGGCACTCTAAGAGGAAGTGATTTTCATCCTCGATGTTCATATTCTCACAGAGATGGCATATCATTTCCATCCATGGTGTTTTAGGAACTGCCCAACGACTCGTTTTACTATGGAGCTCATGAGAGTTTGTTCTAATCTTGGCTATCTTAATTTTCTTCTTTGAGACAGTTAAAACAAAGAGATACTTTTGTTCTTCTAGGGTGGGGTTGATGACCTCCTTATAGTATCTTAATTTTATTTTAGCTACTAAATCTTTCTCACACCACATTTTTTCTTTGAAATTAGAACTAACAATATTTTTTATGATAATAATGTTTTGCAATGCAACATTCTCGTCGATGTCCCAATGGTTTAACTAGGCCCTGGTGTCTTTATACCAACCTTGTTTGTGTTGAAAATGGCAACAAGAAATGCTAAAAATAGAATTTATAAAAATATCACTGCTATAAATAGTAGTTCAGGTACCAATGCTGGACTGAGCAATAAGGAATGAAAAATGGAAGTGCTAAAAATAACATTTATATTTTTAGCAGTTCAAGATAGATTCCTATTTTAGTTAGTCCCTGAACTAAAATAGTGAAGTAAAATTCGAATTTGATGTTAGCACTTGTTTGTAAAATAATTAATTAATTCATATTAAGTTAATTAGTTAAGGAAAATCAAACATGAAGTCTATGTGTGGACATGCAACAATTGCTCCATTAATTGAGGAATTTATCCATCAGTTAAAGAGATAAGTATGAGTTGTAATATTGAGTTGTAATTAGTTGGCTCAGTTAACTGAGTCAAGTCCAGTTAGATTAATTCAAATAGTTTGTTGAATTAATTGTGAGTTTAGTTAGTTAATGCTTGCATGCATGTAACTGCTGCACTTCAGATAACTGAATATTCTCTCATAAATAACTAATGCATGTTAGTTTAGACAGAGACCCAGTTGAGATCAGAGGAGGGACAATGTACTATCAATTGAATGGATTTTTCCTATAAAGGAAACTTATATGTGTAGAAGGATTTATCTCCTTTAGGATTGCGCAGTTACTACTCGGCCAAGTGAGCAGTGTGAGGTGGGAATTCACATGTGTGGAAGCACTAGACCCCAAGAAAAATTGCGGAAGGAAATAGGAGGATTGGAGGGTAGAGGAGAAGGTATGTAAGAGGCCTTTGACTGTCTATGAGTAGCAGAGGGATTATACTAAGAGCTGCCCGGCTTCCAAGCTAAGTCTTTGTGTAATTCTCTGACTATTTTCCACTTGTATGATAATATAGAGATTGGCGTTTTAGGTTGAGGCTTTCCTCAGATTATATTTCTGTGTTATGTGTGATTGGTTCTCATTCGTAGTTATATGTGTTCTCAGATCTTGCTCAATTCGATTAAGCTTCCACAAAGTTTGTTGTAGAGGTAGATCTTGTATTTTGCTTTAGTCTATTGCATAATCTGTTGATCTACAGTGGGAATTTCTACATGATATCAGAGCAAGGTTTTGTAGAAAAAGTTATACATGGTATCAAAGCGAAGGTGATCAAGGAGAAGAACTATTTACAAGAAGGAGGGGTTCGAAGGTTTTGGTTCCTGAATATAGAAATTGAGTTCTTATCACATCTCAATTTCACCAATGGTGTTCAGCGGTTTAAGACTCGAGTATGCCCTTGATGGCAGCTCGAATTATATAGCCCAGAAGGATCGCATGGAGACAGTATTAGAGCATAATAGTCTAAAGGAATTCATTGATCAAGAAGTCCCCAAGCCGACTGATGCTACTCAACTGATGGAATGGAAGAAATGTGTGGCTAGAGCAAGGAGAATCCTCCTAGAGGGAGTTCGAGACCACATTGTCTCGATCCTACATGGGAAGGAGACACCATTTTTGATGTGGAAAACATTGAAAGATCTATATTAGAATAGCAACGATTAGAGGAAGCTGGCACTGAAAGACAAGCTTCGGAATATCAAGTGTGAAAAGGGCAACACGATCTCTACATATTTGGACAAGCTCACCACCTGCAGGGATGAGCTTGGAAGTGTAGGGATCATGACCGCTGATGATGACATGGTGAGTCTTGCACTCCTTTCTCTTCGAAAGAGCTGGTGTAGCTACCAAGACTCAGTTAATGGAAGAGAAAAATTGCCAGATTGGGAATGACTTTGGTTAGATCTGATGCAAGAGGAGATAAGAAGAAGCACCAGAGATGGATCTTCTTCATCCAAGGAGGATGAAGAAAATTATGCCTTAGAAAGTAAGGCAAAGAAAGGGAAGGAGAAGGATTCTCATCCAAAATCGAGTTCTTCCCATGGTGGAAAGAAGTTTGACAAATCGAAAGTGTGATGCTTTCATTGTCATGAGGTGGGCCATTTTGCTACAAATTGTCCACTGAGGAAATCCAAGAAGGGATCCGTGGAAGGATCAGAAGGTGAGGCACTGGCCTCACAGTTCTTGGATTTCACACTTTTTGCATGTATGGTTTCATCCATGGTGGGAAGTGGTTGGTTTCTTGACAGTGGAGCTTCTTTCCACATGACCAGTGACAAGATTTTATTCAGTACCTTGGAGGAGAAGGATCTCCAGATGCAGATCGCGATGGTAATGATGAAAAGTATAGTATCTCAGGTGTAGGCACAGTTGTTTTTTAGAGGGGGCATGGAGCTCGGATTACCTTGACCGATGTCAAGTATGTACCACGACTAACGAAAAAATTGGTGTTGATCACGATGCTAGAAGACAGTGGATATGATGTGGTCTCCAGCAAGGGAAAGGTTTTCCTTCGACACGTCACCAAAAGACAGGTGAAGCAAATCGGTTCACGAGTCAAGAACCTGTATGCTCTTGAGGTTCAATATGCATGCAAAGCCTTGAGGAGCAAGGCAACTGATGGAGACTTGGTGGTTTAGAGGGAGAGTACATTACCTCTCAACATGCAGCCACAAGAGAAGTCTCAAACGATTGTGGAGGAGCCACAATTTGTGAAGCAAATTCAGGAGGTTGTGGAGCAGCCACAACTGGGGAAGCCGAGAGGAGACCGAGTGGAGGCATCCACTCATGCAAAGACCTCCAGTAGAGGGAAATTTCAAGCCAAGTGGGTAGAGGGATCACATGCATCCATACCTCTAGGTAGGAGGTGGGGCGATGTGGAGTGATCGTCTCAAGAAGGCTGGAATAGGGGCAGAATCCTTGAGGTACCCAACCTCTTTGATTCGACTTTGCTACTGGAGCCTCGACGAGGAGTAGCAGGATTGGATGAGTGGGTAGAGATAGATGCAGATGGAGCAGCAGAGAGAGCTATAGTGCAGGAGTCCCAAGACTATGTAGAGCTAGCAGGCTGCAGCAATGCGAGAGGCACAGGAGTGTTGCACCAGTGTAGGATGGCACAGAGAGGTGTGCAATGGTGCGAGATGCATGGAGATGTTACAGCAGCTCAAAGGTCAGAGAGGGAGCACTTGTCAGCAGTAGATGGAGCTTCAGCATCAAAGTATGTTTCTAGCCCAACAGAGAGGTCAGTTGGGAGTTTTTTTGTTTCTATAGTTGCTGGAGCGTCCACACTTGGAAGAAGTGTTCCATGTAGAACTTCAGGATCGGGTTCGAGTTGAATGCCTTTCTTGTTGAGAGGGAGTGTTGAAAATGGCAACAAGAAATGCTAAAAATAGAAGTGCTAAAAATAACACTGCTATAAATAGCAGTTCAAGTACCATTGCTAGACTGAACAACAAGGAATGAAAAATGGAAGTGCTAAAAATATCATTGCTATTTTAGCAGTTCGGGATAGATTCCTATTTTAGTTAGTCCCTGAACTAAAATAGTGAAGTAAAATTAGAATTTGATCTTAGAAATTGTTTGTAAAATAATTAATTATTTCATCTTGAGTTGATTAGTTAAGGAAAATCAAACATGAAGTCTATGTGGGGACATGCAACAGTTTCTCCATCAATTTAGGAATTTATCCATCAGTTAAAGAGATAAGGATGAGTTGTAATTAGTTGGCTCAGTTAACTGAGTCAAGTCTAGTTATATTAATTCAAATAGTTTGTGGAATTAATTTTGAGTTCAGTTAGTTAATGTTTGCATGCATGTAATTGCTGCACTTCAGATAAATGAATATTCTCTCATAAATAACTCATGCATGTCAGTTTAGACAGAGACCTAGTTGAGATCGGAGGATGGACAACGTACTATTTGTTGGATGGATTTTTCCTATAAAGGAAACTCATCTATGCAAAAGGATTTATCTCCTTCAGGATTGCGTAGTTACTACTGGGCCAAGTGAGTAGTGTGAGGTGGAATTCACATGTTTAGAAGCACTGAACCCCAAGAAAAATTACACAAGGAAATATGAGGCTTGGAGGGCAGAGGAGAAGGTTTGTGAGAGGCCTTTAACTGTCTATGAGCAGCAGAGGGATTATACTGAGAGCTGGTTGGCTTCCAAGCTAAGGATTTGTGTAATTCTGTGACTATTTTCCACTTATATGATAATACAAAGATTGGGGTTTTAGGGTGAGGCTTTCCCTGGATTATATTTCTGCGTTATGTGTGATTGCTTCTCATTCTCAGTTATATGTGTTCTCATTGATCTTGTTCAATTCGATTAAGCTTCCACAGAGTTTGTTGTAGAAGTAGATCTTGTATTTTGCTTTAGTCTATTGCATAATCTGTTGATCTACAGTGGGAATTTCTACAGTTTGAGCCTTTGTTGGTTTTGGCTGGAATTTAAAGCTAGCTTAGGAAGTCTATGGTCTCCTATGTTATTGAGTTTGTGCTTGCACAACAGAAGCCTAGTCATAGCTAGGCTCTCGATAGGGGAAAGAACCACTTCTATAAGGAGAATAGGATAGGGTGTATTGCTTTTAATTTTGAGGTTATATGTTATAAGATGCTTCTGGATTTGCTCAATCTTTCTCCAGGATTCTCTAGAGATGTTGCAACGCCAAATCTCACATCCATATAAGATAATAGGAGTGACTAAAGTTTCAAAGAGGAACTTCTTTCTATCCCACATTACGAGGCTTGTCATTTTACAATTATTTTCAAGACCAAAATAAGCTTTCCACCCCCCATTGACCCTTTTCTCAATGCTATAGTTATAGTTGAGCTTGTGATGAATATCAATTCCTAGGTACTTGTAAGAAGATACTTCCTCCAAGTTACTATTTCCATACATAAAATTAGCGTAAGTGTCCTTCTTGGGTTTGATAATCATAACTTTTGTTTTGTGAGTGTTAACAGTCATACCCATGGTAGAGCTAAAATCCTTCAGAAGTCTAAGTTGCTTCAAGATCATATGGGCACCTTGCGAGACGAAAAATGTCATCAACATAGAGAAGAAGGATGATGACTATCCCAGCTAAGATCGTGCCAGTACAGCCTGCTTCCTCTAAACAACCTTCTAGCTTGTTGTTGTAAATGCCAAATAGGGTAGGGGAGAGGGGGGAAGCTTGTTTAACTCTGATATTACATTTAATATCTTTCGACCACCCCTCATTGCTCTTTAATCTGGTAATTACATTCTCATATAACCTTATAGTGGCAACTCTCAACTCGAAAGAAACCTTTAGCTCTTCTAATATATTCCATAGGTTGTTTCTAGGAACCATATCGAAAGCCTTTCTAAAGTCCACAAAGCAACAAAAGAGATTGGATATATCAATACGACATTCCTCAACAATGATCCTAAGCGTAACGAGGTGGTCCGTTGTTGAGTGAAGCCTTCTAAAACCCGCTTGGACTTTAGCCCACTTACCTTCACTTTTAAGACATATGCTCAACTTCTTTTCCAAAATAATACCATATAACTTGGCTGAGAGAGGGCTGATCATAATTGTTCGATAATTAGAGGGGTTATTGGTATACCCACTTTTAAAAATAGGGATAATGAGGCTATGAGTCCATGGTTTAGAGAACCCTTGCTTGATCGCTCGATTGAAAAGCTTGTGGATGTGGGGATGAGAACAAGACCTCCAATTTTTAAGATTTCCGCCTGGTAACCTTCAATGTCCTTAGCTTTCCGATTTGCCAGGTGTTTAACCCCAAAATCAATGTCTTTTAATGAGAAAACTTCTTTCGTTGTGAGCAGGGTTTCAAAGTTATCCTAGTTAGAATCTGCCTCCAGAATCTCTTACACCTTAGAGAGGTGTAATAGATTCTCTTGTCTTTTATGGATATACTGCCTTTTTTTCCTTTTAGTTAGGACTTTGTATATTTTTATCTTGCCAATTTTAAGAGGTTCATCAACAACTTCCTTAATTTCTCTCCTCGCACTTTTACAATCTTTGTCATACCATGGGTTGGTTTTTCTATTTCTCTTATTACTTGAATCTTCAATTGAGAACTTGTTAACAGAATATGAGAGGGTTGTAGTAAAATTATGATAGAGGTCTTCTATGTTGTTTATACTAGATAAAGGAAGCAAATTAGTTTTTAATTCATTTAGAAAGAGATCATTTTTATTTCTATCAAACATTAAGTTCTTGTGGCTATAAGGATTATCTTCTATGGGATCTCTATGCATGACAAAATTGAGAGTTATAAGTAAAGGCCTATGATCATATTCAGGCTCGTGGTTGTTTAAGATGTCAAAATTTATTACTTCATTGCATAAAGGGAGATCGGAAATAACATAGTCTACCACACTGCTACCAAGCCCATGGATGTCGGTCATATGACTGGAATTGGGCCACTTCTTTAGACCATTGCAAATTATGAGATCCTGAGGATTACAGAGCTTGACTAGCTCCAACCCAAATAAATTCTCCCCGAGGTCTTTAGAGCTGCTTTTGTACCGACTAGCCAGAGTAAGGTCTTCGTCTAACCAAAGAGGATTAGGGTTGGAATGATTGGTTAGAAGAATAACTTGTTTGCTTGAAGTTTGAGCATTAAAGTCACCCATTAAAGGGATATTACCTTCATTCCTTAGGCTATAAATATCATTCCCTAAACCATTGTAAGGACTATTTTTATCTAGATTCTTTTTCTTATAGAAGTTAGAATTGATGGGGGGGAATAAAAAATTGCCATGTAGGTCTTTTTATCATTAATGTTAGTAATCTCTATCCAACTATATTGGTTGTAAGATTCATTTTTATAAATCCTAGCATGAGGGGGAGATTTTAATCTTAATGTAACAAGCTATACCCCCAACGCCTCTACAGGAGGATCGCTTGTTCCAGGTAGACCATAGTGAAAATCCATCTATGTTAGGGAACTTAGATTCTTTGTGCTCCCAAGTTTCAACAAGTAATATAATATCAACATCATTCAAGATCCAACTTAGCTTGGGGCCTTTGTTCCATGGAAAGCCCTAGTAGTTGCAAGAAAGAATCTAGAGCATGTTAAATTGCAATTTATTACTATCTTTTTGGTTTCTATCTAGAATAACGGCTTTTCTATTTCTGATTATTGCCCATTTTCCTTCCTTCCTAGTTTTTTTTACCTTCTGAACCTCATTTCTTAATTCTGCTTGATCTTCGAGAAAGAGATCTTCATTTATAAATATTCCTGTTCCTTTTAGACTTGAGGTTTTAGTATGTCATACTTATGGTCAGTAGAGCTCACCTTTATTCGGATCAACCTTCCTTTATTCTCAGTTAATTTCCCCAACCTTGTTGCTTCTGTGAAACACGTTGTTTCAATTAGTAATCTATTATGTAATTATGTCTGGGCTATGGCTAAAGTATCCTCGTCTACCTCCTCTTTCAAATCGAAGATTATAAGCTTCAAGGCCCTTTTGTTATGCTTATCATCTAATTCTATCAATTTTTTCATTTCATCTTTAATTGGTTTGATATCTAATTTACATGTCACAATATTTAGGGTGAGGTGACTATTAATTTTTTTTCTAGGTCTTTAATCATGTCCTTCATTTTAAGACTCTCTAAAGTATCAACATCTCCTTGCTGAGATGTTTGGTTCATATCTTGGTTTTGTTTTTCTATAACCTGCAACCTAGTCTCCATTGCCTCCATTTTATTCTCCAATAGTTCTATTTTATTTTCTATTTGTTTTTGGATCTTGTCTTCAAGAGATGTGAATTTATTTTCCAACATGGCTTCTAACTCTGTTTGTAGCTTGACTTCTCTTTCTTCTCTATGTTTCTCTAAAGACTCTATATACTCATAAAGGCATAGAGTAAGTGTGCTAGGTCTACCTTTGGTAATATTTGGTAGTTGTGGTAAATTATTCATACTTGAATATATTTAGGTAAAAATGTATTAGAAAAATATAAAGAATGTGTGCACTTGATATCAACAAACCGAACCGCAGACTGCACGTGCCCCAGATTGGATTGAACCGTAGCCCATAGATCAGATTGGATCTAGAAAGATGAATGGCTGAGACCGCAAAGATTGGAAAAGTATTTGGAAAAATCGTACCACAGACCCAATTTGCAAACCTAACACAAGATTTTTATAAAACCAAATTTCGAACCACAGAGATGATTGAACCATAGACCCGAATCGATGACATCGCAGACCCGAATCCTTGTTATTCTTCACAAATATGGCACCGCAGACCGACACTACCGCTTATTCCTCCTTTTTGTATTGTTTTTTTTTCATCTTGTGAATAAACATAATCAGAAATCGTAATACTTGGACCAACAGAAAACTTCTCCTTTATTAAGTCTACAATTCCGCAAAGGTTAGATCCAAGTACCAAAATCTGTTGCACCATGGACTGTTGATGGTCTTTGACAAGTGTACCACCTGCGAGTGTTGTATTCAGTGTCACAAAATCAATGTGAGGCTACACCTTAGGGGTTTTGAAGATAACGACTGAGAGGGAAAACCCTAGCCGCAGAAGATGTCTGTGTCGCAAGATGAATATATAAACAAATCATAGATTGGGGTTACATTCATCAAGAACATAGTCGAGATGCCATTTTTGGCTTGACTCTGTAGGTGGAGTAAAACAATTTGAATGCGTGAATAATATTGTTCATAGAATAAATGCACAAAAGGGGTTTCACAGTTGTTTTCTTAAACATAAAGAGAGGGATACAAACTCATGATCCCCTCATCTTGACATTAGTTACTTTCTAAATTTATTAAAACCTATGTGGCCCCTTATTAATGCAATGTGTTATGTGTTATAGATAAATTAAACGTTATTATACATTTCCTACTCAAAACCACGTACACAATCCAACAAGATTCAAATGCACCAACACATTTTAAATTTCATCAAAACTGAAAAACTTTTGTTTGAAGATAATTGTTTTACAGCAAGAGTTTTACAATGTATAGACTGCAGTTGCATTCATCTTGAAGAATATGCATAAATCGAGTCTGCTAATAGTTTGAAAGTATAAGTGTGAATGAAAGAGAGGTGATGAACAACAAAACAAGTACAATCATGACAATCTATCACAACACACTTCCTTTACTTTAATGTTTAACTTTAAATACAATATTAACAATCTCAACTAGCTTAATTCTAATAAATGAATAAGCGTATTACAATGTGTTATTTTGTATGTGTTTATAAGGGTCTATAACACTTTTATCTTACAATAAAGTAATCCTACCTTCACCTTATATTTTTTTTTATAATAAATCCTTTCGAATTCTATAATTATAACTATTGAAATTTATTTTACTTTATCAAATTGAAGTCAAAATTAAAATTTGATGCATTATTGATTTCCCTACCTGGAAATATATGTTTTATTTTTGCCAGAAAAATCAAATTTGATGTATTATTGATTTCCCTCATAAATATATGTTTTATTTTTGCCATTTATTAAAATTAACGCTAACACGCATCATTTTTTTTGTTGCGCTAATTTATTTGAGTTCATATAAATTTACTAAAAAAAATTAATCTTAATTATCAATTCATGTGATCTAATCTATATATTATATTTTTTTAACTTTCTATCCTTCTATATATTATTATAAATCTATCCATTAAATTTTATAGTATTATTATTTTGTATTTTGTATATTTATTTATTTATTTTTAATTGCGAGATCTGGTAGTAACTATTTTCATTGTAGTCCTTCATTACTGTCTTGGCCATTACTCGTGCGAGTTTTCATTTTGTATCCGTTTACTCCTCTCTTTTTTTTACAACAATGATGTGCCCCTTCATCACCAAATAGTGGAAACGAATGTTGAGGATGTCTTATTTTATAAGCAGTTGTCTATAATGCGACTTTTTGGAAGTTTTTCCGTCAAAATCCAGCAGCAATTTATTGGAATCGCAAGTTTGATAGCTAGTTTCTGCAATCCAAATATGCAGTTAAAAAACCATTTTAACTGCAACAAATCAAGATTTAACCTCAATTTCTTCCGCCGTCACCGGAATCTCCAAAAAGTCGCATTATAGACAACTCCATTTTATAATCCCATTTATTTTACTTTGAAAGTGAAAGCTAATACAAATACAAATGGAGTATATTTCCACAATATTTTGTGGAATTCGACTCCAACACACCTCATGATCATCCAATGTACACTCTCTAACGGACTATAATAACTCATGTCACTTCTAAAATCTTGGGAAACCAAATACTATAGTCACAACTTTTTGAAGGGACAAATCTTTTGAATATAGTCGCAATTTTTTGAAGCTATTTTTTTTTTAAGAAAATCTGTAGTTTTTGGTTGAATTGAAATAATTTTTTTCTTAGTTTCTAGTTTTGAAATAACAATTAAATTCGTAATTTTAACCAATCTCTATCAAATTATGTTAAATTAGATAATAAAATATATCAAAAAAATCTTCAAAACATATAGCGAGTAGAGTATCACGCTATAGAACCAAATTCTGTCCAATTAAATAATAAAATGTCCAATAACCCTCCAAGACCTAACAATAGAGTATGATGCTTTTGAATATAACCCCTTAAACTTCGAGCATGACGCTTAAACTTACAACAATCAGATGGGCACCTAAAAACGCCTAGAAAATGTAGCATCCACGTGGACTCCGTATAGCATCCCAGTTTTATTAAGCGTTGGGTGGGCAAAATAAGACCGTCGCAGGAAAAGACGAGTAAACTCGAGTTGTAGTGCATTCAATACACACAACTAAACAAATTCTATCGTTCGACGGAAACAAATTACAGATAGGACCTTTGAAAAGCCAAAAGGAATTCAATATACAACCAAATTCCATCCTTGGACGAAAACAAATTACGAAATAACACATGGGCAGCAGCGGCTATTACGGACAGGGTAATCACGTGGCCATACTTTTAAAGTTACTGATTTTGGTAGAAGTCGGCAATTTATATGGATGTTTGGGATCCAAAAAGGGAAATTTTGAACCCTACTAAAAATTTCTGCCTATTCATGTTACTCCGTGGCTTGGTTTACTGGAGCGCTGGAATTTTCCACACTGCGCGCCAAGAAAAGACAATAATCTTCACTATCTGAACTTCATCCGTGTTTCATACGTTACTACCAAGTTTGTGGATGGCTACTACCTTCTCTATATAAACCCAAGGGAAATAATAACTGATAGTGAGAAGTTTTCTGCGTGCTATGAGATTGACAGAGGTCAAGCTCGGTGCAGAATTGCTAGATGGTGAGACTGCGTGATGACATTCCACCATCTCTATTGAAAGTGAAAAGAAAATCTACACATGTAAAACAAGGAGGCTTGAGGGAGTCATTTCAATAAAATAACAAACCACATCGATTTGTATCGCCCATATGTTCATAGGTTCATCTCATCACGAATGTTTTGATGGCATAATTGTCAAATCTCATAGTACTATTTTTATCACATTATTGTCATGTAGTCATGCGCATTAAGCATGTGAGAATTTTCATTCCTATCCATTGACTCCTTTTTCGCTATTGGACACTAATATATTTTCAATGTGACGCGGCAGTACGAAATCGTTGAAAGATACGATGCCATTTTTTTCATCCCTTTCATGCATAGTACGCAGAATGTGAATAATGATAGCAATGGACGATATTTCCACAATCTTTGGTGAAGGTGACTCCTCGTGACACGTGAGCTTGATCAAGTGTACACTCTGCAACTCACAGGACTTCAAAAATTGGATTTTAACGGTTGCGTGTTGAGGTTTCTTTTGAATATAGCGGCACCCTTTTGAATACAGCCATTTAAATTTCTACTGTAGCACAATCAGATGGACACGTCGTAACGCCAAGAGGAGTGACGGACATGAATACAACTCTAGTGGTTAGTATTTACTTAAATTGCATTCAACACAACCAAATTAGAGCTTTGAAAAACCAAAAAGAGGGAGGAAAATCGAGTGGCAGCAGCCGCTAAGACCATAAATCAGTGGCGTCACTGATTTTGGTACAAGGGAATTTTTTTAAGTGTGATAGAGATCTAAAACTGCAATTATGCTTCAAATTTCTAATAAATCATGTAAAGTTTATGGCCAAAAAGAAAAACAAAATATTTTCTAAAAATTTATTTGAAAATAATAATGTGGTTCCTTTAAAAAACCAAAATATTTTTTAAATAAAAATCTGCGCCAATAAAAAACAAAATTTCGTTATCTATATATATATATCACTAATAAAATAAGATAAATCTATTATCTAAATATAATTTATCTATACATTATATAAAATAATTAAAAAAAATTATATGTTAAAATTATTTAAATTTTTTATTATTTATTTTGTCTAAAAATTATCAAATAT
The DNA here is from genome assembly GCA_031772625.1 of Pinus tabuliformis. NCBI lineage: Eukaryota > Viridiplantae > Streptophyta > Pinopsida > Pinales > Pinaceae > Pinus > Pinus tabuliformis. The sequence continues at coordinate 27,128,663 of CM062807.1, forward strand.
TTTTGCCGGGTGTAATTTATAAAAATTGTATATGGAGATTTTTCAAAGTATTGAATCTTTGAATTTAAAATTTTAATTTATCTATAACTTCAAATATATATATATATATTCTTGAAAAAATCAAATCTAGTAATTTTTAAATAATTTTTCAGTTTTTACCTTTTAAAATAAGTTTGAATCTGGAAAGCTTTAATCCATCTAGGGCTTTGTAGAACCGTGATTAAAATAGAATTATTTTAAACATTTATAACAATTATGAAATTTTTATATAATTCTTTTAAAATTTTATAATATTTATTTATAAATTAAACAAATTTATATTTTTGAATATAAACTATTTTTTTCCAAACATTAAATTTTTTTTGGTATGAAAACTCAAATATCTTCGTGATCAAATTCAACATAAAATTAAAAAATATTTCAATTGCTTATCCAAGACACTCTAATATCTTCGTGATTAAATTCAACATAAAATTAAAAAGTATTTCAATTGGTTATCCAAGACACTCTATCAAGTGCATGGATTAACTAATAAACTCGTGGATAATTAAAATTTAATAGGTAAATACCATATTTCTATTTATAATTAAAAATAATTGAGGAAAAATGATATTTAACATGTAATGCCATTTTTTAGTCTTTACCAGACCTAGTATATTGACCACTTCAAGTTGGCGGAGGTTTCAATGTTATGAAATCCCTCCACCCAGATGAGGTTTTGGTTGTCGAAGAAGATTTTCCTGGAAGAGAAGAAAGGGTGGGCAGGGGAATCAAAAGAATCGATCCTAAGGCACAACAATTTTCTGACATTTTCATCAAGTTCAAGTGGACAATCTAAATACTATCAATAGTGTGTATACTCAGGAATAATAACTGGAGGGTAGGGAGACATACTTAGGAATAACTGGAGGGGAGGGAGACATCAGGTATCTAGTTGGCTGGATTGATTTGTAATATCTGAAGAATTACGTGAACACGATCATTTTGCTGAAGCCGGTATTCTGCCAAGCACTAGCGAATCCGCTTGGAGTTAGCTTGAAAATGGCTCCTTGTAATCCTCCCTTTAAATTTGAAGGCTTTGGCTATAAGACCTCGATTTACGGTCTAAAGCCAAAAGCTGGTGGGAAGAATTATGGGTCCAAGGATGAAATTCCATGCATACGTTCTACTTAAACTCAAAGGAATTTAAAGTCAAACTCAAAATGGAATAGAAAGGAATTTGGTCATATCTCGAATGAAAACATGCCCGAAGACCCGCATGCAGCAAGTGAAACAACATATCATTATGGATGACGCAGTAGTACCTTCATAATGGAAGAAGGAAAACTGATTAACAAAATAAATAAAATATGCAAATCCATTGCTCCCTTTATAGAGATTTTCTGTGGAGAGGAGCTAAGAAAATAAAAATTGTCAATCGTTGTTTGGGAAAATCTTTGTCCCCAAACTGGTTTGGGGTTTGGGATTGAGAGCACTGAATATCTTGAATATGTTATTGGGAGCTAAACTATAGTGGAGGTGGTTTAAGAGAGCAAATGAAATTTGAGACGAGATATTATCACACTATTTTTTAGTTTGAATATTTAAGAGCTATAGAGTATCTCTTAAGCTCCTCAATATGGAATTTAGCCCGGAAAAACTAGAGTCTTATCAAAAGCCATGCCTTATGTGAGATTAAGAATGTCTACACCACTCTTTGCTAGAAAAAAAACTTGGAAATAGATGCCATGGCTGGGACGATGGAGTTGAGAATAATTAATATTATTTTGATATTAATGGAGAAAATAGATACGTTGTTGTAACTTTCTCCCTAGTTTAGGATTAGTTCCTATAATTATGGGGTTTGGGTGGAACTTCCTATTTCCTGGTATTGTATTTAATGATGTAATCTTTGATTGATTGGGAATAGAGTGGACGAGAGTGATCTCTCAAGTTTGATGAGTGTAGTCTCCAGGTGCAGGCCACACCTGAGAGCTACATCTCTTTCTTTTCAATTTTGTTCACATTTTATCTTGGTATCAGAGCTCAGAGTGAGTGAGCCTGACCTTTTGTCACGTGTGAGGCTGAAGTGCCTGTAGTAGCTAGCTTGCCTGTGTGGCTGGAATAGCCTGTGTGGCTTGAAGTGCCTTTGTGGCTGTGTGTACACGAGAGGTGTGTGCTCGATTGAGCAGGTGGACTGCAGAACACCTGGCTCGGACTTGAAAATTTTGGCGCGGTTTTTTCACGGATTCGTGCGGATTTTGCACTGACAGTCGCGCCAGAAGAGGAATTAGCGTGGATTTTGAGGAATAGACTGCGCGAGAGCGCCAGAAAGCCCGATTAGCGCGGGATTTTATCGGGAAAGTAGCGCCAATTGAAATACTCTAAGCGATTTTCAGTTAGCGCAGATTTTCCGCTCGGGGTAGCGCCAAGGGATATGCGAATAGCGTGAACTTCGTTTGGCGGTTTGCAAACGGTGCAGATCGGCGGAGTTGCAGACCCGTCCGAGAGAGATAGATCGGGAAAGCGCTAGAGGAGATCTACGAGAAACTTCGACTTCGTTTGGCGATCTGCAAGGGAAGTAGAATGGACGAAGTGGCAGATCAATCCGGGAGAGGTGGATCGGATCAATTGTGGCCAGATCATTGTTTCGGCTGTGTTGAAAACGCCGAATTCACTCATTGGAGCGGGAGTGCCAGACACTGCAGATCGATGGCAGAGGTGACAGATCGATCTGACAAGTATTGTTTTTTTTTTTGTTGTTGCTGTTAAGAAGATTCACAATGAGTAATACGATGGAATCTTATCTTAACGAGTCTGGTAAACTCAACGGGTCTATTTTCACGAATTGGAAGTTTAAGATCCAGACCCTGCTCGAAGGTGCGAACGCTTGGAATATAGTGACAGGCGATGAGCAGAAGCTGACTGCAAGCACGCAGAAGGAAGACTGGGAAAAACGAGAAAAAAAGGCTAAGGTCCTGTTAAAGATGTCTGTGAAAGACAATGTCATTGCACACATCAGAGACTGTAAAACGTCCGCAGAGATTTGGAAGAAAATCAAGAATCTGTATGAGACCCATAATACAAATAGAGTTTTGGCTCTTAAAAGCAAGCTATTTTCAATGAGGATGGACGAAAGGGAGTCTGCTACTGCATTTGTCGCGCGAATTAAGGATGTTAAAGACGGATTGGTGGCCATTGGAGTGGCGGTGGCTGATGAAGATCTTGTTGCAATTACAATGAATGGGATGCGTGATGATTTCCAAACCTTCATCACTGGAGTCTTGGCAAGGGAGAAAACACCCACTTTTGATGATCTCACTGCGATCTTGTAGCAAGAGGAAGAGCGACGGTAGAATCTGAATCTGAACCCCCAAAGTGACGATCTTGCGCTGCTGGCAAAACGACGACTATCTAAAGGGAAGTAGTCACAGCAGCAATCAGTCCAGAAAGGAGGAACAACACATAAACATCACTGTCATAAAGGTATGCTTGCAAATCATTCTGAAAAGAAATGTTTTTATTGTGGAAAAAAGGGTCATATACAGAGAGATTGTTATCATAAGAGGCACGCTGATGAAGCAAGGAGGAGACAGGCAAATCCAAAACACAGAGGATATTTTGTTGAAGAAGAAGACTTAAGTCATGAATTTCGACTATTCACAGTCGACTGTGCCCTTTCTGCATCAAATGAAGATGAAATCTGGTATGTCGATTCCGGAGCATCCTCTCACATGACAGGTAATAAAGAATTTTTCGACAGTCTTGAAGAAATTATAAATGGATCAAAAATATATCTAGGCGATGATAATGGATATCAGATTAAAGGTCATGGGGTGATTTCAGTTAAGTTACCAAATGGAAAAATTAGTCACCTTTCAAATATTTTATATGTACCTGGAATAAAGAAAAACATGATATCTGTATCCATGATGGTTGATCAAGATATGCATGTCGAATTCTTCAAGACTCACTGTGTGATAAAGGATTGCAGGAATGAAATTGTTGCAACAGGCATGCGAGTTGGAAGCCTATACAGATTGGATGCAAAAAGTATATCAAAGCAAGCCATGGTTGTAGGAGAGTCGACAGTTGAACAACTCTGGCATCAGAGGTTTGGTCATCTGAATCTGCAGGATCTCATGTTGTTACAAAATAAAGGTATGGTCTAAGGTCTCCCCATCTTTCGTAACATTCAGTTAAACTGTGATGGTTGTGCCTTAGGAAAGATGCACAGAGAACAGTTCCCTGTGCATGATAGGAGGAGGCAAACAAAAATCTTAGAGCTAGTGCACATTGATGTAGGTGGTCCCATGCAGAAAAGGTCGCTAGGGGGAGCATACTAATTTTTGTTGTTTTCTGATGACTGCACTAGGTATACATGGGTTTATTTTTTAAACAAGAAAAGTCAGACTTTCCAATGTTTTATAGATTTCAAAACCCTAGTGGAAAGACAATTTGGAAAAAGTATTAAAATTCTCCGATCTGATCAAGGAGGAGAATACAAATCAAAGGAATTCATGAAATAGTGCAAATCTCACGGGATTGTTCAGCAGTATACAATGCCACACACACCACAGCAAAACGGTGTTGTAGAGTGTAAAAACATAACCCTGGTAGAGTGCACAAGGAGCATGCTGCAAGGTAAGGGTGTATCTAATACGTTTTGGGTAGAAGCGATAAATACTGCTGTATATTTGAAAAATAGAAGTCCTACTAGGTTTCTTGGCTTCAAAACTCCTTTTGAAGCCTTGTATGGATTTAAACCAGTAGTAAATCACTTAAGAGTCTTTGGGTCAAAGGCATTTTCACATGTACCCAAAGCTGATAGAAAGAAACTAGACCCTAAGGCAGTCAAATGCATCTTTGTTGGTTATGGCACAGAGTTTAAAGCATACGAACTGTTTAATCCTGAGTCTCGTAAGACATTTGCAAGTAGAGATGTAGTCTTTCATGAACAGGTACAGGAAAGGAAAGCTGATGTTGGAGATGATTGGCACATTCCATTTCTGTTGGAGGAAAGCAGCGAGGATGAAAGGGAGCAGGAACAGGAGCAGAAAGAAGAGAATGAGGAAGAACAACAAGAAGGTGAAAGAGCAGGCCCAATTATTACAGAAGGAAACAAATTTGAGGTAAGTCCCCTACCAAGAAGGTCAGGTAGGAAGACTCAATTACCATTGAAGTTGAGAAACTATGCTTTGATGTCAAAAGTTTTGAACATTATAGAGCCCTATAATTATAAAGAAGCTAGTCAATTTGAGGAATGGAGAGCTGAAATGAATGAGGAGATGGAATCAATTCTTAGAAATAATACTTGGGAATTAGTAGAGCTGCCTAAAAATAAAACACCTATAGGAAGCTAGTGGCTGTTGAAACCAAAAATGAATGCAAACGGAAGTATAGATAAGTTAAAAGCTAGGTTGGTTGCAAAAGGATATTCACAGAAGGAAGGTATAGATTTTGATGATACTTTTGCACCCGTAGCAAAGCTAAATACAATTAGAATGCTTATTTCTTTAGCTACTAAACGTAATTGGGAATTACACCAGCTTGATGTTAAATCTGCATTTTTAAATGGAGATTTAAAAGAAGAAATTTACTTAGTACAGCCAGAAGGATATGTAAAGCAGGGGTAGGAACATCTTGTTTGCAGATTGAAAAAGGCTTTATATGGTTTAAAGCAAGCACCCAGGTCTTGGTACGAAAAGGTTGATTGTTTCTTTATAGAGTATGGTTTCCATAGAAGCTTAAATGACCCAACATTGTATACCAAGTACAATAATCAGGGGCAGATTATTTTGATTTCTTTGTATGTGGATGACATGATTATAACAGGAAATGCAGATGATTTAATCAAAGGAATCAAAAGGCTTATGGCACAAGTTTTTGAAATGAAGGATCTCGGAAGCCTTCACTATTGTATGGCATTAGAAGTATTTAGAGATACTGGGAAAACTTTTCTTACCCAAGGGAAGTATGCGAGAAATCTGTTGGAAAAGTTTGGTATGGATCAGTGTAGAGCAGCAGCAACACCTTTGCAGCAAAATTTGAAATTGAGCAGTGACGATGGCACTAAGGAGGTAGATGCCACAATGTACAGACAGCTAGTTGGCAGCCTTATATATCTTACAACAACCAAACCCGACTTGGCATACTCAGTTAGTGTATTAAGCCAATTCATGTCAAAACCGCGTGAAAGTCACTGGACATCAGCAAAAAGCGTGTTGAGGTATCTTTGTGGTACTGTTCATTTTGGTATTTTATACACTGAAGTATCTGATGTTACTCTAGCAGGTTTTTCAAACTCAGACTGGGCAAGTAACCTGGATGATCGCAGGTCCATCACAGGTTATGCATTCAACATAGGTTCTGGGGTCATAGCTTGGAGCAGCAAGAAACAGAGTACTGTAGCTCTGTCATCATGTGAAGCTGAGTATCAAGCATTGTGTGCAGGAACGTGTGAAGCGATCTGGTTGAGAAGGCTTCTTAAAGATGCAGGAAAAGAACAGAAAAATCCCACTTCCATCAAAAGCGACAACAAGAGCACCATTAAATTAGCATACAATCCAGTGTTTCACAAAAACACCAAACATATAGACACTTAGTTCCATTTTTTTAGAGAGAAAATATAGTCTAAAGAAATTACTGTTGTATATTGTAAAACTTGTGACAATGTGGCTGATATTTTCACAAAGCCTCTTGCACGAGTAAAATTTGAATTGTTTAGAAAGATGCTAGGAGTCCAGGAGAACCCTTTCTCCATTAAGGCGGGGAGTTGAGAATAATTAATATTATTTTGATATTAATGGAGAAAATAGTTACGTTGTTGTAACTTTCTCCCCAGTTTAGGATTAGTTCCTATAATTATGGGGTTTGGGTGCAACTTCCTATTTCCTAGTATTGTATTTAATGATGTAATCTTTGATTGATTGGGAATAGAGTGGACGAGAGTGATCTCTCAAGTTTGATGAGTGTAGTCTCCAGGTGCAGGCCACACCTGAGAGCTACATCTCTTTCTTTTCAATTCTGTTCACATTTTATCTGATGGGGAACTCCGAGGGCTAGATGAACTTAATTTAGAGAAACATTATACTACACTCGAAAATTTATGGAAACCATAACCTATAATTTGGAGAGGTAGAAAGTGATAAAGGATTGGCTGACGCACCCAAGCTTGACTGCCCAGCCCTCTCCCGCTCAAGGGTTACAAAGTCATAAAATTAACATTGCTCATTTCTCAAGACCGAGATATGCTCAAAGATTACAAATTCATAAAATTAACATTGCTCAAGACCAAGATACACTTAAGTGGGGTTATGAAATTGTTGTAGTTTCTACAACCTCATTTAAAATTTTCCTTATCTTTAAATTTTTGGAGCCTCTTTAGATCATGTCATCTTTCGTTTCAAGCCATTAATGTCATGCTCGATCATGTTATCTAAATGTTCAAGTCTTCTTAAAAAAACGTAAGTGTCCATCTACTTGCTTTCACATGCGAAGTTCTTAACGTCTTCACAAGTGCACATGCAAAGATAAACTAAGTGAACTTCATAATGACCATGCTGCACACTCTTTGTTAGCAGTCAATGTACAGTCCATGCCAATAATGATTGTGCAGTCTTGCCAATAGTTATTGCCTAATCAGTGATTGCGCAGTCCCCGCCAACAACGATTGTACAGTTCACTATCAGTGATTGCATAGTTCCCAATGATAGCAATCCTCTGCATATAGTGATTGAGCATTCCTGCTTGACAGTGAGATTATACTTCTTCAGGTAAAAACTGTCACAGTGAGATTATAGGTCTTTTATGCAAGCATTGGGTTGGCAAAAAAAGACAAGTAAACTCGAGTTGTTGGTCTTTACTAAAATTGCATTCAATATACACAACCAAATCATATCCTTCGACGAAAACAAATTACAGATAACACCTTTGAAAATCCAAAAGGAATTCAATATACAACCAAATTCCATCCTTGGACGAAAACAAATTATGAATTAACAGCTTTGAAAAACCAAAAAAGAAGGCGAAAATAACACATGGGCAGCGACGCCTATTATGGACCGGGTAATCACGTGGCCATACTTTCTAAGTTACTGATTTTGGTAGAAGTCTTAGTTATTGATTTTGGTAGAAGTCGGGAGTTTATAGGGATGTTTGGGATTTAAAAAAAGGGGTAATTTTGAACCCTACTAATGCTGCTGTTATTTTTCAAATCTCTGCCTATTCATGTAAATTTTATGGCCAAAAGAGGGCTCCGAAATTTTCGACACTGCGCGCCAACAAAATACAATAATCTTATCTGAACTTCATCCGTGTTTCATACGCTACTCCTCGGTTCATGTGTGTGGATCGCTACTACCTTGTCTATATATATAGTATGTGACTGGCCTGTGGTATCCATGCATAAAAGCTAAGCAAGCTCATTTGCAATTGATTGCGCTGTGTTTGAGTAGTGTTTGTTCATTGTATTGTGTTTAACTTGCTTCCTGGTCTTAGCAATGGGGGGAAGTCCGAAGAACAATAGATATTTCGGTTTCAGTTGCAACAACTCTAGCTTTAGGATTACTGGTTTATCTTCAAGGTGGCACTCCCCCAATTCAAATCTACTCTATTTTATTAGAATTACATTAACGAGCGATGTCTATATCTTACTTATATGTCATCAATAAATATGTGTTTTCTTTCCCAACCGCAGGAGTTGAAGCTGCAACATTTGTGATCCAGAATAAGTTTTCGTTTACTGTGTGGGCCGCGGGAATTGCCGTAGGTGGGGGTCAAGAGCTCACACAAGGCCAGTCACGGAGTGCGGACGTGCCCACAGGGACAAGTGCTGGGATATTTTGGGGACGTACGGGCTGCTCTTTCGACGCATCTGATAAAGGCAGTTGCAACACTGGTGACTGCGGCGGCTTGTTCAGTTGTCAAGCTGCTGGACGGTCTCCTGCAACGCTGGCTGAATATACTCTGAATGGGGCCAACGGTCGAGGCACATATGACATCTCTCTCGTGTTGGAATATTAATTCCAATGGCAGTGCAGGGACAGCGACGGCAGCACAGCGGCAGCGACTAGGGACACCGCCGATCAGCGATCGCTGATGATCGGATCGGCGAGTCGCAATGGAGGACTTACAAAGAGGTCGGGACCTTTATATCTTGTGATATGCGATTGTGATCGCATCACATGGGCATATCACTATTGGGGCTTTCAAAGGGTCGGGCCTTTTCCACATACATATTGTCGATGCAGTAACCAGACCCGATGGTTATATAATACTATGTTGCATATTTTTTCAGTTCCGCCAGCGGCCATTTTCCCGTGTTTTCAATGTTTTCCAAGCTTAAGTTAATATCCATCGCATCGGTGGATATCGCATCAGCGGGTCGCAAATCGGCATTTCGCTATCGGGGAAACCAAGGGTGCTCAACACTTTCATATATGCGCGCTATGCGATGTGTCGGACCCGATAGAATCCCAAATCTCCCGTGCATATACTTTCAAGTCTGGTTTCCGCCTGCGATAGTGTAACGACATGTATACGTGAATTTTGCCGCCGTTTACTTCAGTGAAGTAATCAATGGTATTTACTCCGGTTGGTAGAATATAGGTAAAAGACTTTCAATTTTAATGTTTTTTTTATGCACGGAGGTATGGCAAATTAAAAGAGAGGTATGGTCATTTTGTTAAAAATATACGCAATGTAAACTTGTGTGCATTTTTTTTTGTTGATTCGTTGACCATGTATGGTATATGAAATGTAATGGTAAGAACGCACAGTAGTGAAAAGATGAAGTTGAAGTGAAACTAGAACAGGGCAAGTAATGTTTTGAGTGCTGGAAGTTTTTTTTTGTAATATGCAAAGTGCATAATGTGAATTTTTATTACAGCAGTATATGTAAAAGTCTGTTTTTATAGCAGCAAATGAAAATGAGATTTTCACACACAGTAGTGTAAAATCTCAGGAGGAGACAGAGTAATATTTTGTTGTTGAAATATTTCTTTTGGTGAATCCCTCTGAGTGAAAGAGGATGAATTTTGTATAAGGAATTTTAATTTAATGAATAAAAATCTCTTTATGAGTGTGTAATACTCTGTTCTCAGAAATAAATTAAAGCTTCCATGTGCTAAGATCTTGGAGAGAAACAGAGCATTGTCTCTGTGTTCAGTTTATTTTGTTTTTGGGATTTTAACACAAAAATCCCCTTCAATGGTATCGGAGCAAATCCAGGCTCTTTGAAGGGTTCATAGAAGCTGAAGGAAGGAGTTTTTTTTGCTACAACAACTTCTCCAGAATAGTGAAGTCTGAGGCAAAAGAATCCAAGTCAAGGATTTAGAAGCATAGCTGAAAATGCAAGGAATGGCCAGCACAAGCACTAGCATGGGTATGTTTAATACCCAGCTCCCATAGTTTAATGGGAAAAACTATGACTATTGGGCAATAACCATGAGAGCCCTATTTGCCTCACAAGATTTATGGGAACTTGTTGAAGATGGTTTTGAAGAACCAGCAGATGAAAATGAGTTTAATAGGTTAACTCAGGTAGGGAAAGATCTATTGAAGAGTAACAGGAAGAAGGATTCAAAATCCCTTGTATTGTATCAGTCAGTGCATGAGAGTGTGTTTCCAAGAATAGTAGCAGTCAAGACATCCAAAGAAGCATGACAAACTCTCAAGACAACCTATCAAGGCATGGAGAAAGTGAAGACAACAAAACTACAGCTGCTGAGGAAAGATTTTGAGAACCTGTGCATGAAGGAGTCAGACAATATTGACTCATTCTTCAGACATGAAATTGGTCTGGTCACAGAGATAAGGACTCATGGAGAGACTCTTGAAGAAAGGAGGATTATGGAGAAAATATTGAGAGTCCTACCCTCAAGGTTCCATGTGATTGTCACCACCATAGAAGAAACAAAGGATCTCTCAAACTTTTTAGTTGATGAACTTCATGCATCATTGATAACACATGAGCAGAGATTGAGTAGAAATGAAATTTCATCTCTAGAACAAGCCTTCAAGGCCCAGATGTCGTTTGGAAGAGGAAGAGGTCAAGGCAGATAAAGCAAGAGAGGAAGAGGCAGAAGCTAAAACAGAGGTGGAAGGAACTATCCAACAACTGCTCAAGGAAGAGGTAGAAATCCAAATCAGAACCAAGCCCAAGGCAGCAGCCATCAAAGTGGACAACATCATGCTCAAGGACAAAGGTATGAAAAATCCAATGTCCAATGTTATTATTGTAAAAAATATGGACATTATGAAAATGAATGTAGGAAGAAGCAACATGATATGAATAATAGATCTAGTGCAAATATCACTAGAGAAAAAATCATCCAAGATAATGTGATGTTAGCTTGTAATATGGCTGAAACAAATAGTGATGATATATGGTTTCTAGATTTCGATTGCAGCAACCATATGACAGGAAACATAGCCCTATTTTCTCCTTTAGATCAAAATGTGAAATCACAAGTCACACTTGGAACTGATAGCAAAATTTATGTCATGAGAAAAAGAGAGGTAAAAATATTTACAAAAAAAGGTGAAAGGAAAACCATAGCAGATGTCTATCATGTTCCTGGAATGAGGTGTAACCTCTTAAGTATTGGATAGCTTGTTCAAAAGGGGTACAATGTGTTCTTTGAGAATGATGTATGCACCATCATGGATAGAGCACCCAGCAAATGATGTATTGCTGAAGTGAAGATGACAAGGAATAGAATGTTCCCTCTCAAAATAAGGGCAGATTTGAAAAACAAAAAAGTAATTGCAGCAGTTATCCAAGAGGCTTTCCAAAGCATACCAAAAGATGAAAATTGGTTGTGGCATTTGAGATTTGGACATCTCAACTTTGCAGGTCTTAACTTGTTGAGTAGAAAAGGAATGGTAAGGGGATTACCATTGACAGAGAAACCGGACAGCCTTTGTGAAGGTTGTATCTTAGGGAAACAACACAGATAAAGTTTTCCATCAGAGAAAAACATAAGGGCAAAGGCACCCTTAGAGATTGTCCACTCAGATTTATGTGGACCAATGCAAACCCCATCTTTAGCAGGCAACCAATATTTTCTAACATTTATTGATGATTTTACAAGAAATACTTGGGTTTATTTCTTGAAGAACAAAGGTGAAGTGTTTGAAAAATTCTGAAATTTCGAAGCATTTGTAGAAAACCAAAGCGGGTTGCATATCAAAGTTTTGATAAATGATAGAGGAGGTGAGTATATCTCCAAGGAATTCCTAGATTTTTGTAGAGAAAATGGAATTCATAAGCAATTTACAGCCAGGTACACCCCGCAGCGAAATGGAGTTGCCGAAAGGAAGAATAAAACAATCATGGATATGGCGAGGAGCATGTTAAAGGCAAAGCATTTTCCAAATGATTATTAGGCTGAAGCTGTACACTGTGCAGTATATATTTTGAATAGGTGTCCAACAGAAGCAGTCATGAACAAAGTGCTGGAAGAAGCATGGAGTGGGAGAAAGCAAGGAGTCACCCACATGAAATTTTTTGGATGTGTGGCTTATGCACACATTCCAGATCAGCGAAGGAAGAAGTTGGACAGAAAAGGGGAGAAATGTATTTTCATTGGATACAGTGAGGAGTTCAAAGCTTACAGGCTGTATATCCCATCTACCAAGAAGTTTTTTGTGAGCAAAGATGTTCAATTCATCGAGGAGGAAGCTTGGGATGGAAGCATAGAGAAAACAATGAATGTTAAAAACTGTTTGTCTCATGATGAAGATGATGAGGAGATGGCTGAAATACATCCCCAAACAGTAGCGCCAATACAAGGACGACAAGAGACACCCTTGAGGAGAAATGAGAGTTGTTCTCCAAGCACACCACAAGGAGGAAATTCAAGTGCATCTTCAAGCACTTGCACACCAAATGAAAGGGGTAAGAAATTTAGAAATTTAAGAGACATTTATGATGAAGATATGAATTCATTGTTTGCTTTGTATTTTCATGTTGATGACCCTATTCATTTCGAAGATGCAATTAAAGATAAGAAATGGATAGAAGCTATGGATGAGGAGATCAATGCCATAGAGAGAAACAAGACATGGGATTTGGTTGAACTACCAAAAGGTAAAGAAGTCATTGGAGTCAAATGGGTCTACAAGACCAAAAGTAATGTTGAAGGCAAGATAGAAAAGCGCAAGGCAAGACTGGTTGTCAAGGGATACAAGCAGTAGTATGGGAGAGACTATGAGGAGACTTTCGCACCGGTTGCAAGAATGGAAACCGTGAGAGCAGTGCTGTCCATAACAGCTCAAAACAAGTGGAAATTTTACCAAATAGATGTGAAGTCGACATTCCTAAATGGAGTGTTAATGGAAGAGGTTTATGTTGAACAACCTCTAGGCTATGAGAAGAAAGGGCAAGAGCACAAAGTGTGCAGATTGAAGAAATCTCTTTATGGGCTGAAGCAAGCGCCAAGAGCATGGTACAGTAGGATAGATTCCTATCGACTAGAAAAAGAATTTGAGAAGTGTGTGGGAGAACCCACCCTCTACATCAAAGAAAAGGATGGTAAAATTATGATTGTTGTGTTGTATGTTGATGATGTTATTTTCACAAGCAATGATGTTTATCTTATTGAAATTTTTAAATCAGTCATGAAAGAAGAATTTGAAATGACTGACATGGGTTTGCTAAGATACTTCTTAGGAATAGAAGTATATCAAAATGAAAATGGAATTTTTATCTCATAGGAAAAATATGTAAATGAAGTGTTGGGCAGATTTAACATGCAAGAGTGCAGGGCAGCAATCACTCCCACAGTGATGGAAGTAAAACTCAGCAAAGAGGACAGTAGCAAGGATTTTGACCCTAGTTTGTACAAGAGTATAGTTGGCAGCCTTATGTATTTAACTGCAACTAGGCCAGATATAATGTTTGCTGTTAGTTTAATTTCCAGATTCATGGAGAGGCCAAAAGAAGCACATTGGCAAGCAGCAAAAAGAATTTTGAGGTATGTCAAAGGTACTAAAATGTTTGGAATTTTATATACTGTCTCAGAATGTTTAGATTTAATTGGATACACTAATAGTGATTAGGCTGGAAGTGTAGATGATCGGAAAAGCACATCCGGTTATGTTTTTCACATGGGTTCAGGAGCCATTTCATGGGCTTCTAAGAAATAGCCTATTGTGGCGTTGTCTACAGTTGAGGCTGAATATGTGGCAGCTACAGTAGTAGCATGTCAAGCAGTTTGGATGAGAACGATGTTAAGGAGCTTAGGCCATGAGCAGGCAAAAGCAATGATGATTTTTTGTGACAATAGCTCAGCTATTGCATTATCAAAGAATTCAGTGTTTCATAAGAGAACGAAACACATTGACACAAGGTTTCACTACATAAGAGAATTGGTAAGCAATGGAGAAATCACTTTACAACATTGCAGGACTCAGGAACAGGTTGCAGACATTTTGACAAAGCCATTGGATCAAAAAAGCTTTGAGTTTTTGAGGAAGTGTTTGGGTATGACTGAATGCCCAGCAGTTGAAATTAAATGAGAGTGTTAGAATATTTATTCCAACTGCAGTGCAGGACAACGACGGCAGCATAGTGGCAACGACTAGGGATACCGTCGATTAGCGATCGCCGATGATCGGATTGGCGAGTCGCAATGGAGGACTTACAAAGAGATCGGGACCTTTATATCTTGTGATATGTGATTGCGATCACATCGCATCGGCATATCACTATTACGGCTTTCAAAGGGTCGGGCCTTTTCCACATACATATTGCCGATGCGATAACCAGACCCGATGGTTATATAATGCTCTGCTGTATATTCTTTCAGTTCAGCCAGGAACCATTTTCCCGTGTTTTCAATGTTTTCCAAGCTTAAGTTAATATCCATCGCATCGGCGGGTCGCAAATCGGCATTTTGCTATCGGGGAAACCAAGGGTGCTCAACACTTTCATATATGCGCGCTATGCGATGTGCCGGACCCGATAGAATCCCAAATCTCCCGTGCATATACTTTCAAGTCTGGTTTCCACCTGCGATAGTGTAACGGCATGTATAAGTGAATTTTTCCGCCATTTACTTCAGTAAAGTAATCAATGGTATTTACTCCGGTTGGTAGAATATAGGTAAAAGACTTTCAATTTTAATGTTTTTTTATGCACGAAGGTATGGCAAATTAAAAGAGAGGTATGGTCATTTTGTTAAAAATATACGCAATGTCAACTTGTGTGAATTTTTTTTTGTTAATTCGTTGACCATGTATGGTATATGAAATGTAATGGTAAGAACGTACAACAGTGAAAAGATGAAGTTGAAGTGAAACTAGAACAGGGCAAGTAATGTTTTGAGTGTTGGAAGTTTTTTTTTGTAATATGCAAAGTGCATAATGTGATTTTTTATTACAGCAGTATATGTAAAAGTCTGTTTTTACAGCAGCAAATGAAAATGAGATTTTCACACACAGCAGTGTAAAATCTCAGGAGGAGACAGAGTAATATTTTGTTGTTGAAATATTTCTTTTGGTGAATCCCTCTGAGTGAAAGAGGATGAATTTTGTATCAGGAATTTTACTTTAATGAATACAAATCTCTTTATGGGTGTGCAATACTCTATTCTTAGAAATAAATTAAAGCTTCCCTGTGCTAAGATCCTGGAGAGAAATAGAGCATTGTCTCTGTGTTCAGTTTATTTTGTTTTTGGGATTTTAACAGAAAAATCCCCATCATCTCGTTGATGGATTTAATCTGCTTCTCTCCATAACTCCCTCAGACTCTAGCTGCCCAACCGTTGATTGCAGCAGCAAAATAACTGCCAGCTGCCCTAGAGAATTGAAAGTGGTCGATGGATGCAATAGTGCTTGTGCTGCTCTGAATACTCCCATCCATCGACCACCTCTGAGCTGGCACCCACTGTGCTGGCACATTTTCAAACCAACGCTCGCTAATTTTCAAACGATCCCTCGCACCAAACATTCATTTGCTCCATTCACCCTTCCAGAACATGTCCTCTGCAACCGTCTCCAGCATTCCCTTCTCCTACTCGCGGTGCTGATGAGATTAGAGCCCACATCGACGGGCTATTATTTGTTATATAAGACACTCCTCTCCCTGGCCTGCTCTAATCTCATCTTCATTTACATATTCTAAATCACTAGAAATTTTTGTATCCATTCCACTATGATTGAATTCCATTACTATGTGTTTGAACGAGAAAATGTCTCATCATCACCACCGCAAACATAATGAGCACAGGAACCACCATAGCAGACACCATTAGAACGAAGAGGAAATCAGAAGGCCGAGAATTGTTTACTATGGTGAACCGGCAGCCCAAGGAGCAGATCTGTACATTGTATACTACGAGAGGGCTATGAAGGAGCAGAAACATCATAAACAAATGGAGCATGTAGCGGAAGTGGGAGCAGCCGCTGCAGGAGCGTTTGCAATGGTGAGATATCTTTTTGAGTCCTTAATCTCAATTTTCAACCCATATACAAACCTGAATTTATTCTAATATACCATAGGTAATTCTGACAGAGATCTATTAAAAATAAAGCAATACATATAGGGGATATCACAGAGATCATGATGGTTGATAATGCCAATAAATTCGATCGATGGGATTTAAAGTTTAAACTTGTGATTTTTTTGGTAAACCACTGTTAAATTTAACTTGATTATTGATTTCTGCAATATTTCGTAATAGGATGAACTGAAATATTTCCATAATTTGCAACTAAGGGAAGGATTAGCTTAAATTATCAATAAGATAATGATAACCGTTATAAAATGAATGTGAATATTGATATAATATTTTGTGTATGTAATATGAGATGCACGAAGCAAACAAGGATCTAGAGCATGCTCATAGGCACAAGATTGAGGCAGAGATTGCAGCAGCTGCTGCAATTGGAGCGACCGGGTACGCCTTGTACGAGCATCACCAGACGAAGGAAGGTCATGGCAAAAAACAACACCACCATCATCACCACCACTAACTGCCCACAACAAAGCATTTAATTTAATTTCCTTCTTTAGCTAAAGAAGTTGGTCATTATTTGATCACTGGTTTCAGCTTCTTTTGTTTTTTGAACTTTATATTCAGTGTGGCGTTATGGGGTTCAGATGAAAATTGAAATTGAAGTCAACTGATTCATCTGTCTTCTTCCATATTTTCATATCAATGTGTTATCATGTATGTGCCTTTCAGATCCATGAGATTGAATCTGTTTGAATCGGTTTGTTTTGTGAAGCGAGTAAAGATTTTATTGTGAATAATCCATCACATTGTGAAACAGTTATCATATTATTGTGAATATGGAGTTTCTGATTCTTCAACACTGTTCCAATATTTTATTTAAGGTAGAACTTGTAGAATTTCAAAAAAAAATGGAGACTGATCAGAGTCAGGTTAAACAATTTACTTGATTTTTATTAATCAAATTACTAAATATTTCCAAATTTTACAATCCTGTTAAATTCAACTCCACCATGAAGACTTTAACATGAACACAATTCACTTTCAGAAAAGTCATTGACAATGTTTGCATTGCATGAACCCAAAAGCCTTTTAAATTGTGAAAGGCCACCATGGAAAATGTTTGCATTGCATGAACCCAACAGCCTTTTAAATTGTGAAAGGCCACCATGGAAAATGTTTGCATTGCATGAACCCAAAAGCCCCTTAAATTTTGAAATGTTGATATCATGAAGGCAATGTCTTTAATCGTAACTCTGTAAAATTTATCCCTAATAGTTTTTGCTATATAAACATCGAATCGATGATACTCACGCTTTATAAAATGGATTGAATCTTGATCAGTCGAGCACAGCTTTTGGGGTTTGAAAAAGGCATGTCGGACGAGAGAAGAAGAATTTGATACCAGGTCGAAGGGATATTAGTATTCGGAGAAATGGTCTTGTTATGGGAATCCATTTGAATAAATAGGACCTATTTTGGTAATACAAATTAAGATAGAATCTCAGTTCCTATGTGAGTCAGGATGTGGGCTCAAGCAACATAATATAATCAAACAACTTTATTCATCATACTGCAAACAAATTGGCAGTAGTATGGAGTAATTATGAAATGTGGTCCTTTGTTTATAATATTTCTGTCATGCTAGAGGCTTCCTCCCAGTGTTGTCTCATAATAAAAAATTATAATGTATCCCTGAATATTCTAGTCTTTTCCAATGCTAATGGCTTAATTTTCCCTTGTACTGGGGGCTTGGATGTTATTGCTACTTAATAGCATAAAGTAGCAATTAATTCAAAAGATTAGAAACTACAATTTCAGCATGGGTTCTTCAAGTTGTTGCTTCTCAATTAGACCATCTGATCAGCGTCTCCGGCATAAGTTCAGTATTTAGCCTTTAAATTTCCCATATTTTGAAAGGTTTTTGAATTTTTTGTTCCTTCTCATATACTTTTTAAATTCACCTATTTTGAGCTTGCTCCTCAGGGATCAAATGGTACATCACTTGAGTTCCTGAGAACTGATACAGATTAGTACTTTTTTATTTAGTAGTTGTATTTCCTTTTTTTCCACATAAATCTTCATCTCTCCACTAAAAACAGCTGCAAATTAGAAGATAAATGGGTCTATAGACCGACTGCAAAGGACTGCCCGTGATAGAGAAACGAACTAGAGTTTTGCTGGCTCGTATGGTATATGAGAGGGGTTTCATATTTGAGGGTAGAATCTGTTTATGATAAGGACATATTGTTAACTAATGTAGATTCTAAAACAGAGGATGGCTTGGAACAAATGGTATGGGGGGAAAGAATTTCCTAGTTCTCATTCTCCAGGTTTAGATATGAATATGGCACCATTTTTCTTGTCCTTGGGAGACCTAGTGTATGTTTAGGTGTTGAAGCAATCTTAATGTATGTTATGAGGTGGCGATTTTCAACACCATCATAGCAGAATTTTTTCACAATCAATGAATAAAAAACAATGAGAAATCCACTGGCCATGGGCAAATGGGAATAAAGTCGTAAATAAAAGCAAAGGGAATCAAAGGGCAAAAGAAAAAGGAAAAATGCAACAGCTTGGACTTGTGGACAAAACTGCAAATAAAATAAAAATTCCAGGCCACTTCAGCAGGAATGGCTTGAATAGTTTTGAATCCAGTGGACCTCTATCTATCTCGCAATTTCCTCAGAGTCTTCACGAATTTCCATGGACTTGTTGTGCAATGGTTAGTGATCAATGTGGATAATGGTTTCCTTGCTCATCAGATAGTGCTTCAACTCCTTAACAACTTGAACCAAGGCATAGAGTTCCTTATCATATGTAAGGTAGTTCAGGACAACCAACCCACCACCCCCCCAACCCCTATGATACATATTAGAATGATAGCATACTGACTTACTCCTTGCCATCAAGACCACTCCAATAGCATATCCACTTTCACCTTTCTCCAAATCAGGACATGCCACTAAAATGGGTCTTGGAAGCCAATTCCTCCAATTTTTCCACCCATAAACTACCAAGATAGATGTCAAATTATATAATAATCCAATCCAAATGACCTTTCTTCATTGACAATTAAGATCATATTGATTTCATTTCATTGCCCCTTCTCATCAATCACAACAGATGGCTATCAACACGTTACATTCAACAAATATTTTCTAAGTTATCCTTATTGTAAACCTTTTCAACAAATTATTCAAGGGAAGGAACACACTTAGGGCATGATAGTTAGGGAAAATTTTGTTCAAGAGTAGGTACGCAAAGAATATTATTATAAATCCTTGCATAAGTTCTATTTATGTTAGTTTGGTTGGGGGTTCTAACATCTTCTTGGACACTAAAGCAATTTATTTATTTTCCAGGTAAATCAACTTGTTTCTCTTTTGGAGAACATGATAACACATGCAATTTCCCATTTCTAAAATTTTGAAAGTGGCACTTCAAAACCCACCCCATTTCAAACATCCCAATTACCTGCCTATTTCCCCATTCTAGGTATAATAGGGATAATTCCAAAACAGATCGAAACAAGCAAAGTATTAAATGCATCATTAATCTCTGCCTAACCAATGTGATAGAAATGGCTGGTAGGTATTTAACCATAATTAGAAATAATGAAGGGCTTTGTTTGCAGAAATAATCCCAGAGTTGCTTTTGCAAACTGGCGTACAACTTGTAGGCTTGAAAACAAATGCCTGTGAAATGTTGCATGTTCCAATGTCTTATCAAGTAAGTTTTGGTCCTTCTATGCTTGTTCTACATTGTTATATCTCTTTTGAAAATCCTCTCTTTCACTACGTTCTGCTTCTTAGATAGTAGTTGAGTTCAAAGTCAGGAACTCATAACTTTGCAAAAACTGCAATTTTATTGCCCACTAATTTTCTCACTCTTGACTTGTTCTTGTAAGATTCGTATAAGTCCACATATCCTCATAGTCTCCACGAATTTGCATGGACGAGTTCTGGGCACATTCTCTTAAATCATTTCCAATGAGAATAGTAGTACTCGCTTATGCATACGCAGCAGCAAAAGTCAATGTTGCAGTAACCTGCAATAGTGAATTTTTAGGTGAGTTTTTTATGAGAGAATTAGTAAATCCTGCAAACATAATGGATCCACTGCTTGGTTTAGTAAATTTCTCCTTACCCAGTCAGCTACAACAAAAGACTGACAACAAGAGAATTTCGTAGACTGGGCTTTACAAGCAATGCATATCCATCAATTATTGCCAGTGATAAGCTCCACAAGAATCTTGTAGGTTATATGGTTAATTTTTGAGTTGTTTACAGAAATTTGTGGGGGCACACATTTGGGAGAGTGTTTGTTGTTGCAGCAACATTAAGAACTTAAACCTAAACTATGTATAGACAAAAATATGATTGGGTAGAAGTATGGTGCATCTAAATCAATGATATGGATGTTTTTGTTGTTCCTGAAGGGGTTGCCCTTAATATTGCATATCGACATATGTCCAAGATCCCTAAAAAAAACATGCTAATATAGAAATGGATTCTAGACAATCTACGTAACCTTTAGCTTAGCTATAATATGTCTTCCATATCAAAACTTCCAGTGGACATTATTACCCCGAAAAGGTAATTGGCTTGATGCAGAAAGCTTTATTCTCATGGAAAAATCAAGCTGCATACACTTGTCGTGTTAAGTGTGAATGGACTTCTTCAACAAGGCACACCAAATATTACCTCTTTTCCGACATCCAAAATGTAAAAAAAAAATGATAATGAAACCATGAACCAAATCAAGCATTCCATAGCTGTAGCAGTTTCATATTTTGCACAGTGTTTCTAGGCACATTCTCTTAAATCATTTCCAATGAGAATAGTAGTACCCACTTATGCACAGGCAATAGCAAAAGTCAATGTTGCAGTAACCTGCAATAGTGAATTTTCAGATGAGTTTTTAATAAGAGAATTAGTAAATCATGCAGGCATAATGGATCCACTGCCTGGTTCAGTAAATTTCTCCTTACCCCATCAGCTACAACAAAAAGACTGACAACAAGAGAATTTCATAGACTAGGCTTTAGAAGCAATGCATATCCATCAATTATTGCCAGTGATAAGTTCCACAAGAAGGGCCATTGGATTGTAGGTTATATGGTTAATTTTTGTGTTTTTTAGAGACATATGGGGAGGCACACATTTGGGAGAGTGTTTGTTGTGCAGCAACATTAAGAACTTAAACCTTAAACTATGTATAGACAAAAATATGATTGAGTATTTCTAATGCCTAACTCTTCTTCTCTCCACTCTATTTTTATTGAAAAGTGGAATGCCTAGATCTTCTCCTCTTCACTCCAATCTTATGAAAGCTTAGTTATTGCAGACTCCAATAACCATATTAGATTAGTGAAAAGTGGAATGCCTAATTTTGCTCCTCTCCACTCTGCTCTTATGAAAGGTTGGCTGATGCAGATGCCTAATGGCTTTCACCAACCACGTCTTAACCTACTGTGCTAGCTCATTTACGTATTTACAATGTACTAAACTACTCTTCATCATTAGTGACATCCACCATTCCAAAGGTGGGAATGCTCAGATAAGTGATATGTTGTTTATACAGATAATCTAAAAGTTGTTATGGGATTGGCATGAAATACAAACTAGCCCAATAGTGCTAATTGACAGCCTAACTGCACCATGGGAAGAAGAAATAATCTGTTAGGATAATCAATAATTGGGCCTTGTACTGAGAAGGGTTAGTCTACTGTTCTAGCATGAGAATATCTAACATTAATTTCATAGAATCATAAGCTTCAAACTTCATAAAAGCATGTAAGAATTTTTTTCATACCCATAGTAATATTTTCTATATTTTTTTAAAAGAAAACCATGGTTGATAAAAACTAACAACCTAGAGATATATGCAACAACAGTCACATATATCATAAACTCATCCAAGATGTCTAGACATTCATAGTCTAGTCTAGTACATAGTATGGTAGAACAGTCTAGGCTGCTCTTTTTTGCCTGTTCTAAAGAGCAGTTTGCTCTTCCTCTTCTTTGTTCACTGAACAATCATGTCATGTTATACATTGTCTGAATTCATCTAAATGCTAATTATCTGGTGTCAGGGCCTTCTCATGTTATAATACAATCTAAACTGGGCCCTCTCATCTTATGTACAAAGGCAATGGAGGTTGAATGACTATCAAAACAATGGAAGTAGAATCAGAAAAAAATTGTTTTGTTTCATTGGACTTTAAACAATTGGAGAGCTCTGATAATTAAGTTCAACATCCATCATAGATATAAGTGGTGTCCAATCTCTCCTTCTTGGACTTTTCTTGCCTACATGATTTGACTTCCCTGGATATTGCCTCTTGTTGATGGAGATCTGGATAAGCATAGGAGTGTTCTCTCTATTTGGAACCCTCCACCCAATGCAATCCCTCTTTCAAGATGTGAGCAGTAGCTCTAGAAAACACTAACAATCAACTGCAATCAGAATCGCTGGATATAGCAATGTTTTTGAAAATGTAATAGGAAAAACCATTTTCCAAGATTTCTTTAGTCAATCTTACTAAAAGATGATAATTTGAAATCCTTAGAATCCCAGATAGCATGGCAAGGTTTGTCTTAAATGGTTCATTTCTTCTTGTCGTGCTACATACTCATTTTCATGACCATGCATGCATTATTAACATGAGTGTGCATTATTAACTCTTTATGCTAATAGAAAAATAAATATGATTTCTTTATGCCCAAAGTCTTATCATTGATATTTGATTTTGTGTTATTTTTCAAGGATGTGCATTCAAACTTGAGGTAGAATAAAAATAATCAATTTCAATCAGGATATTTTATCATATTTCATATTCTAACATGAATCTATTTTGTTGTTGTCACTATGCATGCTTCTAAGCTCACGGAATAGTGGAAAAGTGGACACTGTGTATTGAAGTATCATGTTGCCCAAATCCGAGTCGAGCAACTTTAAAACTTGTTCTTCACAATGGGGAAAAAAATCATGTGGTTTATAGAATATGGGAAGTGCAGGGAAAGACAACCAATAACGAAGCATACTACATTACACTTGTTGCAGGATTAAAAGAGGCAAAACACAATGGGGTCAATTACATAACAGTATTGACAAACTCATATTTAATCTGTAATCACATGGAAGGCATCTACAATGTTTGTGCAAACAATTTGAAGCCCCTCTACAGAGAGGCAAAAATATGGAGTGCTCGATTTAATTCTTTTACGATAAAGCACCTTGCGGAGATCCATAAAATGTCTGCTGATCTAATGGTTGGAGCAATCTCAAGTGTAGATGTAGGTGCTAGAGATGATTTAGCATCACCATTCATTCCATTGGCAAACATGCATCAGCATCAGTATAGGTCTCGACTATGTGTATACACTATGGTTGTCATTTTTCTTGGGACTCTCATACCATGGTTCTTTCACTAAAGAACCCGTTAATGTACTTTTTTTTTTCTCCATTTTGTAATATCATTCACCTTAAATGTCTACTCATGTTATAACATGCTTCATGTGTTCAGTTATATACATTATATTTGAGGTGAACTAATTATTCTTAACCTACCAGTGGTTCAACAAAGATTATTGGAGCTCCGTTTGAATTTCATTTTAATTTCAAGTTTCGGATGCTGCCTCTTTAATACCATCTTGAATTCCACCTGGATGGATGCCATGGGAATAATTGAAAGTAACAAAATAGGGTTATTTACATCTGGTTTGTTGGTTTTCACAACATTTAAGAAGTATAAGTCATTTCTGATGCAAACCCTAGCTATATCCATATCTATATTATGACAAGCCGGAAATAGTTGATGCATGATGTAATGTGAGATGAAGAAGCTCATACCATGAAACCCTCCTAGGAACATTGATGCATAATAATGACAAATGTTGACATAGTAGGAAGTGAATTTTCTTAGGTACATGCTTTGCCCTAGAATGATGCAATGTACCCATATATTAATGAAGCCCTAGATGGCCATGATGCCTTTGAAGATGCCCTAATCCTAATAAATAAAGAAAACAAGTGAAGAAACACTCATCTTTGGATATTGCCAAAAAGATTAAAAATATGGAAGCCCTAAACATTGTCGAAAACATAATGATAAAATCCTAAAGTCTGCCACAGATAAAATAATGATTACAGTTCATATATAATCTTACTGATAGAATACTAATATTAGTTAAGGATGAAAATAACACCATCTTGTAGAAGACACTTTCCCCTTTCGAATGAGCTATTACTAGCTTTATAACTCCTCTTAGATTGAGAGAAATTGAATTCATAAATTAGAAAAATTAGTATTGCTAAAATGAATTATGTAGGCTCATGTTCCTTGGCCAAGTGACGTGTCATTTCATTAAAGGTAAAAAGCTAGTACAAATATAAGCTGGAACTGGGCATTCCTCCCATCAACCTCAGTGAAGAACATCACAAGAAGACAAATAAGAGGGATACAAGCATGACATAAGCCGAGGAGATAAAAGCGAATACTTTTTTTTTTGGTAAAATGCCTTTTAGGAATTAATCATAATATTACTTATAAAGAAAAATAAAAAATATATATTGACTAAGTAATATTATTTCGATGCATAGTATTGAGGGAATTAGAATATAAAAATCTTTTAATAAGAAAGTTTGATTTACTGTTTGAAAAAGGCATAGAGAATTTGTTTTTGTGTATTTACATGGGTTTGGAATGTGCATGGTAATAATCTTGGATATTTGATGAAGAGCTCTACTTATCTGTGAGTGTTGTAGTTCTGGGGTGTTATTTTGTGTCTTCATGGGCTTCATGGGATTCTTGAATGTTATTTTAATGATCATATCATGTTTTTATTTTTTTCTAGAAAATTTTTGGGCATTGGGGTTTGCCTGATAAATATAATTTGTCCATTCGCTACCCTGTAAGCAAGAATGGGAATTCTTATATCTTGCCACTGCCACACAAACAGCGACTTGACATGTACATATTTTACCCCTGTTTGGAATTGAACATATGACCTTTGTGGAGAGAATTACATGTTCTTAACTGTTAGGACGACTCACGTTGTATGTGTCATGTTTTTATTACATGGCAGTATTAAATAATAAAATAACTTTAGGCATAATGTAATAAAGTAACATGTTATATGAATCTGCAAGATTAAGAGATGTTAATTAGCTGCTAGTTTTGTTTTAACATTAAGTTGCATAGTGCATAGTATGAAGCTCAGAAATTGTAACAACAATCAGGGTCCAATTTACAACCCTTGATATGGCCACAAAATTGGACTTTTCATACTAAATTATGCTAAATTAAAAATCTGGTGTGAAAGATGAAATTTCTCAAAACTGGAAACAACAGGCTCACCCCATAGGTAGTATATCTCAAAAAACTAGTTTCTGGAATGAAAACCAAGAAAAGATAAATTTGCAGAAATAGGTTGTGGATTCGTACCAACCCATAATCTCTAACATCAAAACTTTGAAAGAATGGATGAGAACACAACAGGGATTGTTTAAAGAGAAAGCACAGATAGCAACACATCCTTGCTTATTGGGTTCCCCAGCTTGCGGAGGTTTAAGGAATGTTACAAGCCAAGTTAAATAAGAAACATCTTCATTGGTACAAGGAATTTAGCCTTAGAGTATAGGGATCAAATAATGACTAACCTCTTCAAGAGATTCTATCTTAATTTATACTACCAAAATAGGTCCTATTTATTCAATTGGATTCCCATAACAAGACCATTTCTCCAAACCCTAATATCCCTTCGTCCTGGTATCAAATTCTTCTTCTCTCGTCTGACATGCCTTTTTGAAACCCCAAAATCTGTCCTCGACTGATCAAGATTCAATCCATTTTATAAAGCGTGAGTATCATCAATTCGATGCTTATATAGCAAAAATTGTTAGGGATAAATTTTACAGAGTTACGATTGAAGACATTGCCTTCATGATATCAACATTTCAAAATTTAAAGGGCTTTTGGGTTCATGCAATGCAAACATGGTGGCCTTTCACAACTTAAAAGGATTTTGGGTTCATGTAATGCAAACATTGTCAATGGCTTTTCTCAGAGTGAATTGTGTTCATGTTAAAGTCTTCATGGTGGAGTTGAATTTAACTGGATTGTAAAATTTGGAAATATTTCGTAATTTGATTAATAAAAATAAAGTAAATTGTTTAACCCGACTCTGATTAGTCTCCAATTTTTTTTGAAATTCTACAAGTTCTACCTTAAATAAAATATTGGAACAGTGTTGAAGAATCAGAAACTTCATATTCACAATAATATGATAACTGTTTCACATTGTGATGGATTATTCACAATAAAATTTTTACTGGCTTCACAAAACAAAATCGATTCAAACGGATTCGATCTCATGGATTTGAAAGGCACATACAGGAAAGCACACTGATATGAAAATACGGAAGAGGACAGATGAATCAGTTGATTTCAATTTCAATTTTCATCTGAACCCCATAACGCCACACTGAATATAAAGTTCAAACAACAAAAGACGCTGAAACCAGTGATCAAATAATGACTAACTTCTTTGCTAAAGAAGGAAATTATTTTAAATGCTTTGTTGTGGGCAGCTAGTGGTGGTGATGATGGTGGTGTTGTTTTTGGCCATGACCTTCCTTCGTATGGTGATGCTCGTACAAGGTGTACCCGGTTGCAGATTGCAGCAGCTGCTGCAATCTCTGCCTCAATCTTGTGCCTATGAGCGTGCCTGGATCATTTTTGCTTCGTGCATCTCGTATTGCATACACAAAATATTATATCAATATTCACATTCATTTTATAACGGTTATCATTATCCTATTGATAATTTAAGCTAATCCTTCCCTTAAGTGTAAATTATGGAAATATTTTTTTAAGCTAATCTTTCCCTTATAATTTTTTAGGAGAGAAAAAACATCCTAGTTTATATTTATAAAGTTTAGTATACATACAAAAATATGTAGCAAATAGTTCCAATCTAACAAATGTCCAGAAAAAACAAAACCTAAATTACTGAAATATTTCAGTTCATCCTATTACGAAATATGGCAGAAATCAATAATCAAGTTAAATTTAACAGTGGTTTACCAAAAAAATCACAAGTTTAAACTTTAAATCCCATCGATCGAATTTATTGGCATTATCAACCATCATGATCTCTTTGATATCCCCTATATGTATTGCTTTGTTTTTAATAGATCTCTGTCAGAATTAGCTATGGTATATTAAAATAAATTCAGGTCTGTATATGGGTTGAAAATTGAGATTAAGGATTCGAAAAGATATCTCACCATTGCAAACGCTCCTGCAGCGACTGCTCCCACTTCCGCTACATGCTCCATCTGTTTATGATGCTTCTGCTCCTTCATAGCCCTTTCGTAGTCTACAGCGTACAGATTTGCTCCCTGGGCTGCCGGTTCACCATAGTAAACAATTCCCGGCCTTCTGATTTTCTCTTCATTCTAATGGTGTCTGCTATGGTGGTGCCCGTGCTCATAATGTTTGTGGTGGTGGTGATGAGACATTTTATCATTCAAACACACAATAATGGAATTCATTCACAGTGGAATGGATACAAAGATTTCTAGTGATTTAGAATATGTAAATGAAGATGAGAATAGAGCAGGCCAGGGAGAGGAGTGTCTTATATAACAAAGAATAGCCCGTCGATGTGGGCTCTAATCTCATCAGCATTGTGTGCAGGAGGAGGAGTGTCTTATATAACAAAGAATAGCCCGTCGATGTGGGCTCTAATCTCATCAGCATTGTGTGCAGGAGAAACGAATGCTTGAGAGTGTTGCAGAGGACTTGTTCCTTGAGGGCGAATGGAGCAAATGAATGTTTGGTGCAAGGAGCAAATGAATGTTTGGTGCAAGGGATCGTTTGAAAACTAGTGAGCGTTGGTTTGAAAATGCGTCAGCATGCCCGCTCGGAGGTGGTTGTTCACTCGTTCCCGGAAGTTGCAGTCGAGGTCCCGGAGAAACCATGGATGGCATGGGCGTGTATGTATGGTGAGGCCTTTATCGGGTGCATGAAAGACCCGATAGCAGGCTGATTAGCTCTTGCCCTGCCCAATAGTGCTGCACGGGAGACTACGCCCGCAACTGCCCTCCCACCAACTATTCCAAGTTCTTCAAGGGGCTGTGTCCACAGGCCTATAGCCATGCCAAAGACGATAATACTAGCACCTTTACTTGCACTTCTGGTGCTAATTATAACATCGCCTTTTGCGGTTAATAAGAGATGATAATATGCTTCCCACTAAAGATAGATATATTTATTTTCGGTAGTATCATAATCATAATGGGGAAGAACAATAGATATTTCGGTTTCAGTTGCAGCAACTCTAGCTTTAGGATTACTGGTTTATCTTCAAGGTGGTACTCCCCCAATTCAAATCTACTCTATTTTATGAGAATTACATTAACGAGCGATGTGTATATCTTACTTATATGTCATCAATAAATATGTGTTTGCTTTCCCAACCGCAGGAGTTGAAGCTGCAACATTTGTGATCCAGAATAAGTGTTCGTTCACTGTGTGGGCCGCGGGAATTTCCGTAGGTGGCGGTCAAGCACTCACACAAGGCCAATCATGGAGTGTGGACGTGCCCGCAGGGACAAGTGCAGGCAGATTTTGGGGACGTACGGGCTGCTCCTTCGACGCCTCTGGTAAAGGCAGCTGCAACACTGGTGACTGCGGTGGCTTGCTCAGCTGTCAAGCCGCTGGACGGTCTCCTGCAACGCTGGTTGAATATACTCTGAATGGGGCCAACGGTCGAGACACATATGACATCTCTCTCGTTGATGGATTTAATCTGCCTCTCTCCATAACTCCCTCGGACTCTAGCTGCCCAACAGTTGACTGCAGCAGCAACATAACTGCGAGCTGCCCTACGGAATTGAAAGTGGTCGATGGATGCGATAGTGCTTGTGCTGCTCTGAATACTCCCCAATACTGCTGCACGGGAGACTACGCCAGCAACTGCCCTCCCACCAACTATTCCAAGTTTTTCAAGGGGCTGTGCCCACAGGCCTATAGCTATGCCAAAGACGATAATACTAGCACCTTCACTTGCACTTCTGGTGCTAATTATAACATCGCCTTTTGCGGTTAATAAGAGATGATAATATGCATCCCACTGAAGATAGATATATTTATTTTCCGTAGTATCATAATCATAATCATTAATAAGGGTACAGTAGAATCCGGCGGATCCTATTTCCAATCCTAGTGCATATTTAATGCACGTTGAGATGTAGGGGCGATAGCCATCTGCAACGCGCGCCGTGCAGGTGGCTATCGCCCCTGCATCTCAAGCGCATTAAATATGCAGTAGGATTGGAAATAGGAAATATAAAAGAGCGCGTTGCAGGTGGCTATCGCCCCTGCATCTCAAGCGCATTAAATATGCAGTAGGATTGGAAATAGGAAATATAAAAGGGCGTGGAATTTAATTAAGATTGAATGATTACGCGCCTTCCCTGAATATTGTAAGTGAAATTCGGACTTCCTAAATAGAGTATATCATGATATTCATAATCAAATTCGGACTTCCTAAATAGAGTATATCATGATATTCATAATCATAATGTTCCACATAGTATGTCGATTCAGATTGATTCATCTTACGATGACGATAATTGATTATAATTTTGGAATTGATGTTCCGTTCTGGCATTCGTAATTCTATGATAATTTTGGTAGTTTTAAATTTTAATAACTAACCGGCTTTTGGTGGACAATGTAAAGTCTTAATAGGATTTAACATTGTTTTTAGCCTTAAATTTTTAGTTACATATATTATTATTCTTTTTGAATGAAATTGCAATCTTTTAAATTTAAAATATGTTTTTTGATGTATAAATAAATTAAGTAGCTTACAAATTTAATATATTAGATAATAATAAAAGTGTTAAAAAAATTTAAAAGCACATACCCATAAATTATTTCATCAATTTTTAAATCATATAATCATTAATTATAATTTAAACATTAATATAATCGTTTTATATATAGTAATATGATTATAGTAATATGAAACACGTGTAAGGAAAATAAATATGATTAAAATCTTAAAATAATAGTTTAGTTTTTGTTTATATATATATAATTTAATTGGTTATGGTTGAAGATGTTGGGTAAATTTGATGTTGTAGATTTAGATCTCTGATTTACAATGTGAGTGTGGCAAGCATAGGTTCATTTAAAAATTAGAGTGAGAATCAAATTACAAATTCCTGTTAAAAAATAAAATTTCAAAACCTTTTATTTAAAAATTTTAAATGTTGAAAAACAATTTAGTTCATTTTCATTAATAAATTATCAATTAAAATAACCTTATTTTGGTTTTACTTCATTTGTGATCCCTAATAAAAATAAAATAAAAAATAAACACCAAACCAAATTGCGTCAATATAATCTAAAAATCTTGATTGCTTGATCTGAATGTTTTAAGTTTGGGATTTTATAAATTTTCGGTTAATTTATTAATTTGTTAAAATTATGAAAAAAAAAATTATTTCCTTTCCTTTATTAAGTTTTAAATATTGTTTTGGAAAATTTAAAATTTTAATGAATTTTTTTTTGTTAAAAACTATTATGCTATGAGATTGTTAATTTTTGAGATTGAACTTTTTCGTGGCTCTCCTCCCTTTTATTTTTTTAAATGAATATGTGGTATAATTTTTTTAATGATTATTAGTTTATCATTCACTGAATTGTTAAGAATAATTTTATGTACCATGTATTTTTAGTTGAATAAATGTAATTTTGTTTGTATTCATTTTAATGGGAATAGAGATGATTTTTTTTTTTTTTTATTAAAATTATTTTACATATGTGTAATTATTATAAAAGAATAATTCTAAGATTTAATAATGTTTATATGTCAATGGAACAAGTTTATTTTTTATATAAACTAATTTTTCTTAACATTAACTAATGATAAATAAAAACAATAACAATTTTTTCTATTTAGATTGGAATTCAAATATCAAGAAAGTAAAATTCAAGAGAAAATCAAGGAATATTTCAATTTGCTATACAAGGAATAAGGGTTTCTTCTTTTCATTGGAAGTTAAATATCTTCAAAATTAGAGTCAAATCAAGAAGTATTTCTCTTTCCTATCCAATATACTATATGAGGTGCATAGATGATCTCGTGCGTAATGACAACCTATTTTCAATTAGAAATTATAGTGAATAATTAATATTTAATAAGTAACTCAAATTTTTATCCTAATTAAAAAATGATCTAGAAGAAATTCTATTTAACTCAATGTATAGTTTTCTAGAGATAGAATATTTGTTACCATGATGACTTAGGTTCATTTCTGTTGGACACCTAATCCTCAATGGGTTAGTGTGGAAGCCGAATGGACAAAAGGAGTCTAAGAGACCCTAGGATGTGAAACCCAACGGTCACAACAATGTACTATAAATGTATATCAATTGTTAATAAAAATTGTATTGTCATGATTTATCTTTCATATTTCTCTTGCTGTCCATGTGTGTTTAACATGGTATCAGAGCAGGCGTATTCCTGCCCTGCATAATTAATTTGAGCCATTTGTTTTATGGCCTTTTTGTGCAGTTTATTTCTGCCATGAAATTCATGAATATTTTCTCATGAATATTTCTTCAGCTAAATTTTAGCTGCAACCTGTTAATACCGCTGCTGGTGTCTTCTCTCCATACAGAAGCGCCTCCATACTCCGGACACTGCCTGCGCTGCTCCTCGATATAATTAGTTGCTCCTGACACTGCATGCGCTACCTCCTGAGAATTTTCTGCCTAAAATCCGCTGCTGACTCACATATCTGCTCTTTATTTGCCTGAAGGTCTGTTCATGAATGTTTGTTGTTCTGCGATATTCCATTTATAAGACCTGCGCCTAGCATTAAACCGTCACCTGACCTCTGGAACTGTATACGTTGCACCTGTCTGTCTTTTACAGTCCTGACCCTTGCATTACCTGCGCTCTCTGGCTATCCTAATTGTTCATAAACGTTTCATAAAAGAAACGTTGTTCTGACATGGTAATTCTAGAGCTGGCCTGGAGAATCCTCTGAATCACTAAGGTATCGATTGTTGTTATTCAACAGCGACCATTGTAATACCTTGAGCCTATTCGATTGCCGCTATTCAACAATGACCACTGATTGTTCGAGTGGTACTGCTATGCATTGACTGTATTTAGATGTTGATGGCGTTTGGTTAGTCTCTTTATGTAATTGCCGAAATCCATTATATCATGTACGTTGAAATTTTTGCTGGTTGATGGAATGGTGTCTGATGAATGCATATGTACACTGATTTATTTTGAAAAGCCATGGTGTGTATGTGTTAGATTCTGTGTTTAACAAGTATTTTTTGGGCCGAAAAAAAAGAGTTTGGCGCGTACGTTTCAATGGTGAACCCGACGTGAACCTCCCATCTAATAAATCGTTGGAGGTTGGAAACATTACTGCTCGCCTAGGCCTTCTACTATTTTAATATTTTTACTGGGAATCGTATTGTTGCTCAACTGTACAGTATGATAATTTGAGTTTTTGTCAAATGTTGGGTGGAAGTGGAGAGACTTGCGCCTAAAGAAAGCTAGCAGCATCGGAATGGAGTTAATTTCTTTTGCTCAGCCTATAATGCTCTTTATTTATAATGTTTTAAGAGCACTGTAATATTTTACCATTAATTTTATATTGAGAATGGAATGGCTAGAGTTGAATTGGTGAAATAAAGAAAGCATTGAGTATTCTCCGCTTAACTTCCTCTGTCTAATTCCACCACCATCGGTTGGCCTCCCCAAATGAGTCATATAACATTGCTCCTCACCGCTTTATCATTATTGTCCCTAGCACCACAACGCACTACTCCTGAACATTGTATCCATATCCTCGCTGATCAGACTACACAATCCACTCCTCTCCCACTGCTCCAGTCCCTCGGTATACCTCACTCCCACACCTCCATTGAACGCTGCCCATTGCATAACACCCTTGCAGTAAGAACCAATTTACTCTCTCAGTTTTGTCAAATTTCAATACTCTGCACCATGGAAGCAAAAAGAGAGCTTGAAGAATTCATTATATACTACGCCGCCCTGAAGTTATTTTGTTCGATAACAGAATTGGATCTCACTTCTTCTGCATTGAGATGAAACCAAAGTTTCATGTACAGTATGTTCTGCAAATTATGGTGAGCGACTATTAATAGGGATTTCCTACGCCTCGGGGTCTCAGAAATTTGGTGGTGTTTGGTGGGGTAGACGATGAATTGGCCTCTGGCGATCCACACGATGTGTTAATTAATACACTGAAAGAGAAGCAGTGGCCTTGGGCTAAAATCGTGCACCTCTCAATAATTGAAACCAACACGTTGAATTATATTATATGTGTGAAATCTTTAAAGAGCCAAATGGCCTTCGGGACAGACTGTTAGGTTTAGAAATTTGTTTGTAAATTGTAATTGTAATACACATTAGCGGTCTCTCTTGTTGTACCTGTAACGTAAGGAATCATAAGAGATTTACGCTATGATGCTGTTTTGGTTTTCTTTCATCTGGGTCTTGAAAACAGAACCCTAAAATTATTATAATACTTCTTTCTATGGAATCCTTCATCAAATACAAAGACGTGCATCTTTCTATCGAAACCTTCATCAAATACAAAGACGTGCAGAGGTGCATATGTTGAGTGAGTTTTTAGTTCTTGGACCCACACATGTAAATCGACGAGATCTTTAAATCGTAGGGATCACTATTGACCAGAAAAAAAATCGAGAGCTTCAACTTGGTCATTTCTTCCTGAGGGTCCTCAAGTCCAGCCTTCGTGGGTGTTCTACTGCTGAAGACATTAAACTGCCACAGTCATTTCCAGATTTGATGTTGGGCATACTATAAACTCTTATTTGTAAGTTTAGAAATCAATAGAGATGCATGGCTAGTATCAATGTTTTTTCCAGTGAGTAAATTACTCCAAGTGACTGATGTAATGTGCTCAACGGTGATTTAATTTAATGGTGACCTCATTGAATATATCATATTGCTGATTGAGAAGTTTCTAGAGGCATTATACTCTCATTGTGCATCTCAATTTGGAGTAAAACTCAATAAATATATTTACAGCTATCTAGACAAAGAGGAGCCTATTTCAAGAGGTTGAGTTGGTTGTAGCTTATCCAAAGAGGAAAAGTTGGTTTCGAAGCATCTTCAAATCATGTTCTATCAGTTTGTGTTTGAGTTGTCCTTTGTGGGCAGATTTTATCACTGTAAAAGAGTCAAATCTCCTTAATAATTGGTTGCATATACATCTGAAGTAGGGTCGAGTATTCTCTAATCTCCTGGAGGTTTTCTTGAAAATGTGCATAGTTGGAAGGCTCTTGAAAGGTCATGGTAAAATGTTATGGTATATATGACCAACACTGTACAATTTGTTAAGTATTTGGACATGTATGGAGGTCTATCACTGTCGTTTAAGCGTGCTAGAGACTCATTCCCATGCCTATGACCTGACCAAGTGTTGGAGCAGCATTCTGAGTCCGAAAGTCCTTGCTGGAATTTACTCTCATTGCTTCTCTTCATTGCTAGAAAGTGGCAAGATCAGAGAATATTAATTTGTACCCCAGTCAAAGCATATGAGTATTCAAGTCCTACCCATGCAAGGAAAATTTTAAGGATGGAAAATTTTCTTGAAGTTTAAAACATTGGCGAATCTCACTAATCCCTAATATGCAAATTATAAATGTTTATTGATATATTTGTAAAATTATTCAAATTTATAATTATTTTATATATAGTCTCTATATAATGTTGGCGATTTTTAAGGTAAAATAATTTTATATTCTAAAATTTGGGCGAATCGTCTTTTATAAAATTGGAAATTGGCGAATCTTTTTTGTGGAAAAATCATGGAAAATTAGCCCACTGGGCGAACATTAGCCCCTAAAATTTTCCATGTACCCATGACATGGTGTTATAATTATTGAAGTTTTGATAGTCATCATTTCTGATTTGAAAGTGAAGGAGTACTTGAAGGATCGAAGCAAGTTTGCAGTTTTTGTTGCCCCAGTTGTGGTATTAAAACCCATTATAGTCTCTGTCTACATATATATGCATTGATTCCTTGAATCATTTGCTGCACATTTACAAAGGATTTTTTTGTGTCTTTGTACTGTGAGTGGGTGTTCCTTTTACTCATTGGGTCATAGTTGTGATCAGTTTTTTTAAAAAGGTGTAATTTTGACAATGGAAAATATGGCTCGAATTACTGAAATATTAGAGTTCTTAAAAACTCTGATACATTCCTCTAATCATGATACATTAAAAGTCAGCAAAGTTTCTCTCACAGACATTCAGGTCTGTCTACAAAATGCACAAGAGAAAATTGATTTTTTGCAGCTTTAAACTCAACTACAGCAAGAAGAATTAAAACAGAGGAATCATCATTCTGAACCTGTTTCTGTTCAGAATAATGAAACAGACTCCCATAAACAACAAGTCAATAATGTTACAGTTCATTCAGATTTAGTACCCCATAAAGCAGCAGTTGTACATCCAGATGTAGAAACTCAGTTTGCACTTCCCAAGCCCATCATCAGACCTTGGGAACAACTTTTCCACAACAAGCACATAACTGGTCTTGGATATGACAAGGACTTGTCCTTTCATATTCCAGACTACGCCAAGCCCATTCAGTTTCATAGTGCTGGATTCATTCATGATAGTTCACCTGCTCCTCATGACAGTTCACCTCTGGCTATTCCAGATTCTGCCTCTCTTCCACAACAATAACAACAACAGATTATAAAATGCCAACACTGTGACCGAGTTGGCCATCTGAAAGATCATTGGTTTGATCTTCATCCATTTAAGCACTGTCATAAAACCAGCCATTCTTCACACAGATGCTTCAGAAACAAACGTCCCACAAGAACAAAGATTCATCTTGGATGGATCGCTTCTTGGCAATGGGCATCAACAGCCAAGAATATATTCCAAACACATGTCAGAACTTGTTCCAGAGTATTGAATAGTCTTGCAGTTGAGTTTTCTCCATCATCTCACCTTGTATCTGACAGGGGGGAAATGATGATCATCTACAAGCTTCAAAGTCACATCAAGCGAGCATGAGCCACAACCTGCCACACCAGTTTTAGAGTTGTAGCCAGAGACAAAGATGCCCCTGAACATGCCTTCAGTTGGCAATCTGGGACACTTCCTCTAGAAGAAGACTTCAGCTTCTTGCAAGTTTTGGAAGAATTCCACGAACAAAATTGAGAACACTTCCTCTAGGAGAAGACTCCAGCTTCTTGCCAGTTTTGGAAGAGTTCCAGGAATTGTATTAAGCATTCCAGAGTTGTCAGTCATCCTTAAACCATCACAGATTGATACTTCCCTTTTCAGGTTGAAGTTCTCCCTTTTATGATGGGTTAGACCTCCCTTTCATGGTTGAAGGTTTCCCTCTTTAAAACAATAGGAGCACTTCCTATAATAGAAGACTTCAGTTTCTTGCTAGTTTTGGAAGAGTTTCGGGAACTACACTAAGCGTTCCAGTGTTGGTGGTCATCCTTAAACCACTGCCCTTTATACCAACATTTTAGAGAGCACATTCAGCCTAGTGTTGCCATGCATTTTTGCACATTCTATATTATAGCTCTCTTCTTGGACTCATACATAACCCTTCAGATTAAGGGGGGGAATGTTGGAAACCTAATCCTCAATGGGTTAGTGTGGAAGCCGAATGGACAAAAGTAGTCCAAGAGACCTTGAGATGTGAAACCGAACGGTCACAACAATGTACTATCAATGTATATCAATTGTTAATAAAAATTGTATTGTCATGATTTATCTTTCATATTTCTCTTGCTGTCCATGTGTGTTTAACAATTTCATGGTGGCCTTGCTTCAACCTTTCTTAATGATTTTGGACTCTATCACTTTATATTTTGGGTTTTATTTATTAAAAGAGATGATAGGTTGGTAACTTATTCTCTTGTTTGTTTATGTGAGACAACTCTAAAATCATTTGGGAAATCCTCGAAATCCAAAAGCACCACAATAATTTTAATAGAGAAGTTGGTTATAAATGAAGTCATAACTAGAAACCTATTATCCATTGGCATCCTCATTGGTTTTCTCTTCTCTTCTCTCCTCTCCGTCCCTCTCCCCCTTTTCTTTCCTTTTCCTCCTTCCCAGCTTCCCTTTCTCATTTTTCAGTCACTTGGTTCCAATTTTGATGGTTCTGTTTTTTATCCTCTTACCACTTTAATCCTCCACTTTGTTCTTGACTTATATATATATATATATATATATATATATATATATATATATATATATATATATATATATATATATATATATATATATATATATAGATATATATATATATATTATTTATTTGATTATATTTCTCATTTCCTTCCTCCATCCTTATAAGGATTTTCACATTTCTTCATTCATATTTATATCCTAATAAATCGATTTGATTCTTTAAAATTATTTCTTTATTTATTCTAATCATCATCTTTATTTATTTATTTCCCTGCTCTTTTATTTTATTTTTATTTTTAATTTTTAATTAATTCTTTGACCTGATCCTATGCTTATTAATTTATAATCAACCATTAATGGATAATTGGTTTTGTCCCTCTATTAAAGGTCTTCAAAACCATATTTGTGACCATTAAATTTTTTGGTCTTTACTAATGGGTGGAGTGTCCACTCAGAACATTGGATAGGATTAAAAAACCCTCTACACAATTTCATCCATAAAAATATTCTCAATATGTAATACATGTTAGGCATAGTTGATACATCAATCTACTACATATTTACATCATTTTCTGTGGGTGTCTACTATGGTTGTGGGGGATTACTACTAGTAAAGTTTCCATCCTCTCCTCCTAGACCCATTTGATTTGCTACATGTTTTCCTTTCATGGAATAATATGAGCTAGCAAGATACCAATAATCTCATTTTTACTTAAGTGACTTAGGGTATGACAAGTTGTCTTCAAACATTTTCTTATTCATTGGTTTGGACTGGATGACTAAGAGGAGGAATTTTTACCCTCCTACCCATGTTCAAATATCACTTGTGACAAGCTCCTTGTACATCAACTGGGGATAACAAAGTAATAATAATTTAACTGTCACATAAATAAATGTATGAGGTTGAGGAACCAAAATTTTCCACTCTCAAGATAATACCAACTTGACAATGACCTTATAGATTTTAAGAAGTGGTGCCATACATTTTAAATACAATACAAAAGCGATATGTACAATTAGATGACATTAAAATAAGACAAATTTTACATATTTAACAAAAACTATAAACTTAAAAGTTACTTTTGAGAAAAAAATAAAAAAAACAACAATAATTATATATTTTTTACAACTTTTGAATCAATGTTGAATTAATTCAAAAATAAGTTTCATATACAACTAATACAAGCCTTAAAAGTTTCGCATGAGGTGATAATAAAGCATCCTGAAAACAATCTTGGGTGTACACTACCGAGCACCATGTGCTCTTTTAGCAACCCCTTTAGCAATGATCTCATGTAATTGGGGTATAATGAAGGAAGTGGGTTGAGAGTTCCATGTTACATGAATCTTGGGAGGATGGGGAAATAATGTTTCAAGAAAGGAAACTCTCACCCAACATGTGGAAGCTTGTTCATTACATGTAACCCCCTATGTAGAGTAAATCAACTAATTTATTCAATGCCTTCTACATGACAAGATTTCTCTCTAGTAATTTTTTTATTCTTGTTTTTATAATTTGGTCTTTGTTTTAAGGTCCTCTTATTTTGAAGTCGTCTTCATTCTAGCACATCAAGGAAGATGTTGTTGTTGAATGGGCTTATTGGGAGGATGTCGAGGTGGATCATATTATTTTTGCAATGTCCTCAGCCTCCCACTAGGCGACACTACTTGAACCACCACACTTAAAAAGCCCAAAACTACACTACTAGCACCACCACAATTAAAAAACACACAACTGCTACATGGGAGTGAAAACCTAAACTCTGATAAAGGCCAAATTTACACATTTAATTCATAATTTTAATTTGTATAGCGGAAATGCCACTTAATGATAAATTAATCATGACATTAACTAGTAACACAAATGTTTGCAACACAAGATATAAAGAAATTACAATTATTTGCACAAAATACTTAATTTTAGGGTTTTAACCCCGAATTCATAATTACAAGAAATAGTAATAGAAACAGATGCCACAAAATAACCATGACACTTGTTCATAGATTTCAAGCATGATTCACCCTCGAGCTCGGGTTATAACTCCACAGGAAATGGTAAATCAAAAAAAATATATTTTCACGTCAAAGTGCCAACCCAACAACCATGTTGCTCCAAAAACCCTCCAAGCCACATTAACTGCCAAGATGCAAAATCAACCGTTATAATTCCCTGAAACTATTTTTTTCTTAAATTGCTGTGAATTATTATTTGAATTAGGGACCGTAAAAAGAGTGCCATACATTGTAATGAATATTGCAGACAATTTGATTTCAGTTTCTGCATGCTATGAGATTAAGAGAGATCAAGGTGAGTGCAGAATTACCCAAGGAAAAATGAAAAGAATCTCAGTCATGACATTCTAATATTGAAAGTGAAAAGAAAATGTAGACATATAGGACAGGAAGGCATGAGGGAGAAATTTCTATAAAATTACAAACCACATCAATTTGTATTGCCCATATGTTCATAAGATTATCTCATCATCATGAATGTTTTGATCGGATAATTGTCAAATCTCATAGTACTAATTTTTACCATTATTGTCATGTAGTCTTGCGCATTAAGCATGCGAGAATTTTCATTCCTATCCATTGACTCCTTTTTTCGCTATTAAACACTCATATATTTTCAATGTGACACCGCAGTATGAAATCGTTGAAAGATACGATGCCATTTTTTTCATTCCTTTCATGTATAGTTCGTGGAATGTAAATAATAAAGATGACTCCTCGTGACACATGAGCTTGATGAAGTGTACAATATAGGACTCGCAGGACTTCAAAAAAATTGGATTCTAACGGTTGCGTGTAGAGGTTTCTTTTGGGCACGTCGTAACGCCAAGAGGAGTGACGAACATGAATACAATTCTAGTTGTTATTCCTTACACAAATTGCATTCAACATACAACCAAATTAGAGCTTTGAAAAACCAAAAAGAGGGAGGAATATCGAGTGGGACCGACCTCTATGATCGTCAATCAGTGGCGTCACTTTCTGCATCACAAATTTTGGTAGAGGCAATTTTTTAAAGTGTGATAGGGATCAAGAAAACATCTTGCTTATACACTAAAATTGAACACCTAAAACTGCAATTATGCTTCAAATTTCTATCCATTCATGTAAATTTTATGGCCAAAAGAGGGTTCACAGGTATTTACTGAGAAGCCAATTTTTTTAAAGTGTGATAGCGATCTTATACACTAAAATTAAACATGTAAAACTGCAATTATGCTTCAAATTTTTGTCCATTCATGTAAATTTGATGGCCAAAGGAGGGTTCGCAGGTAAATTACTGAGAGGATTAGTTTACTTTGTGGTGTGGTTTATTGTATCCCTGGAATCTTCCTCATGACGCCCCAAGAAAAGATGATAATCTCATATATAATTATATAATTGCTAAGTGCATTCTATAACTCTGTATGATTCTTTCTTTTTAATATCTTTCAAAATAAAAATAAAACCATGTGGACCAATAAAAATAAAACCTTGTGGACCCATAAAAAGAAAAATATCATTATCTATATATATTCCAAAATAAATCTATTATCTAAACCAAATATATTTGTATATTATATAAAAAAATTAACAAAAAAATTATATGCTCAAAACATTTAAATAGTATTCTTATGCTAAAAACATTTAAATGGTATTATTATTTTACATTTCTGCTTTTTTTAAATATATGTTTTAATCTATTTTATGTAAAAATTATTAGAGATTTGGTGTAATTGCAAGGTGTAATCTCTTTTCAAGGCATCGAATCATTGAATTTAATATTTTAATCTATCTATAGGTTCAGAGTTGCAATTAAATTAATTATATATATATATATATATATATATATATATATATATATAAGGAATCAAATCTCTTGAGGTGAAAACTATTTTTCAATTTTTACACTCTAAAATAAATTTGCATCTTAAAGACTTTGATCCCTCTTGCACTTTGTAAATTTGTTGTTAAAATGGAATTATTTTACACATTAACAATAATTATGAAAATTTATATATTCATTTTAATATTTTATAATGTTTATCTATAAATTAAATAAGTTTATATTTTTTTATATAAACTATTTTTTTCCTATGCATTAGTTAATGGTACAAATGATGCTTTTAATGGCACATAAAAGCAATAAGATTTTTTGTTTTTGTGTAGTTTTATTCCTCATGGGAGCTTAAATATCATCATGATTAAATTCAACATAAAATTAAACAGTATTTCAATTGTTTATCCAAGACACTCTAGCAAGTGCATAGATTAACTAATGAACTCATGGATAATGAAAATCTACTTCCAATTACATATCATATTGGATAATTAAAATCTAATAGGTAAATACCATATTTCTATTTATAATTAAAAGCAATGGAGGAGAAATGATATTTAACATGTAACTCCATTTTATAGCCTTTTCCACACATAGTATATTGACCACTTTGAGTTGTTGGTGGGGATTTAAACCTTATTAAATCCCTCCACCAAGATGAGGTTTGTGTTGTCGATGAAGATTTCAACCTTATTAAATCCTTGGAAGAGAAGAAGGGGTGGAAAGGGAATCAAAAGAATCGATCCTAAGGCACAACAATTTTCTAACCTTGTTCATCAACTTCAAGTGGACAATCTAAATACTATTAATAGTGTGTATAACTGGAATAACAGCAGGGGAGGGAGACATCAGGTATCTAGTAGACTGGATTGATTTGTACTATCTGAATACTTACGTGAACACGATCATTTTTCTTAAGTCGTTATTCTGCCAAGGATTAGCTCAAACCACTAGCCAATTCACTTGAAGCTAGCTTGAAAATGGCTCCTCATAATCGACCCTTTAAATTTGAAGGATCTGGCTACAATATCTTGATTTATGGTCCAAATCCAAAAGTTGGTGGGAAGAATTGTAGGTCCAAGGACAAAATTCTATGCACATATTCTACTTAATCTCAATGAATTTAAAGTCAAACATAGAATGGAATAGAAAGGAGTTTGTTCATATATCCAAAGAAAACATGCCTTGAAGACCTGGATGTAGCAAGTGAAACAACATATCATTATGAATGATGCACTGATGCCTTGATAATGGAAGAAGGAAAACTCATTAACAAATGAATAAAATCTTCAAATCCATTGCTACCCTCCATAGATATTTTCTATGGAGAGGAGCTAAGAAAGAAAAAAATGGTCAATTGTTGTTTGGGAAAATATTTATGTTCCCAAACTGGCTTGGGGGTTTTGGACTGAGAGACCCGAAGATCTTGAACATGTCATTGGGAGCTAAACTATGGTTGATATGGTTTTAGGGAGGCAATGGAATTGGAAATAATTTGGGACATGAAATATTATCACACCCCTTCTTAGTTGGAAAATTTAAGAGTTACAGAGTATCACTTAGGCTCCTCAATATGGAATTTAGCATGTGAAAACTATATTCTTATCCAAATCCATGCCTTATGTGAGATCAGGAATAGGAAAACCACTCTCTTCTAGAATACACTTGGAAATAGATGTCATGGCTCGGGGACCATGGGAAACTTCGAGGGCTAGATGAATTTACTTTAGAGCAACAGTACACTAGAATAGAATATTTATGGAAAGAATAACCTAATTATATGATTTGGAGAGGGTGGAAAATGATAGAGGATTGGATGACACACCCAACCTTGAATTGTTGGCCCATTCTTGCTCAAGGGTTACAAAGTCATCAAATTAACATTGCTCAAGACCAAGATACAATTAAGTGGGGTTAGGAAATTGTTGTAGTTTCTACAACCCCCTCCAAAATTTTCCTATCTTCAAATTATTGAGACTCCTTATGATCATGTCATCCTTCATTTCAAACCATTAATGTCGTGATCGGTCATGTTGTCTAAGTATTCAAGTATTATTAAGAAAACCTAAGTGTCGATCTTCTTTCTTTCACATGCCCAACTCTTAATGTCTTCACAAGTGTGCATGCAAAGTTAGGCTAAGTTCACTTCATAATGACTTTGTTGCGCACTCTTTGTTAGCAGTCAATGTGTCATCCTTGCCAACAGTGAATGTGCAGTCCTGCCAATAGTGATTTCTCAATCCTTACCATTAGTGATTACGTAGTCCCCGCCAACAACGATTGTATAATTCTCACTGTCAATGATTGCATAGTTCCCAATGACAGCGTAATGACATCCTGTGTAGATAGTGATTGATCACTCTTTGTTGAAAGTGATATTATACTTCTTCAAGTCAATACCGTCACACCTCTTAGTTGGATTCAATTCACTCTTGACTCCTAGTTTCTCAACATGCACAAATTTCACTCACAAATCCTAAGTGCATGTCTGGTCTCCCTATATAAAGAGTCTAGCTGAGAGATTATATCACATTCATCTTTTTCCTTTGAGCTATAAACACATTTTGAGCACAAGGAGCATTCTCTCATTCATGGATGAAGTGTGCTATCATCTGGGTTAGTTTCTCAATTGTCGCTTTTTCTTTAGCATCTTTTATCTTCACTTTATCTTCCTTTTTTCAAGTGTCACTTTTTCCTGCTTTAATTCTTGTATGTGTCACTTGTGTTTTCTTTTGTTTTTGCATGTGTTGCTTTCACTCTTGCATATGTTGGTGTTGCTTTCTTTTGC
Organism: Pinus tabuliformis; assembly: GCA_031772625.1. NCBI lineage: Eukaryota > Viridiplantae > Streptophyta > Pinopsida > Pinales > Pinaceae > Pinus > Pinus tabuliformis. Next base: position 27,172,994 of record CM062807.1, read on the forward strand.
ATATCTTAAGAGCACCTTGGAACACCTTTTATAGGCAGCTCCAACACACTCTCTTGCACTAGTTGATGTTATCTATCATAAGAACATGTGATGGAAACTCTCATAGCATAACACCTTTTGATTACAATTGACACTTGTGTCACAAAGGCTTAATTCCTAATTATCACACTTGGAGGAAAGTGTCATTTTATTGCCACTTTAATGTATGCATGTTGGTTTTGGTACTGTGCATATCCTTGAAATGTGTTTGATTGTAAATGTGTATGTGTGATCATGCTTGGGACCTATTTTCATGCTCTTAGCTTCTCCTTCTTGTCTCACTAATCTAACACTTAGTTAATTTTGGGCTTCTTCCTTGTCCTCACATTGTGTGCAAGTTATGAACACCTTTAACATTTAGTCAAGTGATAAGCACATTGTGCACTTTAAATTCGCATTTATGATCCTCTTGTTGCTTATAATTTCCCTTTGCACCCATCTTGAGGAAATCTCCCTTCACATTGCGCATTGTGCATTGTTAGAGCATAATCAATCAACCCTTGTTGCTTACACTTTCCCTCCGCGTAATTCCTTAATTATTCTTGCCTTCAGTTCATATTGTGCAGTCCTAGAGGAAAATAGGGTCATTCCTTGGCCCTTGAATTGGTGATGTACGAATTCCCCACAACCTCCTCCTCAATCAATTTTGCATTGCACAATCACAATTCCCAAGCATGTCACCCTTGTCTCCTAGACTTGCCCATTATGCAGGGCGTTGCCTCTTTCTCTTACCATTGTGTAATGGACACTTCTAGTGCCAATACCTCCATCTCTTATCTCCTGACTCTGCGCTCTGCATCCAAGAAGGCCCCTCTCTTAGTATTTGCGCATTATATCATCACAGTAAGAACCTTACATGAGAAAATAAGATATAACAAGTGATTTTGGGGACTGATGTTGTCATTTCATGAGTGAAATTCATTTCTAGGTGCTATCATCCTATCATGGCAAGATGATGCTCAAGGAGGTTTTAAAGAGGAGACTTGTGGAGATAAGACACAAAGATGCTATGATGTAGGAGTAAATGAATCTTGGACCATGAAAAAGAGATGACAACTCATGTTGAATTAGAAGGTTCTAATAATTATCCAAAACCTTTAGATGGTGAAGATGAAGTACAAGTCAGATCAGTCATGAATATTGAATACATAGCAACAAATAGAAGAGATTGTCATTGACACATTAAAATGAAGTCCCATGTCATAGTTGCCGAATTGTAATTGTTTAATGTGTCAACACAATAGTGTTGTTTCGTCACATAATTGGAAAATGTAAAATGTGTGGAATCCCAAGCGTCACACATGGAATATGAAGAGTCACTAGGAAGTGCAAGAGTCATGTAGGATCTCAAAAGTCACATGGGAACTCAAGAGTTATGAGGGAGGTCAAGAGTCATATGGGAGGTGAATAATCACCTCATTTGTTATAAATAAAGCCTCCTAGCCTAGGAAAGTGACATTTCACCTTGACTTCTCAATCTAGCCATATGACAGAAGATCATTCTTTGGATAAGCAAGTTGTGGATTAATGTTCCAGTATTGGGGCTAGTGCTAGTGTTGCATCATTTTAATTGTGTACTTGTAATCTTCACTTAATATTTAAAGCTCCAAGAGTTGACACACATTCATGCATGTATCATGGATGTTGTAAGACTATTATTTTAATGTTTATGGTATATTTTTATGTTCATCCATGCTAAAGAGAATGAACTATTTAATTGGATTTGGTATACATCTTGTTGAATGTGCATTGTTACTTGCATTCATGATCGTTGTTGCGTCGTGAAGCATTTTTCAGGTTAATTAACGACCCATTCTATTCTCCTATGCATATTTATTAGGATATTACTATTAATTTTCTTCTAAGAACTCACTTTCTCTCTTCTTTCCCGTGAAAGTACCTTATATGAATTGCATTGTATGCTTCAAGGTGTCAGCATACTTGCTTGTTTCAAAGGTTGTGTGAATAATCTCTTATGTTGTTTATTGTAACCAAGGAAAATATTTAAGTTATGGTAGTCGAGACTATCATTTTGATGGGTCTCCTACTCCAAATGATGTGAGGTGTAATTGGGACTTCATATTGGAAAGACCCCCTGTATATTAGCAGTTTCTAGTACTATCAACATTTTGGAGCTAGAAGGAGGGCTAGATGACAAGATGAGCCCATTGATTTTGTTTTGAATATTTCATCTTGAATGGCTCATCCCAAAATCATAATCCTGCATTGTTTTGTTAAAAGTGGAAATATTACAATCCACATGGAACTAATTCATGGCTTGTCACATTTGAAGTTCAGTGGTGAGGGTGAAAGATCTAAATTCAAACATACATTTTTGTTTCTTAAGTTTTATTATTTTCATAAAGCGAATTTTGAATATGTTTGTTGCATATTATTCATCCTCACATTTGAAGGTTGTGGTAAGAAATGATGTCATCCCTTACCATCTGCATCTATTCATTCATTCAAAAAACGTTTTATAGAGCTTCATCAAGCTTTTGATAGGTAAAATTATAAAGATATTCTTAGAAGGATCAACTAGCTTAGAATGAAGTTGGATGAATTGTTAGAAGATATTCTTGATCAGTTTCATCACCTTTTCTATGAATTTTTAGAAGAAGATGTGGATTGCGATTTCACAAGTGGAAAGTTTCAGTGTTTGGTTCAGATATCTATTGGACAATTTGAATTTGAAACATATTTAAGTCTCATCCCTAATTTGGTTTTCCAAATTTTCCCAGTCATAATACACCTCAAATATCAAAGGAGGAATCTTCTCCCCATTATGTCCCTTCTCCTCCCCCTTGTCATTACTGAAAAGTTTAGTCTCTAGTGTTATTATTGAATTTGGGAAATTCCAAAATCAAGTTCCTGGTCCTCTTCTTCATTCACCCAATTTTAATGATCAAGATTTTATCAAGGAAAACTTTGAATGTTCTCATAATCTCATGGATCGTAGTGTGAAGGTTGATCCCATAATTTTCAAGGTGACATAAACATGCATAATTTAAATCTTGAATCTGATTTTATTGAAAGTATTGATTCTTCCATGGATACCTGTCATCCTTTATCGTTTACACTTCATGGATCCATGTACTTTGATTTGTTTGATCAATCCACTCCACCACCATTTTCTTCATACACTCTTCATTTTCAATCTAGTGGTTGAAATAGTGATCAGGTACAAGGTGGTAATATCTCACAGGCAGAGGACCAAAAGGATGAAGAATATTTCCATATCTCTTCCCTTTTTCAAATTCCTTTATGTTGAAATGATGTTTCTACATTCTTGGTGAATCAAGGATATTTTTATCTTGGAAATTAGTTGAATAAAACCAAATATCTTAACCAAGATAATGTCTTAGGAAACCATCATTGTGATGAGAATAACTCCATCACTACAAATTACGATGATCACCCAAGTACATTGGATGATATCTTGTTTCCGCAAGAGGACTTGTATTTGCAAAGATTTGATCTAGAATCTAATTTGATCATAGAAGAGTTTCTCATAGGAATTTCTTTCTCATCCCACCAACCCTTATGTCAAGATGTGTGTAATAAATGAATTAATATATCATGTTCCTCCAATGCAACTTTAGATGAATTAGATCTAAATACCATACAAGGTATTAAGGCTTCCTTTGATGAATAAGATGATGTGGTAGTCATTGAATATATTTCTTACAATTTGGTTAATCTATTTGGTGATGTTGAGACATCCACTAAAACTATTGGTTCCAACACTTTCCATCTGATTCATAATGAAATTGCTTACATAATTGATGATAGATGTCCTCACACAAATTCTTATATGAACATTTGCTCAAAATCCAATAATCTAACATTGGAAATTTTAGGGACATATCAAGAAGTTGAGGAACTTCAACTTTATTTAATGGCTATGTTAGGTTCTCACAATCCTGATGAGACCTTTGAATTAGGTGAGATTATATTTTTCGTGCATAATTATTTTCTTAGTATTCTATCACTAGATTTGAACTTACTCTTGAAGTATTTTAAGCATTTTCAAGATGTTTTTTCTTATTCTTCTAGATAAATTTTCTAGGTTGGCTGAAAGATTCTTGTTTGGCTAATTCTTCTTCGTGGAATCCCTTGTATTAAACTCAGGGTCACAGTGCATATTTTAAACAAATTCCGGTCAACATTAAAGCCTGTGATAAGATTATTAAGAAAAAAATCATCACCAACTGATATATTTGTCCATGTCAATTTTTTTTTGTGAATGATCAGTTTCTTATCTCTCTTGTAATATTATGAAAGTAATCAATTTTCTGAGAAAATCAATCCTTTTGAGTCTCGTTCAATGATCGAATCATTTGGCGGAGAAAATTTGTGTGCTCACAAACAAATTACTTACATTGATATGAATGTTCGATGTGATTTAACATATGCTTCTAATATTTTTTCAGCTTGGTACCCTGATTGGTTTCCCCAATTTATGATGCCAAAAATTGTTTCTAATCCCCCAACCTTTCATGTTTCCTGTCTATCTTGTAATCGAATACAAAGGAAACAATTGGAGAATTAAGAATCTTATATTCCAACCCACCAATCTAATCATAACACCAGTTATAACAAATGTATTTCGACTAATCCTTTTCGCAACGGTGCATCTCATGATATTTATTTTAAATTTTTTGATCTTGTTAAGGCAATAAATTTTTATGATTCATCATTTTACTACTCAAATGCTTATCAAGTATTTGAGGCACTTCAACTTTTGTTGATGGTTGTGTTAGGTCCACATGATCTTGACAAGGTTTTTGAACAAGATCATACAAAATTTCCCTTACAAGATTCTCCCCATGACTCGATTGTGTTGATTGGAAGTTCATTTTCCTATGTGTTTCAGGATTTTCAAATAAGTTGTTTCAAATATCAGGATCAATTTGCTAGTTGGATAGAGGAATCTTACTTGGAAAACTTTGTTTCCAATAATAAGTTTTGATATTGCTTGATGTTTTCTAAGATTAAAAAACCTAATCAATGTACATTCATGAGAAATATTCAAGGTTTGTATGATCGTTGTGCTAATAAACAAGGTAAATTTTCACACTGATTAAAGGAAGCATTTATGGCACACCTTTTTATTAGCAGGAAATAACTTCAATTACCTGTGAAACTTATTCAGGTTGACATATTTATTTCTACACATTGTTTTATACTATTTCTAATCACATATATATTTCTACTTGCAGGTTGGGAACAAATTAAGTGGCTACATTGGAAATTTGACTTTACATGATCCTGACCTTCTAGCTAAATAAATCAAAGTTTAGGTTTAGTTGCATTATAGTCACTTTTTCATCACATTATAACAATTTTTCCCGCATCCCCTTTCTCGTTTGATTTTTATTCTTTGCATCCCCTTACAAGTTTTTACATGTTACTTTTCTTTCATCCTTTCTTTCTATGTTATTCATGTTTCTTTCACTTCTTTCCACATGTTTCATTTTAATAAGGCTTTGTGTGAAAGCTGCCTCGTTTGGCTCTAAAGTAATGTGGGTAAAGTATTAAAAGGGGGCACGATGATGACTGACAATGATTGGTTAAATTTTAATCCCTTTTTTTTTAGGCCTAAATATATTATGCGTCCATGATGCTTAGATGGAAAGTATGACTCATTTGGAAAAAATCTTTAGCGGATCTATGTTGCTCATAACTATGATATGATCTTCATTCCTTGAATCAATTGTTTATATTAATGGGTTTTTAACATTTCAGTGAAATCGAGAAGAGAAGGGAAAAGAAAAATACTTAAGCGAGCACACTAATTTTAGAGGTATATATACAAGAATCTCTACAGAACAAGGAATAACCTCTCGTGCTCATTAATAAGTTGGGATCCCTCTTCTTCCCTTAGTGAAATAAAGGACTATAAAATTCCGATGAGCATAAAGTTATAAAATAATAAAGGATGAAAAAAGAGAAAGGCTTCCAACACAGAGTGGTGAAACAAACAACTTTGTCAGGGAACTAAAAAATCTTATTGGTAGAAAATCAATGCTTGTTACTCCTTGAAGTGACTCCATCAGGGTACTAAATAAGAATTTTCGTAGCAGAGTAACACTAGAGATGACACTAAGACTCTGTTCAATATAAACTCGTGAATATGTACTATCCTTCTCCCCAATTGAAACAATTAAGATATCAAAAGTTTTGTAAATGTGTTTGAGTTTATGAGAGGAATAGGAGAGACTACATATATAACCAAGTAAAGAATCTAGGGTGATCTATAGGATGAGATAATACTTCCAAAAATCAAGAATCCATGCCTAAAGTTAGACCTAAATAGAGAAGTAGGGGTTCTTCATGTGTGTCACTAAGTGTTGTAGCTGCTACAAACTCCTCCAAAATTTTTCCTATATTCAAATTTTGGAGCCTCCTTATGATCATGCCATCCTCTGTTTCAAGAAATTAATGTCATTCCCAGACATCTATTCTACGTTTTAAAGTCTTCCTTAGGGAAACCTACGTGTTGATCTACTTACTTTCACATGCCCAATTCTTGATGTCTTCACTAGCACACATGCTAAGATAGGCTACGTGCACTTCATAATGACAATTTTGCACACTCTTTATCAGTAGTCTATGTGCAGTCCTTGCCAACAGTGATTGTGCAGTCCTTCTCAAAATTGATTGCACAATCCTTACCATCAGTCATTATATAGTCCCTGCCAATAGTGATTGTGCCATTCTCACTAATAGTCATTGTGCAGTTCCCAATGACATTGTAAGGGCATCCTATGAAAATAGTGATTGAAAAATCCTAGTTGATGGTGAGAGTATACTTCTTCAAATCAATAATATCACACCTCTTAGTGGTAATCAATTCACTATTGACTCCTAGTTTCTTGACATACACTAAGCACACTCACAAATCCTAATTGCATGTCTGCTTTCCCTATATAAAAATTCTAACTCATATTTCATCTCACAATCATCTTTTGCTTTTGAGCTCTGTATAATTTTGGAGCACAAGGAGCATTGTCCTACTCATGTATGTAAGTGTGCCATCATCAGGGTGAGTTTCTCAACTATTGTATTTGCTTTTGCATCTATTGTTTTCGCTTGCTATTTCTTTTGTAAGTTTCATTTTTCCCAATTTCATTCTTGCATGTGTCACTTGTGTTTTATTTAGTTTTCACATGTGTTTATTTCACTCTTGCATGTCTCATTTTAACTTGTTTTGTATATCCTAAGATCACCTTGGAACACCTTTTAGAGGAAGCTCTAGTGCACTCTTTTGCATTGGTTAATGTTATCTATCATGAGAACATGTGTTCTCCCATAACATAATGCATCTTTTGATTGTAGTCAAAACTTGTCACAAATATCCGATGGACACCCTACCCAATATATGGAATTCAAATTGCCTAGATATTAGGGTGTCCATCGGATATTTGGGTATGGTGTCCAAAAATATCCTAGTCATGTATGGAATTCAAATTGCCTAGATGGAGTGGAGGAAAATGCACATTGTAGTCATACTAGTTGAATGTATAGGCTTGGAAATTAAGAAAGCGATCAATTCACTTATATTTGCACAAGGAAATAGGGAATTACCCTATTCTTTAGGAGATCAATTTCTCCAGGATAGCACAAGGAAATATGAGGAAGATAGGGGGCTTGAATAGGCTAAGTGTTGGCCAAAGATAGTCATTCAACAAGAGAACAATTTTATAATGTAGGGTGTGCTTTAGATCCTGATGTTGACATTGTAATAATTTCCCACTCTCATCTGATTAATGAAAAGAAGAAGAGGGGTTTTCTCGGTTGGGTTCCCTTGTAGATCATTGTGTTCCTTGGGTTTTGATGGTTGCATGTCATTGCATGTGATTCTATCTTCTGATTTTGTATTGCGCAAATTGTAGAAGAAATTTGTATCTTTTTTGTTTCAGTTCGAATTCATCAGTGTTAACAAATTTATTTCCATTTCTACAAAACAATATATTATATAAATACTAGTACATTATATGTCCAAATTTGTTATGAATTCATTCATTCATGTGATGCCATCAACATGAATGCATAATAATGACTATGAGATATCTTGTGAGTATTAAAGCATAATACTTATACCATAGCAATTTCAACTTTATTAATATTTATCAACTACAAAATGGTTTCATTCACAAATAAGCATCAATTGAAAATTCGAAGTAACTAATATAATTTCCTTCAAAGTAAGTATATATTTATTTTAGTTTGACTATTTTTGAAAAATAGAAATTTATTATTTTTCCAATTAATATCATCACTTTTTAAAATACAATTTACTTAAAAAAATAGTATTTACTATTGTATTTGTTTTTTTATGTGTAGGGTTTTAAATTTTTCTATTATGATTGATTAAAGTTTTAGGCAATCGAAAATGCCATTTGATGGTTATTTCAAGTGCTAATGCCAAGAATGAAGTTTTTTTTTATGCTAAGGGACTTTCAATTCAATTAGATTGTGGTTATCTTCTCCTTGATTATCCATTTCTAGTGGCCATCCATCATTTTTATCTTGCATGGAAGAGAAAGATCTAGATTGTCGAGGTATTCAATGTCTGGAAAATCATTTCTAGGCTACATTTTGACTTTTATTTTGATCATTTCGATACATGCGATGAAATAGGTTGTTGGTGTTAGATTGATCAGATGGCTTCTTGTAGGAGGTGGGAGATATTCCTAGGACTTTTTTTTGTTTTTGGGTCAATGGCTAGAAATGAGGATAGAGAGGATCCCCATTTGGATGAACTTTCTTATCAACATTTTAAATTAATTTTCGTCTATTCCCTCCCATATTCAATTGTCTTTCTCATACATACCCTTTGAGAGGCTTTGATATAGAAAAATGGTAGATTCATTTTTCAGTAAGAGGGAAAAATTTAGGTCAAGTTCTACAAGGAAAAAGAAGTTCTGGATTTAAGACATCTGTGGTATATATCTTTAGATATAGTTACGAGAGAATCCACAGTAAAAACCATTTTCCGTCAACGTTTCAAATCCCAACTGGGATCCATCATCATGACTATCTTGATGGATCCTAGTTGGGATTTGAAACATTGACGGAAAATGGTTTTTACTGTGGATTCTCCAGTAACTATGTCTAAAAAGAAGTTCATTTGAGCTATGGAGAGAACATATTAATGGTTGTTAGGAAATACGTGAGGTAACTTTGAAGACATTACAAGTTTTCTGCACAAAGCTATGGTTTTCTAATTATTTGGAAATCAGTTAGGGAAGATTCCCTAAATCACTGGTTGGAAATTAATTCGTCATCAATCTTACTGTAGTTTATGGTCTTTCATACAGTTCTAATTTTGAGGTTGAATCTATTTTATGCTTGATTCAAAAGTTGATGTTAATATAACTATGGGTCGACGATGGAGATGTGGTCCTTCAAGTTGAGTCCTTCAAAAGTGGTTGGTTGATTTTGACCAAGTTAGGCCTCTAGTTAGAATTCAGTAGGAATGGGGCATCCTTCCTACTCTTTCACTAGTTTTCTAGAATGAGATTTTTAGGGTCACAATTGGTAACAAACTTGAAAGGTTTGTTGGGATAGATTCAAACTATGTTTCACAGGCCAATCATAATTAGGCATGGGTCCAAGTTGAAGTAGAAATTAAGTATGGTTCATTTAGAGAAACAACTATAGTATTTAGTGGTTTTTTGTGGATCCAAGAATTTTATTATTGGAGCATACCATTTTGGTGCATCATATATCATGAAGTCAACAATATGAAGAGACAGTGTCGAAAGATATTTTGTTTGGTGAGTAATGAAAGAAAGGTTCAGGTGGAAAGACATAACGGATTTTAGGAGGGAGGTTTTCAGGCTCTAGGTTCATAGATGATGGTCATAGGAGGGGGTCCTTCCTCATATATAGGTGATGCTCCAAGGACCATCTTAATGGAAGGAGATGGATCTTCAAATTCTGTTTGTGGTAATTCTCTTCCCATATCCCCTCTTCCTGAGTTTCTTGTTTCTCCTGTTGGCCCAAATATTTTTGTTTCTTGGGTAGGGGTTCACACATTTCTATGGCCACTCCCCTAGCTTCTCCTTCTTAACAATTCTACGAAGTTTTAAACTTGTCCTTGCCTTTGTCTTCAACACATCCCATCACCTCTGAAGTTTGATAGTTTAGATGTTGCAGTGGTAAAGGTGTCTAGTGCCTCTACTTTTTTCATGGATTATGGCCCTTCAATAAGGAAGGGTTATGTCGTTAGGCCTTGTGTTAAGCTTAAGGATGATTCATATTCGTAAGGGGGTTTTTCCTCAATCCCATCCATTCCAACCTAGCGAGAAGGAAAGACAATCAATTGGAGGGTCAATAGAAGGTAGTTGAATATATATAGAAAGGAAGGTTGTCCATTATTGCTAGGAACCTTGGAGGAGGGAAATCCCTTAAAAGGGTTACCACATGAAAGTTTTATCCTTAGTTCCAAAGGGGATGAAAGTGATCGTAAGTAACTAGCCCTAAAGAATGTCATTTTAAGAAATAATCTAGACATTATTTTAATCAGGAAACAATGATGGAAAAAATTAGAACCAAAGATATTTTGCAGCCATGGCTACAAACTTGATATTTTTGTAATTTTGATGCATATGCTCAGTTGGATAGATTTATGTTGGGTTGGAATACAACATTTAGGGCTAAATTTGTATGTGCACTCAACTCAACCATTTTGATTTAGTTGGAAATTAAAGATTTATGACTAAGGATTTTTGTTTTGAATATTTATGGCTCGTATTCATATCAGTTTTCTTTCTAGGAAATTTATGTTGATACTAATATATTGAAATACCCTATCTCGCTAACCGGAGGATATTTAATCATAGATTGGTGCATGTTGAACTAGTGAAGTTAGTGCAAACATAGAGAAACTTCCATGTGAAAAAGGATACGATTTCAAGAAGGCCAAATTGATTTCTAGCATTTAAGGAACTTTTGGACAGTTCAATTCTTTTGTGTCAATGTCAGCTAATAATTTTTTGATATTCTTTCAAATGGATTATAGAGGAGAGAAGCCCCCATATCCTTTAAATTTCAATCATTCTTGTCTCATATAAGAATATTATAGAGAGATAATTGAGGATATGCAAGAACATCCAACTTCCTCTTCTCCATTTTCCTTTATGTGTCGATTTGCAGATAATATTGTGAGAATTAAAGAAACCATAATGAAATGGTTCAAATCCTTTAGAGAAAAGTACAAAGAACAACTATAGGAGGTTAAGTATTACAACATCATATGAATTCCATGTGTTATGCACTCTATCTTATTTAGATTTATAGCTACATGCATTGGAATCTTCTGGACACTCATTAGTTTCTTGGTAGCTTAAGAGTTACGCCATTTGGATCAAAGATGGTTATAATAATATTGAATTCTTTCATCAGTATCCAAACTATTAAAAACATTTAAACACAATTTGTGAAATGAAATATGTACAATTCTTTGGTTCTCTCATTTAATGGCATGACGGAAGAGGGGTTCCATCATTTCCAATCACTCTTTATGGAGTTGAAAGGGTTTCTAGTTCAGGAAATTCTAGAGGTGATATCAAAGGTTTCCACTATTTTTTTGATGAATTGAACTAGTAATTGGAGGATGTTGTTATTTGAGTCTAAAACTCTTGTGTATCATGGATCCATGAAAAAGGTAAGAGCCTAGGTCTAGATGGGATCATGGTGGAATTTTTCATTAGTTTCTACGATTTGTTCAAGGATGATTTGCTAAAGGTGATTAGGGAGTCTTAGGGGCAAAGGAAATTTTTTGGATCTATAAATTATACATCTATTACTCTGAATCCCATAAATAAAAATGACGTTTATTATAAATTTTTCCAAGAAAATTCATGATGTAACATGATATACAAGATTTTAGCAAAGGTTATTGCTATGCAATTAAGTCTATTTGATTGAATTTATTTCAGAAGAAATTTTTTGATTTTTTTTCAAAGGATAATTCATGATTTGGTGCCAATAATTCAAGAAGCTATTCATTTGGGTAAGGTGTCAAATCAGCGTGTCAAAATCCTAAAAATTGACTTATCAAAATACTATGATAGAGTAAGTTGATTCATTCTTTGATTAGTTCATATGAGTATTCATAACCAACTAGATTATGGGACGTGTTGAGTTTATTTCCATTGCAATGCCTGATAATGTATTTCCATCTAGTATTTTTTGGACCCTAAGGGGGCTTTGGCATTGATTCCCTTTGTCTCTTTTTCTCTTTATTATTATGGGTTAAGGTATTCAAAAATTGATATGTGATGACAACTGAAGAGGAGATCTCAAGGGAGTCAAAGTATCTCATTAGGAAGCCACCACACATCATTTAATATTGGATGTTGTGCTTTGATCTTAGGTGTTGAAATAGAATTAACCAAAGGTTTTCCTTGAGCTAGTATGGATCAACTTTAGACAATTTTTCTTAGTAGTTGTCACTTCTATGGTTTGTTTTGGGGGCTAAGAGACATATTTCATCTTTAAAAGGAATTATGAATATTTATAGCAGATACACATGTTTGGAAATAAAATATGAAAATTGTTGTCTTATTCCTTTTATTTGTCAGATTCTTCCTAGAAATATGTGGATCTCCTCTCATTTCCTTTTCTAGTCGTCCTTTTGAGTTGAAGACAAAAGTATTGTTGTAGCCATGGAACCGCATATGAGTAAATGGAAAGATGTGGATCTCCTCTCATTTCCTTTCCGAGTCCTCTTTTTGAGTTGAAGACAAAAGTATTATTGTGGCCATGGAACAACATATGAGTAAATGGCTATACCCCAAAATGGGGTACCATGTTTGGTGGACCACTTCTGTAGATCTTGTTCATCACATCATCTTTCATGAATGTGAATGATTAGGATTTTTATATATAGAGGATGGCATTCTTATAGAATAAAAAGGAGCCAATAATCATCATTTTTTCTTCTATAGCTTTCTTGATGCATCTAGAATTTTGTTTTTAGTACATTTTCACTTTTGAATGGGTATGGACTAAAAATTACATGGACCATTAGCACAAAGGATTTCTTCTCCTTTGTTCCATGGATCAACACCATTCAACAATTACAAAATGGGAGAGAACCTTATTTTTTAGTTATTATAATGGGAAGAGGAATGGATAGTAGTGACATACAAAAGGGGTAGTCAATGGGTTTATCAATGGAGAAAGAAAGTAGGCTAGAAAGTTAAGGGAAACCATCAAGATCCAAACAATGTCCCTCTTATAGATATTATTAGTGTGACATTTCATGGGAAGAGGAATGGATAGTATTGACATATAAAAGGGGTGGTCAATTGGTTTATCAATGAAGAAACAAAGTAGGCTAGAAAGTTAAGGGAAACCATAAAGATCCAAACGAAGTCCCTTATACATATTATCATTGTGACATTTCATGGGAATTTTTGAAATGGCATGGAATGGGTGTGCTTCTTATTTCAGTGGTGTGGGGTACTCATCCTTTCTCAATTCATAGATATTACCTAGTTTCCATTAAACTTGAGTTGAAATATTTTTTTTAAATCATTCCATATCAATTGTAACAATCACTTCAATAACTTCTTTCTTTCTGGCATAGAACTTCACGAACACAATGGTACATATTTGTTATTACATAGATGTGAGTTTATTTATGAAATGGATTTTATGCCATGATCATGTGCAGAAGACAATATTGTAATTTGCACCGGAAGCACAGGTGAACATGCTTGTAGCATCGTCCTCCGCATAGGTGTACTCCCATTAGCATTGATCCTTGAATATTTGGGAATATTCGGTAGGAGGGAAGTTGTTCTAGTATTCCCCATCGCAGTCGTATTGAGAGTAATTCAAAGTTACACGGGCACTATTGCATCCATCAGTCACTTTCAATTTTGTGGGGCACATGGCATTTATGTTGCTGCTATAGGTGGGTGTTGTGCAACTAGTGTCGGAGGGAGTTATGGAGAGGGGGATATTGAAACCATCAACGAGATAGATGTCATGGTAATCTTAATTCTTGTCTCATTCGCAGTGTATTCAACAAGTGTCGCAAGAGGCTGTCCTGAATGTTAGTAATTGAGCAAATTGCCGTAGTCACCAGTGGTGCAGTTTCTTTGATCTGTTGCATCGAAGGAGCAGCCAGTGCACCCCTAAAACCCACTCAAAGTTGTTGTTCCTACATGAATGTCAACACTCCAAGTTTCACCCTGTCCCAACGTTTGACCACCACCTACGGGATTTCCTGTGGCCCATATCGTGTATGAACACGGGTTCTGGATCACAAATCTCACACTTATATCTCCTTTACTTACTAAGCAAAAAAATTATTTATCTATGATATTTTTATAGGATTGAAAATATCTGACAACGTGTTTCAGAGTCCACGTTTTGAGTCCACTAGTGTGGCTATTCATCAAATTTCCAGATGATAGCCATTGACCATAAATGAATAGCCACACTGGCTAGCATGGAACCGAATAAAAATTATATTACATCACAAAAGCCTAAGCTCAAATATTTATAACATCTTAAAACAAACTGATCTCTTATTAGTCCCTACCTTTGGTGGCGCAGGGAGTATTGTGAACTATGGCCATTTACCTAGCATTAAATTTCTTTGACTAATTATTATTTTTACCTTTTAACCAATGTTTCAGCAGAAATATTTCATCAAACAAATTTTTATGCAAAATTTTTATTTGAACCTCTTCTGGCAGGGAAAAAGTATGATTTTATTAGAACTTTCAATAATCCTTTCAAATTTATTTGGAATTCCAGTTTAATGCTAACTTGTAATTTAGCATTACTTAAGATACATTTAATGTTTTCCTACTTCAGTATAATATATATCGAAAGCCACCACTCCAACGCAATGACCATCGTGGCAAGCTTCATGTCTATCACCTCCCTCGCGTTCGAAAGGCACCACTCCAATGCATTGAACAACATCGTGGCAAGCTGCATGTCTGTCACCTCCCTGGCATTGGACACAACATTGCCTTTGAAACTCAAATTTTTATTGAGTCATTTGAGGCAAACAACCAAACTATTGTTGAAGATTAATGCGGCCGTCTCAGGGAAACAAAGATCCATGGCCACAAGCCTGAGGAAGGTCACCGGGCCTCTGGAACGGTTTGAGAGATTATGCCAAAGAAATTCGTATGTGGCCATGGATGAAGCAGAGAGAGCATACTCTGGAATGGCGTGAGATTATGCCAAAGAAATTCGTATGCAACCATGGACTAAGCAGAGAGAGCATACTATGGAACGGTTTGAGATTATGTCGAAGAAATTCGTATGCAACCATGGACGAAGCAGAAAGAGCATATTGAAGCAATAGCCATACATATATATGGCCTTAGGCAACTTTATATAGTATGTTTGGTGCTTCGAGCATGGGCGGTTTGCTCAGAGAAGGTAATTATTACAAATTCAAACAATTATTTGAATTTACATATTTATTAAAAATATGAAGCGTGAAAAATACTCTGTAAAATACGTTATAGAAAATTATATAAAGTTAATTATAATATAAACAATATTATTATAATATATTATTTAAATAAGAACAATAAAGACTAATTATTTATTATTTATGATAATTAATAACTATACAAATAATAGCAACTATATTCTTATGTAATTATATATTTATGATTATTATATTAATATTATTATAATAATATAAAATCATAATAATATTAGTATTATTAATTATTATTATTATTCTTAAACTTTAGTATTTTTAATATTTATCTTAGTGTTTGTATACATTGGGTTAATTATTATTGGTATTTAAGATTATCAATAACTATATAAATATTATTAAACACATTTAAGATTATTAATAACTATATAGGATTATTAAATACTATATAAATATTAACAACTATATTATTTATATATATTACTATATAAATTTTATATTAATAATAAAAACTCATAATATATTAATTAATAATAATAATAATAACTCATAATAATATTAGATTATCATTATATTATTAAAATAATAAAATTATATAAAATTATAAAAAAAATCATAACAATAATAATAATAATAATACTACTAATAATAATAATAATAATATCCGATTATAAAATTATAATAATATTACATTATTATAATAATATACAAATATAATTATTATTATAATAATAATATAATCAATATTATTATAATAATAACAATAAAGACCAATTATTTATAATAATTAATAACTATACAAATTATAGCAACTATATTCTTATATATTTATGATTATTATATTAATATTATTATAATAATTTAAACTACTAATATTAATAATAATAATAATATTCTTAGGCTTTAGTATTTTTAATATTTATTTTAGTGTTTGTATACATTGGGTTAATTATTATTGGTATTTAGGATTATTAATAACTATATAAATATTAACAACTAGATTGTTTATATATATATATATATATATATATATATTATATAATATTATGTTGATGATGATGATGGTGATGATGATGGTGATGATGATGGTTAACATCCATTGAGACCAAATTTTGGTCTATTGTGCCTAAAGAAACAAATTATTTAGTTTGATTTAAGATTTTATTCCTATGCTCAAAAAGCTTGGAGAGAAGCATCCCGAGGTCATTATAATTTTGACATCGTAAAACGCTAGGAAGGTCAATATTGTGACAAGGAATATGAAACTGAGATCTAATGTTGTTGTACGTGGGGCACTCTAAGAGGAAGTGGTTTTCATCCTCGATGTTCCTATTCTCACAGAGATGGCAGATCCTTTCCATCCATGGTGTTTTAGGAACTGCCCAACGACCTATTTCACTATGGAGCTCATAAGAGTTCGTTCTAATCTTTGATATATTAATTTTCTTCTTTGAGCTAGTTAAAATAGAGAGATACTTTTGATCTCCAAGGGTAGGGTTGATGACCTTCTTATAATAACTTAATTTTCTTTTAGCCGCTAAATCTTTCTCACACCACATTTTTTCTTTGAACGCAGAAGTAACAATATTTTTAATTTTATTAATGTTTTGTAATGCATCACTCTCGTTGATCTCCCAATAGTTTAACGAGGCCCTCGTGTCTTTATACCATCCATGTTTGAGCCTTAGGCGGTTTTGGCTAGAATTTAAAGCTAGCTTAGGAAGTCTATGATCTCCAATTTTATTGAGATTGTGCTTGTACAACAAAAGCCCAATCATAGCTAGGCTCTCTATAGGGGCAAGAACTACTTCTATAAGGAGAATAGGATATGGGGTACTGCTTTTAATTTTCATGTTATACATTATAAAGCACTTCTGGATTTTCTCAATCTTTCTCCAGGATTCTCTAGAGATGCCACAACCCCAAATCTCACATCCATATAGGATAACAGGAGTGACTAAAGTTTCAAAGTGGAACTTCTCTTTATCCCACATTACGAGGTTTTCCATTTTACAATTATTTTCAAGACCAAAATAAGCTTTCCACCCCTCGTTAATCCCTTTCTCGATGCTATGGTTCCAATTGAGCTTGTGATGAATATCAATTCCTAGGTACTTGTAAGAATACACTTCCTCCAAGTTATTATTGTCATACTCAAAATTAGCGTAAGTTTCCTTCTTGGATTTGATAATCATAACTTTTGTTTTGCCAATGTTGATAGTCATACCCATGGTAGAGCAGAAATCCTTAAGAAGCCTAAGTTGCTTATCAAGGTTAGATGGGCACCTTATGAGAAAAACAAGATCGTCAGCAGAGAGAAGAAGGATGACAACCATCCTAGCTAAGATCATGCCAGCACAACCTGCTTCCTCTAAATAACCTTCGAGGTTGTTGATGTAAATGCTAAATAGGTTAGGGGAGAGGGGGCAACCTTGTTTAACTTCGATATTACACTTAATATCTTTCGACCACCCCTCATTGCTCTTTAGCTTGGAAATTACATTCTTGTATAACCTTATAGCAGTATATCTCAACTCAAAAGGAACCTTTAGCTCTTCTAATCTATTTCAAAGGTTGTTTCTAGGAACCATATCGAAACCATTTCTAAAGTCCACAAAGCAACAAAAGAGATTGGATTTATCATTACCGCATTCCTCCACAATGATCCTAAGCGTAACGATGTGCTCTGTTGTTGAGTGATTCCTTTTTAAACCCGCTTGGCCTTTAGCTCGCTTACCTTCACTTTCAATCCATATGCTCAACTTATTTTCCAAAATACTACCATATAACTTGGCTAAGAGAGGGCTGATCATAACTGTCTGATAATTAGAGGGGTTATTTGTCTCCGCACTTTTAAAAATAGGGATAATGAGGCTCTCAGTCCATGGTTTAGGGAACCCTTGCTTGACTGCTTGATTGAAAAGCTTGTGGATGTGGGGGATGAGGACAAGACCTCCAATATTTAATATTTCTGACTGGTAACCTTCAATGTCCTTAGCTTTCCCATTAGCCAGGTGATTAATCCCAAACTCAATGTCTTCTAAAGAGAAAACTTCTTTCATTGTGAGCAGGGTTTCAAAATTATCCATAACATTTGGAGATTCATAAAGCTTTTTAAGATAGGAATTCCAATCGTGTAGAGCAATTTTATTATTATCTTTAGTTTTCCTAGTTAGAATCTGCCTCCAAAATTTCTTAGAAGCTACCTTAAAGAGGTGTAAGAGATTCTCTTGTCTTTGACGAATGTACTGCCTCTTTTTCCTTTTAGTTAGGGCTTTGTATATTTTTATCTTGCCCATTTTAAGAGATTCATCAATAGCTTCCTTAATTTCTCTCCTTGCACTTTTACAATCTTTGTCATACCATGGGTTGGTTTTGCTATTTCTTTTACTATTTGAAACTTCAATTGAGAACTTGTTAATAGAATATGAGAGGGTTGTAGTAAAATTATGATAGAGGTCTTCTATGTTGTCTATACTAGATAAAGGAATCAAATTAGTTTTTAATTCATTTAGAAAGAGATCGTTTTTATTTCTATCAAATATTAAGTTCTTTTGGCTATAAAGATTATTTTCTATGGGATCTCTATGCATGACAAAATTGAGAGTTATAAGTAAAGGCCTATGATCAGAGACAGACTTGTGGTCGTTTAAAATGTCAAACTTTATTATTTTGTTATATAACGGGAGCTCGGAAATAACATTGTCTACCACGCTGCTACCAAGCCCATGGATGGAGGTCATCTTGCTAGAATTGGGCCACTTCGTTAGACCATTGCAAATAATGAGATCCTGAGCACTACAGAGCTTGACTAGCTCTGACCCAAACAAATTCTCCCCAATATAAACTCCTAATATATATTAATTAATAATAAGAATAGCTCATAATAATGTTAGATTATCATTATATTATTAAAACAATATAAATTATAAAAAAAATCATAAAAATTATATTGTATTATTATAATAATAATAATAATAATATTTCATTATAATATTATAATAATATTATATTATTATTATATTATTATAATAATATACACATATAATTATAATAATAATAATAAAATCATTATTATTATAATATATTATGATAACAATAATAAAGACCAATTATTTATGGTAATTAATTACTGTACAAATAATAGCAACTATATTCTTAAATATTTATGATTATTATAATAATATAAACTATTATTATTATTATTATTATTATTATTAGGATTTAGTATTTTTAATAGTTATCTTAGGGTTTGTATACATTGGGTTTATAATATTAGTTCCTTTTGTTTATTATTACCTAAGGGTTTAATACTAAAATCTCAAGGGATTATGAACCAACGGGAATAATATTAAACAAAAAGACAAATATTATAAAGCCAAAGAACTAATAAACCCAACTCTTTAATATTATAAACCTAAGGAATTAGTGAACCCAATGGATAAATATTAAAAACTTAAGGGATCAAGAAGCGCAAGGAATTAATATTAAAAACACAAGAGAAACATAAAGATGACCATGATTGATATTATAAACCCATGTTAATAATATACCCAAAGGATTAATACTAAAACCCCAAGGGACTATGAACCAAAGAAAATAATGTTAAACCCAAGGGAATATGAACCAAAGAAAATAATGTTTAACCCAAGGGACTAATATTATAAAACCAACATTGGTAAACCCTAATATAAATATTAGAAAAAAAAGAATAAACATGGTTTATTTTCATGGTGAAAGAATCCTTGTCACAATGTAACATTCAACCATGGTTGACCATGGTTGCCTATGATTGACAATGGTTGACCATGATTGATATGATAAACCTAAGGTATTGATATTATAAACCCCAAGGAATAATAAAAATAAGGTATTAATGCGAAAACCCCAAGGGATTATGAACCCAAGGGAATAATATTAAACCCATGAGACTAATATTATAAACCCAACATTGTTAAACCCAAATATAAACACTACAAACACTAAAATAAACATGGTTTATTTTCATGGTGAGTCAATCTTTGTCAAAATGTGACATTCAACCAAGTCACTAATATTATAAAACTAACATTGGTAAACCCAAATATAAATACTACAAATACTAAAGTAAACATGGTTTATTTGACAGTGAGATAATTCTTGTCACAATGCGACATTCAACCATGGTTGACGATGTTTCGCTATGATTGACAATGATTTTCCATGATTTATATTATCAACCAAAGGGAATAATAAACCCAAGGGATTGATATTATAAACCCAAATGAATAATAAACCTAAGGGATAAATACTAAAACCCAAGGGATTATGAAGCCAAGGGAATAATATTAAACCCATGGGACTAATATTATAAACTTCACATCGAGTAAAGGCAAATATAAATACTACAAAAACTAAAATAAACATACTTTGTTTTGATGGTAAGACAATCCTTGTCACAATGCGACATTCAAACATGGTTCACCTTGTTTGGCTATGATCTATATTATAAACCTAAGGGAATAAAAAAACCCAATTTTTGATATTATAAACCCAAATGAATAATAAACCGAAGAGAGTAATACTAAAAACCCAAGCAAATATGAACCCAAGGGAACAATATTAAACCCAAAGGATTAATATTATAAACCCAATATTCGTAAATATAAATATTACAAACACTAAAATAAACATGGTTTATTTTTATGGTGAGACAATTCTTGTTAGAATGTGACATTCAAGCATGGTTGACCATGTTTGGCTATGATTGACAATGGTTTATAATGATTGATATTATAAACCAAAGGGAATAATAAACCCAAGGGATTGATATTATAAACCCAAATGAATAATAAACCCAAGGGATTAATACTAAGACCCAAGGGAATAATATTAAACCCAATGGACTAATATTACAAACCCAACATTCGTAAAACCAAAATAAATATTACAATGTCTAAAATAAACATGATCTATTTTCATGGTGAGACAATCCTTGTCACAATGTGACATTCAACCACGGATGACCATGTTTGATATTATAAACCTTATTGGAATAATAAACCCAATGGATTGATATTAGAACCCAAATGAATAATAAACCCAAGGTATTTATTTTCATGGTTAGAAAATCCTTGTGACAATGTGACATTCAAGCATGGTTTACCATGGTTGGCTATGATTGACAATGGTTTACCATGATCGATATTATAAACCTAAGGGAATAATAAACCCAATGGATTAATATGAGAAACTGAAAGGAATAATAAAACGAAGGGATTAGTACTAAACCCCAAGGGGTTATGAACCCAAGGGAATAATATTAAACCCAAGTGACTAATATTATAAACCCAACGTATATAAACCCTAAGACAAATATTATAATGATTGAAATAAACATGATGTACCATCATTGATTTTCATATTGAGACAATCCTTATCACAATTCCATGTTGGACCATGGTTGACATCATAATAAACCATGTTTGGCATAGGAATAATAAACCCATTTGATTGATATTATAAATCCAAGGAATTATGAACCAAAGGGAATACTATTAAACAAAAGGAACTAATAATATAAAACCAAGGGAATAAAAAACCCAAGGGATTGATATAATAAACCCAAAGGAATAATAAACCCAAGGTATTATTATTTATTTTCATGGTGAGACAATCTTTGTCACAATGTGACATTCAAGCATGGTTGGCCATGGTTGGCTATGATTGAAAATGGTTTACCGTTATCGATATTATAAACCTAAGGGAATAATAAACCCAAGGGATTAATATGAGAAACCCAAAGGAATAATAAAATGAAGGGATTAATACTAAGACCCCAAGGGATTATGAACCCAAGGGAATACTATTAAATCTACTGGACTAATATTATAAACCCAACGTATATAAACCCCAAGACAAATATTATAAAAATTAAAACAAACATTATCAACTATCATTGATTTTCATATTATAAACCTAAGGGAATAGTAAATCCAACTTATTTAAATTAATACTAAAACCCCAAGGGATTAATACTAAAACCCCTAGGGATTATGAACCCAAGGGAATAATATTAAGCCCAAGGGATTAATACTAAAACCCCAAGGGATTATGAACCTAAGGGAATAATATTAAGCCTAAGGTACTAATATTATAAATCCAATATTGATAAACCCAAATATAAATACTACAAACACAAAAATAAGCATGGTTTATTTTGATCGTGAGACAATCTTTGTCACAATGCAACTTTCTAACATGGTTGACCATGATTGATATTATAAACCTAAGCGAATAGTAAACCCAAGGGATTAATACTAAAACCCCAAGGGAATAATATTAAACCCAAGGGATTAATATTATAAACCCTAAGACAAATATTATAAACATTGAAATAAACATGATGTACCATCATTGATTTTCATATTGAGACAATCCTTATCGTAATTCCATGCTGGACCATGGTCGACATCATAATAAACCATGTTTGGCTCAGGAATATTAAACCCAAGCGATTGATATTATAAACCCAAGGGATTAATACTAAAACCCCAAGGGATTATGAACCAAAGGGAATACTATTAAACAAAAGGGATTGATAATATAAATCCACGGGAATAATAAACCTAAGGGATTGATATAATAAACCCAAAGGATTATTATTTATTTTCATGGTGAGACAATCCTTGTCACAATGTGGCATTCAAGCATGGTTGGCTATGATTGATAATGGTTTACCGTGATCGATATTATAAACCTAAGGGAATAATAAACCCAAGGGGTTAATACGCGAAATCCAAAGGAATAATAAAACAAAGGGATTAATACTAAGACCCCAAGGCAAGGGACTAATATTATAAACCCAACATATATAAACCCTAAGAAAAATATTATAAACATTAAAATAAACATGATCCACCATCATTGATTTACATATTGAGACAATTCCTATCACAATTCCATGTTGGACCATGGTCGACATTATAATAAACCATGTTTGGCTCGAGAATAATAAACCCAGGCGATTGATATTATAAACCCAAGGGATTAATACTAAAACCCCAAGGGATTATGAACCTAAGGCAATGTTATTAAACAAAAGGGACTAATAATATAAACCCAAGGGAATAATGAACCCAAGGGATTGATATAATAAACCAAAAAGAATAAACCCAAGGGATTAAAACTAAATCCTCAAGGGATTATGAATCCAAGGAATTATTAATATTAAAAAGTTGAAGAATGAAGAAAACCAATAATTTGATATTATAAACCATTGGGAATTAATAAACCCAAGAGAAAAATATTAGAAACCAAAGGGGTCAAAAATGGCAAGGGATTAATAGGAATTAATTTTTTGAACCACATTGTAAAAGAGTTGTCTTTAGTGTGACTTTTTTTAGAGTTTCTAGTGGCAGAATGCGATGGAAAATTTTGAGGTGAAATCTTGATTTGTGTTATTTAAACTAGTTTTTTGTGTTATTCAACACCTTGAAAAACCCCTCGTGCACTTCTATTGTGCAGGGGTTACCCATCAAACTTGTGATTTCAATGGATTCTTGCGTGATTTTCTAGAAATTAGACCAGGAAAATCCACAAGGAAAAGCGTCCAAAAATTCACACTAAAGACAACTCACATTGTAAACCATTAAGACATCAATACAAAAAATTTATATGAACATATTGTACTATAATCGTTAAAACATGATAAATCATCAAGACATTAATAATAACACATTTATATTAACATTGACTATATTTATTGGTTATTGGAAGAGGTTATTGACTATGTTTGAGTAATGGTTGACTTGATTTGAATATGTTTGTCTATATTTGACTAATGTGGTTGAATATATTTGATTATTAATATTAATTAAAAATATTAAAAAGAGATTATGTTTGAACAACATTAGTTTAGTCTCCTCATTTTTCAATGTTTCATTACAACATTTGATAAATTACAATGTAATATAACATAAACAATATTAGTTATCATTAATGATTAATTATCAAAATTAAAATTAAAGTTTAATTTGATATTTTTAAAAATAAAAATGACCAAAAATATATTTTTATTAAATTTTATTCATCCACAATTTTTTATTTATAAAATAAAAATACTAAAATTTATATATTTAGAAATACACCTATTTACCTATAAATAATAACTATACAAATAATAGCAACTGACATAATAACTATACACATAATAGCAACTGTGCATGGGGTTTTTAGGGTTAGGGTTCATCAAAAATAAAAAATGTATTAACGTATTCACTTTTGTGAATGTTTAGAGTAGGCTTTAACACCGCATCTGAGATCTAGGTTTAGGGCATGGGAGTTTTAGGGTTAGGGTTTATGATGAGCAACTATGACTGTCACTCGTAGCTATATAGGCATCGACAATGGCATTGATTAACAGAATAAAATTGGGGATGCTAAGTTGTGGGTTACGACAAAATACCCGGGTCAAATCCTGTAGATTCCATCTCTACAAAAAAGGATGCTGGTCAAATCCTGTTTATGCCATCTCTGCAAATGAGGATTCTGGTGTGGTTGCTCGATCATTAAAATCGTTGTTGCTGATTCTGGTGGATAACCATTCAATTCGATTCCATATAGATATCAACTACCTTCCACACATCGAATCGATTCCATATCGATAAACATTCAAGTGTTGTGATCACTACAATAGTGTAGACTTTCGACTTTTTGCAAATTCTTACAATATAACAAATTTTATTTCCACGATTCATGAAGGCTTATGAGCTACCTGAGCGAGTGAGTCAGGAATAAAATGGAGCCATAAATCTTAAATCAAATTCGCAAGATGAATACCTACAACATGACCAGTTTTATTCCATAAAATTTGCAAGGTAAAGGTGGCCGGCCATGATGTGTCGATGACACTCTCAGTGACATGTTGATCTTGAGAAATTGAAACCGACTTTTGATCTCTTGAAATATACCATGGGATGCAAAGATAATATGAACACGGGGACATTACAAAGCCACATTTATGAAATAGGTGCACAATTAGAATATTATAACACATAGTCGCATACCCTAGTTTCATACGTTTCAAAATGCAAAGAGACATCAGTTTCAACGTCTTTTTGACATTAATTTTTTAATTTCATTTTTTCTTATCATTTTTTCTAATCCCATATAGCCGAGGAGAATGCCAACAGTCAAGCTTTTCATGATTAAATGATGGGATAACTGCATGTTGCGAATATGGAAGGAAAATTGTTGTTCCATCCTATATTGTTTCATATTCTTTTTATTTTATTTTTTAATATTATTTTTGTTAATCCTCATACGTGGAGATAAATGACAGTAAAATTCTAATCTCATTTGGTAAAAAACTAATTTAAGTAGGATTTAAACACCCGATTTAGATATGCAAGGAAGTTATGGCTTTTAAGTTCAATCATTGATCGAGTGATGACGACCAGAATATGTTGGCATCTTTTAGTTTAGACCATCAAATCAAAGAGATTAATTAGAAAAATGATTAAAATGACCAATCCCAATTTGAGGGACACCTATCCGCTTAATGACTATCAACATGGAATGAGATCTAAATTTTCATTTAATAATTGACCAAGAATACAATATAGCATGGGTCCACCAAACTTTCATGTAATTATGGATGAAGAATATAATGGTAAGTGATGAAGAATATAATGGTAAGTAATATTTAATAGATAATAAGCTCATCAATACTGTCTGGCTGTATATGCCGATCCCTAAATAATATATTTGTTTAAATCTAACTGTGAACTCGGAAATATGTAGCACCCAATATAATATGGCACAGTTCTCCTAGAATGGTTAGAAGACATGTAGTTTATTGATTGACCAAGTATACAATATAGCACAGGTCCCCAAACTTTTCGTTTAATGATGGACCAAGAATACAATATGGCACGGGTCTCGAAGAATACAATATGGCACATAAGATATGGCGTTTAATGATTACAATATGGCAAAGGTCTCCAACAATACAATACAGCAGGGAGTTGTCTATAATGCGACTTTTTGAGATTCCGGTGACGGAATCCAGCGGAAGAAATTGAGATGAAATCATGATTTGTTGCAGTTAAAATGGTTTTTTAACTGCATATTCGGATTCAGCACCCTGAAAAACCCATGAGACGGTTTCATTGTGCAGAAATTAGCTATCAAACTTGGATTCCAATAAATTACTGCCGGATTTTCACCGGAAAAAATCGCCGGAAAAGCTTTCAAAAAGTCGCGTTAAAGACTACTCCATACAGCACAGAAGGGACGGGGTTTAATGATTAAATATGGCACAGTTCTCCAAAAATACAATATAGCACAGGTCCCCTAAATTTTGATTTAATAATTAACCAAGAATACAATACGACACAGGTCTCGTGGACTGGTTAGAAGAGACGGGATCGTCGTTTGGCACATTAAAATTACTTCCCAATTTCCGCAACTCGTAATCTTCTAGGTGTTCCCGGTCCGTCTTGAAACTAGTGGTCACAGACTTCCCTCTTCCTGGTTCGTACATGAAAATCTGAATGAGTTTCGCAAGCTCTTCGCATGTTTGAGTTTTTAATAAATGTTTGCGTTAAAACAGGTTTGATTTAATCTTCGTATAATTAGGTTTCGAATAAATGTTTGCATATGTTATGTAGTCATTTCCTTACTTTAATATTTATAAAATCATCTTTAATTATTTATTAAATCATATAAGATCCCTTAAAAGATATCCAAATTGATGCATATACCCCTTAAGTTATCCAAAATAGCATTACTCATTTGCAAAGTAGAAGTAAAACACCTTTGGCTTTTACAGGATAGAACTTCTTGCAACCATGCACGCAATCGTATTCTTATTATAAATATGAAAATACAATCAACATGATTGTAATACTCTTATTATAGCTATGGTACTACATAGAAATCGGTTTACTAACGATGTATTTTATGTAACGACCAGAGAATTCAGTATGATAAACTTCTAATCATAATCAAGGGCAGAATATAATGTTGTAATTAGCACCAGAAGCGCAAGCGTGGGTTTTAGTGTCATCAGTGGGATATAGGTAGGCATCTTGGCACTGGTCCATTTTGCAAGTCAGTGCTTTGCAGCTACCGTCGGAGGGAGTTAGGGAGAGAGGGACATTGAAACCATCAATTACAGAGAGGTCATAGAAATCTTGATTGTTGCCCCCATTCAGAGTATATTCAACCAGCGTTGTAGGAGACTGTCCCGAGAGCGTACAACTGAGCACGCCACCGCAGTCACCAGTGCTGCAGCTTCCTTTACCAGAGGCATCGAAGGAGCATCCAATACGTCCCCAAAATCTACCTGAGCTTGTTCCTGCGGGCACGTCAACACTCCATGATTGACCCTGCCCCAACGCTTGACCGCCACCTACAGGAATTCCTGCGGCCCATACCGTGTACTTACAAAAGCAAAAAAATATTTCTTTATGATATCAAATATTTCTTTATCATATCTGAACTCGTTTACGTACATAAAATACGATGCAATGCAGTCAAGGGATTACTGTAACCTTATCTTGAAGACAAACGTTAAATATCAAAGCTAGTATTGCTGTAACATAAATCGAAACTGCTAATGTTCTTGCCCCCATTGCAACGTCCACCACCAAGTAATTAAACACAACTACTAAACAACGAAGGAATTGCGGTTGAGCTTATTTGATGTTGTATACCACGAATGGAACTCTATATATAGGCGGGGCTAGCCATCCCAATCTTGGTCTTAGCGTAGCGTATACTGCACGAAATTCTTATGAAGGTTGATCCCCCCTAGTTGGGCGGCGTGGGATGAATCAGAAGGCGCGCTAATCGCTCCTGGACATCCGGGTTTGTTCCAGATGTTCCGGGTCGTCTTAAACTAGCGATCACGAAATGCTTATCCACACTGAGAGTGTGGAAAAAATTACTAAGAGAGAGGATAAGGAAAAAAACGTGACGTTGATATTTATTTTAGTATTTCATGAATGTTTTTCTATATAATTAAGTAAAATGAATTAATTTTATTTTTTTAATCAAATTTTAAAATATTTTTTAAATCTACAATTAAATAAAAATTAAAATGTGCAAAAATCACTACCAACTTGTTAACTCCCTCACCTTGTACTGTTGTAATGTTCCGGGCCGTCTTAAACTAGCCCTCTTCTTCTAGAGTATGCCACGAAAAATTATCCGCTGGAGTGTATGACTCACTATCAAGATTTCATTCAATGATTCACCATGGATACAATATAGCGCGTGTCCCCTAAATTGTCATTTATTTAATGATTGCCCAAGAAACACAATATGTCTGGACTTGTTAGAACAGATTGGTCGTCGTAATCTTCCAAATATCCACGCTTAGGATTGACTAACGACTATCAAGATTGAATCCAGAGCTTTGTATGACTGATTCCCAAACCATACAATATAGCACGGGTCAAGAATATAAGATGGCTTCCCTCTTCATTTTGTGTGTGAAAGGCTTAATTTTATTTCCTGTCTTCCAAGTTTGATTCGACACTTTCATAACCTCTGCGTATAGTTATGTTTTGAGTATGGATTGTTTTTTTTAAGGTTGAGTATTTATTATATCCACCACATATAGTATTAGCACTAGCACTTTTGTTTTTGATAGTATATTAATTTTGTTTTTTTTAACAGTTCAATCATAGTTTAAAATGGGAATTCAATTTTTGTTATTTTTTATTTTATTTAAATTTATTTATTTGTAAAGTGATTGGCTGAGATCTTATTATTAGTGTATTTTGGTAAGTTCTATTTTTCTATTAGTTACCATTATTTTTTTTTAAGTTTTATTCATTTTTTATTTAACTTTTTTATTTTTTACATTTTTTTCCTAACTCCGTTGAATATATTTTATTTAGGTATAGTTCTTATAACTCCGGCTTGCAAGATATATCAAGAATTCAAGAAATTGTTCTTATTACAAGAAATTGATTTTCTTGAATTCAATAAGTTTATCTTTTTTTCTTCTTTCGTGTGTCTATTAGTAATGTCTGAGCGTATCAATTATCATAGACCAAGGATTTGATAGCTATGAGGAAATCCAATGCAATGCACTAGAGCTCTTCATTTCATTTTGGGTTATTCAAATTTTATGGTGCACAGGTTGGGGAATGAGATCCAAACTAATTCTGCCATAGCTCTTCATTGCATTTTAGGTTATTCAAATTCTATGGTGCATGGGTTGGGGAATGGGATCCAAACTAATTCTACCAGGGTATTAACCAGATCTCACTTTGACGTTTTGAGTGCAAACAAAACGAAAGATGGTTAGACATTTATTGGAATGTTATTCTTCAATTTCTCCTTTGTTTCAATTGGTTTGTTAAAGTTGTTTTACCTTCTTTCCTTGAACCAGACACGCAAGGTTGGTCTCAATTACCATGCAAAAATTTAATGTGTGAATTTTGTTAAAGGTTATTTATTCTACTCCAACTTTATTACTAGTTTTATTCAAAGTGAATGTGCCAAATTCAACCAATTTAATGTTAAGTTAAAAATCATAGACAAACCTTTAGTATTTGGAAAATGTTTAAAAAGGGCTAATGATAAATTTTATTTATTTAAATATTTGATTTTCATAATGATTTATAACTATGATAACTATAATCTAGTTGTTAAATTAATAGTAAAACATCTCTCTCTCTCTCTCTTTTGATTATAAATTTAAGATAAATGAAGGGAACCATGGGAGGCGAGCAGAACGAGGGTTTTGAACAAGAAGCGACGGGTGTGAGCTGGTAACCATGGAGGGGCAAGGAGGGGGGAGCTCCACTCCCTCCTACAGTCATGTAGTTGTGAACATAAGCAAGGAGGTTGGTTCGAATCGATTCAAGAAACTAATGGAGGCAGAAATGGAGAAGACAAGCACAAAAAAGTCGGAAAGCATCAAATCTCATGAACAGGAAGAGAATCACGAGGAAGTCAGAAGAGAGAAGAGAATAGGAGACAACAGTCAGAGAACTGAGCACAAGACTGTGACAAGACTCTGTAAACCCAGGTCAACCAGTAAACCCTGGGTTGTTTTAAATGATCTAGCGCTACAGGTGCACAGGGATCACATGGCGACATATGCGGTTATATGCAAATTTATGGGAATATGGCCAACAAAGAAGGCTTTGCACACATGGATAAGAAACCACTGGAAACCAAAGGGAGATATAAACCTTCATCTTGGGTCCAAGGGATTCTTCACAGTGGTGTTCATAAGCCTAGAGGATAAAGACAGAGTGTTCGAAGGAGGACCATATTTCTATGCTACTGTAGGCCTCTACATGCGACCATGGGTGATGAATTTTGTCCCAAAATGAGAAACATTCACATCAGTACAGGTATGGATAAGACTCTACTCTCTACCTTTAGATTATTGGCTGCCAGAATCCTTAAAATCCATAGGCAATAAATTAGGTCATTTTTAAAAAATATCAGATGCAACTATGCGAGGTAAATATACCTCCTTCGCACGCATATGTGTAGAAATGGACCTATCGGGAGCACTTCCGGACGAAATCATTCTAGAACTATATGTTGAAGAATGGGTGTAGGTGGTGGACTATGAACTTGTCCCATTCAGATGCCGTAAATGTCATGAACACAGGAATCCTCTTCAGAGACTGCCCACTAAACAAACTGGAGGACAATATGAAAACCAACATAGGTAAAAATCCTAAAGGCTTTACCAAGTTGGGAGGCAAAGGGAAAGGAGGAAAAAAGTACCAAAAGAAAACTAATGAGGATAAGCAACCAAGTCATAACAGTTTCAAGATTTTAGAAGAAGAAGGTGGGAACAATGGAACGAACCAGGCACCGGAGGATAATCCTGTAGAGAGGGAAAAGGATGCTAGCATGGAGGACATAAATGAGAACAACAAAATAAAGGAGGATCTGCCAAGCACTATGGAACTTGGCAAGTACCATGAGATGATCCAAGTGAAGTTGTTACGGAGGATCACGAACTACAGGACATTCTTGAGAGGGAGAATCTCGATCTAGAAAAGTTTCGGGAGTAGGGAACCACCAAAGGTGTTTATTCTCTACCACGAGAGGAGTTTGATAGAGTGCAACAACTCTTCCTTTGGAGATATCAAGCAAAGGGTTCTGGAGTCAAAAGGAACCATGATAAAGAGGAAAATAGAGGGGTAAAACTGATGGAGGTAACATCAGGACACTCTTCCAAGAACCCAGGCCAGAAAAGAGAAAGGGAGAGACAGAATGAGCTGCTGGCGAAGTGTGGGAAACACATGATTAACTCGGGCAAGATGACAGATCTTACTAGTTACTCATTTGCAAACCTTTCATAATGAAGCTCACAACCTGGAACATTAGGGGTCTAGTAAGTAAAAGAAAACAAAGAAATCTCAGCAATAGAATAAAAGAAGAAAAACTAGATATGGTGTTTATACAGGAAACAAAATGTTCAATAGACAAAATCAGAGAGATACATAGCAAATGGCTCATGAAGTACGAGTATCTAGAAGTTAAAGCAAACAACATAGCAGGGGGGATTCTCACTCTTTGGAATCCCTAGAAACTTGGAATCCTGGATGCTAAAGCATCCAGGAACTACCTTTCGATAGTAATCCAACCTTTGGGTGACAAGGAACTCTATATGATCACAAATGTGTATGGTCCTCAAAAACTTGAAGATAAACTCAGGCTTCTCACCTCACTAGAGGAGCTGAGAGAGAGACATCATGTTATGCCCTGGATTCTGGGAGGGGACTTTAATATGATCAAATCTCTTATAGAAAAAAAATGTGGGGCCAAAATACTAGGCAGAGACTCCATTGCCTTCTAGAACTTCCTAAACGACATGAGGATGGTGGATATGGAGAAAATAAATGGAACCTTCACTTGGAACAATAAGAGGGGAGGGGCTTCTCAGGTTTCCTCTAAACTAGACAGATTCATAATCTCGGAGGACCCTCATCTCAATGGCCTTGACTTGACTGCTTTAATCCTTCCTTTCGGAGGCTCGGATCACTGGCCTATCCAGCTTGAACCTTCTTTTATAGGCACTCCGAGGAACAGACCTTTCAGGTTTGAAAATGTTTGGCTCACTCACCTTGACTTCATCACTAATATTGGAAATGGTGGGTGGAAGACATGCCCATTCAAGGCATGAAGATGTTCCTAGTGCAACAGAGACTGAAACACATCAAACTCAGGCTTAAAGAATGGAACAAAAATGAGTTTGACAATATTTTCAAAGCCAAAAGAGAAGATGAACTGAAACTACAAGGAATTAACCAAATCCTCATCATAGATGGCTTTACCAAGGAAAGCAAAATGCAAGTTGAATCTCTTCAATAGGAATGGGAAAACAAATGCCAGCAAGAGGAGATCTTCTAGAGACAGAAATCGAGAGTGCAATGGATTAAAGAAGGGGAAAGAAATACAAAGTTTTTCACAAGTCAACCATGGATCACAGGGCACATAACAGGATTTCAAAACTCAGAGATACTCGAGGGAAGGAGCTAAGTACCCACAAATAAATGCAATCTGATTTGGTACAACATTTCCAAAGCATAGCAGAGGAGCCTCTCTTAGACAGATCACAATTTATCAACAGCTTCACATAGTACATTCCAAAACTTGTAACCAGGGAAGACAATTACAATCTTAACAGGCCAATGACTGAAGAGGAGGTCAATGAAGTCATCAAAGAGATGAAAAATGGGAAAGCTCCAGGCCCAGATGGGTTCAATGTAGACTTCTTTTAAACATGCTGGGAAATAGTCAAACAAGATATTGTTGATGTTGTGGAGGACACCAAAATCTAAAACAGTTTTGAAGGCGCTCAATGGATCTTTCATAGCCTTAATTCCAAAGCAGTAAAAAGCTATGACACCAGATAGATTCAAACCCATAGCTTTATGCAATGTGGTGTACAAAATTATTTCTAAAGTAATTGCAAATAGACTTAAGCCCCTTCTTCCAACTCTTGTGTCTGAGGAGCAAACTAGATATGTGGAAGGAAGGAAAATTCTAAATAACATCATTCAAGCTCACGAGGTGGTTCATTCTTTCAAGAGCAATAAGCAAGCGGGTATGATCATACAGTTTGACTTAGAGAAAGCTTATGATAAGGTAAGCCGGTTGTACATCAGGGAAGTACTAAAAGCGTATGTCTTTGACCACAACTAGATAAGATGGGTAATGGCCCTTGTTACCACAGCTAGTTTTTCAATCCTACTTAATGGCTCTCCATCCAGAACATTTAGGCCTTCGAGAGGCCTCATAAAAGGAGATCTGCTCTCCCCCTTCCTCTTTATTCTCATGATGGAAGGATTAAGCAAAGCAATCAAATCAGTCAATGCGAAAGGAAGAATCCAGGGTCTTAAACTAACCCTGAATGGGGATACCTTGACTCATCAACATTTTGTGGATGACAATATGCCGTAGGATACACCCATGGTCAAGGAAGCTAACGATTTCAAACAAATCCTGAACGATTTTTCTATGGCCGCTGGTACAGAGGTAAGCCTCAAAAAATAAAAAATTTTATTTTTTAATACCCACATTTCTATTCAGAGAAATCTCTCCAGAATTCTTATGGGAATACATCTCACCGAAAAACCTCTGAGTAAGGAAGTTTGGTAGACAGTGACTAATAAAATGCAAGACAAAATCAGGAAATGTACAAGTAGATCTCTGAATTTAGCAGGATGTCTAGCGCTTATAAAGGTTGTTCTGCAAACCATCCCCATCTTCATGTTTTTAGCTCTTCCTTCTCCAAAAGGAGTTTTACAACACATTAGGAACATCCAAAGAGATTTTCTTTGGGGCAATGGGGAAGAGAAAAAGAAATGGGCTCTGGTAGCTTGGGAAAAGCTCTGCAAACCCAAGATCCATGGAGGTTTGGGACCTCATGACCCGGAAACCCTAAGCAAAGTTTTGGGGGCAAAACTTTGGTGGAGATGGCTAAGGTATTAAGGTCTCTTCCAGATAGATTTGACTCCAAAATAAGCGCTATAGAAGAAGAAAAGGATCTAGATACCCTCAAAATGGATGAAATCCATGCAATTCTTACTCCCTATGAAATGAGAAAAGGTGGCCCAAGCTCCAAAGATGTAGCATTCAAGGCCTCAAAGTCAAAGAAGGGGAAAGAAAGGGATTACTGTAGTGATGAGTCAGATGTGGAATCCGAATTGGCTCAATTTTTACGAACGCTGAAGAGATGATCTAAGCTTAAAGGCAAGTATCCTCTTATCTATTTTAAATGTGGTAAAATAGGTCATTATGAAGCAAGATGTCCTCATAGACATGACAGTGATGATGAAGGAAATTCTAAAAGAATGGCACACAAAAAGAAAGGGTTTAATAAGAAAAACTTCTTCTCCAAGTAAGATGAGTCTGATGAGGATGAGTTTATGGTCATCAAAATGAAATCAGATGAGGAAAGTGATCATGCTAAAAGCTAAGAAACATTATTCATGGCACTCACAGATGATGATGACTCAGGGCTGGAACGAAATGTAGAGGAACTGTTAATAAGTGCCATTGAAGAAAATGAGAAACTACGGAAGAAAATCCTTTCTCTCAAAGTGGAAAACGAGGAAACGAGAAGGAGAGAAGATCTCTTGGAAGAAAAGCTTAAAGAAAAAGAAGAGACTTGTGAAGAACGTGAGGTCGAAATAGTGTCTCTAAGAAAGGAGTTGGAGCAAATTAGAAAGGGCTATAAAAGCTCTCAAATACTTGAGCTATTCTGAAAAATCAAAAACCTTAACATGACAAGTCTGGAATAGGTTTCAAAGGAGAATCCTCAAGCACTAATAATAGTGCGAAAAGCTATGCCGATGCACTTTCCTACAATCCGAAAGATGAAAAAGTATGTTATCAAAAGTGCATCCCAGATCCCAAGAATGAAGAGAGAATTACTCCAAAGAAGAATGTGGAGTCGAATCATGGACACTACAGCAAATACAAACCTATACTCCACCAAGGGCCCATTGCAAATCCAAAGAATAAGGGAGGAGTAATTCCCAGGAAGGAAATCGACTCAAACTGCGGTTTCTTCAATAGGTACAAAACCATCTTTCTTGGACACTACTTTCACTATAAAAACTTTGGTCATCAGGTAAGACATTGTATGGCTCGCAGAAGTGAAAAGACAAAGCTGAATGACCGAATAATCAACTCATATGCCCCCAAAAGGTAGGGACGAATCAAAACCTTCAATTCATTTGATCCCTTGACCAAATTTGATTTGATTTGCTCTTTCTGCTACAATAATGGACACTATGAGCAAGACTCCCCACTTAAAGGAAGAAAGATGAGTAGTAAGAACTCCAGAATGGATAAATTCTACCTGGCTCTATATGCTCAAAATAATGGAAACCATTGGTTTGTGGATAGTGGGTGCTCCAGACACATGACAGGAGACAGAAGAAAGTTTGTCTCATTGAGAAAAAAGGAATGGAATGTGTCCTTTGGAAGTGGATCTGGCAGAATTGCAAGAAAAGGAACAGTTACTCTAATCAATAGAAAAGGAAAAGCTCAAGATGCTCTGCTAGTTGACGGACTCAAGCACAACCTCCTGAGTGTTAGCCAAA
This sequence comes from Pinus tabuliformis, assembly GCA_031772625.1. Classification (NCBI taxonomy): domain Eukaryota; kingdom Viridiplantae; phylum Streptophyta; class Pinopsida; order Pinales; family Pinaceae; genus Pinus; species Pinus tabuliformis. The sequence goes on from CM062807.1 coordinate 27,209,051, forward strand.
TCTGTGATCAGGGACATAAGGTTGTTTTTAGCACCAAAGGCTGTGAAATAAGGAACTCTTCCTCAGGGGAACTTGTGGAAAAAGGGGTGAGAACATCAAAAAACATTTACATTCTGAACAAGATTCAAGAAAATAAATGCTACTTGAGTCAGACAGATGAGAGTTGGCTGTGGCACAAGCGACTTGGACATACTTGCTTTGAAAATTTGATTAATATCAGCAAGATCAAAGTTGTACGAGACATCCCAAGGCTGTTCAAACAAAATCAAGGAGTATGTGGTCCATGTCAACATGGAAAGCAGACCAAAACTAGCCAGAAGGCAAAGGAGCTCTCTATATTGAAACCCTTGAAGATCATCCATGCTGATGTGTGTGGGCCAACTAGAAATCAAGGACTCCAAGGAGAAAGGTACTTTGAGTTATTTGTTGATGATTAAACTAGAATGACGTGGATATATTTTATAAAGTTTAAATCTGAAAATTTTGAGTGTTTTAAGAATCTAAAAGCCCTTGTAGAAAATGAAAAAGATTAAAAAATTAAGTGCCTCAGAATAGACCGAGGGGGAGAATTCACATCAAATGAATTTAGTGAGTTCCGTAATATTCATGGAATTAAAATGGAATTCTCTGTTGCCAGAACACCTCAACAAAATCAGGTAGTTGAAAGAAGAAATTGAATAGTCCAAGAAATGGCAAGAACAATGATATTAACAGTAGAATTACAACCTAAATTCTAGAGAGAAGCAATAGGGACAATTGTCTATGCATTGAATCAATCTCAATTAAGACCAAATTGTGAAAATACTCCTTATGAGCTATGGGAAGGAAGACCTGCTTTGGTGAAGTACTTCAAGATATTTGGAAGCAAGTGCTTCATAAAAATAAATGATGGCTCACCTGGAAAGTTTGGTTCTCGGGTTGATGAAGGGATATTTCTTGGATACTCTACATAGAGCAAGGCTTACAAGTGCTACAATTATCAACTGAAGAAAATAGTGGAAAGAATTGATGTAAAGGTTGATGAAGATCTTCCAGAAAAGGAAATTGAAGAACATGAAGATGACTTTCTCATTGAAGAAGAAGAACCTAAAGAAGAAGAAATAAATGAGGAAGAAGAAGAAGAGGAAGAGGAAAGAGAACCACCTAATACCCCTTCAAAGATGAAGTATGTCCAAAGACATCATCCAAAAGAGTAGATCATTGGTGATAGAGATGAAGGTGTGAAGACTTGAAGAAGGATAACAATCACACCCAAGAGAAAAGTCATTGCCCTCCTATCTATGATAGAACCAGAAACTTTTGCAGAAGCAAGTAAGGATCCTAATTGGGTAAAAGCCATGGAAGAAGAAATGTCCCACATTGAGAAGAACAAGACATGGGAGCTGGTACCTCGTCCAAAGGACAAAAACATAATAGGAACCAAATGGGTGTTCAAAAATAAAATGAATGAGGAAGGATAGGTTATCAGAAACAAGGCAAGACTTGTCTGCAAAGGCTATTCACAAATTGAAGGAATTGACTTTGAAGAGACATTTGCACCAGTGGCCCATATGGAAGCTATCAGGATGTTCTTGGAATTTGCTTGCTCAAAAGGATTCAAAATCTATCAAATGGATGTGAAATCAGCATTTCTAAATGGGTAACTCAAGGAGGAAGTCTACATGGAGCAACTAGAAGGTTTTGATCTAACAGCAGGAAAGGACTTAGTCTGTAAGTTGAAAAAGGATTTATATGGGTTGAAACAAGCTCCTAGAGCTTGGTATGAAAGATTGGATCACTACCTACAACAATAAGGCTTCAAAAAGGGAGTGGCTGGAAGTAATCTATACATAAAGACAAATGAAAGTAAGTTACTAGTTGCTCTTGTTTATGTCGATGATCTAATTATTGCTAGTAATAATGATGAAATGAGCCATGAATTTTCTCAAAGCATGTCAAAAGAGTTTGAGATGTCAATGATAGGAGAGTTTCCCCACTTCTTTGGACTTCAAGTATCTCAAAACAGAGCAAGATTGTGTATATGTCAAACCAAATATCTAAAAGACATGCTAAAAAAATATGGAATGGAGGAATGTGCACCCGAGCACACCTATGAACAAAAATTGCAAACTGAGCAAAGATGATGACTCTCCTCTAGTAGATGCAACTCATTACAGGTCAATGTTTGGATCCCTTCTGTACTTAACAACTACAAGACCAGACATAATGCAGGAAGTAGGAATGGTGGGAAGATTTCAATCTGCTCCCAAACAATCCCACTTATTAGTTGTAAAAAGAATTTTCATATACCTAAAAGGAACTTTTGGTTTCAGTCTTTGGTACCCAAAGAGCTCAACACTGACTGTCACTGCATACACCGATGCTGATTGGGCTGGAAGTATAGATGATCGGAAAAGTACTAGTGGAAATGCGTTCTTCCTAGGAGACTGTTTAGTATCTTGGCTCAGTAAAAAACAATCATCCATATCATTATCCATTGCTGAAGCTGAGTATATTGTTGTAGCAGACTATTGTACTCAGATACTATGGATGAAGGAAGCTCTAAAAGATGTCGACATATGTACAGATCAACCGATTACCGTCTATTGTGACAACACAAGTGCTATCAGTCTCAACAAAAATCCAATGATGCACTCAAGAACCAAACACATACCAATCAAGTATCATTTCCTCTGTGAGCAAGTAGTTGAACAAAACATCGTCCTGGAATATATTAGTACTAAGGAACAGATAGCTGATATTTTCACAAAACCTCTTCCTCGAGAAGCATTCAAACATCTGTGTCAAAATATGGGGGTTATTTCTTTATCATCACTCAAGTTCATTCATAAAGATGTAGCAGGACAGGGGGAGTAATTTGACAGGGGCAGTCCATATGCATTCCTTTGCCATTGATGTCAAAGGGGGAGAGTAGAAGAATATTGCCATCAATAACAAAGGGGGAGATTGTTGGACACAAATTGTCATTGATGTCAATATGGCAATATTCGAGGAGCAAAAGGAGCCAAGAGGAGCATTAAAGAGGACGCAGACAGTCATCGCAGCAACAGAGGAACAAGCAGAGCTATAAGGAAGCAGATAGAGCCATTAGAGGAGAAATGGGTGCATTTATATTATCGGGAGCTATTGGGCCACAAAAGAATTATATGCATGAAGATACAGGCAGAGGAGCATCCATCGCATATTGCAAGCCGTAAAGCCTTGCCACATTGGAAGCACCCACTGCAATAGTCTGTGGACTCGACGGGCATATTAACTATGGTTTAATACCATATCACATCTAGTCCATCGGAGCAATGGAGGATCGGCCATTGGCCATCGATGGAGTCATGGGTCTGATATATAAAGGACCCCTGGGAGTATGGAATCACTGACTCTGATTTAAGTGTGGACCTGATACAAGAATAGGTGCGATTGTAATATTTCCTGAAGTCTGCCTTTTAGTCTATTTGACTATTTTTTTTCATATTCTCTGTGTAATGGAATGTCTAGCTTGCGCGGGGTGTTTTAAGCCGAAAGGCTTATGATGGCTGTTCTGATAGTTCAAAAGGCTAAACGTCAGTGAAAAAGGGGTGAATCATGGTAATTATGATTGCGATCGAGACAAAACATCTCTGTTTAATTGAAAGAACTCTGTGTATGCCACAATCATTGCCAAAAGGAGCATTGTTATGGTAAACCGGGAGGATGTGTTCTCCGTGGATCGTTTGGACTAGTCTAAAGAATCAACGTATCCCCAGAAAGTCAGTGAACCTGCACAGTGCAGAGGAAGCTGCAGCGACTGAGGAGGAAGCCTAAGAGGTGGTGTAAGCAGAAACGAATGGATAGAGGCATGGGAATGTATAAAACAATAAAAATAGAGAATTGTTGGTGTTGTTGTTGTGGTGAAGAACCAGAGTGTGAGGTAGCAGAAGCAGTAGAGGTAGAAGAGGTAGCAGAAGCAGCGAAGGCTGTAGAGGCAGCAGAGGCAGGAGAGTAGGAGTGAGAGAACCTCAGCTGAATAGAGTGTGGCAACATACCAGTTTATACTAAGGTTGGGTTGGAGCCCAAGACATTGGAGCCTCATAACTGAACAGGATTGAAGTCATTGGGGATAGGTGCTCCTAAGCGTAGAACCACTGCAAAACAGAGTTGGTGCTTTGGAGGTTGGAGCCTCACTGAAGTCCAAGTTGGAGCTTAGCAACTATTCACAATTAGATATATACTTATATTGTATTTATTTCATTGCACTATCTTGAGTTTTAATAAAAGCATTAATTCTAGCTATTGATTTCTATGTTTTGTGTATACATATACATATCTATATACGCTTTTGGCAATCACTAGAACATTAATAAAAAAATAATAAGAAATACTGATTCAGCCCCCCTAGTATTTCCAACATTGATGAGGGGGTTCTCAAAGGTTTTAATGGTTGTTCCTCCAAAACGTAAGTGGTTGATTTGAATTAAAAAACTTTGACAACTAGATCTACACGCCCTCATCCTGGCACCAGTTAGGGACGGTGTAGGTATTCTTGCATGTGCATAATAGATAAGATAATAGTAGCATTGATTATGCCTAAAGTAATATACATACCCATGTTATAGGAATTAGATGTAAGGAAATGTTTTATTTATGTTGCATTGAATATTGAATGAAGACATTAAAGTAGTTGTAAGGGTTGCATGTCAGGAGAGCATGTGATATTACGCCCAGGGTGTACAATTCGCTACCTTGATATTTCACAGTGGTTATGATCGTTCGTTCATTGAACTTGCGATGACTGTGAAATCCTAATTGTAATCAAGACAAAATTTTTAAATTTATGGGGCATAGAGGCTATTTTACTGGGTAGGCTAAGGAGTTTCATTACAAAAAGTGTGTCTTTTAAAGATAGCATGCTAGAGTTAAGTACAAAAACTTTTTTATGTTTAATATTTATTGAGGGTGATTGAAGGTCTACTTTTGAAATGGTCACACATTCCCTAAAGAGAACATGTCAAATGCAGAAACATTGAAGATCATATGAGAGTGATTAAAGGTTTGTCTATAAAGTTATTTTCTTTTAGATGGAAAAGGGGGGCGTTAGATCTCTAATAAAATTCATTTGTTTTTATAACATGAATGATTAATATAGGCTTTGGCTATGTGATAATACATAGTTGGTAAGTGCATTTTTCTTTTTGAATCCAAGACAATTTTATTGGACTCCTGTGCTTCTTGATATCATGCAAGATTAACTTCTAATGTTAATGTAGTTCTAGATTTGAAATTCAAATGAAGCGAAGGTAAAAACCAATAGTTATATTTTGCATCCAATGATTTCTATGGTTATAAATTTTAACCATCAAACACGTAGCCAAAATATAATGTGCACATCACAAGCCCTGAATCCTCATGAATGTTTCTAATGGTGTTATTCATCATGTTTTTGTTGTTTCACATTTGTGGCAAGGGTCTTGGCTCTTAATATTTGAACTAGATATTCCCACATTCACACTATGCATATGTAAATAGTTGCTTGATGCTTTGCAGGTGGTCCTGAGACTTAAGAGAAAGCACATTGGTGGTACTCTTATAAAGAAGAAAAAGTGTAGCAAACATCTAAGTTCTTATGCAATTTTGTTGTATTTTTTTTTGGAACTTCTCTTTAAAAGTATTAAGCTTGGTGATATGGCATCCTATGTGTAAGATTCTTACTAATATTTTCCTTCTTGGCCGGGTAGAGAGCCATTGGATCTATCATGAATAGAACAAAGATGCTATTTGGGGCTTGAGACTATACGTGGAATAATACAATTAAAATGCATGAACAAGATTGTTCATAGAATATGCACATAACACGAGATATCGAGACTCATGACCCCCTCATATTGACATTAGCTTCTTTCTAAATTTGTCTAATGCATGATTTTTACTCAGATTTACCTATTTGGCTCTATTAAAAATAGAACAAAGATGCTATTTGGGGCTTGAGACTCTAGGTGGAGTAATACAATTAAAATGCATGAAGAAGATTGTTCATAGAATATGCACATAATGGGTTGCACATTTTATTTTTTTTTAGCACAAAGGCGAGATATCCAAACTCATGATCTCCTCATCTTGACAGTAGCTTCTTTCTAAATTTGTCTAAGGCTAGATGACCCCTAATTAACGCATTATTTTATAGATAAATTTAATATTACTATTCATTTCCTATTCATAACCATGTACATAGTCCAATAAGATTCAAATGCACCACCACATATTAAACTTCATCAAAATTGAGAAACTTTTGTTTGAAGATAATTATTTGACACCAAAAATAGCATAATTTGAATGCATGAACAAGATTGTTCATGATGATGATGATGATGATGATTAACATCCACTGAGACCAAACTTTCGTTTATCAAACCTAAAGAAGAAAATTATTTAGTTTGATTTAAGATTTTATTCCTATGCTCAAAAAGCTTGGAGAGAAGCCGCCCGAGCTCGCTATAATTTTGACATCATAAAAGGAGAGGAAGGTCAGGATCACAACAAAGATTATGAAACTGAGATCTAATGTGATTGTACGCGGGGCACTCTAAGAGGAAGTGATTTTCATCCTCGATGTTCATATTCTCACAGAGATGGCATATCATTTCCATCAATGGTGTTTTAGGAACTGCCCAACGACTCGTTTCACTATGGAGCTCATGAGAGTTTGTTCTAATCTTGGCTATATTAATTTTCTTCTTTGAGATAGTTAAAACAAAGAGATACTTTTGATATTCTAGGGTGGGGTTGATGACCGCCTTATAATATCTTAACTTTATTTTAGCTGCTAAATCTTTCTCACACCACATTTTTTCTTTGAAATTAGAAGTAACAATATTTTTTATGATAATAATGTTTTGCAATGCAACATTCTCGTCGATATCCCAATGGTTTAACTAGGCCCTGGTGTCTTTATACCAACCTTGTTTGTGTTGAAAATGGAAACAAGAAATGCTAAAAATAGAATTGATAAAAATAACACTGCTATAAATAGTAGTTCAGGTACCAGTGCTGGACTGAGCAATAAGGAATGAAAAATGGAAGTGCTAAAAATAACATTGCTATTTTTAGCAGTTCAAGATAGATTCCTATTTTAGTTAGTCCCTGAACTAAAATAGTGAAGTAAAATTAAAATTTGATCTTAGCAGTTGTTTGTAAAATAATTAATTAATTCATCATGAGTTAATTAGTTAAGGAAAATCAAACATGAAGTCGATTTGGGGACATGCAACAATTTCTCCATTAATTGAGGAATTTATCCATCAGTTAAAGAGATAAGTATGAGTTGTAAGGATCCGTGGAAGATAAGTATGAGATAAGTATCCGTGGAAGGATCAGAAGGTGAGGCACTGGCCTCACAGTTCTTGGATTTCACAACTTTTGCATGTATGGTTTCATCCATGCTGGGAAGTGGTTGGTTTCTTGACAGTGGAGATTCTTTCCACATGACCGGTGACAAGATTTTGTTCAGTACCTTGGAGGAGAAGGATCTCTAGATGCAGATCGCGATGGTAATGATGAAAAGTATAGTATCTCAAGTGTAGGCACAGTTGTTTTTTAGAGGGGGCATGGAGCTAGCATTACCTTAACCGGTGTCAAATATGTACCAGGACTGAAGAAAAACTTGGTGTTGATCACGATGCTAGAAGATAGTGGCTATGATGTAGTCTTCAGTAAGGGAAAGGTTTTCCTTCGACACATCACCAAAAGACAGGTGAAGCAGATTGGTTCACGAGTCAAGAACATGTATGCTCTTGAGGTTCAATATGCATGCAAAGCCTTGAGGAGCAAGGCAACTGATGGAGACTTGGTGGTTTAGAGGGAGAGTACATTACCTCTCAACATGCAGCCACAACTGGGGAAGCCGAGAGGAGACAGAGTGGAGGCATCCACTCATGCAAAGACCTCTAGTAGCGGGAAATTTCGAGCCAAGTGGGTAGAGGGATCACATGCATCCATACCTCTAGGTAGGAGGTGGGGCGATGTGGAGTGATCATCTCAAGAAGGCTAGAATAGGGGCATAATGCTTGAGGTACCCAACCTCTTTGATTCGACTTTTCTACTAGAGCCCCAACGAGGAGTAGCAGGATTGTATGAGTGGGTAGAGATAGATGCAGATGGAGCAGCAGAGAGAGCTATAGTGCAGGAGTCCCAAGACTATGTAGAGCTAGTAGGCTGCAGCAATGTGAGAGGCACAGGAGTGTTGCACCAGTGTAGGATGGCACAGAGAGGTGTGCAATGGTGTGAGATGCATGGAGATGTTACAGCAGCTCAGAGGTCAGAGAGGGAGCACTTGTCAGCAGTAGATGGAGCTTCAGCATCAGAGTATGTTTCTAGCCCAACAGAGAGGTCAGTTGGGAGTTTTTTTGTTTCTAGAGTTGCTGGAGCGTCCACACTTGGAAGAAGTGTTGCATGTAGAACATTCCAAAGGTTCAGGATCGGGTTCGAGTTGAATGCCTTTCTTGTTGAGAGGGAGTGTTGAAAATGGCAACAAGAAATGCTAAAAATAGAAGTGCTAAAAATAACACTACTATAAATAACAGTTCAAGTACCAGTGCTAGACTGAACAACAAGGAATAAAAAATGGAAGTGCTAAAAATATCATTGTTATTTTAGCAGTTCGAGATAGATTCCTATTTTAGTTAGTCGCTAAACTAAAATAGTGAGGTAAAATTAGAATTTGATCTTAGCAACTGTTTGTAAAATAATTAATTAATTCATCTTGAGTTAATTAGTTAAGAAAAATCAAACATGAAGTCTATGTGGGGACATGCAACAATTTCTCCATTAATTGAGGAATTTATCCATTAGTTAAAGAGATAAGGATGAGTTGTAATTAGTTGGCTCAGTTAACTGAGTCAAGTCAAGTTATATTAATTCAAATAGTTTGTGGAATTAATTTTGAGTTCAGTTAGTTAATGCTTGCATGCATGTAACTGCTGCACTTCAGATAAATGAATATTCTCTCATAAATAACTCATGCATGTCAGTTTAGACAGAGACCTAGTTTAGATTAGAGGATGGACAACGTACTATCAGTTGGATGGATTTTTCCTATAAAGGAAACTCATCTATGCAAAAGGATTTATCTCCTTCAGGATTGGGTAGTTAATATTGGGCCAAGTGAGTAGTGTGAGGTGGGAATTCACATGTTTAGAAGCACTGATCCCCAAGAAAAATTACACAAGGAAATAGGAGGCTTGGAGGGCAGAGGAGAAGGTTTGTGAGAGGCCTTTGACTTCCTATGAGTAGCAGAGGGATTATACTAAGCGCTGGTTGGCTTCCAAGCTAAGGATTTGTGTAATTCTGTGACTATTTTCCATTTATATGATAATACAAAGATTGGGGTTTTAGGCTGAGGCTTTCCCTGGATTATATTTCTGCATTATGTGTGATTTCTTCTCATTCTCAGTTATATGTGTTCTCATTGATCTTGTTCAATTCGATTAAGCTTCCACAGAGTTTGTTGTAGAAGTAGATCTTGTATTTTGCTTTAGTCTATTGCATAATCTATTGATCTACAATGGGAATTTCTACAGTTTGAGCCTTTGTTGGTTTTGGCTGGAATTTAAAGCTAGCTTAGGAAGTCTATGGTCTCCTATGTTATTGAGTTTGTGCTTGCACAACAGAAGCCTAGTCATAGCTAGGCTCTCGATAGGGGAAAGACCCACTTCTATAAGGAGAATAGGATAGGGTGTATTGCTTTTAATTTTGAGGTTATACGTTATAAGATGCTTCTGGATTTGCTCAATCTTTCTCCAGGATTCTCTAGAGATGTTGCAACGCCAAATCTCACATCCATATAAGATAACAAGAGTGACTAAAGTTTCAAAGAGGAACTTCTTTCTATCCCACATTACGAGGTTTGTCGTTTTACAATTATTTTCAAGACCAAAATAAGCTTTCCACCCCCCATTAATCCTTTTCTCAATGCTATAGTTCTAGTTGAGCTTGTGATGAATATCAATTCCTAGGTACTTGTAAGAAGATACTTCCTCCAAGTTACTATTGCCATACATAAAATTAGCGTAAGTGTCCTTCTTGGGTTTGATAATCATAACTTTTGTTTTGTGAGTGTTAACAGTCATACCCATGGTAGAGCTAAAATCCTTCAGAAGTCTAAGTTGCTTCAGGATCATATGGGCACCTTGCGAGACGAAAAATGTCATCAGCATATAGAAGAAGGATGATGACTATCCCAGCTAAGATCGTGCCAGTACAACCTGCTTCCTCTAAACAACCTTCTAGCTTGTTGATGTAAATGCCAAATAGGGTAGGGGAGAGGGGGCAACCTTGTTTAACTCCGATATTACATTTAATATCTTTCGACCACCCCTCATTGCTCTTTAACTTGGTAATTACATTCTCGTATAACCTTATAGTGGCAACTCTCAACTCGAAAGGAACCTTTAGCTCTTCTAATATATTCCAAAGGTTGTTTCTAGGAACCATATCGAAAGCCTTTCTAAAGTCCACAAAGCAACAAAAGAGATTGGATATATCAATACGACATTCCTCGACAATGATCCTACGCGTAATGAGGTGGTCTGTTGTTGAGTGATGCCTTCTAAAACCCGCTTGGACTTTAGCCCACTTACCTTCACTTTCAAGCCATATGCTCAACTTCTTTTCCAAAATAATACCATATAACTTGGCTAAGAGAGGGCTGATCATAATTGTTCGATAATTAGAGGGGTTATTTGTATCCCCACTTTTAAAAAAGGGATAATGAGGCTATGAGTCCATGGTTTAGGGAACCCTTGCTTGATCACTCGATTGAAAAGATGGTGGATGTGGGGATGAGAACAAGACCTCCAATTTTTAAAATTTCCGCCTGGTAACCTTCAATGTCCTTAGCTTTCCCATTTGCTAGGTGTTTAACCCCAAAATCAATGTCTTCTAATGAGAAAAATTCCTTCGTTGTGAGCAGGGTTTCAAAGTTATCCTAGTTAGAATCTGCCTCCAGCGTCTCTTACACCTTAGAGAGGTGTAAGAGATTCTCTTGTCTTTTATGAATATACTGCCTTTTTTTCCTTTTAGTTAGGGTTTGTATATTTTTATCTTGCCAATTTTAAGAGGTTCATCAACAACTTCCTTAATTTCTCTCCTCACACTTTTACAATCTTTGTCATACCATGGGTTGGTTTTTCTATTTCTCTTATTACTTGAAACTTCAATTGAGAACTTGTTAATAGAATATGAGAGGGTTATAGTAAAATTATTATAGAGGTCTTCTATGTTGTCTATACTAGATAGAGGAAGCAAATTAGTTTTTAATTCATTTAGAAAGAGCATTTTTATTTCTATCAAATATTAAGTTCTTGTGGCTATAAGGATTATCTTCTATGGGATCTCTATGCATGACAAAATTGAGAGTTATAAGTAGAGGCCTATGATCAGAGTCAGGCTCGTGGTTGTTTAAGAGGTCAAAATTTATTACTTCATTGTATAAAGGGAGATCGGAAATAACATAGTGTACCACGCTGCTACCAAGCCCATGGATGCTGGTCATATGACTGGAATTGGGACACTTCTTTAGACCATTGCAAATTAGGAGATCCTGAGCACTATAGAGCTTGACTAGCTCCAACCCAAATAAATTCTCCCCGAGGTCTTTAGAGCTGCTTTTGTACTGACTAGCCAGAGTAAGGTCTTCGTCTAACCAAAGAGGATTAGGGTTGGAATGATTGGTTAGAGGAATAACTTGTTTGCTTGAAGTTCAAGCATTAAAGTCACCCATTAAAGGGATATTACCTTCATTCCTTATGCTATAAATATCATTCTCTAAACCATTGTAAGGACTATTTTTATCTAGATTCTTTTTCTTATAGAAGTTAGAATTGATGGGGGGGAATAAAAAATTGCTATGTAGGTCTTTTTATCATTAATGTTAGTAATCTCTATCCAACTATATTGGTTGTAAGGGTCGTTTTTATAAATCCTAGCATGGGGGGAGATTTTCATCTTAATGTAACAAGCTATACCCCCAACGCTTCTACGGGAGAATCGCTTGTTCAAGGTAGACCATAGTGAAAATCCATCTATGTTAGGGACCTTAGATTCTTCGTGCTCCCAAGTTTCAACAAGTAATATAATATCAACATCATTCAAGATCCAACTTAGCTTGGGGCCTTTGTTCCATGGAAAGCCCTAGTAGTTCCAAGAAAGAATCCAGAGCATGTTAAATTGCAATTTATTACTATCTTTTCGGTTTCTATCTAGAATAATGGCTTTTCTATTTCTGATTATTGCCCATTTTCCTTCCTTCCTAGCTTCTTTTACCTTTTGAACCTCCTTTCTTAATTCTGCTTGATCTTCGAGAATGAGAACTTCACATATAAATATTCCTGTTCCTTTTAGACTTGAGGTTTTACTAAGTATGTCATACTTATGGTCAGTAGAGCTCACCTTTATTCGGATCAACCTTCCTTTATTCTCAGTTAATTTCCCCAACCTTGTTGCTTCTGTGAAACACGTTGTTTCAATTTGTAATCTATTATGTAATTATGTCTGGGCTATGGCTAAAGCATCCTCGTCTACTCCTCTTTCAAATCAAAGATTATAAGCTTCAAGGCCCTCTTGTTATGCTCATCATCTAATTCTATCAATTTTTTCATCTTAATTGGTTTGATATCTAATTTACATGCCACAATATTTAGGGTGAGGCGGCTATTAACTTTTTTTCTAGGTCTTTAATCATGTCCTTCATTTTAAGACTCTCTAAAGTATCAACATCTCCTTGCTAATATGTTTGGTTCGTATCTTGGTTTTGTTTTTCTATAACCTGCAACCTAGTCTCCATTGCCTCCATTTTATTCTCCAATAGTTCTATTTTATTTTCTATTCGTTTTTGGATCTTGTCTTCAAGACATGAGAATTTATTTTCCAATATGGCTTCTAACTCTGTTTGTAGCTTGACTTCTCTTTCTTCTCTATGTTTCTCTAAAGACTCTATATACTCATAAAGGAATAGAGTAACTGTGCTAGGTCTACCTTTGGTAATATTTGGTAGTTGTGGTGAATTATTCATACTTGAAAATATATAAGTAAAAATGTATTAGAAAAATATAAGGAATGTGTGCACTTGATATCAACAAACCAAACCGTAGACTGCATGTGCCCCAGATTGGATCGAACTGTAGCCCGTAGATCAGATTGGATCTAGAAAGATGAATGGCTGAGACCGCAAAGATTGGAAAAATATTTGGAAAAATCATACCACAGACCCAATTTTCAAACTTGACACAAGATTTTTATAAAACCTTTTTGTATTGTTTTTTTTTTTCGTCTTGTGAATAAACATTATTAGAAATCGTAATACTTGGACCCATGGAAAACTTCTCCTTTATTAAGTCTACAGTTCCGCAAAGGCTAGATTCAAGTACTAAAATCTGCTGCACCATGGACTGTTGATGTCTTTGACAAGCGTACCACCTGCCAGTGTTGTATTCATTGTCACAAAACCAATGCGAGGCTATGCCTTAGGGGTTTTGAAGGTAACGACTGAGAGGGAAAACCCTAGCTGCAGAAGATGTCTGTGTCGCAAGATGAATATATAAACAAATCATAGATTGGGGTTACATTCATCAAGAACATAGTCGAGATGCTATTTTTGGCTTGACTCTGTAGGTGGTGTAAAATTATTTGAATGCATGAATAATATTGTTCATAGAATAAATGCACAAAAGGGGTTTCACAGTTGTTTCTTTAAACATAAAGCGAGGGATTCAAACTCATGATCCCCTCATCTTGACATTAGTTACTTTCTAAATTTATTTAAACCTACATGGCCCCTTATTAATGCAATGTGTTATGTGTTATAGATAAACTAAACGTTATTATACATTTCCTACTCAAAACCATGTACACAATCCAACAAGATTCAAATGCACCAACACATTTTAAATTTCATCAAAACTGAAAAAACTTTTGTTTGAAGAAACTTGTGTTTGAAGATAATTGTTTTACAGCAAGAGTTTTACAAGAGTTTTACAATGTATAGACTGCAGTTGCATTCATCTTGAAGAATATGCATAAATTGAGTTTGCTAATAATTTGAGAGTATAAGTGTGAATGAAAGAGAGGTGATGAGCAACAAAACAAGTACAATCACAACAATTTATCACAACACACTTCCTTTACTTTAATGTTTAACAAATACAATATTAAGAGTCTCAATTAGCTTAATTCTAATAAATTAATAAGTGTATTACAATGTGTTATGTTGTATGTATTTATAAAAGTCTATAACGCTTTTATCTTACAATAAAATAATCCTACCTTCACCTTATATATTTTTTTTATAATAAATCTTTTCGAATTCTATAAATATAACTATTAAAATTTATTTTACTTTATCAAATTGAAGTCGAAATTGAAATTTGATGCATTATTGATTTCCCTCGCTGGAAATATATGTTTTATTTTTGCCAGAAATTGAAATTTGATGTATTATTGATTTCCCTTCTTGGAAATATATGTTTTATTTTTGCCATTTATTAAAATTAACGCTAACACTCATGATTTTTTTTGCTGCGCTAATTTATTTGAGTGCATATAATTTTACTAAAAAAAATTAATCTTAATTATCAATTCATGTGATCTAATCTATATATTATATTTTTTTAACTTTTTATACTTCTATGTATTATTATAAATCTATCCATTAAATCTTATAGTATTATTATTTTGTATTTTGTATATTTATTTATATATTATTATAAATCTATCCATTAAATTTTATAGTATTATTATTTTGTATTTTGTATATTTATTTATTTATTTTTAATTGCGAGATTTGGTAGTAACTATTTTCATTGTAGTCCTTCGTTACTGTCTTGGCCATTACTCGTGCGAGTTTTCATTTCGTATCCGTTTACTCCTCTCCTTTTTTTACAACAGTGATGTGCCACTTCATCACCAAATAGTGGAAACGAATGTTGAGGATGTCTTATTTTATAAGCAGTTGTCTATAATGCAATTTTTTGGAAGCTTTTTTGGTGTGTTTTTCCAGTCAAAATCCAGCAGCAATTTATTGGAATCGCAAGTTTGATAGCTAGTTTCTGCACAATCAGTCCCAGGGATTTTGTGCTGAATCCAAATATGCAGTTAAAAAACCATTTTAACTGCAACAAATCAAGATTTAACCTCAATTTCTTCCACCGAATTATGTCACCTGAATCTCCAAAAAATAACATTATAGACAACTCCATTTTATAATCCCATTTATTTTACTTTGAAAGTAAAAGCTAATACAAATAGAAATGAAGTATATTTCCACAATATTTGTGGAATTCGACTCCAACACACCTCATGATCATCAAATGTACACTCTATAACGGACTATAATAACTCATGTCACTTCTAAAATCTTGGGAAACCAAATCTTTTTACTATAGTCACAACTTTTTGAAGGGACAAATCTTTTGAATATAGTCGCAAATTTTTGAAGCGATTTTTTTAAAGAAAATCTGTAGTTTTTGGTTGAATTGAAATAATTTTTTTCTTAGTTTCTAGTTTTGAAATAACAATTAAATTCGTAATTTTAACCAATCTCTATCAAATTATGTTAAATTAGATAATAAAATATATCAAAAAAATCTACATGAAATAACAATTAAATTCGTACTTTTAACCAATCTCTATCAAATTATGTTAAATTAGATAATAAAATATATCAAAAAAATCTTCAAAACATATAGCGAGTAAAGTATCACGCTATAGAACCAAATTCTGTCCAATTAAATAATAAAATGTGCAATAACCCTCCAAGACCTAACAATACCCTCCAAGACCTAACAATAGAGTATGATGCTTTTGAATATAACCCCTTAAACTTCGAGCATGACGCTTAAACTTACAGCAATCAGATGGGCACCTAAAAATGCCTAGAAAATGTAGCAATCATGTGGACTCCGTATAGCATCCCAGTTTTATTAAGCGTTGGGTGGGCAAAATAAGACCGTCGCGGGAAAAGATGAGTAAACTCGAGTTGTAGTGCATTCAATGTTAGAATTTCTACAAATTCAGCAATGATTCTGCATGCGGAATAAACTCAAAGAATCATTAAACCTTATTGCCCAGGGATACGAGTTACCTCCAGCAATCGGTGATGTATTGATGCAGGCCACAGTCCACAAGCTTCTCCTTCAGCACTCGAGCTTCTGTCCAAGCAAAGGAACACAAAATTCTGAAGGCACTTCCGAGCTCTGCTATCTCAGCTAGATGGTGTAAAACTGAAGGGGATTGAGATGCAAGCTTGGGGACCAAACAGATGAATTTATAGCTAAGCTTCCATCAAGCTTCTGATAGCTATGTGTCAGATGTCCCACAGATCAAGGCAGAGAACTCCAGATGGGAGTAATGGACCACTTCAGTAGCTCCTAACAATAAATTTATTAGCTGTAGTTGATTTCCTTAATTAAAGGAAACTACTGCAGTTGGTTTCCATAAGTTAAGTTGATGCGATATCCTTCTGAAACACCACGCTCCAGCTGCACATGCAAAAAGGAAAGAAGACAGCTGATCTGAAGGCACTTCCAAGCTCTGCTATCTCAGCTAGATGGTGTAGAACTGAAGGGGATTGAGATGCAATCTTGGGGACCAAACATATGAATTTATAGCTAAGCTTCCATCAAGCTTCTGATAGCTATGTGTCAGATGTCCCACAGATCAAGGCAGAGAACTCCAGATGGGAGTAATGGACCACTTCAGTAGCTCCTAACAATAAATTTATTAGCTGTAGTTGATTTCCTTAACTTAAGGAAACTACTGCAGTTGGTTTCCATAAGTTAAGGAAAGACTGCAGTTATTAAATTCCATAATTTTAGGCAGCAATTTTGCATAAACTAATGGAGCTTAACATTCTGCCACTTGTTCCATACTTCCAAACTTAATGTCTCAACTTAAAAACCATTGATAATCTGTATTAAGTAATAGATACATAGTAATACATGGAAGATAATACTCGTCATAAGAGGACTTATCGCCATGATTCATGTATCTATTACTTAATACAGATTATCAATGGTTTTTAAGTTGAGACATTAAGTTTGGAAGTATGGACCAAGTGGGAGAATGTTAAGCTCCATTAGTTTATGCAAAATTGCTGCCTAAAATTATGGAATTTAATAACTGTAGTTGATTTCCTTAACTTAAGGAAACTACTGCAGTTGGTTTCCATAAGTTAAGGAAAGACTGCAGTTATTAAATTCCATAATTTTAGGCAGCAATTTTGCATAAACTAATGGAGCTTAACATTCTCCCACTTGGTCCATACTTCCAAACTTAATGTCTCAACTTAAAAACCATTGATAATCTGTATTAAGTAATAGATACATGAATCATGGCGATAAGTCCTCTTATGACGAGTATTATCTTCCATGTATTACTATGTATTTATTCTTATTATAATTTATGTGGCAACAATTTCTTAATGAATAAACCTTATGTTTATTCTTGGTCCTTCTTAAATGAATTTTCTCAAATCAACTTAAGGTGCACATAAATATGAGAAAAAACATCACAATAATTAAGAATTTCATAATCATTGTCCATACAATGAAAAACTGCATAATGGAACCAAGTCCCATATTCAATACATGATCCTTGAATTTAAATGGTGGCATGCCCTTAGTCAAAGGATCAGCGATCATTAACTCAGTGCTGACGTGCTCAATGACCACTTTATTTTCTTTAACACGTTCCCTTATAGCTAAATACTTAATGTCGATGTGTTTATTTCGACTCCCACTTTTTTTAGCCATAAAACCAGCAGTTGAATTATCACAATATATTCTCAATGGCTTAGATATAAATCCATAATTCTAAGCCCAGAAATGAAATTCTTAAGCCATACACCATGTAAAGCAGCCTCAAACAGGATATACATAAGCATGTAGTCTTTGGTCCCTTGAAGGTACCTCATTACTTTCTTTGCAGCTCTCCAGTGGTCTAAACCTGGATCACTCTGATATCGTCCCAACATTCCTACATTAGGCTTCTGACAGCAGAAGCATATGGAATGTTCTTCATTTGTTCCCTTTCTAAGTCGTTCTTTGGGCATTGGTTCAAATTGAACCTATCACCCTTCACAATGGGAGCTATACTTGGTGAACAATCCTTCATCTGAAATCTCTCTAAAATTTTTATTAATATAGGTTTCCTGGGACAGACCCAAGATGCCTCGAAATCTGTCTCTATGGATCTTAATGCCAATGACATAAGATGCCTCACCTATATCCTTCATATCAAAACTTTTAGAGAGGAATTGTCTCACCTCATGTAGCAAACCCTTATCATTGGTTGCTAGCAAAAAGGTCATCCATTTGTAAAACAAGAAACAAATTTTACTCCCACTAACCTTCAGGTATATATATTGATCCATAATGTTTTCTACAAAACCAAAAGAAGAAATTACATTATGGAATTTCAAATACCATTGGGAGGATGCTTGTTTTAAACCATACAATGACTTCTTGAGCTTGCAAACCAATTTCTCACCATGACTAGAGGGGAATCAATGAAGATGTGTAATTCATGAAGAAGTGTTATCAATCATTAATGAAGAAGTGTTATTAATCATCATCTTTTAGTGCCAGTGTGAACATGCATTGAATCATATGTGACTTTGTTTTGCAGTAAAGACCATTAGACACAATACCATTCCCAAAATAATCAGATTTATAGAATAGACTGAAAGATTCTTCTGAAAAGTTTAAGGAATATCCAAAAGGTACAAGCCTTGAAACTAAAATCAAGTTTCTAGAAAAACTTGGAACATAAAAGGTCTTTTCTAACTCCAAAACAAAGCCACTACTTAAAGTTAAATAACATATTCTTATAGCTTCCACATGCGAGCCCATCTTGTTTCCTGATAAGATGCTTTGCTCACTTCTCACTGGCTATTAACGTTAACCATATTAGATTCATAACAAACAAACGAGACTACTTCCTCAAGGTCGGGAATGTCAGAACGAATTTCAGAGAAATTTGCAGGTTGTACTAGTGCATCAAAATAAAGAATCACATGCTTATGTTGAGGCTTAATTAACTTTCATGTTCTACCAATGTAAAACATGGAAAAAAAAAAAAATTGAATCAAATGACATGAAAATTGCCCGTGGGCTAAATTTTCAACTCAAACAGATTCAATAAAACTTTATGAACTTTCATGTTTTACCAATGTAAAACATGCTAAAAGAATTGAATCAAATGACATGAAAATTTCCTGTGAGCTAAATTTTCAATTCAAGCAGATGCAACAAAACTTTATGATCTTTCATGTTTTACCAATGTAAAACATGCTAAAAAGAATTGAATCAAATGACATGAAAATTGCCTGTGGGCTAAATTTTCAATTCAAGCAGATTCAACAAAACTTTATGATCTTTCACGTTTTACCAATGTAAAACATGCTAAAAAGAATTGAATCAAATGACATGAAAATTGCCTGTGGGCTAAATTTTCAATTCAAGCAGATTCAACAAAACTTTATGATAAAACTTATTAATTCATAACTCCTGTGGGTAGGTTATGAAATTTTA
This sequence comes from Pinus tabuliformis, assembly GCA_031772625.1. Taxonomy (NCBI): domain Eukaryota; kingdom Viridiplantae; phylum Streptophyta; class Pinopsida; order Pinales; family Pinaceae; genus Pinus; species Pinus tabuliformis. Next base: position 27,228,601 of record CM062807.1, read on the forward strand.
TCCTAATTAATCACATAAATATAATAAAAATTCCTGTGGGATAAAATTTATTATATTCAGTGTAATTAATTACAATTTAATGTCTAAATAATCTTTATGTGATCTTGCCAATCAATATATAATTTTATTTAATTAAAGATGTTGTGGCTACTCTCTAATTAATTAAAATTACATGGATCACTAGACATTAATTTTGTTGCATAAACAAAACTTAACCAGAGAGAAAAATAATGTTTACTGAAGGAGTAAGTCAATATGACATTTTAATAAACTCCATATAACTGTAATAATTCTCCAGCAAATTCAAAAGGAGGTTAAAGCGGTCAGTATGACTACAAATTGATTGTTGAATTTATAAACTTAACCCAGAGATTGACTCAAAAAATTGATTTTCAACAATGCTAAATCTGAACTTCATGCGAACTGAATGCCCAAATGAGAAATAAACCATTTCTTATTTCTCTTTAATTACAAATGTTCATAAATGTAAGTTCAATATAATGTAATCAATTTACTTTGCATTTTGCATTGTTGATCTTATATAGTTTATTCAAATTAACTATATAAATAAAAATAACATATACCATAACAATCTTTAACATACATATAACCAAAGTTATAACCAAAATATATATAACCAAAGTTATAACCAAATATATATAACCAAAGTTACAACCAAAGTTATAACCGAAATATATATAAGTTTATAAAGTTATATAAATAAAAAATATATATAACCAAAATATATATATCAAAATATATACCAAACGAAACAAACCATACAATATGGTATATCACAAACTTTAATATACATATAAAATGTTATGGTATATAATCAAAAGTAATGCCATGTGTTATAAAACCAAATCCTTTCTTTTGAAAACACACGACCCAAAAGAAACCTACATGAGATATACAAAGACACACATCCTTGGATGTATACAGAGAAAAGGCACTGCAAGTGGAGGGAAATGCCTCGTGTATTGAGTAAGCGTCATATCCCAATAGCCATATATTACCACGTAGCAGGCATGGGATTTATAGCTACGCTTTAACTTGTATTTGGCACATTCGACGGATGACATCTCATTTAACATGCAATCAAAATATATAATAGCTAAAAGCATAAGATGCTTGGATTTAGTAAGCCATAAAGGGCTTGAATTCAGAATACGTTAAAACTAAAACAGTAAAATGGCGGATTCAGAATACGCATGGAAAAGAATGCAAAACCTTAAGACCTTTGACTAACTCAATGCAAATCGCTTTGAAGCAACCAAACTGCATAGTCGTCGAATTTCACAGAGTTGAGCCACGATCGACCTTTATAATGAAAGATTTATGTACTCATACTACATTGTGAAACCCTGTGCAAGGCTTGGAGGAGACCACGCGGTGGATCGGAGATTGCTTAACATTTCTGGACGTCGGCCTCGAAAACATCAATGACTTGCAGAAAAGGTCGGACCGGTTGTCACCCGAAACGCAACAAACTCAATTCCTTGTAAGTAATTGGTCTCTTTCATTGATTTGTGGTATAATTTTACTTGTTTGCAAGAGAAAACGTCATGGCTAATATCATAGATACCTTCATTTTCACCATATTGATCATTGTCAAGGTCTTTATGTCAAAAAACTTTTTCACATATGCCTCTATATTCCCAAAGAAATAAACTTCTGTCGGTGATCAAATTTTATACTTTGCCGTCAAAATCAACATGATTACCAAACCATAGACCTGGAAACCAATCTAAATGTGCTTTCTAAAATCATTTACACTGACGTTGGAATGATAGGTTGCTAATAAACATATTCGCAAAGAAATAAACTTCTGTCGGTGATCAAATTTTATACTTTGCCGTCAAGATCAAACATTATACTCCGAACTTGAGGAAGCAAACATTACGGTACATGGATTTCTAACACGAAATGATAAATTGTTGAGAGAAGTGTAGTGTCCTCTGTTCAGAGTTGCCTTAAACCCTGCGACAGGGTTTTCGTATCCACCATTTGGCAGGCAGGATGCTTGTTAAAATATAAAAGGCAGAGCGACCTGTGTAGAGATCCATGAAGTGATTCCTCGAAGTTTCTCAATAAAAATCCGCCAACACAGTATGGAGTTTCTAATGAGATCTGTAGTGTTACAAAACTTCAGGATTGAATGCCTAACACAACGAGATAGTGATAATTCACATGGTATGAAAACCTTCGACCAGGGATATGCCGCCTTTTATTAGTAATTAACTTATGGAAATCTTCAATCAAAAGTGTACTACTTTGCTGGGATAATTGCAATTTAGAAACAATCACACATGAGAACTGGCTTCATCTTGGAGGATTCTGCCATTGCAATTACATTAAATTACACCTACTCGCAGTGTCTCAGTAGCTTGGGCAAAAGGGCCGAGATCTAGTGAGAACCGGACAGGATTCGAATACGTATGCTGGGGGAGAAAAGGTCATGACTTAACCAGGGTTTTGTGCCGGCCAAACGACGGTTAGAGAGTAGTACAAACGCTGGTCAACTCGGCTCATGAGATTCTGTTGAATATCTAATTCGATGATCCAGTTGGAGTCGCATGTATGTTATGCAAGGTATGATGATCGACATCGACCCCTTTTCGCCCAGAACGGATTGTCTCTATTCGACTGAAACATTGGCATGTTCCGGCTTTTAGTCAAATGGGTTTCTTAATCGAGTACAGTCTGATGATTTCATGATCAGGTGGGAAACGCACATGTTAAGAGACAACTGCCATGTTGCAGGCGAGAGAATACCATCATCGCATGATACAAATCATGAACAAATTTTTGCATGCGGACCCAGAAAACAAATGCCCTCCACAATTCGAACGCGGATTCAGATCAAGAAACCTAGCAAAAATCAGAACTATGGTGCTATGGCCAACTACACACAGGGTTGCGCAATCTTCAGGATAAATAAAATTTCTAATGCTATTCGAATCACACACCAAGGCAGAGGTAAAAAATGCTCTGATACCAAATGTTAGAATTTCTACAAATTCAGCAATGATTCTGCATGCGGAATAAACTCAAAGAATCATTAAACCTTATTGCCCAGGGATACGAGTTACCTCCAGCAATCGGTGATGTATTGATGCAGGCCACTGTCCACAAGCTTCTCCTTCAGCACTCCAGCTTCTGTCCAAGCAAAGGAACACAAAATTCTGAAGACACTTCCGAGCTCTGCTATCTCAGCTAGATGGTGTAAAACTGAAGGGGATAGAGATGCAAGCTTGGGGACCAAACAGATGAATTTATAGCTAAGCTTCCATCAAGCTTCTGATAGCTATGTGTCAGATGTCCCACAGATCAAGGCAGAGAACTCCAGATGGGAGTAATGGACCACTTCAGTAGCTCCTAACAATAAATTTATTAGCTGTAGTTGATTTCCTTAACTCAAGGAAACTACTGCAGTTGGTTTCCATAAATTAAGGAAAGACTTCAGTTATTAAATTCCATAATTTTAGACAGCAATTTTGCATAAACTAATGGAGCTTAACATTCAATACATGCAACTAAACAAATTCTATCGTTCGACGGAAACAAATTACAGATAACACCTTTGAAAAGCCAAAAGGAATTCAATATACAACCAAATTCCATCCTTGGACGAAAACAAATTACGAAATAACAGATGGGCAGCAGCGGCTATTACGGATAGGGTAATCACGTGGCCATACTTTTAAAGTTACTGATTTTGGTAGAAGTCGGCAATTTATAGGGATGTTTGGGATCCAAAAAGCGAAAATTTTGAACCCTACTAATAATTCCTGCCTATTCATGTATATTTAATGGCCAAGAAGAGGCTACGCAAGTAATTTTCTAAGAGGATTAGATTACTCCGTGGCGTGGTTTACTGGAGCGCTGGAATTTTCCACACTGCGCGCCAAGAAAAGACAATAATCTTCACTATCTGAACTTCATCCGTGTTTCATACGTTACTACCAAGTTTGCGGATGGCTACTACCTTCTCTATATAAACCCAAGGGAAATAAATAACTGATAGTGAGAAGTTTTCCGCGTGCTATGAGATTGACAGAGGTCAAGCTCGGTGCAGAATTACCTTAGGAAAAAAAGAAAAAGAGTTTCAAATGTAGATGTGCTATGGTGAAACTGCCTAATGACATTCCACCATCTCTATTGAAAGTGAAAAGAAAATCTATACATGTAAAACAAGGAGGCTTGAGGGAGTCATTTCAATAAAATAACGAACCACATCGATTTGTATCGCCCATATGTTCATAGGTTCATCTCATCCCGAATGTTTTGATGGCATAATTGCCAAATCTCATAGTACTATTTTTATCACATTATTGTCATGTGGCGTCACTGATTTTGGTACAAGGCAAATTTTTTAAAGTGTGATAAAGATCGATAAAAAAAATCTTGCTTATACACTAAACTTGAACATCTAAAACTGCAATTATGCTTCAAATTTCTAATAAAGTTTATGGCCAAAAAGAAGGTTCGGAGGTAATTTACTGAGAGGATTAGCTTACTCTGTGGCGCGGTTTATGGTATCTCTGACATTTTCCGCACCGCGCGCCAAGAAAAGACGATAACCTCATATATAATTGCTCCAACTGCATTCATAACATGATTTTCCTTGCTCAATCTCTAGTTGACTGCTTCCCTTTTAAAATAAAATCTCTTTCAAAATAATAGCGTGGTTATCATTTAAAAAAAACAAAATATTTTCTAAAAATTTCTTCCAAAATAATAACGTGGTTATCATTTAAAAAAAACAAAATATTTTCTAAAAATTTCTTCGAAAATAATAATGTGGTTCATTTAAAAAACAAAATATTTTCTAAATAAAAATCTGGGCCAATAAAAAACAAAATTTCATTTTATATATATATATATATATATATATCACTAATAAAATAAGATAAATTTATTATCTAAATATAATTTATCTATATAAATTATATAAAAAAATAAAAAGATTATACGCTAAAATTATTTAAATTTCTTATTATTTTATACTTTGTTTTTTTATATATGTTTTCATCTATTTTGTCTAAAAATTATAATCAAATATTTTTGGCAGTTACACCTTATGGACATTTTCAAGGTATTGAATCTTTGAATTTAAAATAAGTTTGAATCTGAAAGCTTTGATCCTTCTAGGGTTTTGTAGAACCGTGATTAAAATAGAATTATTATAAACATTTACAATAATTATGAAATTTTTATATAATTTTTTAAAATTTTTATAATATTTATTTATAAATTAAATAAATTTATATTTTTGAATATAAACTATTTTTTTCCCATACTAATACAAATGATAAATAAAAACATTAAATTTTTTATTTTGTTTTGTTTTTTCTTCCTATGAAAATTCAAATATCTTAATGATTAAATTCAACATAAAATTAAAAAGTATTTCAATTGCTTATCCAAGACACTCTTTAAAGTGCATGGATTAATTAATGAACTCATAGATAATTAAAATTTAATAGGTAAATGCCATATTTCTATTTATAATTAAAAATAATTGAGAAAAATGTTGGGAATTTTCTGTTTAATTCCAAAACAAAAATATGAAGAGAGTAATACTCTGTTTACCACATGATCAAAAATTTGCTTCAAAGCACAGAGTTTTAACAACACACACAAAAGAACTTTGTATTCATTAATAGACTGCCTCATACAAAAGGATCTTCCTCTTAACAGAGGGATTAAACATGAACACTTCAGTTCCACAAAAAAAATAAAAAAATAAATTCTCTCTCTCCTTCGAAATTTTACACTGCAGTGTGTAAAAAATTTCTTACATTTACTATTGTAAAAAAATATTTTCATTTCATTGACACAGCTACATTACAAAAACACTTCACTTTTTCTCTGCATACAATTTTTTACTCAGGCGCTGCTTCGTGCTTCCCTTGCATTTCAACTAACAACGAAAACTTTTCTTTCGGGCTACTACGAGTTTGACATTACATTCAATGAACAACAAAACAGGACATATATTTTCCTATGCTATACTACCATGGATAATAAAAGAAATATAATTAAAACCTTTACCTATATTCTACCAAACACAGTACATTTCATTAATTATATTACTGGCAAAAACTGGCGGTTAATGTAAATTCTAATATATGTCATATAATTTGGTGCAACCCTGTACATTCAATCGTTGACCTCCATCGAACGGCTTCAAACCAATATTCCATTTGAACGGTTGACAGACCATATCGCAAGGACTTATTTGCTGAAGTTTACGCTCCGGGAAAAAAATTGTTTTCCAAAACTGTTGATCCATGTGTCAAATGGTGTACATTATCGCTGCCCCTCCGAGAAATATCATTGCTCGGTGAAAAGTGGTGCGATGAATATTGGCGGTTTTCCTGGAGTAAATACGGTCGTTGCAGTTGGAATTAATGATGATGATGATGGTTAACGTCCACTGAGACCAAATAATGGTCTATTGGACCTAAAGAAACAAGTTATCTATTTTGACTTAAGATTTTATTCCTATGCTCAAAAAGCTTGGAGAGAAGCCTCCCGAGCTCACTATAATTTTGACATTGTAAAAGGCTAGGAAGGTCAGTATTGTAACAAAGATTGTGAAACTGAGATCTAATGTGGTTATACGTCAACACTCCCCTTTAATTTCAATTGCTGGGTTATCAGTCATATCCAGACATTTCCTCAAAAATTCAAAACTTTTCTGTCCCAATGGTTTGGTCAGAATGTCTGCAACCTGCTCCTGAGTTCTGCAGTGTTGTAAAACAATTTCTCCAATGTTTACCAATTCCCTGATGTAATGAAATTTTGTGTCAATGTGTTTCGTTCTCTTATGAAACACAAAATTCTTAAATAATGCAATAGTTGAGCTATTGTCACAAAAAATCACAGTTCCTTTTACTTGCTCTTGGCGTAAACTCATTAACATCATTCTCATCCAAATTGCTTGACACGCTGCTACTGTAGCTGCCACATATTCTGCCTCTGCTGTAGACAATGCTACAATAGGCTATTTTCTAGAAGCTCATGAAATGGCTCCTGAACCCATGTGAAAAACATAACCGGATGTGCTTTTCCGATCATGTACACTTCTATCCTAATCACTATTAGTGTATCCAATCAAATCTGAACATTCTGTAGTATATAAAATGCCAAACCTTTTAGTACCTTTAACATACCTCAAAATCCTTTTTGTTGCCTGCCAATGTGCTTCTTTTGGCCTCTCCATGAATCTCGAAATTAAACTAACAGCATACATTATATCCAGCCTAGTTGCAGTCAAATACATGAGGTTGCCAACTATGGTCTTGTACAGACTAGGATCAAAATCCTTGCTGTTGTCCTCTTTGATGAGTTTCAATCTCATCACTGTGGGAGTGATTGTTGCTTTTCTCTCCTGCATATTAAATCTTTCCAACACTTCATTAAAATATTTCGCATGTGAGATAAAAATCCCATTTCCATTTTGTTCTACTTCTATTCCTAAGAAGTATCTCAACAAACCCATGTCAGTCATTTCAAATTCTTCTTTCATGACTATTTTGAAATTTTCAATAAGATAATCATCATTACCTGTGAAAATAACATCATCAACATATAACACAACAATTAGTAATTTACCATCATTTTATTTGATGTAGAGGGTGGGTTCTCCCTCACACTTTTCAAATCCATTTTCTAGTAGATAGGAATCTATCCTACTATACCACGCTCTTGGTGCTTGCTTCAGCCCATAAAGAGCTTTCTTCAATCTGCACACTTTGTGCTCTTGGCCTTTCTTTTCATAGCCTAGAGGTTGTTCAGTGTAAGCCTCTTCCATTAACACTCCATTTAGGAATGCTAACTTCACGTCCATTTGGAAAGCTTTCCACTTGTTTTGTGTTGCTATGGACAGAACTACTCTCATAGTTTCCATTCTCGCAACCGGTGCAAAATTTTCCTCATAGTCTCTCCCATACTGCTGCTTATATCCTTTGACAACCAATCTTTACTTGTGTCTTTATATTTTTCCTTCAGCATTACTCTTGGTCTTATAAACCCATTTAACTCCAATGACTTCCTTTCCTTTTGGTAATTCAACTAAATCCCATGTCTTGTTTCTTTCTATGGCATTGATCTCCTCATCCATAGCTTCTATCCATTTCCTATCCTTAATTGCTTCTTCGAAATGAAAAGGGTCATCAACATGACAATATAAAGCAAACAAAGAGTTCATACCTTCATTTGCTGCCTCTTGTTCATAAATATCACTTAAATTTCTGAACTTCTTACCTCTTTCATTTGGTGTACAAGTGCTTGAAGAAGCACTTGAATTTCCTCCTTGTGGTGTGCTTAGAGAAGCACTTTCATTTCTCCTCAAGGGTGTCCCTTGTTGCCCTTGTGTTGGTGATGCTGTTTGGTGATGTGTTTCAGCCATCTCCTTATCATCTATATCATGTGACAAAGAGATTTTAACATTCACTGTCTCCTCTATGCTTCCATCCCAAGCTTCCTCCTCAATAAACTGGACATCTCTACTCACAATAAGCTTCTTGGTGGATGGGTTATACAACCTGTAAACTTTGGATTCCTCACTGTATCCAATGAAAATACATTTCTCCCCTTTGTTGTCCAACTTCTTCCTTAGCTGATCTGGAATGTGTGCATAAGCCACACATCTAAAAAATTTCATGTGGGTGACTCCTTGGTTTGTCCCACTCCATGCTTCTTCTGGCACTCTGTTCATGACTGCTTTTGTAGGGCATCTATTCAAAATGTACGTTGCACAGTGTATAGCTTCGGCCCGATAATCATTTGGCAAATGCTTTTCCTTTAACATGCTTCTCGCCATATCCATGATTGTCCTATTCTTCCTTTCGGCAACTCCATTTTGCGGCGGAGTGTACATAGTGGTAAACTGCTTATGAATTCCATTTTCTCTACAAAAATGTAGAAATTCCTTGGAGATGTACTCACCTCCTTAGTATCAGTTCTTAGAACTTTGATATGCAGCCCACTTTGATTTTCTACAAGTGCTTTGAAATTGCAAAATCTTTCAAACACTTCACTTTAGTTCTTTAGGAAATAAACCCAAGTTTTTCTAGTAAAACCATCAATGAATGTTAGTATATAGTGGCTGCTTGCAAGTGATGGAGTTTGCATCGGTCCACATAAATCTGAGTGGAAAATCTCTAAGGGTTATTTTATGCTTTCCTCAGATAGAAAAATTTCTCTGTGTTGTTCCCCAAGATACAACCTTCACAAAGGCTGTCTGGTTTCTCTATAAATGGTAATCCTCTTACCATTCCTTTTACATTTAACAAATTAAGACCTCCAAAGTTGAGATGTCCAAATCTCAAGTGCTACAACCAATTTTCATCTTTCGGTTCGCTTTGGAAAGTCTGTTGAGTCACTGCTGCTATTACTTCTTTATTTTTCAAATCTGCCTTCATTCTGAGAGGAAACATCATGTTCCTTGTCATATTCACTTCAGAAATACATTGTTTGCTAGGTGCTCTATCCATGATGGTGCATACATCATTCACAAAGAAAACATTGTACCCCTTTTGAACAAGCTGTCCAATACTTAGGAGGTTACATTTCATTCCAAGAACATAATAAACATCTGATATGGTTTTCTTTTCACCTTTCTTTGTTAAGACATTTACTTCTCTTTTTCCCATAACATAAACTTTATTATCAGTCCCTAGTGTGATTTGTGACTTCACACTTTGATCTAGCATAGAAAACAGGGCTATGTTTCCTGTCATATGGTTACTGCAATCAGACTCTAGAAACCATACATATTCACTCTTTTCTCCAACCATATTACAAGCTAAAAAAAAATTATTTTGGCTGATATTCTCTCTAGTGAAATTTGCACTAGTTCTATTACTCATATTATGTTGCTTCTTCCTACATTCATTTGCATAATGCCCATATTTTTTACAATAGTGACATTGGACGTTGGATTTATCATACCTTTGTCCTTGAGCATGATGTTGTCCACTTTGTTGGCTACTGCCTTGGCCTTGGTTCTGATTTGGATTGCTACCTCTTCCTTGAGCATTTGCTGGATTGTTTCTTCCACCTCTGTTTTCACTTTTTCCCCTTCCTCTCTTGTTTCCTCTGCCTTGACCTCTTTCTCTTCCAAAGAACATCTGGGTCTTAAAGGCATGTTCTAGAGATGAGTTTTCATTTCTACTCAATCTCTGCTCATGTGTTATCAGTGATGCATGTAGTTCATCAACTGAGAAGTTTGTGAGATCCTTTGTCTCTTCTATGGTGGTGACAATCACATCGAACCTTGACGGTAGAATCCTCAATAGTTTCTCCACAATCCTCCTTTCTTCAAGAATCTCTCCATGAGACCTTATCTGTGTGACCAGACCAATCACATGTGTGAAGAATGAGTCAATATTATCTGACTCCTTCATGCATAGATTCTCAAAATCTCTCCTCCGCAACTGTAGTTTTGTTGTCTTCACTTTCTCCATGCCTTGATAGGTTGTCTTGAGAGTTTGCAATGTTTCTTTGGATGTCTTGGCTGCTGCTATCCTTGGAAACACACTCTCATGCACTGGTTCATACAAAAAGCATAGGGCTTTAGAATCCTTCTTCTTATAGCTCTTCAACAGATCCTTCTCTACCTGAGTTAAACTATCAAGCTCATTTTCATATGCTGGTTCTTCAAATCCATCCTCAACAAATTCCCATAAGTCTTGTGAGGCAAGCAAAGATTTCATGGTTATTGCCCAATAGTCATAGTTTTTCCCATTAAATTGTGGGAGCTAAGTATTAAAGATACCCATGCTAGTGCTGGCTCCAGCCATTCTTGCACTCTTAACTATGCTTCAAAAATACTTGACTGTGTATTTAAAATAACTAACTGTATACCTTCGATTATTTCTTGAATAAGTCTTGACTCTGCCGGAGAAGCTGCTATAGCAAGAAATCCTTCCTTCAGCTTCTTTGACACCTTCAAAGAGCCTGGACAAGCTCTGATACCATGTTAGGAATTTTCTGTTTAATTCCAAAACAAAAATATGAACAAAGAGTAATACTCTGTTTTTACCACAGGATCAAAAATTTGTTTCCAGAGCACAGAGTTTTAACAACACACATAAAAGAATTTTGTATTCATTAATAAACTGCCTGATACAAAAGGATCTTCCTCTTAACAGAGGGATTAAACAGGAACACTTCAATTCCACAAAAAAAAGAAAAAAATTTACTCTGTCTCCTTTGAAATTTTACACTGCAGTGTGTAAAAAAATTCTTACATTTACGATTGTAAAAAAAATATTTTCATTTCATTCACACTGTTGTGTTACAAAAACACTCTTTCTCTGCATACAATTTTTTTACTCACACGTTGTTACGTCCTTCCCTTGCATTTCAACGAACAACGAAAAATTTTCTCTTGCGCTGCTACGAGTTTCACATTACATTCATTGAACAACAAAACATGACACATATTTTCCTATACCATACTCCCGTGGATAATAAAAAAAATATAATTAAAACCTTTACCTATATTCTACCAAACACAGTACATTTCATTAATTATTTTACTGGCAAAAACTAGCAGTTATTGTGAATTCTAATTTACGCCACGTAATTTGGTGCAGCCATGTACATTCAATCGTTGACCTCCATTGAATGGCTTCAAACCAAGATTTCAATCGAACGGTTGACGGACCATATCGCAAGGAATTATTTGCTGAAATTTACGCTCCGGGAGAAAAATTGTTTTCCAAAACCACTGATCCACATGTCAAATGGTGTACATTATCGCTGCCCCTCCAAGAAATACCACTGCTCGGTGATAAGCGGTGCGATGAATACTGGCGGCTTTCCTGGAGTAAATATGGTCGCTGGAGTTGGAATTAATACTTCAACAAAAAAATGATATTTAACATGTAACGCCATTTTTTAGTCTTTTCCAGACGTAGTAGATTGACCACTTCGAGTTGGCGGAGATTTCAATCTTATGAAATCCCTCCACCCAGATGAGGTTTTGGTTGTCGACGAAGATTTCTCTAGAAGAGAAGAAGGGGTGGGCAGGCGAATCAAAAGAATCAATCCTAAGGCACAACAATTTTATGACATTTTCATCAAGTTCATGTGGACAATCTAAATACTATCAATAGTGTGTATACTTAGGAATAACTAGAGGGTAGGGAGACATACATAGGAATAACTGGAGGGGAGGGAGACATCAGGTATCTAGTCAGCTGGATTGATTTGTAATATCTAAAGAATTACATGAAAACGATCATTTTGCTGAAGCCGGTATTCTGCCAAGCATTGTCTCAAACCACTAGCGAATCCGCTTGGAGTTAGCTTGAAAATGGCTCCTCGTAATCATCCCTTTAAATTTGAAGGCTTTGGCTACAAGATCTCGATTTACGGTCTAAAGCCAAAAGCTGGTGGGAAGAATTGTAGGTCCAAGGATGAAATTCCATGCATACGTTCTACTTAAACTCAAAGGAATTTAAAGTCAAACTTAAAATGGAATAGAAAGGACTTTGGTCATATCTCAAAAGAAAACATACCCTAGAGACCCGCATGCAGCAAGTGAAACAACATATCATTATGGATGACGCACTAGTGCCTTCATAATGGAAGAAGGAAAATTGATTAACAAAATAAATAAAATATGCAAATCCATTGCTCCCTTTATAGAAATTTTCTATGGAGAGGAGCTAAGAAAATAAAAATGGTCAATTGTTGTTTGGGAAAATCTCTATCCCCAAACTAGTTTGGGGTTTGGGATTGATAGCTCTGAATATCTTGAATATGTTATTGGGAGCTAAACTATAGTCGAGATGGTTTAAGAGAGGAAATGAAATTTGGGACAGGAAATATTATCACACTATTTTTTAGTTTGAATATTTAAGAGCTATAGAGTATCTCTTAAGCTCCTCAATATGGAATTTAGCCTCGAGTCATATCCAAAGACATGCCTTATGTGAGATTATGAATGTCTACACTCGAGTAAAAGACGAGTAAACTCGAGTTGCATTGCATTCAATACACACAACTAAACAAATTCTATCGTTCGACGGAAACAAATTACAGATATGACCTTTGAAAAGCCAAAAGAAATTCAATATACAACCAAATTCCATCCTTGGACGAAAACAAATTACGAAATAACACATGGGCAACGGCTATTACGGACAGGGTAATCACGTGGCCATACTCTTAAGGTTACTGATTTGGTAGAAGTCGGCAATTTATAGGGATGTTTGGGATCCAAAAAGCGAAATTTTGAACCCTACTAACAATTTCTGCCTATTCATGTATATTTAATCGCCAAGAATGATGGAAATTTCTGTTGATTTCAAACACACAAACAAAAAAAAAAAATAACACAGAGAACAACGCTCTGGTTTTCTACAGGATCTTTATTATAAAACAATAATAAAAACTGTTACAGAATTTGTCTTCCTCAACTCAGAGGGATTTACAACAGGAACTTCAGTTCCAGAACCTGAGTCCAATATCTCAGAAAACTAAATAGTTCAGCACTGCTGTGCGTTGCAAGAAGAAAAAGAACTTCTTGGCTAATACTCTCTACACACTCTACGCGTCTCTGCTCTTGCATTCTTTTTTATATCGAACAACACAAAAATATCTTTTACAATACGTGTTGCTTTTCCCTTTCTTCCGTGAAAATAAAAAAATAGTAAAATTTAATATTTCACCTACATTTACCAACCCTAGTAAATAACATTAATTACGCGGCTCAAAATATCCTATTGGAATTTAATGCATGGCTTATCACACCATCGCATCGCAAGAAGAGAAAGAATGTGCTACCGCCTCTATAACCTTTAAATCATGCGATTTGCGATCTGCGATCAGATCTCATCGCGAAATCGCATTGCAGATAATCAAACATGCCACGAAGGGTGACGAGGGAAAGTGCGATATGCGATCAGATCGCATCGCAGGGAAAGTCCAATCGTTGTTCAGCTGTCGGCAGATTAAAATTATCATTCCAACACTCCCCCTTAATTTTAACTGCTGGGTTTTTCTGCATACCCAGGCATTTCCTGAAATGATCAAAGCTTTTCTTTGCCAATGGTTTTGTCAGGATGTCAGCTAGCTGTTCCTCTGTTCTGCAGTGCTGCAAAACAATCTCACCATTGTTAACCAATTCACGTATGAAGTGAAATTTGGTGTCTATGTGCTTTGTCCTTTTATGAAAAACAGAATTTTTAGACAATGCTATTACTGAGCTATTGTCGCAGTAAATGGTTGTGCCATTTTCCTGTTCATGACACAAATCTCTAAGAACTCTTCTCAGCCATACTACTTGGCATGCTGCTGCTGTTGCTGCCACATACTCTGCCTCTGCTGTCGACAAAGCCACAACTGGTTGCTTCTTGGAAGCCCATGAGATGGCTCTCGATCCCATATGAAAGACATATCCTGATGTTCTTTTCCTATCATCAACACTTCCAGCCCAATCACTGTCAGTGTAACCTGTCAACATGAAACTTTCAGAAGAGGAGTATAAAATACCAAACCCCTTCGTTCCATTCACATACCTTAGAATCCTCTTGGTTGTCTGCCAATGAGTCTCTTTCGGTCTTTCCATAAATCTGGAGATTAAGCTCACAGCGTGCATAATATTCGGCCTAGTTGCAGTCAAGTACATAAGGCTGCCAACTATGCTCTTGTATAGTTTTGGATCAAAATCCTTGCTGCTGTCTTCTTTGGTCAATTTCAACCCCATTACAGTTGGAGTCATAGTTGCTTTGTTGTTCTGCATGTTAAATCTCTTTAACACTGCTTCTACATATTTAGCTTGAGAAATGAAAACACCATTTTCACTTTGGTTTACGTAAATTCCAAGAAAATATCTTAAGAAGCCCAAGTCAGTCATTTCAAATTCACTTTTCATGACTGCTTTAAAATCAGCAATGAGAGAAGCATCATTTCTTGTAAAAATCAGATCATCTACATATAAAACAACAATAATAATCTTACCATCATTCTCCTTTATGTAGAGTGTGGGTTCACCATCACACTTGTCAAACCCATTCTCGATCAGGTAAGCATCTATTCTGCTGTACCATGCTCTTGGAGCTTGCTTCAGCCCATAAAGAGCCTTTTTCAGTTTACAAACTTTATGCTCTTGGCCTTCAACTTCATAGCCTGGAGGTTGTTCAACATAAACCTCTTCTTTTAACACTCCATTCAGGAATGCAGATTTAACATCCATCTGATAAATCTTCCATTTGTGTTGTGCTGCAATACACAACAATGTTCTGACTGTTTCCATCCTTGCTACTGGTGCAAAGGTTTCATCATAATCTTTGCCTTGTTGCTGCTTGTAGCCTTTCACAACAAGTCTTGCTTTGTGCCTGTCAATCTTGCCTTCAGCATTGCTTTTGGTCTTATAGACCCACTTAACTCCAATGGCAGCTTTGCCTACAGGGAGGTCCACTAACTCCCATGTTTTACTCTTTTCAATTGCACCAATTTCTTCATTCATTGCTTCAATCCATTTATCTTCATTTACAACATCTTCAAAATGGACTGGGTCATCAACATGACAATATAAAGCGAATAATGAATTCAGACCGGTGTTGTTACTTACCTCTCCTTGTTCATAAATCTCATTCAGATTTCTGAATCTTGGTCTTTTTGGTGTGCTTGGAGTTCCATCCGAACTTGAGGGTATTTCTGATCCCTGTGGTGTGCTTGGAGAAGCACTTCCTTGACTTCTCAAGGCTGTTCGAATTCCAGATTGTGGTGTGGTTTGTTGTACTTGCTGTGGTGGAGGATGAGCCACCAAGGAAGGATTATTTGCTACTGTCCCTTCCTCTTCTTCTTTGTGAGACACAATTGTCTTCACATTCACTGTCTTCTCTAAGCTTCCATCCCAAGCTTCATCTTCAATGAACTGTACATCTCTGCTTACTATCAATTTCTTGGTGGATGGATTATAGAGTTTGTATGCTTTTGACTCATCACAGTAGCCAACAAAGACACACTTCTCCCCCTTACTATCAAGCTTCTTCCTTAGCTGATCCGGTACATGTGCATATGCCACACAACCAAATACTCTCATGTGAGTGACAGTTTGTTTTTGACCACTCCATGCCTCTTCTGGTACTTTGTTCATGACAGCTTTAGTTGGGTATCTATTCAAAATGTAAACTGCGCAAGTAACAGCTTCTGCCCAATACTCATGCGGCAAGTGTTTTGCCTTCAGCATACTTCTGACCATGTCAAGAATGGTCCTATTCTTTCTTTCAGCAACTCCGTTCTGCTGAGGTGTATATCTTGTGGTGAACTGTTTTTGTATGCCATTCTCTCTGCAAAAACGCAGGAAGTCTTGGGAGATGTACTCTCCTCCTCTATCTGTTCTGAGCACTTTGATATAATGCCCACACTGCTTCTCAACAAGAGTTTTGAAGTGGCAGAATTTCTCAAACACTTCACTCTTCTGTTTCGGCATATACACCCATGTCTTTCTGGTGTAATCATCAATGAACGTTAAAACATATTTATTTCCGGAAAATGATGGTGTTTGCATCGGTCCACACACATCAGAGTGAACTATTTCTAATGGTGCTTTTGCCCTTATACTCTTTCCTGCTGGAAATCTTTCTTAATGTTGCTTGCCCAAGATGCAGCCTTCACAAAGGCTGTCTAGTTTCTCGATCAATGGTAATCCCTTTACCATTCCCTTTCTGTGCAACAGATTCAGGCCTCCGAAATTGAGATGTCCAAATCTCAAATGCCACAACCAATTCATATCTTTCAATTTTTCCTGAAAGACTTCTTGTGTTACACCCGCAATAGTTCTGCCTTCCTTCAAATCTGCCCTGAGTTTGAGAGGAAACATTCTATTGCTGGTCATCTACACCTGTGCAATGATCTTCTTACTTGGAGGTATGTCTCTGATTGTACACAAATCATCTTTGAAGAACACATTGTAACCTTTGTTAATGAGTTGTCCAATGCTCAAAAGATTACATTTCAGACCAGGTACATAGTATACCTCTGGAACAATCATCTGTTCTCCATTTTTTGCTCGGATACTGACTCTGCCCTTACCCTTGACAGATATCGTATCATCAGTCCCAGTTGTTACCTCAGATTTCACATTTGCATCCAAATTGGCAAACATTGCAATATTTCCAGTCATGTGATTACTACAACCTGAGTCTAAGAACCAAAAATCTTCTTGTTTGTCTTGTGCTATGTTACATGTTAACAGCACATTCTTTGGGTTTTTATCTTCTTCATTTGCAAAATTAGCATTCTTCCTATTATTCATGTCACTTTGTTTTTTCCTACATTCATTGGCATAGTGCCCATATTTCTTACAATAATGACATTGGACTTGGGATTTGTCATACCTTTGTCGATGAGCTTGCTGTTTGCTTGAACCTTCATCTTGGTTCTGATTGCAGCTCCTTCTGCTTGTGCTTGCAGGATAATTTCTGCCTCTGTTTTGGCTTCTTCCACGACCTCTGTTATATGCTCTGCCTCGACCTCTTCCTTGGCCAAAAGACATCTGAGTCTTAAATGCTTGCTCAAAAGAGCAATCTGTTCCTCTGCTTAGTCTGTGTTCATGAGACAAAAGAGAAGCACTCAGTTCATCTACCGTGAACTGTGAGAGATCTTTTGTTTCTTCTATTGCTACCACAATAGATTCAAACCTTGAGGGTAAACATCTCAAGATTTTCTCTACAATCCTTCTATCTTCAAGAATCTCACCATGAGATCTTATCTGGGTTATTAGGCCAATAACCTGAGTGAAGAATGAATCTATTGTATCAGATTCCTTCATGTTGAGATTTTCAAAGTCTTTCCTCAACATCTGCAACTTTGCAGTCTTCACCTTCTCCATGCCTTGATAGGCAGTTTTGAGAATATCCCATGCCTCCTTGGATTTTGTTGCTACTGCAATCCACGGAAAAACGCTTTCATGCACTGATTGGAAGAGGAAAAAGAGAGCTTTGGCATCCTTCTTTCTGTCACCCTTCAACTGGTCTCTTTCTGCAGCTGTCAAAGCAGCCAACGCTGTTGCATCTGCAGGTTCAGCATAGCCAGTTTCAACCAGCTCCCATATTCCTTGAGAAGCAAACAATGCTTTCATTGTTATGGACCAATAACTGTAATTTTTCTCATTAAACTGTGGCAGTTGGGAATTCGTCAAACCAGTTCCAGCATCTGCCATCTTAACCTGTATTGGTAAAGAAGAGATACAAACTGTATTTTGAAAAACTAGCAAAAAACTTTCTCTGCCAAAAAAAATGCTCAACAAGCTTCTTACAACTCCTACAGTGAAAAAACAAACTCTGTGTTTTTGAATCACTGAGTGCCTAGACTAGCTCTGATACCATGATGGAAATTTCTGTTGATTTCAAACACACAAACAAAAAAAATAAATAACACAGAGAACAACGCTCTAGTTTTCTACAGGATCTTTATTATAAAACAATAATAAAAATTGTTACAGAATTTGTCTTCCTCAACTCAGAGGGATTTACAACAGGAACTTCAGTTCCAGAACCTAAGTCCAATATCTCAGAAAACTAAATAGTTCGGCACTGCTGTGCGTTGCAAGAAGAAAAAGAACTTCTTGGCTCAAACTCTCTACACTCTCTACGCGTCTCTGCTCTTGCATTCTTTTTTATATCGAACAACACAAAAAATATCTTTTACAATACGTGTTGCTTTTCCCTTGTTTCCGTGAAAATAAAAAAATAGTAAAATTTAATATTTCACCTACATTTACCAACCCTAGTAAATAACATTAATTACGTGGCTCAAAATATCCTATTGGAATTTAATGCATGGCTTATCACACCATCGCATCGAAAGAAGAGAAAGAATGTGCCACCACCTCTATAACCTTTAAATCATGCGATTTGCGATCTGCGATCAGATCGCATCGCGAAATGGCATCGCAGATAATCAAACATGCGACGAAGGGTGACGAGGGAAAGTGCCATATGTGATCAGGTCGCATCGCAGGGAAAGTCCAATCTTTGTTCAGGTGTCGGCAGATTAAAATTATCATTCGAACAAAGAAGAGGCCATAGTTACCAGAAACGGGACGGTAGCCACCGTTCCCGGAAAAACACGCACAAGAAACACAACGGCACGGGAAACGCCGTTTTCTACGGCCGTTTTTGTTAACCTGTATTTTTCCAGAGCTCAGTTCGTTGTAATTTGTTTCTTTTAGAGTTCGTTCTCAGCTCTATTTTTTTAGCTCTTTGCATATATTTATTTAAAAATTTTAGGTACCAAATTCCCTTCGTGTGTGTTCATAGATTCCTGCAATGAAGCATATGTTTACCATTGAAGTACCAAATGCACCAAATTTTAATAGAATCCACAAGGACGAGAATTTCTGCAAGAGCTGTGCTGAATTTCAAACGCTCTGATTCGATGGTCTTTGGGCCTTCGGATTCTTCGCCATGCATCTCATCTAAGGATTTTTCTATCATATTCTGAATTGCCTCTACTTTTTTCTTAATGTCTTGGAGTTTGGAAAAGAGTTCTATAGATGTAACATTTGGATATTCTTTATGAATGTAAAAGTGTTTGCCGTGGTTTGCATCATTCACAAAGAAACCTGAAGAGTAGAGTTTCACTAAGCTCATCAAACTGAGAACTACTAGCACTCCTAATAGCAATTGAAGACCAGATACCAGCTAGCACTCCTAATAGCAATCGAAGACCAGATACCACCTAGGTCGATTTCCATTTTTGAAAACAAGTTAATCTCTGCATTAATTTTAAGTTAATCTCTGCATTAATATATATGGGTAAAACTCATAGCTTAAACATAATTCCATATATGGTTTAAGAAGTGTACATTTAATTGTAGATTTTACTTATTGTTTTTCATCGAATGGTATATTTTGGTCTTGGGTGACATATATATACAATTTTTTTAAATTTCCACACATAAACAATGAAGACATATATTTAATGTTCAATTTGTTAAGCATCAGTAGTATAAACAGTATTCAATTTATTTAATTTTTATTCAAATCTCAAATGTTGTAAATCTAGTTTAAACTATATTGAAAATTGAAATTAAATCTGTGTTTTTCATATTTTTGTTGTTTTTCTCTCTCCTCGTTTCTTGCATGCGGAACCTTCGAACTACGTTTCTCGTACCGTTGTCGTTTCTCGTCTTGTTTCCGGTTTCTCGTTTCTGGTAACATAGGAAGAGGCTACGAAAGTAATTTTCTAATAGGATTAGATTACTTCGTGGCGTGGTTCACTGGAGCGCTCGAATTTTCCACACTGCGCGCCAAGAAAAGACAATAATCTTCACTATCTGAACTTCATCCGTGTTTCATACATTACTACGAAGTTTGTGGATGGCTACTACCTTCTCTATATAAACCCAAGGGAAATAAATAACTCATAGTGAGAAGTTTTCTGCGTGCTATGTTTTCTGCGTGCTATGAGATTGACAGAGGTCAAGCTCGGTGCAGAATTACCTTACGGAAATAAGAAAAAGAGTCTCAAATGTAGATGTGCTATGGTGAGACTGCGTGATGACATTCCACCATCTCTATTGAAAGTGAAAAGGAAATCTACACATGTAAAACAAGGAGGCTTGAGGGAGTCATTTCAATAAAATAACAAACCACATCGATTTGTATCGCCCATATGTTCATAGATTCATCTCATCACGAATGTTTGATGGCATAATTGTCAAATCTCATAATACTATTTTTATCACATTATTGTCATGTAGTCATGCGCATTAAGCATGTGAGAATTTTCATTCCTATCCATTGACTCCTTTTTCCGCTATTGGACACTAATATATTTTCAATGTGACGCGGCAGTATGAAATCGTTGAAATATACGATGCCATTTTTTTCATCCTTTCATGCATAGTACACAGAATGTGAATAATGATAGCAATGGACGATATTTCCACAATCTTTGGTGAAGGTGACTCCTCGTGACACGTGAGGTTGATCAAGTGTACACTCTGCAACTCACACGACTTCAAAAATTGGATTTTAACGGTTGCGTGTTGAGGTTTCTTTTGGATATAGCGGCACTCTTTTGAATACAGCCATTTAAATTTCTACTGTAGGACAATCAGATGGACACGTCGTAACGCCAAGAGGAGTGACGGACATGAATACACCTCTAGTTGTTAGTATTTACTTAAATTGCATTCCAACACAACCAAATTAGAGCTTTGGAAAACCAAAAAGAGGGAGGAAAATCGAGTGGCAGCCGCCGCTAAGACCGTAAATCAGTGGCGTCACTGATTTTGGTAGAAGGCAATTTTTTTAAAGTGTGATAGAGATCGATAAAAAAAAATCTTGCTTATGCACTAAACTTGAACATCTAAAACTGCAATTATGCTTCAAATTTCTAATAATTCATGTAAAGTTTATTGCCAGAAAGGAGGTTCGCAGGTAATTTACTGAGAGGATTAGGTTACTCCGTGGCGTGGTTTATGGTATCTCTGAAATTTTCCGCACCGCGCGCCCAGAAAAACGATAATCTCATATATAATTGCTCCAACTGCATTCTATAACATGATTGTCCTCGCTCAATCTCCAGTTGACTGCTTCCTTTTTAAAATAAAATCTCTTCAAAATAATAACGTGGTTATCATTTAAAAAAAACAAAATATTTTCTAAATTTTTTTTTAAATAATAATGTGGTTCATTCAAAAAAACAAAATATTTTCTAAATAAAAATCTGCGCCAATAAAAAACAAAATTTCATTATCTATATATATATATCACTAATAAAATAACATAAATCTATTATCTAAATATAATTTATCTATATATTATATAAAATAATTAAAAAAAACTTATATCCTAAAATTATTTAAATTTCTTATTATTTATTTTGTCTAAAAATTATCAAATATTTTTGGCAGTTACAAGGTGTAATTTATAAAAACTGTATATCGAGATTTTCAATGTATTGAATCTTTGAATTTAAAATTTTAATCTATCTATAACTTCAAAAATGTAATTTATATATATATATATATATATATATATATATATATATATATATTTTTGAAAAAATCAAATCTAGTGATTTTTAAATAATTTTTCAATTTTTACATTCTAAAATAAGTTTGAATCTCAAAAGCTTTGATCCGTCTAAGGCTTTGTAGAACCGTGATTAAAATAAAATTATTTTAAACATTTACAACAATTATGAAATTTTTATATAATTCTTTTAAAATTTTATAATATTTATCTATAAATTAAACAAATTTATAATTTGAATATAAACTATTTTTTTCCCATACTAGCATAAATGATAAATAAAAACATTAAATTTTTTATTTTGTTTTTTTTTTTTTTCCTATGAAAACTCAAATATCTTCGTGATTAAATTCAACATAAAACTAAAAAGTATTTCAATTGCTTATCCAAGACACTCTATCAAGTGCATGGATTAACTAATGAACTTGTGGATAATTAAAATTTAATAGGTAAATACCATATTTCTATTTATAATTAAAAATAATTGAGGAAAAATGATATTTAACATGTAACACCATTTTTTTTTAGTCTTTACGAGACGTATTATATTGACCACTTTGAGTTGGCAGAGATTTCAATCTTATGAAACCCCTCCACCCAGATGAGGTTTTGGTTGTCGACGAAGATTTCCCTGGAAGAGAAGAAGGGGTGGGCAGGGGAATCAAAAGAATCGATCCTAACGTTCAAGTGGATAATCTAAATACTATCAATAGTGTGTATACTTAGGAATAACTGGAGGGTAGGGAGACATACTTAGGAATAACTGGAGGGGAAGGAGACATCAGGTATCTAGTGGCTGGATTGATTTGTAATATCTGAAGAATTACGTGAACACGATCTGAAGCCGGTATTCTGCCAAGCATTGGCTCAGACCACTAGCGAATCCGCTTGGAGTTAGCTTGAAAATGGCTTTGAAGGCTTTGGCTACAACATCTCGATTTACGGTCCAAAGCCAAAAGCTGGTGGAAAGAATTGTAGGTCTAAGGATGAAATTCATGGATACGTTCTACTTAAACTCAAAGGAATTTAAAGTCAAACTTAAAATGAAATAGAAAGGAATTTGGTCATATTTCGAAAGAAAACATGCCCTGGAGACCCGCATGCAGCAAGTGAAACAACATATCATTATGGATGACGCACTAGTGCCTTCATAATGGAAGAAGGAAAATTGATTAACAAAATAAATAAAATATGCAAATCCATTGCTCCCTTTATAGAGATTTTCTATGGAGAGGAGCTAAGAAAATAAAGATGGTCAGTTGTTGTTTGGGAAAATATTTGTCCCCAAACTGGTTTGGGGTTTGGGATTGAGAGCTCTGAATATCTTGAATATGTTATTGGGAGCTAAACTATAGTCGAGGTGGTTTAAGAGAGGAAATGAAATTTGGGACAGGAAATATTATCACACTATTTTTCAGTTTGAATATTTAAGAGCTATAGAGTATCTCTTAAGTTCCTCAATATGGAATTTAGCCCGGAAAAACTACAATCTTATCCAAAGCCATGCCTTATGTGAGATTAGGAATGTCTACACCACTCTTTGCTAGAAAAAAAACTTGGAAATAGATGCCATGGCTGGGACAATGGGGAACTCTGAGGGCTAGATGAACTTAATTTAGAGAAACATTATACTACACTCGAAGATTTATGGAAACCATAACCTATGATTTGGAGAGGTAGAAAGTGATAGAGGATTGGCTGATGCACCCAAGCTGGACTGCCCAACCCTCTCCTTCTCAAGGGTTACAAAGTCATAAAATTAACATTGCTCATTTCTCAAGACCAAGATATGCTCAAATATTACAAATTCATAAAATTAATATTGCTCAAGACCAAGATACACTTAAGTGGGGTTATGAAATTATTGTAGTTTCTAAATCCTCATTTAAAATTTTCCTTATCTTTAAATTTTTGGAGCCTCTTTAGACCATGCCATCTTTCGTTTCAAGCCATTAATATCATGCTCAATCATGTTATCTAAATGTTCAAGTCTTCTTCAAAAGCCTTAAGTGTCCATCTACTTACTTTCACATGCCCAGTTCTTAATGTCTTCACAAGTGCACATGCAAAGATAAACTAAGTGAACTTCATAATGACCGTGCTGCACACTCTTTGTTAGCAGTCAATGTACAGTCCATGCCAATAATGATTGTGCAGTCATGCCAATAGTTATTGCATAATCCTTACCCTCAGTGATTGCTCAGTCCCCGCCAACAACGATTGTACAGTTCTCACTATGAGTGATTGCATAGTTCCCAATGATAGCAATCCTTTACATATAGTGATTGAGCATTCCTGCTTGACAGTGAAATTATACTTCTTCAGGTAAAAACTGTCAAACTGTTGTTGGAATTTAATTCCAAGTGCAACATAAATAGCTAGACCAAAATCCGATTTTCTGTAGATATTCCAGACTGTTGGATGCCTCAAAGTCGTGCTTGATATTTTGCACATTAATGTGCATTAAATTTTCAGCATTAAATTCCCCTGCAACAACCGACTTCATTTCTTCAAAAGGCATCACCGCTTGCTGCATTCAATACGCTGATAAGCTTTAGAAGATATTTTTATTATCTTATTGTTTAAAGTCAAATATGTTTTAACATATAAATGTAATGAATAGCAGTTCTTTCGAATGTTAGAAGAATGATAGAGAGTCTTTTCTGTAACGCATAATAGTGATGAAACTGTAATTTTCTGAGATAGTGAGAAATTGGTTTGTGGAACTGAAGCGTTCCTGTTGTAATCCCTTTGTCAAGAGGAAGATGCTCTTCAGCATAATCTCTTGTGAAAATCCCTCTATGTGAGCAAGACATTTTTGTAACAGTTGGTTTATTGTTAATGAATACAAGTTTTTTTTTGTGTGTTGCTGAGACACCGTAAGCAGAAAATAGTTTCTCGGTGTCAAAACAAAGTGTTGCTAAAACACCAATTTCAGCGTTGCTGAAACATCGTTGCTGAGACACTGCAAACAACAACTGGCGAAACTGCGTTGCTGAAACACCATATTCCGCAAACGATTCTTATTTCCGCTGTGTTAAAAGCAGAGTATTGTTCTGTTTTTCAGTTTTGTTTGGAATGATCAGAAATTCCCAACATGGTATCAGAGCTGGTCTAGGCACTTAGTGAGTCAAAAACAGAGTTTGTTTTTCACTGTAGGAGCTGTAAGAAGCTTATTGAGAAGATTTTTCTCCAGCATAGAAAGTTTTTTCTTGTTTTTATTTATACAGTGAGTATCTCTTCTTTATTTATACAGGTTAAGATGGAAGATGTTGGAACTGGTTTGAAAAATTCCTAACTGCCACAGTTTAATGGGAAAAATCACAGTTATTGGTCCATAACAATGAAAGCATTGTTTGCTTCTCAAGGAATATGGGAGCTGGTTGAAACTGGCTATGCTGAACCTGCAGATGCAACAACATTAGCTGCTTTAACAGTAGCAGAAAGAGACCAGTTGAAGAGCGGCAGGAAGAAGGATGCCAAAGCTCTCTTTTTTCTCTTCCAATCAGTACATGAAAGTGTTTTTCCATGGATTGCAGCAGCAACAAAATCCAAGGAGGCATGGGATATTCTCAAAACTTCCTATCAAGGCATGGAGAAGGTGAAGACTACAAAGTTGCAGACATTGAGGAGAGACTTTGAAACACTCAGCATGAAGGAATCTGATACAATAGATGCATTCTTCACTGAGGTTATTGGCTTGATAACCCAGATAAGATCTCATGGTGAGATTCTTGAAGAAAGAAGGATTGTAGAGAAGATCTTGAGAATTTTACCCTCAAGGTTTGAATCTATTGTGGTAGCAATAGAAGAAACAAAGGATCTCTCACAGTTCACAGTAGATGAACTGAGTGCTTCTCTTATGTCTCATGAACACAGGCTGAGTAGAGGAACGGATTCCTCTTTTGAGCAAGCATTCAAGACTCAGATGTCTTTTGGCCAAGGAAAAGGTCGAGGTAGAGAAAATAACAGAGGTCGTGGAAGAAGCCAAAACAAAGGTAGAAATAATCCTGCAAGCACAAGTGGAAGGAGCTGCAATCAGAACCAAGATGAAGGTTCAAGCAAACAGTAAGCTTATGGACAAAGGTATGACAAATCCCAAGTCCAATGTCATTATTGTAAGAAATATGGGCACTACGCCAATGAATGTAGGAAAAAACAAAATGACATGAATAGTAGGCAGAATGCTAATTTTGCAAATGAAGAAGATAAGAATCCAAAGATTGTGCTGTTAACATGTAACATTGCACAAGACAAACAAGAAGATTTTTTGTTCTTAGACTTAGGTTGTAGTAATCACATGACTGGAAATATTGCAATGTTTGCCAATCTGGATGAAAATGTGAAATCTGAGGTAACAACAGGAACTGATAGTAAGATATTTGTCAAGGGTAAGGGCAGAGTCAATATCCGAGCAATAAATGGAGAACAGATGATTGTGCCAGAGCCATACTATGCACCCGGTCTGAAATGTAATCTTTTGAGCATTGGACAGCTCATTAACAAAGGTTACAATGTGTTCTTCAAAGATGACATGTGTACAATCAGAGACATACCTCCAAGTAAGAAGATCATTGCACATGTGTAGATGACCAACAATAGAATGTTTCCTCTCAAACTTAGGGCAGATTTGAAGGAAGGAACAACTATTGCAGCTGTAACATAAGAAGTATTTCAGGAACAAGTGAAAGATGAGAATTGGTTGTGGTACTTGAGATTTGGACATCTTAATTTTGGAGGCTTGAATCTGTCGCACAGAAAGGGAATGGTAAAGGGATTGCCATTGATCGAGAAACTGGACAGCCTTTGTGAAGGCTGCATCTTGGGCAAGCAACATAAAGAAAGCTTTCCAGCAGGAAAGAGTATAAGGGCAAAAGCACCCTTGGAAATCATTCACTCAGATGTGCGTGGACCAATGCAAATACCATCATTTGCTAGAAATAAATATGTTTTAATTTTCATTGATGATTACACCAGAAAGACATGGATGTATATGCTGAAACAGAAGATTGAAGTGTTTGAGAAATTCCGCCACTTCAAAGCTCTTGTTGAGAAGCAGTGTGGGCATTATATCAAGGTGTTCAGAACAGATAGAGGAGGAGAGTACATCTCCAAAGACTTTCTACGTTTTTGGAGAGAGAATGGCATACAAAATCAGTTCACCACGAGGTATACACCTCAGCAAAACGGTGTTGCCGAAAAAAAGAATAGGACCATTCTTGACATGGTCAGAAGTATGCTGAAGGCAAACACTTGCCACATGAGTATTGGGTAGAAGTTGTCATTTGTGCAGTTTACATCTTGAATAGATCCCCAACTAAAGCTGTCATGAACAAAATACCAGAAGAACCATGGAGTGGTGAAAAGCAAACTGTCATTCACATGAGAATATTTGATTGTGTACCATATGCACATGTACCGGATCAGCTAAGGAAGAAGCTTGACAGTAAGGGGGAGAAGTGTGTCTTTATTGGCTATTGTGAAGAGTCAAAAGCATACAAACTATATAATCCATCCACCAAGAAATTAATAGTATGCAGAGATGTGCAGTTCATTGAAGATGAAGCTTGGGATTGAAGCTTAGAGAAGACAGTGAATGTGAAGACAATTTTGTCTCATGAAGAAGAAAAGGAAGGGACAACAGCAAATAATCCTTCCTTGGTGGCTCCTCCTCCACCAAAGCAAGTACAACAAACCACACCACAAGTTGGAATTTGAACAGCCTTGAGAAGTCAAGGAAGTGCTTCTTCAAGCACACCACAGGGATCAGAAATACCCTCAAGTTCGGATGAAACTCCAAGCACACCAAGAAGACCTTCAGAAATCTGAATGACATTTATGAATAAGGAGATGTAAGTAACAATACCGGTCTAAATTCATTATTCGCTTTGTATTGTCATGTTGATGACCCAGTTCATTTTGAAGATGTTGTAAATGAAGATAAATGGATTGAAGCAATGAATGAAGAAATTGATGCAATTGAGAAGAGTAAAACATGGGAGTTAATGGACCTCCCTGAAGGCAAATATGCCATTGGAGTTAAGTGGGTCTACAAGACCAAAAGAAATGCTGAAGACAAGATTGACAGGCACAAGGCAAGACTTGTTGTGAAAGGCTACAAGCAGCAACAAGGCAAAGACTATGATGAAACCTTTGCACCAGTAGCAAGGATGGAAATAGTCAGAACAGTGTTGTCTATTGCAGCACAACACAAATGGAAGATTTATCAGATGGATGTTAAATCTCCATTCCTGAATGGAGTGTTAAAAGAAGAGGTTTATGTTGAACAACATCCCGGCTATGAAGTTGTAGGCCAAGAGCATAAAGTCTCCAAACTGAAGAAGGCTCTTTATGGGCTGAAGCAAGCTCCAATAGCAAGGTACAATAGAATAGATGCTTATCTGATTGAGAATGGGTTTGATAAGTTTGATGGTGAACCCACACTCTACATAAAGGAGAATGACGGTAAGATTCTTACTATTGTTTTATATATAGATGATTTGATTTTTACTAGAAATGATGCTTCTCTCATTGCTGACTTTAAAGAAGTCATGAAAAGTGAATTTGAAATGACTGACTTGGGTTTCTTAAGATATTTTCTTGGAATTGAAGTAGACCAAAGTGAAAATGGTGTTTTCATTTTTCAAGTTAAATATGTAGAAGTAGTGTTAAAGAGATTTAACATGCAGAACAACAAGGCAGCTGTGACTCCAATTGTAATGGGGTTGAAATTGACCAAAGAAAACAGCAACAAAGATTTTAATCCAAAATTGTACAAGAGCATAGTTGGCAGCCTTATGTACTTGACTGCAACTAGGCTGGACATTATGCATGCTGTGATTTTAATCTCCAGATTTATGGAAAGACCGAAAGAGACTCATTGGCAGGCAGCCAAGAGAATTCTAAGGTATGTGAATGGAATGAAGGGGTTTTGTATTATATACTCCTCTTCTGAAAGTTTCATGTTGACAAGTTACACTGACAGTGATTGGGCTAGAAGTGTTGATGATAGGAAAAGCACATCGGGATATGTGTTTCATATGGGTTCGGGAGCCATCTCATGGGCTTCTAAGAAGCAACCAGTTGTGTATTTGTCAACAGCAGAGGCAGAGTATGTGGCAGCAACAACAGCAGCATGCCAAGTAGTGTGGCTGAGAAGAGTTCTCAGAGATTTGTGTCATGAATCAGAAAAGGGCACAACCATTTACTGTGACAATAGCTCGGCAATAGCATTGTCTAAAAACTCTGTTTTTCATAAAAGGACAAAGCACATAGACACCAAATTTCACTTCATACGTGAATTGGTTAACAATGGTGAAATTTTTTTGCAGCACTGCAGAACATAGGATGAGTTAGCTGACATCTTGACAAAACCATTGGGAAAGAAAAGTTTTTATCATTTCAGGAAATGCCTGGGTATGCAGAAAAACCAAGTAGTTGAAATTTAGGGGGAGTGTTGGAATTTAATTCCAACTGCAATATAAACAGCTAGACAGAAATCCAATTTGCTGTAGATATTCCAGACTGTTGGATGCCTCAAAGTCGTGCTTGATATTTTGCACATTAATGTGCATTAAATTTTCAGCATTAAATTTCCCTGCAACAGCCGACTTCATTTCTTCAAAAGGCATCACCGCTTGCTGCATTCAATACGCAGATAAGCTTTAGAAGATATTTTTATTATCTAATTTTTTAAAGTCAAATATTTTTTAACATATAAATGTAATGAACAACAACTTTATCGAATGTTATAAGAATGATAGAGAGTCTTTTCTGTAACTCACAGCAGTGCTGAAACTGTAATTTTCTGAGATAGTGAGAAATTCGTTTGTGGAACTGAAGCATTCCTGTTGGAATCCCTCTGTCAAGAGGAAGATGCTCTTCAACATAATCTCTTGTGAAAATCCCTCTATGTGAGGAAGACATTTTTGTAATAGTTGGTTTATTATTAATGAATACAAGTTTTTTTTTGTGTGGTGCTGAAACACCGTAAGTAGAAAATAGTTTCTCGGTGTCAAAATAGAGTGTTGCTGAAACACCAGTTTCAGCGTTGCTGAAACACCGTAAACAACAACTGACGAAACTGCGTTGTTGAAACACCGTATTCCGCAAACGATTTTTATTTACGCTGTGTTAAAAACAGAGTATTGTTTTGTTTTTCAGTTTTGATTGGAATGATGAGAAATTCCCAACAGCTGTGAGATTATAGGTCTTTTATGCAGCGTTGGGTCAACAAAAAAGACAAGTAAACTCGAGTTGCTGGTCTTTACTAACATTGCATTCAATATACACAACCAAATTATATCCTTCGACGAAAACAAATTGCAGATAACACCTTTGAAAATCCAAAAATAATTACAGAGAACACCTTTGAAAATCCAAAAGGAATTCAATATACAACCAAATTCCATCCTTGGACGAAAACAAATTACGAATTAACAGCTTTGAAAAACCAAAAAAAGAAGGCAAAGATAACACATGGGCAGCGGCGCCTATTACGGATCGGGTAATCACGTGGCCATACTTTCTAAGTTACTGATTTTGGTAGAAGTCTTAGTTATTGATTTTGGTAGATGTCGAGAGTTTATAGGGATGTTTGGGATTTTAAAAAAGGGATAAATTTGAACCCTACTAATGCTTCTATTATATTTCAAATCTCTGCTTATTCATGTAAATTTTATGGCCAAAAGAGGGTACGCAAGTAATTTTCTAAGAGGATTAGCTTACTCCGTGTCGTGGTTTACTGTAGCTCTGGAATTTTTGACGCTGCCCGCCAACAAAAGACAATAATATTATTTGAACTTCACTCGTGTTTCATACGCTACTCCCCTCGGTTCATGTGTGTGGACTACTACTACCTTGTCTAGGTATATAACGTGTGACTGGCCTGTGGTATCCGTGCATAAAAACCAAGCAAGCTCATTTGCAATTGATTGCGCTGTGTTTGAGTAGTGTTTGTTCATTGTATTGTGTTTAACTTGCTTCCTGGTCTTAGCAATGGGGGGAAGAACAATAGATATTTCGGTTTCAGTTGCAGCAACTCTAGCTTTAGGATTACTGGTTTATCTTCAAGGTGGTACTCCCCCAATTCAAATCTACTCTATTTTATGAGAATTAAGTTAACGAGCGATGTATATATCTTACTTATATGTCATCAATAAATTTGTTTTCTTTCCCAACCGTAGGAGTTGAGGCCGCAACATTTGTGATCCAGAATAAGTGTTCATTCACTGTGTGGGGCACGGGAATTGCCGTAGGTGGCAGTTAAGTGCTCACACAAGGCCAGTCATGGAGTGTCGACGTGCCCACAGGGACAAGTGCAGGGAGAGTTTGGGGACGTACGGGCTACTCTTTCGATGCATCTGGTAAAGGCAGCTGCAACACTGGTGACTGCAGTGACTTGCTCAGTTGTCAAGCCGTTGGACGGTCTCCTGCAACGCTGGCTGAATATTGTCTGAATGGGGCCAACGGTCGAGACACATATGAAATCTCTCTCGTTGATGGATTTAATCTGCCTCTCTCCATAACACCCTCGAAATTTAGCTGCCCAACCGTTGACTGCAGGAGCAACATAACTGCGAGCTGCCCTACAAAATTGAAAGTGGTCGATGGATGCGATAGTTCTTGTGCTGTTCTGAATACTCCCATCCATCGACCACCTCCTAGCTGGCACTCGCTATGCTGGCGCATTTTCAAACCAACGCTCACTAATTTTCAAACGATCCCTCGCGCCAAAGATTCATTTGCTCCATTCGCTCTCCCAAAACAGGTCCTCTGCAACCCTCTCGAGCATTCGCTTCTCCTGCTCACGGTGCTGATGAGATTAGAGCCCACATCGACGGGCTATTCTTTGTTATATAAGACACTCCTCTCCCTGGCCTGCTCTAATCTCATCTTCATTTACATATTCTGAATCACTAGAAATCTTTGTATCCATTCCACTGTGATTGAATTCCATTACTATGTGTTTGAACGAGAAAATGTCTCATCACCACCACCACAAACATCATGAGCAAGGGCACCACCATAGCAGACACCATCAGAACGAAGAGGAAATCAGAAGGCCGGGAATTGTTAAATATGGTGAATCGGCAGCCTAGGGAGCAGATTTGTACGTTGTAGACTACGAGAGGGCTATGAAGGAGAAGAAACATCATAAACAGATGGAGCATGTAGCGGAAGTGGGAGCAGTCGCTGCGGAGTGTTTGCAATGGTGAGATATCTTTTCGAGTCCTTAATCTCAATTTTCAACCCATATACAGACCTGAATTTATTTTAATATACCATAGCTAATTCTGACAGAGATCCATTAAAAACAAAGCAATACATATAGGGGATATCACAGAGATCACGATGGTTGATAATGCCAATAAATTCGATCAATGGGATTTAAAGTTTAAACTAGTGATTTTTTTGGTAAACCACTGTTAAATTTAACTTGATTATTGATTTCTGCAATATTTCGTAATAGGATGAACTGAAATATTTCCATAATTTGCAATTAAGGGAAGGATTAGCTTAAATTATCAATAGGATAATGATAACCGTTATAAAATGAATGTGAATATTGATATAATATTTTGTGTATGCAGTATGAGATGCACGAAGCAAAGAAGGATCCAGAGCACGCTCATAAGCACAAGATTGAGGCAGAGATTGCAGCAGCTATTGCAATTGGAGAAACCGGGTACGCCTTGTACGAGCATCACCAGATGAAGGAAGGTCATGGCAAAAAACAACACCACCATCATCACCACCACTAGCTGCCCACAACAAAGAATTTAAAATAATTTCCTTCTTTAGCTAAAGAAGTTAGTCATTATTTGATCATTGGTTTCAGCGTCTTTTGTTGTTTGAACTTTATATTTAGTGTGGCATTATGGGGTTCAGATGAAAATTGAAATTGAAGTCAACTGATTCATCTGTCCTCTTCCATATTTTCATATCAGTGTGCTTTCCTGTATGTGCCTTTCAGATCCATGAGACCGAATCTGTTTGAATCGGTTTGTTTTATGAAGCCAATAAAGATTTTATTGTAAATAATCCATCACATTGTGAAACAGTTATCATATTATTGTGAATATGGAGTTTCTGATTCTTCAACATTGTTCCAATATTTTATTTAAGGTAGAACTTGTAGAATTTAAAAAAAAAATGGAGACTGATCAGAGTCAGGTTAAACAATTTACTTGATTTTTATTAATCAAATTACTAAATATTTACAAATTTTACAATCCTGTTAAATTCAACTTCACCATGAAGACTTTGACATGAACACAATTCACTTTCAGAAAAGCCATTGACAATGTTTGCATTGCATGAACCCAAAATCTTTTTAAATTGTGAAAGGCCATCATGGACAATGTTTGCATTGCATGAACCCAAAAGCCCCTTAAATTTTGAAATGTTGATATCATGAAGGCAATGTCTTTAATAGTAACTCTGTAAAATTTATCCCTAACAGTTTTTGCTATATAAACATCGAATCGATGATACTCACACTTTATAAAATGGATTGAATCTTGATCAGTCGAGGACAGCTTTTGGGGTTTGAAAAAGGAATATCGGACGAGAGAAGAAGAATTTGATACCAGGTCGAAGGGATATTAGGGTTTGGAGAAATGGTCTTGTTATGGGAATTTGTTTGAATAAATAGGACCTATTTTGCTAGTACAAATTAAGATAGAATCTCAGCGCCTATGTGAGTCAGGATGTGGGCTCAAGCAACATAATATAATCAAACAACTTTATTCATCATACTGCAAACAAATTGGCAGTAGTATGGAGTAATTATGAAATGTGGCCCTTTGTTTATAATATTTCTGTCATGCTAGAGGCTTCCTCCCTATTGTCTCATAATAAAAGATTATAATGTATCCCTGAATATTCTAGTCTTTTCCAATGCTAATGGCTTAATTTTCCCTTGTACTGGGGGCTTGGATGTTATTGCTACTTAATAGCATAAAGTAGGAATTAATTCAAAAGATTAGAAACTACAATTTTAGCATGGGTTCTTCAAGTTGTTGCTTCTCAATTAGACAATCTGATCAGTGTCTCTGGCATAAGTTCAGTATTTAGCCTTTAAATTTCCCATATATTTTGAAAGGTTTTTGAATTTTCTGTTCCTTCTCATATACTTTTTAAATTCACCTATTTTGAGCTTGCTCCTCAGGGATCAAATGGTGCATCACTTGAGTTCCTGAGAGCTGATACGGATTAGTACCTTTTTTATTTAGTAGTTGTATTTCCTTTTTTTCCACATAAATATTCATCTCCTCCACTAAAAACAACTGCAAATTAGAAGATAAATGGGTCTGTAGACCGACTGCAAAGGACTGCCCGTGATAGAGAAACAAACTAGAGTTTTGCTGGCTCGTATGGTATATGCGAGGGGTTTCATATTTGAGGGTAGAATCTGTTTATTATAAGGACATATTGTTAACTAATGTAGATTCTAAAACAGAGGATGGCTTGGAAAAAATAGTATTGGAGGAAAAAATTTCCTAATTCTCATTCTCCAGGTTTAGATATGAATATGGCAGCATTTTTCTTGTCCTTGGGAGACCTAGTGTATGTTTAGGTGTTGAAGCAATCTTAGTGTATGTTCAGGGGTGGCGATTTTCAACGCCATCACAGCAGAATTTTTTCACAATCAGTGAATAAAAAACAATGAGAAAGCCACCGGCCATGGGAAAATGGGAATAAAGGCGTAAATAAAAGCAAAGGGAATCAAAGGGCAGAAGAAAAAGGAAAAATGCAACAGCTTGGACTTGTGGACAAAACTGCAAATAAAATAAAAATTCCAGACCACTTCAGCAGGAATGGCTTGTATAGTTTTGAATCCAGTGGACCTCTATATGTCTCGCAATTTCCTCAAAGTCTACACCAATTTCCATGGACTTGTTGTGCAATGGTTAGTGATCAATGTGGATAATGGTTTCCTTGCCCATCATATAGTGCTTCCACTCCTTAACAACTTGAACCAGGGCATAGAGTTCCTTATCATATGTAAGGCAGTTCAAGACAACCAACCTCCCCGCCCCCAACCCCTATGATACATATTAGAATGATAGCATACCGACTTACCCCTTGCCATCAAGACCACTCCAATAGCATATCCACTTGCATCTTTCTCCAAATCAGGACATGCCATTAAAATGGGTCCTGGAAGCCAATTCCTCCAATTTTTCCACCTAGAAACTACCAAGATAGATGTCAAATTATATAATAATCCAATCCAAATGACCTTTCTTCATTGAAAATTAAGATCATATTGATTTCATTTCATTTCCCCTTCTCATCAGTCACAATAGATGGCTATCAACACGTTACATTGAAAAAATATTTTCTAAGTTATCCTTACTGTGAACCTTTTCAACAAATTCTTCAAGGAAAGGAATAGACTCAGGGCATGATAGTTAGGGAAAATGTTGTTCAAGATCAGGTACGCAAAGAATATTATTATAACTCCTTGCATAAGTTCTATTTATGTTAGTTTGGTTGGGGGTGGTAACATCTTCTTGGACACTAAAGTAGTTTATTTATTTTCCAGGTAAATCAACCTGTTTCTCTTTTGGAGAACGCGATAACACATGCAATTTCCCATTTCTAAAATTTTGAAAGTAGCACTTCAAAACCCACCCGATTTCAAAAATCCCAATACCCTGCCTATTTCCCCATTCTAGGTATAATAGGGATAATTCCAAAACAGATAGAAACAAGCAAAGTATTTAATGCATCGTTAATCTCTACCTAACCAATGTGATAGAAGTGACTAGTAGGTATTTAACCATAAATAGAAATAATGAAGGGTTTTGTTTGCAGAAATAATCCCAGAGTTGCTTTTGCAAACTGGCGTACAACTTGTAGGCTTGAAAACAAATGCCTGTGAAATGTTGCCTGCTCCAATGTCTTATCAATTAAGTTTTGGTCTTTCTACGCTTGTTTTACATTCTTATATCTCTTTTGCCAATCCTCTCTTGCACTACGGTCTGCTTCTTAGACAGTAGTTGAGTTCAAAGTCAGGAACTCATGACTTTGCAAAAACTGCAATTTTATTTCCCACTAATTTTCTCACTCTTGACTTGTTCCTGTAAGATTCATATAAGTCCACATACCCTTAGAGCCTCCACGAATTTTCATGGACGAGTTCTGGGCACATTCTCTTAAATCATTTCCAATGAGAATGGTAGTACCCGCTTATGCATAAGCAGTAGCAAAAGTCAATGTTGCAGTAACCTGCAATAGTGAATTTTCAGATGAGTTTTTTATGAGAGAATTAGTAAATCCTGCAGACATAATGGATCCACTGCCTGGTTCAGTAAATTTCTCCTTACCCCATCAGCTACAACAAAAAGACTGACAACAAGAGAATTTCGTAGACTGGGCTTTACAAGCAATGCATATCCATCAATTATTGCCAGTGATAAGCTCCACAAGAAGGGCCATTGGCTTGTAGGTTATATGGTTAATTTTTGTGTTGTTTATAGACTGTTGGGTCCCTATAATACTAGTGATTACCCCATTACTATTGTAGTTATACCCCTTATTTATATTGTTGTGCCCCCATTACCCACATATTGTTATTAATGTGCCCATAGAATCCCTCTATTGTTATTTTTGTGGCTTTATATTATTATTGTTAGGTCGGCTGGATTATATTGTGACTCCATAGACTCCTATATATAGAAAGGAGGTTTTGTTATTTGAATCATCCAAGAATTGTTCATTTATGTAATCTAAAGGAGGTTGCCCCCTCGAAGAGGCTGAATTATAAGGCGTGGATCTCTCTTTTCTAT
Source organism: Pinus tabuliformis (assembly GCA_031772625.1). Classification (NCBI taxonomy): domain Eukaryota; kingdom Viridiplantae; phylum Streptophyta; class Pinopsida; order Pinales; family Pinaceae; genus Pinus; species Pinus tabuliformis. Next base: position 27,265,418 of record CM062807.1, read on the forward strand.
CTTTTTGTGAGCTGGCTTCATAACATTTGGTATCAGAGCTTTGGATTCTAGGGTTTCGCTGCTCCAAACAGGTCATCGTGTCATTTTCGCTATAACTTTTTTTCTGTGACATTTCAGAAGTCGCAAAAAAAACCCATTTGAGAAGAAGTCGCACTGAACCTTGGGTCCGAATTTCAGAGCTTTTCGCGTGACATTTTTGGAGATATGATCTCAGGAAGTTGGTCTTTTTGCAGACTCCTGAATTACACTCAAAACAGGTGACCTGGGGAAAATCGTCATAACTTTCTTTCTGAGCATCGGATTGAAATTTCGTAAGAAGGTCACTGCGGGAGATTGTGCATAACTCTTTCTTGGAGAATCAAATTTGGTTCAAACTAGTGGCATTGGAAAGAGGACACAGAAGGCTACTACAGGTCACAATTTCAGAACTGGATGATTTGAAATTACAGAGGTACATCAGATTCAATATCAGGCTTCTACAAAGTAAAAAAAGGTGTGTAGTTTTTATTTTTTATTTTTGCATAAGCTTGGTTTGAAGGAATTCAAAGGGCCTAGTAAAGCATTATTATTGGTAACTGATGCCCCGAGGAAAGAAAATGCAAACACCTAGTAAGGAACCTGAAAGCTCTAGCATGACTCATGAAGAAGAGGAAGAAATGCTACATGATATATCAAAATTACAAGAACAAGTGCAACAAATGTCACGCTCACAAAAGCTAATAGATGCTAAGATAAATGGCGTGGAATCTAAGATAAAGGGCATGGAAGCTAAGATGGACGATTTGAAGATAGATTTGAAGACAGATTTGAAGAAAGACATGGCAAGTTTGAAGACAGATTTGAAGACAGACATGGCAGATTTGAAGACAGATTTGACACATTTTCTACAAGAGATACTTACTAATGGTGAAAAGGTTGTAAAGGAAACTCATGATGTGAACAAAAGAAATGTTAATCATGATTCCATAGATTCTAATGTTGGATCAAAGACCCACCATATTCCAAAAATCGATATGAGGAAGTTTGATGGCAAGGATCCCGCCACATGGATATTACAGATGGAGCAGTTCTTCGATCTCAATAATGTGCAAAACACACAAAAGGTATGTATGGCAACTTTATATTTGGAACCAAATCAATTTGTATGGTATCAATGGCTTTGCTCTCGTAAACAATTTATCACTTGGGCAATTTTTACGGAAGAATTGATAGCACATTATGAGGATACAAAAAGCAACACTTTTTTTAGCCAATTGATAAGTCTCAAACAAAAGGGTTCAATAATGGAGCACATTGAGGAGTTCCAAAAATTGAACATAAGGGTAAAAGATATTCCAGAGCAGCATAGGATTGATGTGTTCATAGGGTCTTTAAAGGATAATATCCAACATGATGTTCGACTTTGGGAACCTGATTCATTAGAGAAGGCATTCAGGTTAGCAAGAAAAATGGAAAGCAAAATTATGGCAACCAGGAAGCATACCACTCACAACTATAAAGACAGAAGTGTTGTTGCCCCTAGTCTTCCACAACCTATAAGGTTGACACCACAACAATTGGAAGAAAAAAGAGCAAAAGGGCTTTTTTACAGTTGTGATAGCAAATACACTAAAGGTCATAAGTGTGCTGAGAAGAAATTATTTTACATAGATTGTGAAGAGGAAGAAGAAAAGGAGCAAGAAAGGTCAAAAGAAGAAGATATACTCCAGGAACAAAGCCTAGATGAAGAACAAATAAATCCAACCATATCTTGTAATGCATTGGCGGGAATTACCACTCCTCAAACCATCAAGATAGAAGGACAAATCAAGAAGAAAAAGGTAATAGTGTTGATTGATTCAGGAAGCACCCACAATTTTATTCATTGTAGGGTAGCAAAAGAATTGAATTGCTTCCTATATCCAGCACCAGAGTGTCAAGTGATGATTGCAAATGGAGGAACAATAAATTGCTCTGGAAAGTGCCATAATATCAAGCTATCCATGGGAGAATATGTATTGACTAGCCCAATGCTTTCCATTCCAATGGGAGGTGCTGATGTTGTACTAGGAGTCCAATGGCTACAATCCTTGGGTACAATAGCTTTTAATTTTCAAGAACTTTTCATGAAATTTTCTGTGGAAGGAAAGGAAGTTGAATTAAGGGGTATTGCAGGGAAACCAGGAAAGATAATCAGCTCTAATGGTATGACAAAGCTTCTAAAAAAGGAGCAAAGGGGTGTAATTGCACAATTATGTTCGCTAGATGTTTCCACATTGGAATCATCTATTTCTCCAGATCTCCAAAAAGTCCTGGACAATCATTCCAAGGTATTTGAGACTCCCAAAGGTCTCCCACCTATGCGTGATCATGATCATGCTATTCATCTGATTCCAGGAAGTGTTCCTCCAAACATCAGGCCGTACAGATATCCCTATGTCCAAAAAAGTGAAATTGAACGTATGGTTGCAGAAATGCTAGAGGCTGGTATAATTCAACCGAGTCAAAGTTCTTTCTCTGCTCCAGTAGTATTGGTGCACAAGAAGGATGGATCATGGCGCATGTGTCCGGATTATAGGGAGCTCAACAAGCTCACTATTAAAGATAAGTTCCCCATTCCTGTCATTGATGAATTACTGGATGAATTGCATGGATCAATTTACTTCACCAAGTTGGATCTTCGTTCAGGATATCATCAAATCAGAATGAAGATTGAAGACATTCCGAAAACGGCATTTAGAACTCATGAGGGTCATTATGAATTTTTGGTCATGCCTTTTGGCCTTACCAATGCACCTTCAACATTTCAAGGTTTGATGAATTCAATTTTCAAACCATTCCTTAGAAAATTTGTGTTAGTATTTTTTGATGATATACTAATCTACAACAAGTCTTGGAAGGATCATGTTGAACATGTTGACAGGGTGCTACAACTATTGGAGGAGAAACAATTATATGCAAAAGATCCAAATGTTTCTTTGGAGTCCAGGAGGTGGAATATTTGGGTCATATTGTATCTCATGAAGGAGTTAAGGTAGACCCTAGCAAAATTAAAGCCATTAAGGAATGGAAAATCCCCACATCCATAAAGCATTTGCGCAGATTTCTTGGGTTGACAGGGTATTATCGCAAGTTTGTTAAGAATTATGGGAGAATAGCAGCACCTCTAACAACATTATTGAAGAAAGATGCATTTTCATGGACTCCGGAAGCAACAAAGGCCTTTGAACATCTTAAAGAGGCAATGTGCCAAGCACCGGTCTTAGCTACACCGGACTTCACAAAAACCTTTATTGTGGAATGTGATGCTTCAGGAAATGGAATTGGTGTTGTTCTAATGCAAGATGAAAGACCCATTGCTTTTGAAAGTCGTCCAATCAAGGGAAAGTTTTTAAGCAAAGCTATTTATGAGAAGGAAATGTTGGCAATACTCCATGCACTTAAGAAATGGCGACCCTACCTAATGGGAAGACACTTCAAGGTAAAAACAGATCATGATAGCCTTAAATACTTTTTAGAACAAAGATTATCCTCTGAAGAGCAACAAAAGTGGGTCACAAAGATGTTGGGTTATGACTTTGAAATCATCTACAAAAAAGGGAAGCAAAATGTGGTGGCAGATGCACTCTCAAGAAAGGATGAGGATGTGGAAGCATTGTTGTGCGCTATTTCTATTATCCAACCAGATTGGATAAATGAAGCAAGGGAGGAATGGAAGAATGACGAAGAAGTGTGGGCACTTATTCGAAAGCTACAACAAGATTCCAGTACGTCTGATACATTTAGCTGGAAAAATGATTCGTTATGGTACAAAGATCGCTTATACCTCTGTAAGAATTCCCAGCTAAAACAAAAGATTCTTATGGAATTGCACACTTCTCCCTTAGGAGGGCACTCAGGATTTTTAAAAACTTACCACAGGGTTAAGAAGGAATTTTTTTGGGATGGCCTTAAATCAGATATTCAAAAGTTTGTGGTAGAATGTTTGGTTTTCCAACAAAATAAAGTTGAAACAATTAAGACACCGGGTCTATTACAACCTTTATCCATTCCAAGCCAACGTTGGGAGGAGGTATCAATGGATTTTATCACAGGTTTACCCAAGTCTGAGGGAAAGAGTGTCATCATGGTGGTAGTTGACAGACTTACCAAGTATGCACACTTTTGTGCATTATCACATCCATTTAAAGCCAGTACAGTTTCTACTGCATTTATGGAAACAATTCAAAAGCTACATGGAAACCCAAAGATTATTGTAAGTGACAGAGATCCCATTTTCACTGGAAATTTTTGGACACAATTATTTTCTTGTCTTGGTACTCAGTTAGCTCATAGCTCATCTTATCATCCTCAATCTGATGGGCAAACTGAGATAGTAAACAAATGTTTGGAAGGATATCTTCGTTGCTTTGTATCTGATAAACAGACACAATGGGTCAAATGGTTGCCTCTGGCTGAATGGTGGTATAACACTTCCTTTCATACAACAACAAAAATGACCCCATTTATGGCACTTTATGGGTATCAACCACCATCCATCACATCATATTTAAGAGAAAATTCTAAGGTTCAGGCAGTGGAACATCACATCGAACATCAACAACAAGTCCTCCAACTCTTAAAGGATAACCTCGTGTTGGCACAGAATAGAATGAAACAACAGGCAGATCAACATCGCAGTGAAAGAAGTTTTGATGTAGGTGATTGGGTATTCCTACGGCTACAACCATATAAGAAAATGTCCCTCAAGCAAGCTAAGAAGGATAATAAATTATCACCAAAGTATTATGGTCCGTACAAGGTGTTGCAAAAGATTGGTACTATGGCATACAAATTGGAGCTTCCTGCAGCTTCTCGATTGCACCCAGTTTTCCATGTTTCATGTTTAAAGAAGGTTATAGGCGACAAGCTCCCAGTTCAAACAATATTGCCAGAACTTGACGAGGAAGGAAAAATTATATTGGAACCGGAAGCAGTTATAGAAACAAGAACTCGACAGCTACGAAATCGATCAATTTCAGAGTACCTTATCAAGTGGAAGAACTTATCCGCTGAAGATTCCACATGGGAGGATGAGAATTTTATGCAGAAGTATCCTGAACTACTCAAGCGTTGAGGACAACACTTTTTTGAAGGAGCGAGGCATGTTGGGTCCCTATAATACTAGTGATTACCCCATTACTATTGTAGTTATACCCCTTATTTATATTGTTGTGCCCCCATTACCCCCATATTGTTATTAATGTGCCCATAGAATCCCTCTATTGTTATTTTTGTGGCTTTATATTATTATTGTTAGGTCGGCTAGATTATATTGTGACTCCATAGAATCCTATATATAGAAAGGAGGTTTTGTTATTTGAATCATCCAAGAATTGTTCATTTATCTAATGTAATGGAGGTTGCCCCCTCGAAGAGGCTGAATTCTAAGGCGTGGATCTCTCTTTTCTATCTTTTTGTGAGCTAGTTTCATAACATAGAAATTTAGGGGGGCACACATTTGGGAGAGTGTTTGTTGTTGCAGCAACATTAAGAACTTAAACCTTAAACTATGTATAGACAAAAATATGATTGGGTATAAGTATGATGCATCTAAATCAACGATATGGATGTTTTTGTTGTTCCTCAAGGGGCTGACCTTAATATTTCATATCAACATATGTCCAAGATCCCTAAAAAGAACATGCTAATATAGAAATGGACTCTAGACAATCTAGGTAACCTTTATCTTAGCTCTATGACTCTTCGTGAAGCTATACAGAGACTTCAGAAAAATATTCACTCACGACAAAAATAGAACAAAGTAGGTTTGGAGCAATTCACTAAAAAATTAGTATTGAATTCTAAAACATGAAAATACATTTACATGGGACTGCGGCTCATTCACCAAGTAAAAGAAAGGTTTTACACTGATTTACACTTACGTGGAATAACACACAATAAAACACAGTAACTGTTGTTTTCACGCCCCCACCAAAATTTGCTCCACCATTTTCTCCTTAGAGACCCTCGCTCTTTTTCTCTTTAACTCTTACCCTCTCTATACAAAATGACTTTTACATTCATATGTAACTGATCATACTATTTTACATTTAATTCATGACAGAGCAAAATAATTAATATGATGTTGTTGTTGAGTGTGATCAGAATCACGCAGGTGTTTGTGGAGTGTGGGAAATAGTCACATAATGAATGCTTGCCCATATCTATCTAGAAAAATACATTAAATTCTTTAAATTCTTTGTTGCATTTCAAAATGGTTCACACGACACTTCTGTTTTGGCTTCAGTGCTTCCATCTTCAAGCAGAGACGTAACCTGCAAAAATACTTCTGACAAGTATAGCTGTTGTCAGAGTGTTTAGTGCAGTGGTTGGGATTAATATTTCCAATAGCTATGACCGTAAATCAACGTCACTTTCTGTGTCACTGATTTTGGTAGAAGGCAATATTTTTAAAGTGTGATAGAGATTGAGAAAAAATATTACGTATACACTAAACTTGAACATGTAAAACTGCAATTATGCTTCAAATTTCAGTCAATTCATGTAAATTTTATGGCCAAAAGAGGGTTTGCAGGTAATTTACTGAGAAGCCAATTTTTTTAAAGTGTGATAGCGATCGAGAAAAAATATTTCTTATAAACTAAAATTAAACATCTAAAACTGGAATTATGCTTCAAATTTCTGTCAATTCATGTAAATTTTATGGCCAAAGGAGGGTTTGCAGGTAAATTACTGAGAGGATTAGCTTATTCTAAGGCATGGTTTATTTTATCCCTGGAATTTTCCTCATGACACCCCAAGAAAAGACGATAATCTCATATATAATTATATAATTGCTAAGTGCATTCTATAACTGAGTATGATTCTCTTTTCGTAATTTATTTCAAAATAAAAATAAAATCATGCGGAACAATAAAAAGAAAAATATCATTATCTATATATATCCTAAAATAAATCTATTATCTAAACAAAATTTATTCATATATTATATAAAAAAATTAACAAAAAAATTATATGCTAAAAACATTTAAATAGTATTATTATTTTACATTTTGGCTTTTTTTAGATATATGTTTTAATCTATTTTATCTAAAAACTATTAGAGATTTGGTGTAATTGCAAGGTGTAATCTACAAAATGTGTTTATGGAGCTTTTCAAGGCATTGAATCCTTGAATTTAGGATTTTAATCTATCTACAAATTCAAAGATGCAATTTAATATGTATATGTATATGTATATGTATATGTATATGTATATGTATATGTATATGTATATGTATATGTATATGTATATGTATATATATATATATATATATATATATATATATATATATATATATATATATATATATATATATATATATATATATATATATATATATATATATATATATATATATAAGGAATCAAATCTTTTGAGATGAAAACTATTTTTCAATTTTTACACTCTAAAATAAATTTGTAGCTTGAAGGCTTTGATCCCTCTTGTACTTTGTATATCTGTAATTAAAATGGAATTATTTCACATTTACAATAATTATGAAAATTTATATATTCCTCTTAATATTTTATAATGTTTATCCATAAATTAAATAAGTTTGTGTTTTTTTATATAAACTATTTTTTCATATGCATTAGTTAATGGTACAAATGATGCTTTTAATGGTACATAAAAGCAGCAAGATTTTTTGTTTTTGTGTCGTTTTATTCCTCATGGTGGCTTAAATATCATCATGATTAAATTCAACATAAAATTAAATAGTATTTCAATTTCTTATCCAGGACACTCTATCAAATGCATAGATTAACTAATGAACTCATGGATAATGAAAATCCACTTTCAATTAGAAATAATATTGGATAATTAAAATCTAATAGCTAAATACCATATTTATATTTATAATTTATAATTAAAAGCAATGGAGGAGAAATGATATTTAACATGTAACTCCATTTTATAGTCTTTTCCACACATATTATATTGACCACTTCGAGTTGTTGGTGGGGATTTCAACCTTATTAAATCCCTCCACCAAGATGAGGTTTGGATTGTCGATGAAGATTTCAACCTTATTAAATCCCTGGAAGAGAAGAAGGGTTGGGCAAGGGAATCAAAAGAATCGATCCTAAGGCACAACAATTTTGTAACCTTGTTCATCAACTTCAAGTGGACAATCTAAATACTATTATTAGTGTGTATACTTGGAACAATTGCAGGGGAGGGAGACATTAGGTAGCTAGCAGACTAGATTGATTTGCACTACCTGAATACTTACGTGAACGTGATCATTTTCCTAAAGTCATTACTCTACTAAGGATTAGCTCAAACCACTAGCCAATTCACTTGGAGTTAGCTTGAAAATGTCTCCTCATAATCAACCCTTTAAATGTGAAGGATTTGGCTACAATATCTCGGTTTATGGTCCAAATCCAAAAGTTGGTGGGCAGAATTGTAGGTCCAAGGATGAAATTCTATGCATATCTTCTACTTAATCTTAAGGAATTTAAAGTCAAACTTAGAATGGAATAGAAAGTAATTTGGTCATATCTCTAAAGAAAACATGCCTTGGAGACCTACATGTAGCAAGTGAAACAACATATCATTATGAATGATGCACTGGTGCCTTGATAATGGAAGAGGAAAACTCATTCACAAATAAATAAAATCTTCAAATCCATTGCTACCCTCTATAGATATTTTCTTTGGAGAGGAGCTAATAAAGAAAAAAAATGGTCAATTGTTGTTTGGGAAAAGATTTATGTTCTCAAACTGGGTTGGGGGTTTGGGACTGAGAGACCCGAAGATCTTGAACATGTCATTGGGAGCTAAACTATGGTTGAGGTGGCTTCAGGGAGGAAATGAAATTTGGAAATAATTTGGGACATGAGATATTATCACACCACTTCTTCTCAAGGACCATGGGGAACTCTGAGGGCTAGATGAATTTACTTTAGAGAAATAATTGACTAGAATAGAAGATTTATGGAAATAATAACCTAATTATATGATTTGGAGAGGGTGGAAAATGATAGAGGATTGGATGACACACCCAGCCTTGACTTCTTGGCCCATTCTTGCTCAAGGGTTACAAAGTCATCAAAATAACATTGCTCAAGACCAGGATACAGTTAAGTGGGGTTAGGAAATTGTTGTAATTGCTACAACCCCCTCCAAAATTTTCCTATCTTCAAAATATTGAGGCTTCTTATGATTATGCCATCCTTTGTTTCAAGCCATTAATGTCATGCTCGATCATGTTGTCTAAGTATTCAATTATTCTTAAGAAAACCTAAGTGTCAATCTGCTTCTTTCACTTGCGAACTCTTAATGTCTTCACGAGTGTGCATGCAAAGTTAGGCTAAGTGCACTTCATAATGAATTTTTTGCACACTCTTTGTTAGCAGTCAATGTGTCATCCTTTCCAACAGTGATTATGCAGTCCTGCCAATAGTGATTTCCAAATCCTTACCATTAGTGATTGCGTAGTCCCCGCCAACAATGATTGTACAATTCTCACTGTAAATGATTGCATAGTTCCCAATGACAGTGTAATGACATCCTATGTAGATAATGATTGAGCACTCCTTGTTGACAGTGATATTATACTTCTTCAAGTCAATACTGTCATACCTCTTAGTTGGATTCAATTAACTATTGACTCCTAGTTTCCCGACATGCAATAAGTTAACTCACAAATCCTAATTGCATGTTTTCTCTCCCTATATAGAAATTCTAGCTCAAAGATTGTCTCACATTCATCTTTTTCTTTTGAGCTCTAAACACGTTTGGAGCACAAGGAGAATTCTCTCATTCGCGGATGCAAGTTGGGTTAGTTTCTTAATTGTCGCTCTTTCTTTAGCATCTTTCGTTTTCACTTTCTCTTCCTTTTTTCAAGTTTCACATTTTCCTTCTTTAATTCTTGCATGTGTCACTTGTGTTTTCTTTTCTTTTTGCATGTGTTGCTTTCACTCTTTCATATGTTGGTGTCGCTTTCTTTTGCATATCTTAAGAGCACCTTGGAACACCTTTTATAGGCAGATCCAACACACTCTCTTGCATTAGTTGATGTTATCTATCATAAGAACATGTGATGGAAACTCTCTCATATCATAACACCTTTTGATTACAGTTGACACTTGTGTCACAAAGGCTTAATTCCTAACTATCACACTTGGAGGAAAGTGTCATTTTATTGCCACTTTGATGTATGCATGTTGGTTTTGGGTACTATGCATATCCTTTAAATGTGTTTTATTGTAAATATGTATGTGTGATCATGCTTGGGACCTATTTGCATGCACTTACCTTCTCCTTCTTGTCTCAGTAATCTAACACTTAGTTAATTTTGGGCTTCTTCCTTGTCCTCACATCGTGTGCAAGTTATGAACACCTTTAACATTTAGTCAAGTAATGAGAACATTGTGCACTTTCAATTCATATTTATGAGCCTCTTATTGCTTACAATTTCCCTTTGCGCCCATCTTGAGGAAATCCCCCTTCACATTGTGCATTGTGCATTTTTTGGGCACAATCAATCAACCCTTGTTGCTTACACTTGCTCTCCACGTAATGCCTTAATCAGTCTTGCCTTCATTTCATATTGTGAAGTCCTAGAGTATAGGGTAATTCCTTTGCCCTTGAATTGGTGACCTACGAATTCCCCAAAACTGCCTCCTCAATCAATTTTGCCTTGCATGATCACAATGCCCAAGCATCTCACCCTTGTCTCCTAGACTTGCCCATTGTGCAGGGCATTGCCTCTTTCTCTTACCATTGTGTAATGAAAACTTCTAGTGCTAATACCTCCATCTCTTATCTCCTTACTTTGTGCTCTACATCCAAGAAGGCTCCTCTCTCAGTCTTTGTGCACTATCCCATCATAGTAAGCACCTTACATGAGAAAATAAGATAGAACAAGTGATTTTGGGGACTGTTTTTGTCATTTCATGAGTGAAATCCATTCGTAGGTGCTATCATCCTATCATGGCAAGATGATTCTCAAGGAGGTCATCAAGAAGAGGTTATAAAGAGGACACTTGTGGAGATAAGACACAAAGATGCTATGATGTAGGAGTAAATGAATCTTGGACCATGATAGAGAGATGAAAAATCATGTTGAATTAGAAGGTTCTAATAATTATCCAAAACCTTTGGATGTTGAAGATGAAGTACAAGTCAGATTAGTCATGAAGATTGAATACATAGCAACAAAGAGAAGAGATTGGCATTGACACATTACAATGAAGTCTCATGTCACAGTTGCCAAATTGTAATTGTTTAATGTGTCAACATAAGAGTGTTGTTTTGTCACATTATTAGAAAATGTAAAATGTGTGGAATCCCAAGGGTCACACATGGAATATGAAGAGTCACTAGGAAGTCCAAGAGTAATGTAGGATCTCAAAAGTCACATGGGATCTCAAGAGTTATGAGGGAGGTCAAGAGTCATATGGGAGGTGAATAACCACCTCATTTTTTATAAATAAACCCTCCTAGCCCAGGAAAATGACTTTTCACCTTGACTTCTTAATCTAGGCATAGGAGAGAATATCATTCTTTGGATAAAAAAGTTGTGGATTAATGTTCCACTATTCAGGCTAACATTGCATCATTTTAATTGTGTACTTGTAACTTTCACTTAATATTTAAAGCTCCAAGAGTTGACACTCTTTCAGCATGTATCATGGATGTTGTAAGATTATTATTTTAATGTTTATGGTATATGTTTACGTTCATCCATGCTAAAGAGAATGAACTATTTAATTGGATTTGGTATACATATTGTTGAATGTGTGTGGTTACTTGCATTCATGATCGTTGTTACGTCGTGAACTATTTTGAAGGTTAATTAATGACACATTCTATTCTCCTATGCATATTTATTAGGATAGTACTATCAATTTTCTTCTAAGGACTCACTTTCTCTCTTCTTTCTTGTGAAAGTACATTATATACATTGCATTGTATGCTTCATGGTGTCAACCTACTTGCTTGTTTCAAAGGTTGTGTGAATACTCTCTTATGTTGTTTAGCCAAGGAAAATATTTAAGTTATGGTAGTCAAGACTATCATCTGGATGGGTCTCCTACTCCAAATGATGTGAGGTGTAGTTGGGACTTCATATTGGAAAGGCCCCCTATATATTTGCAGTTTCTAGTACTGTCAACATTTTGGGGCTAGAAGGAGGGCCAGATGACAAGATGAGCCCATGGATGTTGTTTTGAATCTTTCATATTGAATGGCTCATCCCAAAATCATAGTCCTCCAATGTTTTGTTAAAAGTGGAAATATTACAATCCACATGGAACTAATTCATGACTTGTCACATTTCAAGGTCAATGGCGAGGGTGGAACATCTAAATTCGAACATACATTTTTGTTTCTTAATTTTTGTTATTTTCATAAACTCAATTGTGAATATGTTTATTGCAGATTATTCATCCTCCCATTTGAAGGTTGTGCTAAGAAAATGATGTCATCCCTTACCATCTACATCTATTCGTTCATTCAAATAAATTTTTAGAGAGCTTCATCAAGCTTTTGATAGGTAAAATTATAAAGATGTTTTTAAAAGGATCAACCAACTTAGAATGAAATTGGATAAATTCTTAGAAGATATTCTTGATCAATTTCATCACCTTTTCTATGAATTTTTAGAAGAAGATGTGGATAGGGATTTCACGGGTGAAAAGTTTCAGTGTTTGGTTAATATCTCTATTGAAAAATTTGAATTTGAAACATATTTAAATCTCATCCCTAATTTGGTTTTCCAACTTTTCCTAGTCATGGGACACCTCAAATATCGAAGGAGGAATCTGCTCCCCATTATGTCCCTTCTCCTCCCCCTTGTCATTATTGAAAAGTTTAGTCTCTAGTGCTATTGTTGAAGTTGGGAAATTCCAAAATCAAGTTCTTGGTCCTCTTCTTCCTTCACCTAATTTTAATGATCAAGATTTTATCTAAGAAAACTTTGAATGTTCTCATAATCTCATGGACCGTAGTGTGAAGGTTTATCCCCTAATTTTCAAGGTGACATAAACATGCATAATTTAAATCATGAATCTGATTTGATTGAAATTATTGATTCTTCCATGGATACCTGTCATCCTTTATCATTTACACCTCATGGATCCGTGTAATTCGATTCATTTGATCAATCCATTCCACCACCATTTTCTTGATACACTCTTGATTTTCAATCTGGTGGTTCAAATAGCGATCAGGTACAAGGTGGTAATATATCACAGGTGGAGGATCAAAAGGATGAAGAGTCTTTCCATATCTCTTCCCTTTTCAAATTCCTTTATGTTGAGATGATGTTTCTACATTCTTGATGAATCAAGGATATTTTTATCTTGGAAATTAGTTGAATAAAACCAAATCTCTTAACCAAGATAAGGTCTTAGGAAACCATCACCTTGAAAAGAATAACTCCATCACTTCAAATTACGATGAGCACCCAAGTACATTGGATGATCTATTTCTTCTGCAAGAGGACTTCTATTTGCAAAGCTTTGATCTAGAATCTAATCTAATCATAGAATAGTTTCTCATAGAAATTTCTTTCTCATCCCACAACCCTTATGTCAAGATGTGTGTAATAATTATATTAATATATCATGTTCCTCCAATGAAAATTTAGATGAATTAGATCTCAATGCCATACAAGGTATTAAGGCTTCCCATGATGAATAAGATGATGTGGTAGTCATTGAATATATTTCTTACAATTTGGTTAATCTATTTGGTGATGTTGATACATCCACTGAAACTATTGGTTCCAATAATTGCCATCTGATTCATAATGAAATTGCTTACATAATTGATGATAGATGTCCTCACACAAATTCTTATATGACCATTTTTTCAAAATCCAATCATCTAACATTGGAAATTTTAGGGACATATCAAAAAGTTTAGGAACTTCAACTTTAGTTAATGGCTATGTTAGGTTCTCGCAATCCTGATGAGATATTTGAACTAGGTGAGATTATAATTTTCGTGCATAATTCTTTTCTTAGTATTCTATCACTATATTTGAACTCACTCTTGAAGCATTTTAAGCATTTTCAAGATGTTTTTTCTTATTCCTCAAGATAAATTTTCTAGATTGGGTGAAAGATTCTTGTTTGGATAATTCTTCTTCATGGAATCCCTTGTATTAAAATCAGGGTTAGAGTGCATACTTTAAATAAATGTCGATCAACATTAAAGCCTGTGATTAAGATTATTAAGAAAAAAATCATCACCAGTTTAAATATTTGTCTGTGTCATTTTTTTTTGTGAATGATCAGTTTCTTATCTCTCTTGTAATATTATGAGAGTAATCAATTTTCTGGGAAAATCAATCCTTTTGAGTCTCATTCAATGATCGAATCATTTGGCAGAGCAAAGTTGTGTGCTGAAAAACTAATTCCTTACATTGATATGAATGTTGGATGTGATTTGACATATGCTTCTAATCTTTTTTCAGCTTGGTATCCTAATTGGTTTCCCCAACTTACGATGCCAAAAATTGTTTCTAATCCCCCAAGATTTCATGTTTCTCGTCTATCTTGTAATCGAATACAAAGCGAACAAATGTAGAATTGAGAATATTATATTCCAACCCACCAATCTAATCATAACACCAGTTATAACAAATGTATTTCAACTAATCCTTTTCCCAGCGGTGCATCTCATGATATTTGTTTTAAATTTTTTGATCTTGTTAAGGCCATAAATTCTTATGATTCATCATTTCACTACTCAAATGCTTGTCAATTAGTTTAGGCACTTCACCTTTTGTTTATGGTTGTGTTAAGTCCACATGATCTTGAAAAGGTTTTTGAACAAGATCATACCAAATTTCTCTTACAAGATTCTCCCCATGACTCGATTGTGCTGATTGGAAGTTCATTTTCCCATGTGTTTTAGGGTTTTCAAATAGGTTGTTTCAAATATCAGGATCAAATTGCTAGTTGGCTAGAGGAATATTACTTGGAAAGCTCTGTTTCCAATAATAAGTTTTGATCTTTCTTGATGTTTTCTAAGACTAAAAAAACTAATCAATGTACATTCATGAGAAATATTCAAGGTTTGTATGATCGTTGTTCTAATAAACAAGTTAAAATTTCACACTGATTAAAGGAAGAATTTATGGCACACCTTTTTATTAGTAGGAAATAACTTCAATTACTTGTGAAACTTATTCAAGTTGACATATTTATTTCTACACATTGTTTTATATTATTTCTAATCACATATATCTTTCTACTTGCAGGTTGGGAACAATTTAAATGACTACATTGGAAATTTGACTTTACATGATCCTGACCTTCTAGTTAAATGGATCAGAGTTTAGGTTTAGTTGCATTATAGTCACTTCTGCATCACATTATAACAATTTTTCCTGCATCCCCTTTCTCGTTTGAGTTTTGTTCTTTGCATCCCCTTACAAGTTTTTACATGTTACTTTTCTTTCATCCTTTCTTTCTATGTTATTTCATGTTTCTTTCACTTCTTTCCACACGTTTTGTTTTAATAAGGCTTTGTGTGAAAGTCGCCTCGTTTGGCTCTGAAGTAATGTGGATAAAGTATTAAAAGGGGGCACGATGATGAATGACAATGATTGGTTAAATTTTAATCTCTTTCTTTTTTGTGCCTAAATATATTATGAGTCCATGATGCTTAGATGGAAAGTATGACTCATTATGGAAAAAATCTTTAGCGGAACTATGTTGCTCATACCTATGATATGATCTTCATTCCTTGAATCAATTGTTTATATTAATGGGTTTTTAACATGTCAGTGAAGTCGAGCAGCGAATGGAAAAGATAAATACTTAAGCAAGCACATTAATTTTAGAGGTATATATACAAGAGTCTCTGCAAAACAAGGAGTAACCTCTCTTGCTCATTAATAAGTTGGGATCCCTCTTCTTCCCTCAGTGAAATAAAGGCCTATAAAATTCCAATGAGCATAAAGTTATAAAATAATAAAGGGTGAAAAAAGAGAAAGGCTTCCAATGCAGAGTGGTGAAGCTAAAAAATCTTGTTGGTAGCAAATAAATGCTTGTTACTTCTTGAAGTGACTCCGTCGGGGTACTAAATAGGATTTTTGGTAGTGGAGTAACACTAGAGATGACACTAAAACTTTTTTCATCATAAACTCGTGAATATGTACTATCCTTCTCCCCAATTGAAACAGTTAAGATATGGAAAGTTTTATAAATGTGTTTGAGCTGATGAGAGGAATAGGAGAGACTACATATATAACCGGCCTAAGTAAAGAATCTAGGGTGATCTATAGGATGAGACAATACTTCCAAAAATCTAGAATCCATGCCTAAAGTTAGACCTAAATAGAGAATTAGGGGTTCTTCATGTGTGTTGCTAAGTGTTGTAGTTGCTACAAACTCCTCCAAAAATTTTCCTATATTCAATTTTTGGAGCCTCCTTATGATCATGCCATCCTTTGTTTCAAGAAATTAATGTCATTCCCAAACATTTATTCTAGATTTTCAAGTCTTCCTTAAGGAAACCTACGTGTCGATCTACTTGCTTTCACATGCCCAATTCTTGATGTCTTCACAAGCACACATGCCAAGACAGGCTAAGTGCACTTCATAGTGACAATGTTGCACACTCTTTGTTGGTAGTCAATGTGCATTCCTTGCCAACAATGATTGTGCAGTCATTCTCAAAATTGATAGCACAATCCTTACCATTAGCACGATTATGTAGTCCCTACCAATAGTGATTGTGCAGTTCTCACTAATAGTCGTTGCGCAGTTCCCAGTGACAGTGTAAGGGCATCCTCTGCAAATAGTGATTGCAGACTCCTTGTTGATGGTGAGAGTATACTTCTTCAAATCATTAATATCACACCTCTTAGTGGTAATCAATTCACTATTGACTCCTAGTTTCTTGACATACACTAAGCACACTCACAAATCCTAATTGCATGTCTGCTTTCCCTATATAAAAATTCTAACTCAGAGTTCATCTCACAATCATATTTCGCATTTGAGCTCTACATACTTTTGGAGCACAAGGAGCATTCTCTCGCTCATGGATGTAAGTGTGCCATCATCAGGGTGAGTTTCTCAACTATTGCATTTTCTTTTGCATCTATTCTTTTTGCTTGCTCTTTCTTTTGTAAGTGTCATTTTTCCCACTTTTATTCTTGCATGTGTCACTTGTGTTTTATTTTTTTTCACATGTGTTTATTTCACTCTTGCATGTCTCATTTTAACTTGTTTTGCAAATCCTAAGAGCACCTTGGAACACCTTTTAGAGGCAGCTCTAGTGCACTCTCTTGTGTTGGCTGATGCTATCTATCATGAGAACATGTGTTGGACACTCTCCCATAACATAATGCATCTTTTGATTGCAGTCAAAACTTGTCATAAAGGCTTAAATCCCCACTGTTAGACTTGGAGATAAGTGTAATTTTATTGTCGCTTCAATGTATGTCTGATGGTTTTGGGTACTACACATATCTTTGACATGTGCTTTATTATGAATGCGTGTGCAATCATGTTCGGGACCTGCTTGTATGCTCTTAATTTCTCCTTCTTGTCTCACTGATCTAACACAATCAATTTTGGGATTCTTCTTTATCCTCACATCATTCACAAGCTATGAACACCTTTAACTTTTAGTCAAGTGATGAGAACATTGCGCACTATCAAGCCCTAGTTATGAGCCTCTTGTTGCTTACACTTTCTCTCTTTGCCCATCCTAAGGACAACTCCCTTCAGATGTGCATTGTGCATCCCTAAATCATAGTCACTCAACCCTTTTTGCTTACACTTTCTAAATGCACAATTCCTTAATCAACCTTTCCTTCATTTCACATTGCACAATCTTAGTGGACAATAGGATCATTTCTTGGCCCTTGCATTGGTGACTTGTTCAATCCTCAAAGGCTCCTCCTTAATTAACTGTGCATTATGTAGTCACAAAGCCGAAGCATGTCACCCTTGTCTCCTAGAATTTCCCACTACACAGAGCCTTTCCTCTTTCTCTTTCCATTGAGAAATTCACACTTGTAGTGCCTAAACCTTGATCCCTTAGCTCCTAAATCTGTGCTATGAACCTAATAGGGCCCCTCTCTCACTCTTTGCATATGGTCCCATCACAGTCAATACCTCACATGAGAAAATAAGATAGAACAAGTGATTTTGGGGACTGATGTTGTCTTCTAATGAGCGAATTTCATTTTCATGTGCTATAATCCTATCATGTGCTACAATCCTTGGTTTGTAGGTATGGCGGGGAGATGGAGAGTTTTTTGTGAGTTAGGGGAAGTACTCCTATGAAATACTTCAAATATTTCATATGGAGGACTATAATCCTATGGACACTCCTCTAGCTACAAACTAGATGAAGGAGGGTGCTTCTTTAGGAGAGGAAGTTAATGCTACCATCTACAGACAACTAGTGGGGTCCTTGATGTATTTGGTGAACACAAGGCCCGACATGTGCTTTAGAGTTAATCAACTGAGTCAATTTATGGTGAATCCCACTAGAAAGCAACAAAGAATGTGCTGATATACCTCATAAGCAGAACAAATTATGGGTTGTGGTACAATATAATGGATGGTGTGAAGATCCAAGGCTTCAGTGATGTAGATTGGGCAGGGAGTCCATCAGATAGGAAGATTACTTTAGGAGCTATCTTCAGTATTGGGTCTGCAGCTATTTCTTGGTATAGTAGGAAACAAAGTTGTGTGGAACTCAACTCAACATAAGCCGAGTAAATGGTTTCTAATCAAGCAACGTTTGAAGCCATATGGATTAGGAAAACTCTTATTTGTCTTTTCAGTCAAGATATGAACCCAATAGTGATTTATTTTGATAAACAGAGTTGTATCAAACTCTCTTAGAATCCATTGTTTCATGATAGGTCGTATATTGATATCAGGGACTATCACTTGAGATATTATGTGCAGAGGAGAATTATGATGTTGCAATACATTCCCACTAAGGAGCAGGATGCAAATATTTTGACAAAGGGATTGCCAAGAGGCGAGTTCGAGCTCCAAAGGTGCCAGATAGGGTTGGCGCAGAAATTTTTTCTTGCTAAGAGGGAGTGTTATAAATGTAGCAATAAAATCCTCCATTTGACTTGTGTCTTAGTCAAATGGAGAGGTTTGATTTTCCACATAAGCAGGGTGACTTTGATTCTAGTTAGCTTGAGTGATATGGACTTGTCACCTAGTTAAATCATAAAATTTGAGTTTATAGACTTGGAGTAGTGTTATGCATGCAATGATTGCTAAAATTTAGCAATCTAGTTCAGTTATTTTGAATTAAACTTAGTTAACTAAGCTCTAGCCATTAATAGAGTTAGTTGAAGGTCAGTTGATTAATTAAGACTCTTTTCAACTGACTGATCTCTCAGTTAACTAGTCAATCAACCAAAAATATCCTAGTCATGTATGGAATTCAAATTCCCTAGCTGGAGTGGAGGAAAAGGCACATTGTAATCATACTAGTTGAATGTATAGGCTTGGAAATTAAGAAAGTGATCAATTCCCTTAGATTTTCACAAGGAAATAGGGAATTACCCTATTCTTTAGGAGCTTAATATCTAGGATTTCAAAAGGAAATATGAGGAAGATGGGGGGCTTGAATAGGCCAAGTGTTGGCCAAAGATAGTTGTTCAACAAGGGAACCATTTTATGATGTAGGGTGTGCTTTAGATCTTGATGTTGACATTGTAATAATTTCTCGCTGTCATCTGATTAATGAAAAGCAGAAGAGGGGTTTTCTCGGTTGGGTTCCCTTGTAGATCATTGTGTTCCTTGTGTTTTGATGGTTGCATGTCATTGCATGTGTTTATATCTTGTGATTTTGTATTGCGGAAATTGTAGAAGAAATTTGTATCTCTTTGTTTTAGTTCGAATTCATCAGTAGTAACAAATTTCTTTCCATTTCTACAAAAAAAAAAATAGATTCTATAAATACTAGTACATTATATGTCCAAGCTCGTTATGAATTCATTCATGTGATTCCATTAGCATGAATGAATAATAATGACTATGAGATATCCTTTGAGTATTAAAGCATAATACTTATTATGAGGTATCATATTGACCATAGAAATTTCAACTTTATTAATATTCATCAACTACGAAATGGTTTCATCCACAAATAATTATCAATTCAAAAGTCCAAGTAACTAATATAATTTCCTTCAAAGTAAGTATATATTTATTTTAGTTTTGAGTATTTAAAAAAAAATAGATATATATATATATATATATATATATATATATAGATATATTCATTTAATATCATCACTTTTTAAAATACAATTTACTTAAAAAAAATCTTTACTAATTTGTTTTTGCTTTTTGTGTAGGGTTTTAAATTTTTCTATTATAACCGATTAAGATTTTAGGCAATGACAAATGCCATTTGATGGTTGTTTCAAGTGCTAGTGCCAAGAATGAATATTTTATTTTATTTATTTTTATTTTTTATTTTTTATTTTTTTATTTTTATTTTTATTTTATTATTATTATTATTATTATTATTATTATTTTTATTTTTATTTTTTTATGCAAGGGACTTTCAATTCAATTATATCGTGGTTATTTTCTCCTTGATTATCCATTTCTAGTGGCCATCCATCATTTTTATCTTGCATGGAAGAGAAATATCTAAACTGTCGAGGTATTCAATGTCTAGAAATGCATTTCTAGGCTACATTTTGATTTTTATTTTTGATAATTTCTATACATGCCGTGAAATAGGTTGTTGGTGTTAGATTGATCATATGGCTTCTTGCGGGAGGTGGGAGATATTCCTAGGACTTTTTTTGTTTTTGGGTCAATGGCTAGAAATGAGGATAGAGAGGATCCCAATTTGGATGAACTTTCTTATCAAAATTTTAAATTAATTTGCATCTAATCCCTCCCATATTTGGCCCTTTTTCTCATACATACCCTTTGAGAGGCTTTGATATAGAAAAATGGTAGATTCATTTTTCAGTAAAAGGGAAAATTTTAGGTCAGGTTCTACAAGGAAAAAGAAGTTCATTTGAGCTATGGAGAGAACATATTAATGATTGCTCGGAAATACGTGAGGTAACTTTGAAGACATTACAAGTTTTCTACACAAAGCTATCATTTCCTAATTATTTGGAAATCAATTAGGGAAGATTCCCTAAATCATTGGTTGGAAATTAATTCATCAATCTTACTATAGTTTATGGTCTTTCATGTTCTAAATTTGAGGTTGAATCTATTTTATGCTTGATTCAAAAGTTGATGTTAATAAAATTATGGGTCGAGGGTGGAGATGTGGTCTTTCAAGGTGAGTCCTTCAAAAGTGGTTGGATGATTCTGACCAAGTTAGGCCTCTAGTTAGAATTCAATAGGAGTGGGGCATCCTTCCTACCCTTTCATTGGTTTTCTAGAATGAGCTTTCTCGGGTGACAATTGGTAAAAAACTTGAAAGGTTTGTTGGGATAGATTCAAACTAGGTTTCAAAGGACAATCATCATTAGGCATGGGTCCAAGTTGAAGTAGAAATTAGGGATGGTTTGTTTAGAGAAACAAATGTAGTCTTTAGTGGTTTTTTGTGGATCCAACAATTTTATTATTGGAGGATACCTTTTTGGTGCTTCATGTATCATGAAGTCAACAATATGAAGAGCCAATGTAGGAATATCTTTCCTTTGGTAGATAATGAAAGAAATGTTCAAGTGGAAAGACATAAGGGATTTTAGAGGGAGATTTGTAGGCTCTAGGTTCATAGATGAAGGTCATAAGAGAGGGTCCTTTCTCAGATATAGGTGATGCTCCAAGGACCATCTTAATGGTAGGAGATGGCTCTTCAAATATTATTCGTGGTAATTCTCTTCCCATATTCCCTCTTCCCGAGTTTCTTGTTTCTCATGTTGGCCCAAATTTTTCTGTTTCTTGGGTAGGGGTTCACCCTTTTCTATGACTACTCCCCTAGTTTCTCCTTCTCAATTATTCTACCAAGTTGCAAACTTGTCCTTGCCTTTGTCTTCAACACATCCTATCACCCCTGAAGTTTGATAGTTTAGATGTTGTTGTGGTAAACGTGTCTAGTGCCTCTACTTTTTTCATAGATTATGACCCTTCCATAAGGAAGGGTTATGCCCTTGGGCCTTGTGTTAAGCTTAAGGAAAATTCATATTCGTAAGGGGGTTTTGTCCTAAATCCCATCCATTCCAAGCTAGTGAGAAGGAAATACAAACTATTGAAGGGTCAGTAGAAGGTGGTTCAAGATATATAGGAAGGAAGGTTGTCCACTATTGCTAGGAACCTTGGAGTAGGGAAATCCATTAAAAGGGTTACCCCAAGAAAGTTCTATCATTAGCTTCAAAGGGGATGAAAGTGATCGTAAGTAGTTATCCCTAAAGAATGTCATTTTAAGAAATAAGCTACACATTATTTTAATTAGGAAACAATGATGGAAAAATTTAGAACCAAAGATATTTTGTAGCCATGGCTAAAAAGTTGATATTTTTGTACTTTTGATGCATATGATCAGTTGGGTAGATTTATTTTGGGTTGGAATACAAAATTTAAGGCTATCTTTGTATGTGCACTCAACTAAGCTATTTTGATTTAGTTGGAAGTTAAAGAGTTATGACTAAGGATTTTTTTTTGAATATTTATGACTCATATTCATATCGGGTTCATTTCTAGGAAAGTTTAGTTGATACTAATAGATTGAAATACCCTATCTCCCTAACTAGAGGATATTTAATCATAGATTGGTGTATGTTGAACTAGTGAAGTTAGTGAAAACATAGAGTAACTTCAATGTGAAAAAGGATACAATTTCAAGAAGGCCAAATTGATTTCTAGCATTTGGAGAACTTTTGGATGGTTCAATTCTTTTGAATTCGTGAGTGTCATCTAATCATTTTTTGTTATTCTTTCAAATGGAATCTAGAGGAGAGAAGCCCCCCTCTCTAAATTTTAATCATTATTGGCTCATATAAGAAGATTATAGAGAGCTAATTGAGGATATGTGGGAACATCCAACTTCCTCTTCTCCATTTTCCTTTATTTGTCGATTTGTAGATAATATTGTGAGAACTAAAGAAACCATAATGAAATGGTTCAAATCCTTTAGAGTAAAGTACAAATCACAACTACAAGAGGTTAAGTATTACAACATCGTATTAATACCATGCGTTATGCACTCTATCTGATTTAAATTTATAGCTACATGCATTGGAATCCTCTGAACACTCATTAGTTTCTTGGTAGCTTAAGAGTCATGCCATTTGGATCAAAGATGGTTATAATAATATTGAATTCTTTCA
This sequence comes from Pinus tabuliformis, assembly GCA_031772625.1. Classification (NCBI taxonomy): domain Eukaryota; kingdom Viridiplantae; phylum Streptophyta; class Pinopsida; order Pinales; family Pinaceae; genus Pinus; species Pinus tabuliformis. The sequence continues at coordinate 27,288,703 of CM062807.1, forward strand.
TCAATATGCAAACTATTAAAAACATTTAAACACAATTTGTGAAATTAAATATGTAAACAATTCTTTGGTTCTCTCATTTAATGGCATGATGAAAGAGGGGTTCCATCATTTCCAATCACTCTTTATGGAGCTGAATGGGTTTCTAGTTTAGGAAATTATAGAGGTGTTATCAAAGGTTTCCACTATTTTTTTGATGAAATGAACTAGTCATTGGAGGAAGTTGTTATTTGAGTCTAAAACTCTTGTGTACCATGGATCCATGAAAAAGGTAAGAGCTTAGGTCTAGATAGGATCATGGTATAATTTTTCATTAGTTTCTATGACTTGTTGAAGGATGATTTGCTAAAGGTGATTAGGGAGTCTTAGGGGCAAAGGAAATTTTTGGGATCTATAAATTATACATCTATTTCTGTCAATCCCATAAATAAGAATGAAGTTTCTTATATATTTTTCCAACAAACTTCATGTTGTAACATGATATACAAGATTTCAGAAAAGGTTATTTCTATGTAATTAAGTCTATTTGATTGAATTTATTTCAGAAGAAAAATTTTGATTTTTATTTCAAAGGATAATTCATGATTTGGTGCGAATAATTCAAGAAGCTATTCATTTGGGGAAGGTGTCAAATCAACCTATCAAAATCATAAACATTGACTTATAAAAATCCTAGGACAGAGTAAGTTGATTCATTCTTTGATTAGTTCATATGAGTATTCATAACCGACTAGATTACAGGACATGTTGAGTTCATTTCCATTGCAATGCTCGATAATGGATTTCCATCTAGGATTTTTTGGACCCTAAGGGGGCTTTGGCATTGATTCCCTTTGTCTCCCTTTCTTTTTATTATTATGGGTTAGGGTATTCAAAAATTGATATGTGATGACAACTGAAGAGGAGATCTCAAGGGAGTCAAAGTATCTTGTTAGGAAGCCATCACACATCATTTGATTTTGGATGTTGTGCTTTGATATTAGGTGGAGAAAGAGAATTAACCAAAGGTTTTCCTTGAGCTAGTATGGATCAACTTTCGATAGTTTTTCTTAGTAGTTGTCGCTTCTATGGTTTGTTTTGGGGGCTAAGAGACATCTTTCATCTTTAAAAGGCATTATGAATATTTATAGCAGATACACATGTTTGGAAATCAAATATGAAAATTGTTGTCTTATTCCTTTTATTTGTCAGATTCTTCTTAGAAAGATGTGGATCTCCTCTCATTTCCTTTCCTAGTCCTCTTTTTGAGTGTAAGACAAAAGTATGTTTATAGCCATGGAACCCCATATGAGTAAATGGAAAGATGTGGATATCCTCTCATTTCCTTTCCGAGTCCTCTTTTTGAGTTGAAGACAAAAGTATTGTTGTGGCCATGGAACCCCATATGAGTAAATGGGTGTACCCCAAAATGGGGTACCTTTTTTGGTGGACCACTTCTGTAGATCCTGTTCTTCACATCATCTTGCATGAATGTGAACGATTAGGATTTTTATATATAGAGGATGGAATTCTTCTAGAATGAAAAGGAGCCAATAATCATCATTGTTTCTTCTATAACTTTCTTGATGCATCTAGAATTATGTTTTCCGGACATTTTCACTTTTGAATGGGTATGGACTACAAATTACATTCCAGATCGATAGCACAAAGGATTTGTTCTCCTTTGTTCCATGGATCAACACCATTCAACAATTAAAAACTGAGGGAGAACCCTATTTTTTAGTGATTATAATGGGAAGAGGAATGGATAGTAGTGACATATAAAAGGGGTAGTCAATGGGTTTATCAATGGAGAAAGAAAGTAGGCTAGAAAGTTAAGGTAAACCATAAAGATCCAAACAAAGTCCCTCTTATGGATATCATCAGTGTAACATTTCATGGGAAATATTATAAGCGTGACATTTCATGGGAAGAGGAATGGATAGTAGTGACATATAAAAGGGGTGATCAATGGGTTTATCAATGGAGAAACAAAGTAGGCTAGAAAGTTAAGGGAAACCATAAAGATCCAAACAAAGTCTCTTATACATATTATCAGTGTGACATTTCATTGGAATTTTTAAAATGGCATGGAATGGATGTGCTTCCAATTTCAATGGTGTAAGGCACTCATCTCTTTTAAATTCATAGATATTACATAGTTTCCAATAAACTTGAACAATCACTTCAATAGTGTCTTTCTTTCTCGAATAGAACTTAGCGAACACGATGGTACATATTTGTTATTACATATAAGTGAGTTTATTTATGAAACAGATTTTATTCCATGATCAAGGGCAGAAGATAATATTGTAATTTGCACAAGAAGTACAGGTGAATGTGTTGAAGCATCGCCCTCTGCATAGGTGTAGGCCCGTTGGCATTGATCCTTGAATATTTGGGAATAGTCGGTAGGAGGGCAGTGGTTCTGGTAGTCCCCATCACAGCAGTATTGAGGGTAATTGAAAGTTACACAGGCACTGTTGCATCCATCAATCACTTTCAATTCTGCGGGGCATATGGGATTTATGTTGTTGTTACAGGTGGGTGTTGTGTAGCTAGTGTCGGAGGGAATATGGGATTTATGTTGTTGCTACAGGTGGGTGCTGTGCAGCTAGTGTTGGAGGGAGTTATGTAGAGGGGGATATTGAAACCATCAACGAGAGAGATGTCATGGTAATCTTAATTCTTGTCCCATTCACAGTATATTCAACAAGTGTCGCAAGAGGCTATCCCGAATCTTGGCAATTGAGCAAACCGCTGCAGTCACCAGTGGTGCAGTTGCTTTGATCGTTGCATCAAAGGAGCAGCCGGTGCGCCCCCAAAACCTGCCTGAAGTTGTTGTTCCTACGGGAATGTCAACACTCCAAGTTTAACCCTGTCCCAATGCTTGACCACCACCTACGGGATTTACTGCGGCCCATACCGTGTATGAACACTGGTTTTGGATCACAAATCTCACATTTGTATCTCCTTTACTTTCTAAGAAGCAAATTATTTATCAATGATATTTTGATAGGATTCAAAATATCTGACAATGTGTTTCAGAGTCCACGTTTTGAGTTCGCTAGCTATTCATCAAATGTCCGGATGTTAGCCACTGACCCTGAATGGATAGCCACACTGGCTAGCATGGAACCAAATAAAAATTATATTACATCACAGAAGCCTAAACTCAAATGTTTATGACATCTTAAAACAAACAGATCTCTTATTAGTCCCTGCCTTTGGGACTATTGCGATCCATGAGCATTTACCTAGCATTAAATTGCTTTGAATAATTATTATTTTTTACGTTTTAACCAATGTTTCAGCAGAAATATTTCATCAAACAAATTTTTATGCAAAATTTTTATTTGAACCTCTTATTGCAGGGAAAAACTCTGATTTTATTAAAACTTAGGATAATCCTTTCAAATTTCACTGGAATGCCAATTTAATGCTACAAATTTCATTGGAATGCCACTTTAATGCTAACTTGTAATTTAGCATTACTTAAGATACATTTAATGTTTTCCTACTTCAGTATAATATATATCGAAAGCCACCACTTCAATGCAATAGACATCGTGGCAAGATGCATGTCTGTCACCTTCCTGGTATTTGAAAGGAACCACTCCAATGCAATGGACAACGTCATGGCAAGTTGCATGTCTGTCACCTCCCTGGCATTGGAGACAATATTGCCTTTGAAACTCAAATTCTTATTGAGTCACCGTCTGAGGAATTAATCACCCTTCTGAAATCTACTTGTACACAGCTAATTCTAATTCTAATATTCATTTGAGGCAAGCAACTGAGCTATTGTTGAAGATTAATGTGGCCGTTTGAGGGAAATAGAGATCCATAGCCACAAGCCTGAGGAAGGTCACCGAGCCTCTAGAACCGTTTGAGAGATTATGCCAAAGAAATTCGTATGCATCCATGGATGAAGCAGAGAGAGCATACTCTGGAATGGTTTGAGATTATGCCAAAGAAATTCGTATGCAGCCATGAACTAAGCAGAGAGAGAATACTGTGGAACGGTTTGAGATTATGCTAAAGAAATTGGTATGCAACCATGGACGAAGCAGAAAGAGCATATTGAAGCAATAGCCAGACATATATATGGCTCTAGGCAACTTTATACAGTATGTTTAGTTCTTCGAGCATGGGTCGGTTTGCTCAGAGAAGGTAATTGTTACAAATTCAAACAATGATTTGAATTTACATATTTATTAAAACACTAAAGTCTGAAAAATACTCTGTCAAATACGTTATAGAAAATTGAGAGGGATAATTAACGTGGAAAAAGGGCTATTCTTACTGCTGGCCATATTTACTCCAGCGATAACCATCTTGCTTTTTATTTCGCTCCTGTACAAATACAATCAGTTAGACAAATCGTTGGAAATAAATAGATAAATGGATGCTAGGAAGGTGGAATGTGAAAGCCTCCTTGCAAAGCCTTTCAATTTTAATGTAATTGTGTTCACTTTTATTCTTTGAATTTTAAAATATTTTCAAAATTTGTCATTGAATTAAGTTTAAATAATAAAAATAAATTTGAATCTAAAGAAGAATGTCACAAGAAGATTGGTTTTCATGATAACGCTTTGTCGACAAAGAAGTTGATCTATTTACTGAAAGGTTTTGCATTTCTCGTTCTTGATCTTTTTGTAACTCGTCTTCAGTAAATATTGCCCGCTGCTTTCCAATGGGTACAACGAAATATATGAAAAATTGGGAATACTAAAGCACATTAAAAATTTAAATTGAGAGACTAATTAATTATTTTAACGGTTTTGAAAGTGGATAGAGCTCTACATGTTTGAACTTTATTTCGAAAGACCGAAGTTGAATATCATGTACAGTTCAGGTACTCCAATGCTAGTGTGAAGAAGATATTAAACATAACAGTGAACCCCATTAGTGCTGCAATTCCAATCCAATACCAGTAGTTATTGGTAAAAAGTTCCCATGATTACAACAATATTGATTTTTATTTTGATGGGCTGAATCACATAAATTTTAAAATTTTAAATATTTCTTCCAATAATAAAATTGTGCATGCTTCTAACACAATATATATTTGTTTTACAAATTTAATTTTAATAAATAATGATCCACTCAGATCTCCTTGCCAAATTTTCTTGATCTCCCTTCAAATCGGCAGGGACTAGCATTGCTTGCAATCCTTGTTTATAATATACATGACCCTGGCCCCCTTCCCTTGAAGATAAGGATTTAATACTAATGCAATTGTTACTATAAAAGAAATCGACACTGATAAAGTTCTAGCCTCCATTGCAACCACCAGCCAGCAAGTTAAGTGTCACTACTACAATACAATGAGTTGTAGTTTAGAAGAGACGCTATATATAGAGGTCGGCTCGCCAACGATCCACTATCCACTTGGCTTGTATCTAACGGGTAGAGTGTATTAACTAGCATAACCACATTTACTAATGTGATTGATAAACACCGATAGACGTATATGAAACATATATACAATCACATTTTCCAATGTGATTGATATACTCCGATAAACTTATATCAACCACATTAATAATTATTATGGGTATTTAGGATTATTAATAACTATATAAATATTAACAACCAAATTATTTATATATATTATTATATTAATATTATTATAATAATGTAAACTCCTAATATATATTAATTAATAATAAGAATAGCTCATAATAATAGTAGATTATCATTATATTATTAAAATAATATAATAATATAAAATTATAAAAAAAATAATAACCATTATAATTATAATAATAATAATAATAATTGATTATAATATTATATTATTATCATATCATTATAATAATATACAAATATAATTATTATTATAATAATAATATAATTAATATTATTATAATAAGAACAATAAAAACCTATTATTTATTATTTATGATAATTAATAACTATACAAATAATAGCAACTATATTTTTATATATTTATAATTATTATATTAATATTAATATAATAATATAAACTCATAATAATATTAGTATTATTAATTATTATTATTATTCTTAAGCTTTAGTATTTTTAATATTTATCATGAGGTTTGTATACATAGGGTTAATTATTATCAGTATTTAGGATTATTAATAACTATATAGGATTATTAATAAGTATATAAATATTAACAACCAGATTATTTCTAAATATTAATATATAAATATTATAATAATAATATAAACTCTTAATATATATTAATTAATAATAAAAATAGCTAAGGAATTTAGACTTCTGTGATCCATAACATTGTTTAGATAATCTTCGGCGAAATCACATAACCAATCTTTTGTCGACGCGTTTCGAACCAACCAGTGTGGTTCATCGTCCTGACGATGAACCACATTGGTTGGTTCGAAACGCGTCGACAAAAGATTGTTTATGTGATTTCGCCGAAGATTATCTAAACGATAAAAATAGCTCATAATAATATTAAATTATCATTAATAATAATAATATAATAATATAAAATTATAAAAAAATAACAATTTTTGTATAATAATAGTAATAATAATATTTTATTATAACATTATATTATTATTATAATAATATACAAATATAATAATAATATAATCAATATTATTATAATAATAATTATAATAATAATATAATCAATATTATTATAATAAAAACAATAAAGACTAATTATTTATTATTTATGATAATTATTAACTATACAAATAATAAAAACTATATTCTTATATAATTATATATTTATCATTATTATATTAATATTAGTATAATAATATAAACTATTCTTATTATTCTTATTATTAGTAGACTTTATTATTTTTAATATTTATCTTATGGTTTGTATACATAGAGTTAATTATTATCAGTATTTAGGATTATTAATAACTATATAAATAACTATATAAGATTATTAATAAGTATATAAATATTAACAACGAGATTATTTTTATATATTATTATATAAACTCCTAATATATATTATTTAATAATAAGAAAATCTCATAATAATATTAGATTATCATTATACTATTAAAATAATATAATAATATAAAATTATAAAAAAAAAATAATAACCATTATATTGTATAATAATAATAATAATAATAATAATATCTCATTATAATATTATATTATATTATAATAATATACAAATACAATTACTATTATAATAATAATATAAACAATATTATTATAATAATAACAATAAAGACTAATTATTTATGATAATTAATAACTATACAAATAATAGCAACTATATTCTTATATATTTATGGTTATTATATTAATATTATTATAATAATATAAACAACAATTATTATTATTATTATTATTATTATTATTATTATTATTCTTCTTTAGTATTTTTAGTATTTATCTTAAGATTTGTATACATTGGATTAATTATTATTGGTATTTAGGATTATTAATAACTATATAAATATTAACAATGAGATTATTTATATATATTATTATATAATATTATATTAATAAAATAAACTCCTAATATATATTAATTAATAATAAGAATAGGAGGGTTCGCTCGTTCGGCTCCAAGATGAACACCAGTTTCGCCGCCTCCAAGCCCTCGGCTGCCGGCAGGGCTCTGATCCTCCAGGCAACGAAGAGACTCGAGAGATCTAGGCTGAGAACCAGAAACGTCCATTCCGCTGCAAGATGGCAAGACGGTCACACTTGGCTTGACGGCGCAGCAGGCACAAAAGCACTCGCAGAACTCTCGGCTGAGAGATCTAAGGCAGCCTGGTCCCGATCCCCTGCTTCCACAACGCCTTCACACAGCCCTCGTCGGATTCACGGAGCAGAGACCAAGATTATCAATACAGATCCCTTAGTTATTTTTCCTCAGGCCGTGGCGCGCGGGAAAGAAGGGCCTGTACAGAATGGCTGCATCAATCAATGCATTCGTCGGCCCTCTCCTCAGATCTACAGGGGAAAGGGGCTTTCGGCTCCCTCCTCATCATTCCAGATACAAGTCAAGCCCATTACAGGCAAAACTCTGTTACTATGGGTAAGCCAGATGGATCTAGTGCAGCATCTTAAGCAGACACTGAATAACAAGCTGGGTATCCCCTCTGCAGCGCAACGGCTTCTCCACGAAGGTAAACAACTTGAGGATCTCTACCCCATTTCTTTTTACGGCATTAAGAAAGATGCAACTATTATTTTGACCCTTCGTTTGAGAGGTGGAGCTGCTGGAGAGCCATCCTCAGCTAAAGTTTTCTCATATAAAGATGCAGTCCATGCTAATAAGCCTGACAAGACAGAGCCAACAGCTCAGGCTTTACCCAAGCCTTTCCTGGTTGACAAAGTGGAGGAGGTTCCCTCGGTTGAGGTCTCCTACCCTGAGCTAGCAGACGAAACCCAAAAGTTCGCTGAAAGGGCCATCATATGCAGATTCAATGGGCTTTGGCCACGCTCAAAAGATCTTCAGGACTGGATCCATGACAACTGGACACACAGTTGCAAGATCTACTTCTGTGCAAAAGGGTACTTTATAGTGCGGTTTGACAATCTCGAGCACTACGAAACGGCCTTAGAGGAAGGCCCTTGGTTCATGGGGACGGCAGGCCTCTTCCTAACGCCATGGTTCCCAGACTTTGACCCAGCCTCTGCTGTTATTACGAAGGCCCCGGTTTGGATCAGACTTCCAAATCTCCCAATACATCTGTGGAGAACAGAAGTATACAGGCAAATAGGCAACGCTTTGGGCAGCTTTCTGATGGGAGATTATCAGAGGGAAATACAAGGCCTCTACACATATGCCAGAATTTGTGTAGAGCTAGATCTAAGCAAGGGTCTGCCAGAGCAAATCATTCTCAAGAACAATGACACTATCTGGACCCAGTTTCTAGATTACGAGAATACTGCCTTCCGATGCCGTCACTGTCACCTAACAGGGCACCTTCAGTCCTCCTGCCCATCGCTGACAGCAAGAGCGAAAAAAGGAAACTTTGCAAAGTCCAAACCCAAGCGTTGGGCTCCATGTTCTCCGCAGCCAGCTCGAAACTCCAGCCCTCCAAGTTCGGAGGACGGGGAAAGTGATTCAGAACCGGAACAGGTGCCTCAGCCGATGGATTCACCCATAAACACTGTGGGGCGCTCCTTCGACTCAGCTATAGTCCAGAAACGTGCCCATGAGACCTCCTCAGAATCAGAAAAGGAACTCCCGTTGAAAGAAAATTCCAGTCTTCAAGTTGTCCTAGCCCACTCCCCCCAGGATGGCTGGACAAAAGTTAGCAAAAGGAAAGGGAAAAAACAATGTGTTGTAGTTTCTGCCCCAATGGGGTAATCAGGCAATCTGTGATTTCTAGTCTTCTGATGTGACTATGAGTTTGTTTCTTTCTTCCGGAACCGAGGTTGATGGGTCCATCATTTCCGGTTTGCCGGTTTTTTGCTTATCCTGATTGTACTATATATTTCACCTAATAGAATTAGTCTTTGCCGAGAAAAAAAAATTAATAATAAGAATAGCTCATAATAATATTAGATTATCATTATATTATTAAAATAATATAATAATATAAAATTATAAAAAAATCATAACAATTATATTGTATTATTATTATAATAATAAAATATAATAATAATAATATCTAATTATAATATTATAATAATATTATATTATTATTATATTATTATAATAATATACAAATATAATTATTATTATAAAAATAATAAAATCAATATTATTATAACAATAACAATAAAGACCAGTTATTTATGATAATTAATAACTATACAAATAATAGCAACTATATTCTTATATATTTATGATTATTATATTAATATTATTATAATAATATAAATTATTATTATTATTATTAGGCTTTAGTATTTTTAATAGTTATCTTAGGGTTTGTATACATTGGGTTTATAATATTAGTCCCTTTTGTTTATTATTACCTAAGGGTTTAATACTAAAATCCTAAGAGATAATGAACCAATGGGAATAATATTAAACAAAAAGGACTAATACTATAAAGCCAAGGAACTAATAAATACAACTCTTTAATATTATAAACCTAAGGAATTAGTCAACCCAACGGATAAATATTAAAAACCTAAGGGATCAAGAAGCACAAGGAATTAATATTACAGACACAAGAGAAACATAAAGATGACCATGATTGATATTATAAACCCAAGTTAATAATAAACCCAAAGGATTAATACTAAAACCCCAAGGGATTATGAACCAAAGAAAATAATGTTAAACCCAAGGGACTAATATTATAAACCCAACATTGGTAAACCCTAATATAAATATTAGAAAGACAAAAATAAACATGGTTTATTTTCATGGTGAGAGAATCCTTGTCACAATGTGACATTCAACCATTGTTGGACATGGTTGCCTATGATTGACAATGGTTGATCATGATCGATATTATAAACCTAAGGGAATAATAAACCCAGGGCATTGATATTATAAACCCCAAGGAATAATAAAACTAAGATATTAATACGAAAACCCCATGGGATTATGAACCCTAGGGAATAATATTAAACCCATGGGACTAATCTAATAAACCCAACATTGTTAAACCCAAATATAAACACTACAAACACTAAAATAAACATGGTTTATTTTCATGGTGAGTCAATCTTTGTCAAAATGTGACATTCAACCATGGGACTAATATTATAAAACCAACATTGGTAAACCCAAATATAAATACTACAAATACTAAAATAAACATGGTTTACTTTGATGGTGAGACAATTCTTGTCACATTGCGACATTCAACCATGATTGACGAAGTTTGACTATGATTGACAATGGTTTACCATGATTTATATTATCAACCAAAGGGAATAATAAGCCCAAGGGATTGATATTATAAGCCCAAATGAATAATAAACTCAAGGGATTATGAAGCTAAGGGAATAATATTAAACCCATGGGACTAATATTATAAAATTCACATCGAGTAAAGGTAAATATCAATACTACAAGCACTGAAATAGTATGAACACATAGTTTATTTTGATGGTGAGACAATCCTTGTCACAATGCGACATTCAAACATGGTTCACCATGTTTGGCTATGATTTATATTATAAACCTAAGGGAATAAAAAACCCAAATTGTGATATTATAAACCCAAGTGAATAATAAATTGAAGGGATTAATACTAAAACTCCAAGGGAATATGAATCCAAGAGAACAATATTAAGCCTAAGGGACTAATATTATAAACCCAATATTCGTAAACCCAAATATAAATATTACAAACACTAAAATAAACATGTTTTATTTTCATGGTGAGACAATCTTTGTCAAAATGTGACATTCAAGCATGGGACTAATATTATAAACCCAACATTGGTAAACCCAAATATAAATACTACAAACACTAAAATAAACATGGTTTATTTTGATGGTGAGACATTGACCATGTTTGGCTATGATTGACAATGGTTTACAATGATTGATATTATAAATCAAAGGGAATAATAAACCCAAGGGATTGATATTATAAACCCAAATGAATAATAAACCCAAGGGATTATGAACCCAAGGGAATAATATTAAACCCAAGGGACTAATATTATAAACCCAACATTCGTAAAACCAAATATAAATATTACAATGTCTAAAATAAACATGATTTATTTTCATGGTAAGACAATCCTTGTCACAGTGTGACATTCCACAATGGTTGACCATGTTTGATATTATAAACCTTGTTGGAATAATAAACCCAAGAGATTGATATTAAAACCCAAATGAACAATAAAACTAAGGTATTTATTTTCATGGTTAGAAAATCCTTGTGACAATGTGACATTCAAGCATGGTTGACCATGGTTGGCTATGATTGACAATTCTTTATCATGATCGATCTTATAAACCTAAGGGAATAATAAACCCAAGGGATTAATATGAAAAATAGAAAGGAATAATAAAATGAAGGGATTAGTACTAAAACCCCAAGGGGTTATGAACCCAAGGGAATAATATTGAACCCAAGGGACTAATATTATAAACCCAACGTATATAAAACCTAAGACAAATATTATAAATATTGAAATAAACATGACGTACCATAATTGATTTTCATATTGAGACAATCCTTATCACAATTCCATGTTGGACCATGGTCAACATCATAATAAACCGTGTTTGACTCAATGATAATAAACCCAAGTGATTGATATTATAAACCGAAGGGATTATGAACCAAGGGAATACTATTAAACAAAAGGTACTAATAATATAAAACCAAGGGATTGATATCATAAACCCAAAGAAATAATAAACCCAAGAGATTATTATTTATTTTCATGGTGAGACAATCCTTGTCACAATGTGACATTCAAGCATGGTTGACCATGGTTGGCTATGATTGACAATGGTTTACCATGATCGATATTATAAACCTATGGGAATAATAAACCCAAGGGATTAATATGAGAAATCCAAAGGAATAATAAAACGAAGTGATTAATACTAAGACCCCAAGGGATTATGAACCCAAGGGAATAATATCAAATCCAAGGGACTAATATTATAAACCCAATGTATATAAACCCCAAGACAAATATTATAAACATTAAAATAAACATGATTGACCATCATTGATTTTCATATTATAAACCTAAGGGAATAGTAAACCCAACTTATTTACATTAATACTAAAACCCCAACAGATTAATACTAAAATACCTAGGGATTATGAATCCAAGGGAATAATATTAAGCCCAAGGGATTAATACTAAAACTCCAAGGGATTATGAACCTAAGGGAATAATATTAAGCCCAAGGTACTAATATTATAAACCCAAATATAAATACTACAAACACAAAAATAAACATGGTTTATTTTGATCGTGAGACAATCCTTGTCACAACACAACATTCAAACATGGTTGGCTATGATTGACAATGGTTGACCATGATTGATATTATAAACCTAAGGGAATAGTAAACCCAAGGGATTAATACTGAAACCCGAAGGGATTATGAACCCAAGGGAATAATATTAAACCCAAGGCACTAATATTATAAACCCAATGTATATAAACCCTAAGTCAAATATTATAAAAATTGAAATAAACATGATGGACCATCATTGATTTTCATATTGAGACAATCCTTATCACAATTCCATGTTGGACCGTAGTCGATATCATAATAAACCATGTTTGACTCAGGAATAATAAACCCAAGCAATTGATATTATAAACCCAAGGGATTAATACTAAAACCCTAAGGGATTATGAACCAAAGGGAATACTATTAAACAGAAGGGACTAATAATATAAATCCAAGAGAATAATAAACCCAAGGATTATTATTTATTTTCATGGTGAGACAATCATTATCACAATGTGACATTCAAGCATGGTTGGCTATGATTGACAATGGTTTACCATGATCGATATTATAAACCTAAGGGAATAATAAACCTAAGGGAATAATAAACCCAAGGGAATAATATTGAATCCAAGGGACTAATATTATAAACCCAATGTATATAAACCCTAAGAAAAATATTATAAACATTAAAATAAACATGATCCACCATCATTGATTTACATATTCAGACAATTCCTATCACAATTTCATGTTGGACTATGGTCGACATTATAATAAACCTTATTTGACTCGGGAATAATAAACTCAAGCGATTGATATTATAAACCCAAGGGATTAATACTAAAACCCCAAGGGATTATGAACCTAAGACAAATATTTTTAAACAAAAGGGACTAATAATATAAACACAAGGGAATAATGAACCCAAGGGATTGATATAATAAACCCAAAGGAATAATAAACCCAAGGGATTAACACTAAAACCTCAAGGGATTATGAATCCAAGGAATTATTAATATTAAAAAGTTGAAGAAAAAAAAAAACCAATAATTTGACATTATAAACCATTGGGAATTAATAAACCCAAGGGAAAAATATTAGAAACCAAAGGGATAAAAAATGGCAAGGGATTAATAGGAATTATTTTTTAGAACCACATTGTAAAGGAGTTGTCTTTAGTGCGACTTTTTAGAGTTTCTGGTGTCGGAATCCGGCGGAAACTTTTGTGGTGAAATCTTGATTTGTGTTATCTAAACTAGTTTTTTGTGTTATTCAACACCTTGAAAAACCCCTCGTGCACTTCTATTGTGCAGGGGTTACCCATCAAATTTGTGATTTCAATGGATTCTTGCGTGATTTTAGAGAAATTAGACCAGGAAAATGCATAGGAAAAGCTTCCAAAAATTCACACTAAAGACAACTCACATTGTAAACCATTAAGACATCAATACAAAAAATTAATATGAATACATTAATAATAATATACTATAACCATTAAAACATGATAAATCATCAAGACATTAATAATAACACATTTATATCAACATTGACTATATTTATTGGCTATTGGAAGAGGTTATTGACTATGTTTGAATAATGGTTGACTTGATTTGAATATGTTTGTCTATATTTGACTAATGTGGTTGAATATATTTAATTATTAATATTTAAAAGAGATTATGTTTGAACAACATTAGTTTAGTCTCCTCATTTTTCAATGTTTCATTGCGACATTTGATAAATTACAATGTAATATAATATAAACAATATTAGTTATCATTAATGATTAGTTATCAAAATTAAAATTAAAGCTTAATTTGATATTTTTTTAAATAAACATGACCAAAAATATATTTTTATTAAATTTTATTCATCCACAATTTTTTATTTATAAAATAAAAATCCTAAAATTTATATATTTAGAAGTACACATATTTACTTGTAAAATAAAATCCTAAAATTTACATGTTTAAAAATACACATATTTAGCTAGAGGGATAATTAAAACAAAATAGATATGAACGACATTTGATTATATTTTTATATCTCATTTATTATTATTATTTTTAATTAATAATATAAATTTCCATAATACATACATTTTTTTTTGTAAGCTTAGGTGGGACCTTCTCATTTTCGAGTTTTTACATGTCCGTTATTCACCACATTTCGAGGGAGGGTAGCACAAGAATCGAACCCAAGATCTCCGGTTCGGTGAGACTTCATTTCCACAGCCATTATCATTTAAGCTACCCCATGCGGACTCCATAATACATACATTAAATAAATAAATGAATCTTAATTTTAATTTCATAATTCAAAACATTTATATTGTACTTTTCCTCCCTGATTCACCATATCGTAATGGTACAATTTCTTATGATTTATTCATTCATCGTAACAATGTTCTACTTTTTTTTTTTTTTTTAATGATTCGTACAGTTTATTTATTGATTTTTTTGGCGTAAAGTTAGATGTTTTTAAAAATATATGTATATATAATTTATATTAAAATAGTTTATAATTATTAAACTAAAATAAAATTATAATTTAATATATTTTTTAAATTATTTTTTTAAATTCTCATGTAATTATTTGAAACAACGGTAAAAGTTGATTAGAATGTTTTATAACTTATTCCAATGTTTATTGGATTGCTTCACTTCAATTTGATGTTGAGCGGTTTGTCACGAGAAACAAACACTACATGACCTTTCACCATCAGAGGTTTATCCATTGAAAAGATAATGGAAAGCACCTGACAAGAAGCAGCCTTTCAGAGAACTAAGTTCTCGGCGTCTTGTTTATGACTCTACGCAATTCTATTGATGGTTGAAATGGACCAACGAATAATTTTTAAATCTCAAAAGTTCAAGTTCACATGTGTTACAATGGACGTGTCCTATTCTTTCTCTCATTTGAAATCTATGAAAGGCATGCAGCTTTATTAATTCTTCATAAAACTTCACATTCTAGAAAAATCCTTTTATTTTGGGCAAAAGGAATGGAATCTTTTGGTGGTATGATCATATTTTCATTGATGGTGCAAAAATATTATGGAGATAAATTGGAAAACTATATACATTCACAGAGCTGAAACACTGAATAGTTTACACCATCCATGAATGTTGGGAAAATTACTAGTAGAAATAAAGAATCTACAAATTAATCCAGTTATGTCCATCAAGAAAGCTAAGTCAAAGGAAGGGCTTGACTTCATCATTTGTAAGTTCTCTGGACCAAGAAACGTGACCAGAGAAGTTTTCTCCAAGCCCCATGCACTTATACTGCTCATAAAACACAGTTATGCAAAGTTCAAAAATACAAGAACATTTAGATGATGAATTACATTACATAGTTCTCGATAAAAAATTAATGATGTGATTTATGTGAAAGATATTCATTAGGATATTTGAAAATCAATGAATTGGGTGAAATCTGTAATACACAGGTTTGTCTTTTGGGGTCTCCCATGTCATACCATCTAGTGGGCAAAATGATGGCATCCATATAAGTGAAAGCTAAAATCACCAGGGAGAAGGATCCGCACCCCCGCCCCAAGTAGAAAGCTCCCAACCTCGTTACCTTAGATCTCAAGAATGCAAACCCCTTGTGGTCGACCCATTTCTCCAGCTTTTGCATTGTCACCGCGCCGTAGGTATGGTTGAACATGGTTGATCATGTTGGACATTGATTAACCATACTTGACCATGAATGACCATATCCAACCATGGTTGACCGTATTCAACCAAGGTAGAGCTTGGAATGTTCTAGGTTTGCTTTGGTTGACAAGGATCATCATGGTTATGACTATGGTTGACCAAAGATGACCACAAGATCGTGACCATGGTTGTGACTATGGTTGACCAAAGATGACTATAAATGACCATGGTTGACCAAGGTTTTCCTTGGTTAAGCATGATTGGACATGGTTGATATATTTGGGCATGGTCAACCATAATTTTCTATGATAGAAAATGGTTTTCCATTTTTACAATGGTTGACCACATTCAACCATATAGACCTTGGTTTACCATGTTTGACCATTAGGGATGGGTAAAGCAATAGGTTTCCTGTGTTGAAAGGGATGAATATGGTTGACCAAGGTTAACCATAGTTGATTATAGCCAACAAAGCTTGTACATCGTTGAGCATGGACAACAATGAGTGATAATGATATTAAAAATGTTAATGTTAATATCAATAATACTATCATTACTAAATTTTTAAATATCATAATTAATATTAATAATATAACTATTAGGATATAATTATTATATTTAAATTTTTATTAATTACTTTATTATTTATTAATATTAAATCTACTTATATTAACATGTAACCATGTTAATGTGTTTAATAATATTGATATTGTTAATTAAATATTATTAATATCTATATTATAATTTAAATGTTATTAATAATATTAATGGTATTAGGTTAATAACATTAAATGCTAACCATTTTAAAAAAATATTATGATTAATAATATTTCTTTTCTAGACAAATTATATTAATGATATTATTAATATCATTATTAATAATATTCATTTGAATGTTGTAATAATAATAATAATTGATGATGATATATATCAATATTAATGTTTTAAATGATTAATATTAATGTTATATAATAATTTATATTAATATTAATAATATTTAATGATTATGATTAACCATACTTGATCTAGGCTTGTTATGGTTGAACATTATTGGCCATGGTTGGATATATTTTAGCATGTTGATCATATTTTTCTATGATAGAATATGTTTGTCCAATTTTACAATGTTTGACAACCTTAAACCATAGAGAACTTGGTGACCATGTTTGGCCATTCTCTTAGGTTTATATTAGATCTAAATTTTTATTAACAATTATTACACACTAAATATTGATAATATTATATATCAAAACTAATGTTAATTCTACTTATATTGACAATGTTAATGCGTTTAATAATATTGATATTATTAGTTAAATCATATTAATATTATTATTATATTTTAAATAATTATTAATAATTTTTATATTATTATGTTAATAATATTAAATACTAATAATATTTTAATATTTTAGAAAATAATTAAAATTAATAACATTAATAATATTATTTTCTAGACATTGTGAATATTATTATATTAATTATATTATGAAAATCTCAAAACTTAAAACTAATACCAAAACATTAAATTTTAAAGGATACTTTAAACTAAAAGATTAAAACATAAAATCTTATTTCTGAATTTTCACATTACTTCAATCACCAATTGAACTATCCCTAGAACAAATTTCAATATATAATTAATTAATTTAATTAAATAATAATTTAATATATTTAAAAAAATAAACATAACATTATAGTCACAATAAAAAATATAATTAATTAACATAATTAGATGATGTTGTTGACCTTAATAATCCATTATGATAAAAGATAAAAATGAGCAAGACAAAGTGATGACAATGACCATTTCTGTAAATAAAAAACTTTTGAGAAAGAAAACATTATTTGTGTGGTTTCCCTAACATGGACCCAATACAACCAATAAAGCTTATGTGAATTAAAAGATAAAGTATTAAAAACTAAATTGCATTTGTGTCAATGACCATTGCACCTACAGAGGCTCCCGGAGAGATTCAAATCTCCCTTGATGATGCCATAACTCTACCATACAAATCTCCATATCTACATGCATGCACATGGTTGAACACTTACAAAAACCCTAATTTCAAGATACAATATGTGTAAAAACCCTACTTTCAAAAAAAAGGTATTAAAACCTCATGAAATCCCCAATAATATTACCTATGGTGCTAGGCACATCAAAATTGTTGTAAAAGGTCATAAATGCATAGTATTGTTGGCTTAAGCAGAAGTGAGCATTGTTATTAATGATTTTTTCCACCATATTTAATCGATTGTTCTAGTTCACCACCACTTTCGTGGGTCCCATCCAGACCTCCCTTTTTCGATCACAAACCAATTCCAAAGAAATCCTCACTACTTGCAGTTCATTCTCCCTTCCTGCACTCCCAACCTACAACAAGCCTCGATTGAACCTTGCATGGTGTGTACATCTTGCAAATTGCAAGTTCGCCCACTATGTTTTGGCCTAGAAGTGGTGGAGTCTAATAAGTTAGCACCTACAAAACACTCAAACCATAAATTATGTTAATTGATATAACATCAAAAATATAAAAAATTAAAATTAATTTTTTTTTTTACTAATCCCACATCATTTGGAAAAAAACAATATCATTTGAAAAAAAACTCAAAAATAAGTTTCCTATTTGTCAAATCATTGACCATCCCACAAGGTATTAATATATTCTAGGACTTCAATTCTAACTTAGAAAATGCAAAGCCTTTTCAACCAGAAAATGAAGAGAGATGTTTTAGAAATATTGGAGGAATTTCTTGTAATTACAAGTTGATTTAAAAATTTTATAATTTATTTGTGTTTAATTTTTTTAAATATATTTAAAGAAAACAACTTAATCATAGTATTATCCACTATAATTGAATCATAAAATTTAAATTCAAATTGATTTAATTCAAATTTCCATTAAATCAAGTAGACGAGACAAAAAATAGTCATTTCACTGCAACAACTTCAATAAAAATTATTTTACCTCATACAAAAAAAAACCTCTAAAACTTAAAATAATTTTAATAAACAACATCAAAATACCCCTGAAAACAAGTTGCAATGGATGACAGGAGACTATGAATCTTGTGTTACCCAAACTATGCACACAGATTTATTCAAAAATATTCGACTTTACATTAGTCACCTTGACGCGCATTGGGAATTAAACACTACAGTTGTAACTACCATGGGTGTTTCAAGGGATTCTCTCAGATTTCGGTTAGAGAGTGGATAGACAAAAGGCATATAGCTACCAGATCATGAGGGCAAAGGGCATATAGCGAGTTCGCTCAAACCCACTCTGGCTAAAGAGATTTTCCATTAATATGAACGAGTTAAGTTTGTATAATAGCATAGGTACGTAAATTAAATGGCAGGAGAATGTTAATGTGAATAGAGATTCATCTTAATAAATATTAAAATATTTACTTGACCTATTATATATATTTTTTTTTCTCGTTAAGACTATGCTATTCTATTATATACATTAAAAGGAAAACAGTTACAGTCAAGAGTTCATATTGCCAGAGGCCGAGGATGGCACTCTGGACTTACAGTGCTCAAAAATACCACCCATACAGGGTCCACACCACTAAGACTGAATACCCGCGCAGGGGCCCTATCCTGGAGACAAGTCACCCGCGCAGGGGCAGCGTCATTGATACAGAACACCCACGCAGGGGCGCTACCACTGTGACTGATTGCCCACGCAGAGGCTTTAAACCATTGAGGAACATTGAGAGCAAAAATAGTCATCCCATTCAGGGGCATAGACGAGAAAAAGAAAACCTTCAACCATATCCCTCGCAGGGGCGTAGACAGACATTGAAATATATAATTCGCGAACCAAACAAAGACATTCAAGACATACAGTAAGCCGTTATGGCGATTCATGGCAAAACCAGAGCATCGTCTGAAGGGAAGAGACTGAGCGAGCGGACGACTATTCGTCCGGCTCCTCTTCATAAATCCAGCACATACCTTCTGGGGGGGGGGCCAATCGACCTTGGCGTTCTCTGACGAAGGCGCTTCCTGAGTCAAAGGTGGGTCGGTGTTCGGCTCTAGGCGATCCTCTGGCACACCCTGAGCGGCCCTTGAGCTCTCAGCCTGATGAAACTGTGAGCGGGGTGGCTCCCCGCCTTCCTCCTTCGGTTCTTCCAAAAAAAGGACAGAAACATGGGCGTTAATACGAGAATTTCCCTGGGCATTGCTGAAGGAGAAGACCGCGGTTCCAAACGCAGGAAGTGGATTAGAGCCCGAATCAGGATTGCCCGAATCCATGAACTGGCTCGCCTGGATGGGATGAGCCTCTGCAACTTGGTGGCAGAGACAGCGGCAGCAGCGAGAGGGGGCATTAGCGACTGAGGGACGTGAGGATCCGCCTCTGCCAGAGCCTCGACGGCTGATGAGGCGCTGTCGTGGCTTGACCATGATGTCGCTGAAAGCAGGAAAGCGGAACAGAGCAGGGTAAGATGAGAAGGAATGCGTGAAACAACCGTCGCCCACCCTTGCAGACTTGATACCACCCTCAATTGCCAGAGGGGCGCCTTGAACCTTAGCTCTGAGAGCCGACAACCATACTCCCAATTCCAAAATCTGAGTTCGACCCAATGCATGATTTTCCATACCCCCAACATTCTTATGCTCCTCTGCATTGTCTCGATTCTCGTATGCCATAACTGCACACTGCAAACGTAATTGAAGCCCGGACAAGGCAGTGAAGTGCCGTCCTTTCTCGCTCCAGCACTCACGCTTGCAATCCCCGACGGCGGATTGCAGTAAATGCCCTTCTTATGCTCGGGATCGCTCATGGTGACCAGGTGTCATTCCAATATCCTCGGTCGTGTCACCCGCATCCGAGGGACCTATTATATATTAAAAAATATCATAATTATTTATATATATATATATATATATATATATAGATATATATATATATATAAAAGTTTATATGAACTACATTAATAATTATTATTTGGTATAATTTGATCTACTCATTCTTGTGAGGATAATATTCATATTTTTCAAAAATTTCAATTTCAATAATAAAAAACCTTAATATTATAAAAATCTTAATAAAATTACTATAATATAACTATTATAAAAATCTTAATAAAATTACTATAATATAACTTTTTTGTTTGTTACTTCGGTACTTAATAAAATTACTATAATATAACTTTTTTTGTTTGTTACTTCGGTATATATTGCTGCTGGATAAATGCAACAGCGCAAATTACAAACTATAAATTTTAATAAGTTTTCTTTACTCGTTGTACTATAGTCATTTAATGTTGTCTTGTCAGCAAATAAATAAAGAAATTAATTTATAGGCTTTACTTTTCAAAACAAAAGGAAATCCTTAGCAGTTGTAATTATGACACTTCAAAATCGAAACTATAAATATATGAAATGAAAACGCCCCGTGAAATTGGACCTAGTGAAATCGAAATCAAACTCGTAAAGGAATTCTAAGATGAAAGGATAAAGGGACATGGATTCCATCTTCAAATACATTAATAAATCTGAGTTACTATTAATTCAAATCACCTTGAAATATTTTACAGCTTACCACAAGCCAGGTATCACATCCTCCCTTCCTCGAGCCTTTTTTAACCCCAAATTCCATCCATCCCAATATCACTGGGCGTCCTACCTAATCGACTAAATGGCGACGTTCCATCTCCGCCTTGTTCTGATCGCTCACATCCTCCCTTCCTCGAGCCTTTTTTAACCCCAAATTCCATCCATCCCAATATCACTGGGCGTCCTACCTAATCGACTAAATGGCGACGTTCCATCTCCGCCTTGTTCTGATCGCTGCCATCATCGTCTGCTTGCAAATGCATTCCAGAGGTGCCCGAGGGCCCTTGTCACACAGATCACCCAAGATGCCACTACGTTGTGCTACACCGTCGAAATCTGGCAAAGAACACCTGCGCGGATCCAGCGTTTAGTGCTAGACATCGAGCAGAACTACATGTGGGTAAGATTCACGACAAAAAAAGTCACAGATCCTTTACTTACAGCCCGGTCGCCCGCAACTGTGCACGGGAGTTTTAGGGTTAGGGTTCATCAAAAATAAAAAATGTATTCACTTTTGTGAATGTTTAGAGTAGGCTTTAACACCGCACCCTAGATCTAGGTTTAGGGCATGGGAGTTTTAGGGTTAGGGCTTATGATGAGCGACTATGAGTATCATTCGTAGCTATATAGGCCCCGACAATGGCGTTGATTAACAGAATAAAATTGGGGATGCTAAGGTGTGGGTTATGATAAAATACCTGGGTCAAATCCTGTAGATGCCATCTCTGCAAATGAGGATGCTGGTCAAACCCTGTAGATGCCATCTCTGCAAACGAGGATGCTAGTGCGATTGCTGGATAATTAAAATCGCTGTTGCTGATTCTGGTGGACAACCATTTAATTCGATTCCATATAGATATCAACTACCCTCGGGACATGGAATCGATTCCATATCGATAACCATTCAATTGTTGTGATCACTGCAATAGTGTAGACTTTCGACTTTTTGCAAATTCTTACAATATGACAAATTTTATTTCCACGATTCGTGAAGGCTTATGAGCTACCTTAGCAAGTGAGCAAGGAATAAAATGAGGCCATAAATCTTAAATCAAATTCGCAAGATGAATACCTACAACATGACCAGTTTTATTCCATGATTCCTGGAGGCTTATGAGTTACGTGAGGAAGACAAAAAATGAGGCCATAAATCTTAAATAAAATTTGCAAGGTAAAGGTGGCCGGCCATGATGTATCGATGACACTCTCCGTGACATGTTGATCTTGAGAAATTAAAACTGACTTTTGATCTCTTGAAATAGACCATGGGACGCAAAGATAATATGAAGAGGGGGCCATTACACAGCCACATTTATGACAAAGGTGCACAATTAGAATATTATAACACTTTGTCGCATAACCTGGTTTCATAAGTTTCAGAATGCAAAGAGACTGGTTTCATATGTTTCAGAATGCAAAAAGACATCAGTTTCAAAGTCTTTTTGGCATTAATTTTTTAATTTCATTTTTTCTTATTATTTTTTCTAATCCCATATAGTAGGGGAGAATGCTAACAGTCAAGCATTTCATTATTAAATGATGGAATAATTGCATGTTGCCAGGTTGCTGATATGGAAGGAAAATTGTTGTTCCATTCTATATTGTTTCATATTTTTTTTATTTTATCTTTTAATATTATTTTTGTTAATCTTTATACGTGGAGATAAATGAGAGGCACAGTAAAATTTTAATCTTATTTGGTAAAAAATTAATTTAAGTAGGATATAAATACCTGATTTAGATATGCAAGGAACTAATGGCTTTTGATTTTAGTGATTGATGAGTGGCCACCACGAGAATATGTTGGTATCTTTTAGTTTAGACCATCAAATCAAAGGGATTAATTAGCAAAATGATTAAAATGCTCAATTCCAATAGGAGGGACCCCTATGAAGATAATGACTATCAAGATGGAATGAGATCTAAATTTTCATTTAATAATTGACCAAGAATACAATATAGCATGGGTCCACCAAATTTTCATGTAATTATGGATGAAGAATATAATGGTAAGTAATATTTAACAGATAATAAGCTCGTCAATACTGTCTGGCTACATATGCCCATCCCTAAATAATATATTTGTTTAAATCTAACTGTGAACTGGGAAATATGTAGCACCCAATATAATATGGCACAGTTCTCCTCGAATGGTTAGAAGACACGTAGTTTATTGATTGACCAAGAATACACTATAGCACAGGTCTCCTGGAATGGTTAGAAGACATGTAGTTTATTGATTGACCAAGTATACAATATGGCACAGGTCCCCAAATTTTTCGTTTATTGATTGACCAAGAATACAATATGGCACAGGTCTCGAAGAATACAATATAGCACGGAAGATATGGCGTTTAATGATTACAATATGGCACAGGTCTCCGAGCATACAATACAGCACAGAAGGGACAAGGTTTAATGATTAAATATGCCACAGGTCCCCTAAATTTTGATTTAATAATGGACCAAGAATACAATACGACACAGGTCTCGTGGACTGGTTAGAAGAGACGGGGTCGTCGTTTGGCACATTAAAATTACTTCCCAATTTCCGCAACTCGTAATCTTCTAGGTGTTCCCTGTCCGTCTTGAAACTAGTGGTCACAGACTTCCCTCTTCACTTTCTGTATGAAAGGATTAATTTTATTTCCTGTCTTCCTGGTTCGTACATGAAAATCTGAATGACAAATACGATTGATTTGAAACTTTCGCAAGCTCTTGGCATGTTTGAGTTTTGAATAAATGTTTGCGTTAAAACAGGTTTGATTTAATCTTTGTATAATTAGGTTTCGAATAAATGTTTGCATAATTTATATAGTCATTTCCTTGCTTTAATATTTATAAAATTATCTATAATTATTTACTTTAACATTTATAAAATCATCTTTAATTATTTATTAAATCATTTAAGATCACTTATAAGATATCCAAATTGATGCATATACCCCTTAAGTTATCCAAAATAGCATTACTCATTTGCAAAGTAGAAGTAAAACACCTTTGGCTTTTACAGGATAGAACTTCTTGCAACCATGCACGCAATGGTATTCTTATTATAAATATGAGAATACAATCAAGATGATTGTAATACTCTTATTATAGGTATGATACTACATAGAAATCGGTTTACTAGCGATGGATTTTATGTAACGACCAGAGAATTCAGTATGATAAACTTCTAATCAAGGGCAGAATATAATGTTGTAATTAGCACCAGAAGCGCAAGCGTGGGTTTTAGTGTCATCAGTGGGATATAGGTAGGCATCTGGGCACTGGTCCATTTTGCAAGTCAGTGCTTTGCAGCTACCGTCGGAGGGAGTTAGGGAGATAGGGACATTGAAACCATCAATTACAGAGAGGTCATAGAAATCTTGATTGTTGCCCCCATTCAGTGTATATTCAACCAGCGTTGTAGGAGACTGTCCCGAGAGCGTACAGCTGAGCACGCCACCGCAGTCACCAGTGCTGCAGCTTCCTTTACCAGAGGCATCGAAGGAGCATCCGGTACGTCCCCAAAATCTACCTGAGCTTGTTCCTGCGGGCACGTCTACACTCCATGATTGACCCTGCCCCAACGCTTGACCGCCACCTACGGGAATTCCTGCGGGCCATACCGTGTATGAACACTGGTTCTGGATCACAAACGTCGCACCCGTAGCTCCTGCACTTACAAAAAAAAGCAAAAAAATATTTCTTTATGATATCAAATATTTCTTTATCATATCTAAACTCATTTGCGTACATAAAATACGATGCAATGCAGTCAAGGGATTACTATAACCTTACCTTCAAGACAAACGTTAAAATATCAACGCTAGTATTGCTGTAACATAAATCGAAACTGCTAATGTTCTCGGCCCCATTGCAACGTTCACCACCAAGTAATTAAACACAACTACAAAACAGCGCAATACAACGAAGGAATTGCAGTTGAGCTTATTTCATGTTGTATACCACGAATGGCACTCTATATATAGGCGGGGCTAGCCATCCCAAACTACTGGTCATAGCGTAGCGTATACTGCACGAAATTCTTATGAAGGTTGATCCCCCCTAGTTGGGCGGTGTGGGAAATCAATTTGAGAGTGTGTTGAATAAGAAGGCGCGCTAATCGCTCCTGGACATCCGGGTCACGCCCCCTTTACCTTTTATTGTTCCAGATGTTCCGGGTCGTATTAAGCTAGCGATCACGAATATCCCAGGAAATGCTTATCCAGACTCAGAGTGTGGAAAAAATTACTAAGAGAGAGGATAAGAAAAAAAGCGTGACGTTGATATTTATTTGAGTATTCCATGAATGTTTCTGAGGTGGCATATTTATTTGAGCATTTCATGAACGTTTTTCTAGATAATCAAGCAAAATTAATTAATTTTATTTTTTTATCAAATTTTAAAATATTTTCGAAATCTACAATTAAATAAAAATTAAAATGCGAAAAACTCACTTCCCCACTTGGTAACTCCCTCACCTTGTACTGTTGTAATGTTCCGGGCCCTCTTAAACTAGCCCTCTTGTTCTAGAATATGCCATCCGCTGGAGTGTATGACTCACTATCAAGATTTGATTTAATGATTCACCAAGAATACAATATATGATTCACCGAGAATACAATATAGCACGTGTCCCCTAAATTCTCATTTAATGATTGCCCAAGAAACACAATATGGCTGGACTTGTTAGAACTTAGAACAGATCGGTCGTCGTAATCTTACTTCCAAATATCCACGCTTAGGATGCTTTGTATGACTGACTATCAAGATTGACTGACGACTTGATTTTTCATTTAATGATTCACCAAGAATACAATATAGCACGGGTCCCCTAAATTTTCATTTGATTCTTGGTGAAGAAAATAATACGGCACAGGTCTCCTGGAGTTGTTAGAACAGATGGGTCGTCGTTCGGTACATCACAATTGCTTCGTAATCTTCTAGGTGTTCCCGGTCCGGCTTCAAACGAGTGACCACAGGCTTCGTATAGGTGTTTGCGTTAAAAAGTAGTTCGATTTAAGGTGATATGTTAGAATGGAAATTCCAGAATGTCATGTCACGTTTCAATGTGGAATTTGCTAGAATTTTGATAATGGATTTTATTTTTTTATTTTGTTAAGCTTGAATTTTTTATTTTTATTTTGTTAAGGTTGATTTTAAAGAGACATTTGGATTTTTTTTGAAGGTTGAGTATTTATTACATCCGCGACATATAGTATTAGCATTTTTGGTTGTGATAGTATATTAGTTTGGTTTTTTTTTACAGTTTATGTATAGTTTAAAATAGGAATTTAGTTTTTGTTATTTTTTATTTATTTAAATTTATTTATGTGTAAAGTGATTGGTTGAGGACTTATTATTAGTATGTTTTGGTAATTTTTATTTTTCTATTAATTACTAGTATTTTTGTTTTTAGTTTTATTTATTTTTCATTTAACTTTTTTATTTTTTACATTTTTTTCCTAACTCCATTGAATTTATTTTATTTAGGTATAGTTTTTATAATTCCCGCTTGCAAGATATATCAAGAATTCAAGAAATTGTTCTTATTACAAGAAATTGAATTCAAGAAATTGATTTTCTTGAATTCAATAAGTTTATCTTTTTTCTTCTTTCGTGTGTCTATTAGTAATGTCTGAGCGTATCAATTATCATAGACCAAGGATTTGATAGCTATGAGGAAATCCAATGCAATGCACTAGAGCTCTTCATTTCATTTTGGGTTATTAAAATTTTATGGTGCATAGGTCGGGGAATGAGATCCAAACTAATTCTGCCATAGCTCTTCATTTCATTTTAGGTTATTCAAATTCTATGGTGCACAGGTTGGAGAATGGGATCCAAACTAATTCTATCCAGGTATTAACCAAATCTCACTTTGATGTTTTGAGTGCAAACAAAACGAAAGATGGTTAGACATTTATTGGAATGTTATTCTTCAATTTCTCCTTGTTTCAATTGGTTTGTTAAAGGTGTTTTACCTTCTTTCCTTGAACCAAACAGGCAAGGTTCGTCTCAGTTACCATGCAAAAAGTTAATGTGTGACTTTTGTTAAAGGTTATTTATTCTACTCCAACTCTATTCCTAGTTAAGATTGATCTCAGTTACTATGAAAAAAGTTAATGTGTGAATTTTGTTAAAGGTTATTTATTCTACTCCAACTTTATTCCTAGTTTTATTCAAGGTGAATGTGCCAAATTCAACCAATTTAATATTAAATAAAAAATTCAACCAATTTAATATTAAGTTAAAAAACATAGACAAACCTTTAGTATTTGGAAAATATCTAAAAAAGGCTAATGATAAATTTTATTTATTTAAATATTTAATTTTCTTAATGATTTATAACTATGATAATTATAATCTAGTTGTTAAATTAATAGTAAAACATCTCTCTCTTTTTTTTTTTTATTATAACTTTAAGATAAATGAAGGGAACCATGGGAGGTGAGCGGAACGAGGGTTTTGAACAGGGAGCGACGGGTGCAAGCTGGTAACCATGGAGGGGCAAGGAGGGGGGAGCTGCACTCCCTCCTACAGTCATGTAGTTATGAACAGAAGTAAGGAGGCTGGTTCGAATTGATTCAAGAAACTAATGGAGGCAGAAACGGAGAAGACAAGCACAAAAAAGCTGGAAAGCATCAAATCTCATGAACATGAAGAGAATCACGAGGAAGTCAGAAGAGAGAAGAGAATAGGAGACAGCAATTAGAGAACTGAGCACAAGACTGTGATAGGACTCTGTAAACCTAGGTCAACCAGTAAACCTTGGGTTGTTTTAAATGATCTAGCGCTACATATGCTCAGGGATCACATGGTGACATACGTGGTTATATGCAAACTTATGGGAATATGACCAACAGAGAAGGCTGTGCACACATGGATAAGAAACCACTGGAAACCAAAGGGAGATATAAACCTTCATCTTAGGTCCAAGGGATTATTCATAGTGGTGTTCACAAACCTAGAGGATAAAGACAGAGTGTTCGAAGGAGGACCATATTTCTATGCTGTTGTAGGCCTCTACATGCAACCATGGGTGATGAATTTTGTCCCGGAATGAGAAACGTTGACATCAGTACCGGTATGGATAAGACTCTACTCTCTACCTTTAGATTATTGGTTGCCAGAATCCTTAAAAGCCATAGGCAATAAATTAGGTCATTTTTTAAAAATATCAGATGCGACTCTGCGAGGTAAATATACCTCCTTCGCTCGCATATGTGTAGAAATGGACCTATCGGGAGCACTTCCATACGAAATCATTCCAAAAGTATATGATGAAGGATGGGTGTAGGTGGTGGATTATGAACATGTTCCATTCAGATGCCGTAAATGTCATGAACACGTGCACCTCTTCAGAGACTGCGCACTAAACAAACTGAAGGACAATATGAAAACCAACACAGGTAAAGATCCTAAAGGCTTTACCAAGTTGGGAGGCAAAGGGAAAGGATGAAAAAAGTACCAAAAGAAAACTAACGAGGATAAGCAACCAAGCCATAATAGTTTCAAGATTTTAGAAGAAGAAGGTGGGAACAATGCAATGAACCAGGCACCGGAGGATAATCCTGTAGAGAAGGAAAAAGATGCTAGCATGGAGGACATAAATGAGAACAACAAACTAAAGGAGGATCTGCCAAGAACTATGGAACTTGGCAGGGACCATGAGATGACCCCAAGTGAAGTTGGTACGGAGGACCACAAACTACAGGAGATTCTTGAGAGGGAGAATCTCGATCTAGAAAATTTCCTGGAGATGGGAACCATCAAAGGTGTTTATTCTCTACCACAAGAGGATTTTGACAGAGTGCAACAACTCTTCCTTTGGAGATCTCAAGCAAAGGGTTCTAGAGTCAAAAGGAACCATGATAGATAGGAAAATAGAGGGGTAAAACCGATGGAGGTAACATT
Organism: Pinus tabuliformis; assembly: GCA_031772625.1. Taxonomy (NCBI): domain Eukaryota; kingdom Viridiplantae; phylum Streptophyta; class Pinopsida; order Pinales; family Pinaceae; genus Pinus; species Pinus tabuliformis. Next base: position 27,318,654 of record CM062807.1, read on the forward strand.
AGGACACTCTTCCAAGAACCCAGGTCGGAAAAGAGAAAGGAAGAAATAGAATGAGCTGTTGACAGAGTGTGGGAAACACATGATTAACTCAGGCAAGAGGAAAGATCTTACTAGTTACTCATTTACAAACCTTTCATAGTGAAGCCCACAACCTGGAACATTAGGGGTCTAGTCAGTAAAAGAAAACAAAGAAATCTCAACAATAGAATAAAAGAAGAAAAACCGGATATGGTGTTTATAAAGGAAACAAAATGTTCAATAGACAAAATCAAATAGATACATAGAAAATGGCTCATGAAGTACGAGTGTCTAGAAGTTAAAGCAAACAACACAGCAGGAGGGATTCTCACTCTTTGGAATCCCCAGAAACTTGGAATCCTGGATGCTGAAGCATCCAGGAACTACCTTTCGATGGTAATCCAACCTTTGGGCGACAAGGAACTCTATATGATCACAAATGTCTATGGTCCTCAAAAACTTGAAGATAAACTCAGGCTTCTCACCTCACTAGAGGAGCTGAGAGAGAGACATCCTGTTATGCCCTGGATTTTGGGAGGGGACTTTAATATGATCAAATCTCTTATAGAAAAAAAAAGGCAGGACCAAAATACTAGGCAGAGACTCCATTGCCTTCCAGAACTTCCTAAATGACATGAGGCTTGTGGATATGGAGACAATAAATGGAACCTCCACTTGGAACAATAAGAGGGGAGGGGCTTCTCAAGTTGCATCTAAACTAGACAGATTCATAATCTCGGAGGACCCCCGTCTCACTGGCCTTGAATTGACTGCTTTAATCCTTCCTTTCAAAGGCTCGGATCACTGACTTATTCAACTTGAAGCTTCTTTTATAGGCACTCCGAGGAACAAAACTTTCAGGTTTGAAAATGTCTGGCCTACTCACCCTAACTTCATCACTAATATTGGAAAATGGTGGGTGGAACACATGCCCGTTCAAGGCACGAAGATTTTCCTACTGCAATAGAGACTGAAATACATCAAACTCGGGCTTAAAGAATGGAACAAAAATGAGTTTGACAATATTTTCAAAGCCAAAAGAGAAGTTGAATAGAAACTACAGGGAATTAACCAAATCCTCATCATAGATGGCTTTACTAAGGAAAGGAAAATGCAAGTTGACTCTCTTCAACAGGAATGGGAAAACAAATGCCAGCAAGAGGAGATCTTCTGGAGATAGAAATCAAGAGTGCAATGGATTAAAGAAGGGGAAATAAATACAAAGTTTTTCACAAGTCAACCATGGATCACAGGGCACATAGCAGAATTTCAAAACTTAGAGATACTCAAGGGAAAGAGCTGAGTACCCACAAATAAATGGAATATGCTCTAGTACAACATTTCCAAAGCATAGAAGAGGAGCCTCTCTTAGACAGATCATAATTTATCAATAGCTTCACACAATACATTCCAAAACTTGTAACCAGGGAAGACAATTACAATCTTAACAGGCCAATGACTGAAGAGGAGATCAATGAAGTCATCAAAGAGATGCAAAATGGGAAAGCTCCAGGTCCAGATGGGTTCAATGTAGACTTCTTCAAAACATGCTGGGAAATAGTCAAACAAGATATCCTTGATGTTGTGGAGGACTCGAGAAAATCTAAAATAGTTTTGAGGGCGCTCAATGCATCTTTCATAGCCTTAATTCCAAAGCACGAAAAATCTATGACACCAGATAGATTCAGACCCATAGCTTTATGCAATGTGGTGTACAAAATTATTTCTAAAGTAATTGAAAACAGACTCAAGCCGGCCATGGAAAATTTTAGGGGCTAATGTTCGCCCAGTGGGCTAATTTTCCATGATTTTTCCACAAAAAAGATTCGCCAATTTCCAATTTTATAAAAGACGATTCGCCCAAATTTTAGAATATAAAATTATTTTACCTTAAAAATCGACAACATTATAGAGAGACTATATATAAAATAATTATAAATTTGATTAATTTTACAAATATATCAATAAACATTTATAATTTTCATATTAGGGATTAGTGAGATTCGCCAATGTTTTAAACTTCAAGAAAATTTTCCATCCTTAAAATTTTCCTTGAGCCCCTTCTTCCAACTCTTGTGTCTGAGGAGCAAACTAGATATGTGGGAGGAAGGCAAATTATAAATAACATCATTCAAGCTCACGAGGTGGTTCATTCTCTCAAGAGCAATAAGAAAGCAGGTATGATCATACAACTTGACCTAGCGGAAGCTTATGATAAGTTAAGCCGGTCGTACATAAGGGAAGTACTAAAAGTGTATGGCTTCGACCAGAACTAGATAAGATGGGTAATGACCCTTATTACCACAACTAGTTTTTAAATCCTACTTAATGGCTCTCCATCCAGAACATTTAGGCCTTCGAGAGGCCTCATAGAAGGAGATCCGCTCTCCCCCTTCCTCTTTATTCTCATGATGGAAGGATTAGGCAAAGCGATCAAATTAGCCAATGCGGAAGGAAGAATCCAGGGTCTCAAACTAACCCTGAATGGGGATACCTTGACTCATCAACATTTTGTGGATGACACTATGCCACAGGATACACCCACGGTCAAGGAAGCTAAAGCTTTCAAACAAATCCTGAATGATTTTGCTATGGCTGCTGGTACAGAGGTAAGCCTCACAAAATCAAAAAATTTCTTTTTTAACACCCACATTTCTATTCAGAGAAATCTCTCCAGAATTCTCAGCTTTCAAAGAGATCAACTACCATCCAAATATATGGGAATACATCTCACCGATAAACCTCTGAGTAAGGAAGTTTTGGGAGCCAATGACTAATAAAATGCAGGACAAAATCAAGAAATGTACAAGTAGATCTTTGAATTTAGCAGGATGTCTCGTGCTTATAAAGGTTGTTCTGCAAACCATCTCCATCTTCATGTTTTCAATTCTTCTTGCTCCAAAAGGAGTTTTACAACACATCAGGAACATCCAAAGAGATTTTCTTTGGGGCAAAGGGGAAGAGAAAAAGAAATGGGCTCTGGTAGCTTGGGAAAAGCTCTGCAAACCCAAGACCCATGGAGGTTTGGGACTTCATGACCCGGAAACCCTAAGCAAATTTTTGGGGGAAAAAATTTGGTGGAGATGGCTAAAGGAAATGAGAATCCCTTGGGCCAAGCTCTAGAAACAGAAGTATGCAAATAACTGGAAAGAAAGGGATCATATTCGAATGACACGGCTCATCAAGGGCTTCCACATTTGGAACAATGCTTGGGAGAATAGAGCCATTGTTTAGAAGGATAGTTTCTAGGAGATCAGAGATGGAAACCTAGCTTGGTTTTGGGAGGATAACTGGCAACAAGAGCCTAACCTATGTAGAGAAGAACTAGCCATTCTCAAGAATGACACTGACAATAAAGGGCTACTCAGGGTAAGTGACTTTTGGTATCATATAAGGGACAAGGGAAAATGGAGAACATGGAAGGACCTAGTATACAGTGAAGATACCCATTTGAAGGCCCAGGCAGAAGCTCTTGCACTGATCCTGGAACAGAGAAAGATTTTGACTTCAACATCGTCTGACCAACTAAGATGGGGAAGAAACAACGAAGGAAATTTCAACCTCAAAGAAGCCAAAAGAATTGTCACTAGGCTTGACTTTCCAAACCTTGATAAGATATGGAAGGACCTATGGTAGAACTCGCATTGGATGAAAATCAAATTATTCATGTGGTTGGTGCAACATAAAAAAATTCTGACTTGGGAAAATATTAGAAAAAGAGGTTTAGTTGGTCCATCTAGATGCCAGTTATGTGGTCTACAAGAAGAAACGATGGATCACCTACTCAACCTCTGCCCATTCACCTCTACCTTGTGGAATTGGGTAGCCTCAATCTTCAGGAAAACTGACGGGGCGAATTTAGCATCATTGGCACTTTGAAGAACTGGAGGAAAGACTTCTCAGAAAATGAAATAATCAACAAAGCTTGGACTCTGGTACCAGGTTTTTTGATCTGGGATGTATGGAAAGAATGCAACAATAGGATTTTCAAGAACAGAATTGGCTCAACCCAGAGCATCATAGCTTAGATTATAAGACAACTCAAAGAAACTGTGAGCACCCTTATAAAGCAACCCCCCAAGAACCCTCCTCTAGACCAGGATGTTCATATACTTTTGCATTTGGGTCTCCAGTTGCCTATTCCCCAGGGCATAAGCAAGATCGTAAGACATACAACAATGAGGAAAGACTTCTGGAAGTCGCCTCCTCATGGATTTTTGAAATTTAATATAGATGGAGCCTCTAAGGGAAACCCTGAGGTTTCTGGTTATGGAGGAGTCATAAGAGATAAGAGAGGATACATAAAAGTCATCTTTCATAGTCATTTGGGGAATGCCACTAATAATATGGCAGAATTCATGGCCTTAGAGAAATTCCTAGAAATCCTGATTGAATCCAATTTACACAATGCCCTCATAGAAGCAGACTCTGAATTGATAATTAATTCGGTCAAAAAGATAGGAAACGGCACAACACCAACAAAATTATCAAATCACTGGCAGTTATTGCAGGTCTATCAACATATACAATCCCACTTGAGAGCCCTAAGAACACTCTTATTTGTTCACGTGTGGAGAACAACCAACGGGTTAGCGAATCGTCTGGAAAATGAAGGAGTGCTATGTACAAGAGATAATAGAAGCTATGCTTGGGAGCTGACACCCTCAGGGAATTTGCGCGAGGACTGTCACAGACAGGCGATCGTAGACAGGGAATATTTTCAATTTATGAAAGATAAGCAGTAAATAGACCAATGGAAACAGTAGAAAGTGAACCAATAATAGGGAAGAAGCGAGGGGTAAACAATGAGTAGGCTGACAGGCATCCAACCAAAGATGGTAGTGAACTCCAGCATCCTACAGATTTCGGGCAGATAACTGCACGAAGGATATCCCATAAAACAGACCTGAAAAACTATAGAGCGGCAGTTTAGGCCACTCATTGGGTCTGAATGGAAAAATAAATAGTGGGCATGTTGTCGACCCGAAATCAACTCTGGACCGTCAGATCAATGAGGGCTGGATCGCACGGTAGTTGGGTCATAAAGCTAATCAAGGGCTAATCCACAAAACGAACCTAAAAAATTATAGAAAGATGGTTTTGGTTTCTCATCGGGTCCGAAAGGCAAATTAAGGAGTGGGCAAGTTGTTGACCCGAAATCAGTTAAAGACCAATGGATCTTCGAGGGCTGGATTGCTCTGTCATTGGGTTGCAAAGTCAACCACAGGTTAAGGCTTGTTTTGTAGTCACTTACTATTGCTTTGTGGGCCGTAGGATATGTGGGCCCTTGTAATCAAGGGCTGTCGGGTTATTTTTTGCTCGAGACTTATGACATTTAACGGACCCAAAAGAACCTTATAACTTTTCACATTTATCTTTCGGGTTAGGAAGGAAGGCAGGTTTTCCATAGCGTAGCTTTGATAATAAGAAATTCATTGGGGGTTTAAGCATCAATAATTTTGTAGTTTTGTTTGAGTTAGGTATGGGGTTGTGTCAACCCAGCTGTCTACTGAGTGTTCATAGAGTTGGTGTTGTTGTTCTTGGCTCCGTTAAAAAAGTGTACATTATGTATTTTTTCTCGATTAATGGAAGGCTCCACTCTTACTGGATTAAAAAAAATAGTAAAACATCTCTTTTTACTCATTATTCATAAATATTAATTAACTTGTCTTTACAATTTAATTTGAAATTTAATTTAATACTAAATTACAAATTATAGATCATCCCAACTCCATTTTTCTCTTGTAACACCCCTATGACTTTGCCTTTTAGATAATTATTATTTTTAGATGTTGAACTATTATTAGATTTACTGGCATGATAAGACTTATGACATGATGTAATTATATTATTATTGTTAAGTTAATAAATAAATTGCTTGGAAATATTGAGGAAAGAGCATAAGAGTGTAGAAGACTTCTTTCCAAGCTAAGAAAAGTGGTGGTGGTAAGTCCACATGATGGACCTTCTTTAAAAGTCTCCTAAATTCCTAGGAGATAAATAAAAGAAATTAAAATAATATAATGGGAGAGAAAGATTATTTTAATTACTTAGTTGGAGAGAAATGCTAAGTAGGGTGGAATAAAGAAATCTTTGAGAGAAAAGAGTGTTTTAAAGAAAAATAAAAGTATATTTTTTCGAAAAAACTAAAGAAAAAAAAAACTAGGCAAAAAATTGGCATACGTTAAAGCAGAATGCTACTCAAATTTTCAGGGAAGGAGAAATTATAAAAAGAAACAACCTAGGAATCAAGGGGGATTGATTTCAACGGCAAGAAAATCTTAGCTCAAGGGAGAACTGATGGATTCAATTCGTGGCTGGGAGGAGAGTGTTGCGTTCCTGAGTAATTGTCCAATCTCCAATTCTGGTTCCTCAGTAATTATCAAATTTGTAACTCTATTTCGGATTTTATTATTTTTTCTTTGGAACTAGGATGCATGTGAATATTGTGATATTATTCGAATTTAGAAAAAGTGGAAGTTATTCTACCCAATGGTATGCGAACTAATTTTTTTTATATATGTATGCGATATATTGTTGTACGTAATGAGGAATCCATGACATTATGGGTAGGTCAATTGTTTTTATTTTGATCATGGTGAACGATAAAAAAAAACCATTAGTTGAAAAATATAACATGTTGAATGAAGGAGTAAGATGGGCATATCGATGAGTATAAAAATAATGAAGTAAAGAGTGGTTAATTTACCCTGGATGGTTATAAAACTCATTTATCTCTACACATAACTGGTTATAGCCAGTCCACATAAATATATTTCTCACTGAAATAAAAACTAAAAGTACAGTTGGAAAATTAGGAAACCATTAAAAAATAACTTAGAACATGGAAAGTGTAGAGAAATGTTAATAAGGGTATAGTGTTAGCAGAAGAATACTAAGAATGAGGATGAGGATGAGGGGTTCTGATTTAATCAATGAGAACAAAAAAATGGAAACAAAATTATTCTTTGGCTAGGGTTATGCAAATAAATAAAAGTAGCATATCAGCATATCACTAGGATACTTTTGCTCGGCCAATACCTAAGTAGTACTTATTCTTCTTACAACAAACCATGGTCCTAGGAATTGTAGATGAATAAACACTATCAACAATTACATATACAATCTAGAGGTACTATAAGAGATAGAAGACATAATTTAAAGTAACGAAGTAAATCCCATATTAGAATTTGGGTTACCACCATCACAAAGGCCGTATACTTTGGGACTAAGAAGTCTTGGTAGCATAAGAGCACATTGTATTAGGTTGTTGCTTGAAATACTAGTGCATAGTAATGCATGGGACCCGTAATGACCCTTGTCTAACCCTGACACGAGCTGTAAATAATAAATTAAAGAGAAAGAATGTTGTGAGCTATTATCGGCATGATGCATGACAACAAAATGTAATTAAAAATTCAGAGTAGTAGTAAACATAAAGCTACCATAAATCAATAACTCGAGAAGAAGCCCTATTCACATGCCATTATAGACACATGAAGAACACATACATATATTTTATAAGATTTAGGTGACCAAAATTTACATCTAGAATATAACAATAACAATGCTTTCTACTTGAATATACATGTACCTATGGTCAGAATTATTTACCCAATTCGATAGAGAATTCATATAGTCGAATACACCACTGGAGTGAACTTGAACACAAATTTAGCATGTACAACCAACATAATAGTAAAAATCCCTTTAGGGAAGAATATAACATTCGAATTAAATATAAACATTTATTCCAATTCTTAGGGCTTTACAGTCCAGTGTTCCAAATTTACAGTGTTAAAATCAAGAAGACAATTTCCAAAAAATAGGAATACTACAAGGGCCAACAAGCCTAGAAAAAGTTATGAAATTATTAGGCTAGAGGCCATCCCATACAAATTCCACACTACTGTAAGGAAATCTCATTATAAGTAAATTTCCTCATAAGAACTACATGGCCATAAGGGTTATGGTGAGAGACCAAACAAAAAACAGAAACCCATATTTCAACGTCACCTAGATTGAATTAGAAAGACAAGCAAAAAACGTGAGGAATACCAACCTGTAGCACAATAATTATGAGTCAGAGGTGGGGGGAATATCCTCTGTCATGTAGAATAATAGGGGCATAACATTACAATTATCTAAAGCAAGCAAACAAACAAAAAAATGGTAAGAAACTTGAGGGGGTGAAGTAAATCGAACCAATTTACAACCATAGCTGGAAAGGCATGTACCTAAAGATGAGGTCATTTGTGCGCGCTATTTTTCTGCACTTACAGGACAGTCACATCAACACTTTCAAGGAAATAAAAAGAATAAATACCCACAAGTGATAGGTACCATGAAGGATAAGAGGGTTATCCAAAAGCGCTGAGACTAATAAGAAAAGAAAAAAATAAATTTAAATAACAAACCTATACCTTCAAAGTGTTGGAGACTCTGCTAAAGGCCTATCCAACCCTTTGGTGCAAAAGGCCAACCCATCAGCTGCTGAAGAAAACAAAAAAACTAAAAAGAGAAGGGTCGATCATGCCAAGCACACAAGTCATTAAATTGATACCTTGGAGTTAAGGTAGTAAATTACATATGAGGTTGAGAAATAAAATTTACCTGTCGAAGAAATGTAAAGTATTCTAAAAGAGTTTAGCGACACATTGTGAACAAGGTTGAAGTTGCATTGTACCGGTTGCGTGAAAGCCATGAATAAGCATAGGGAAAAAATTACCCAAAATAGCGAGAAGGAGATGTACTAACTATATAAGAAGGAAAAAAAAACAATCTATATATATATATATATATAGATAAAAATACCTAGATACGACTATTCAACCATATCAGTATTCTTCTGGAGCTTGCATAGACTGGGAATGGGAATGTGGTATCAAGAAACTTGGTAAGAAAACTCCCAGATGTCAAGGTTCCCTTACCACTCTCAGTGGTGCTATGAATACATGACACCTTTCACCTAGCAAGGAAAATCGAGTGGAGTGGGTTATGATTTTTGATGCGAAGGTTAGTGTTTTAGAAAAATATTCTCCACTGCCAAACGAACAAAACTAATCCTCACCATTCCTAGATGGCAGTACTGGGAAGCATGTGAAAATCACATGGGTACAGAGGACATGGCCCATATCCATTCACTTCAATAAAGTCCACAAGACTTCCTCTTAGCTCGCTGGCATACCATTTTCCTCGTTACAAAGGAAATCATGAAATATTAAGCGGGTGCCATAAATAAGCTTGAGGTTAACGATCATACAAGCAATAAAATGAGACATTTGGTAACCTGACAGAAATGAATGGGAACCTAAATAATCCTGGGAATTTATGTGGGGTGCATCGGAAGGAGGATTGATACGTTGACTTAGATAAAATCGTTTCTATAGGATTAATTTTAGAGGGTTCTATAAAGTATTAATTTAAGTGTAATGATAACTATAAGGGGACACATTATAGCGGTTACTAGCTAGGTTTACATAGAAAATAGTGACCATAAAAGAAGTATATTAAACGTGAAGAATGAGAAAACAAAAAAGAAAAGAAAAGGGGGGTCACATATCGAGGATGTGACAAGTAGTGAACAGTTTATTGAAAGGTATTAATACTAGCAATTGCATCAGATGTTGCAATGGAAACGCCGTAAGGTAGTAGCTTAGCTAGGAAAGAGTAGCATTAAATTGTTACTCTTCCACGATGACAAACTGAAAATGTCACCATATGTTGCGAAAGGGTCTAAGTAGAATTTTGGATCTTAGTTAAAGAGGGGAGTCAGGAATTGCATAGTTGACATGACAAGAGTATCCACAATATAAGAGCTTAGCTAGGAAAGAGTAGCATTAAATTGTTACTCTTCCACGATGACACACTGAAAATGTCACCATATGTTGTGAAAGGGTGTAAGTAGAATTTTGGATCTTAGTTAAAGAGGGGAGTCTAGTTGACATGACAAGAGTATCCACAGTATAAGCTTCTCTCCTTTTGCTTATTTAGTGTAGTTTCCAAAGAATGCATTGTAGAGATAGCTAATATCTCTATCCTTAGCAATTATTGACCAGAAGACCCTAATTTGGTCTTTTGTTTAGACATCCATATGTATTTGCACTTGAAACTCTTGTGTTTGAAGTATTTTCGTACTTGAATGGTTGGAATTTATCCACACCCTATTTGTATATGCAACTTTATTTGGATTCAAGATTTCTTTCAATTGATATAGCTTTGTTGGGTTTCATTCGTATCTATTTACCTTGTTCCCCCAATTCAAACTCTAGAAAACATTTGTATCATTATTTTTTGATCAGTATGTTGTGATCATAGTAACAATTATGTTCAAAGAAGACAGTTGAAAATGCTGTAAAAACGAAGATAAACGAGTCACTATATTTCTTATATTTAGTCACTATATTTCTTATATTTATATCTTTCCAGAAGCACATTTGTATATAGTCCGTTATGTAATAACATATTCGAACCAAAAGAACATTTATATATATTCCATTATGTAAAACAACATATCTGAATGAGCTATAAGCAATCACGGATGAAATCTATGGAATTTTATATTTTCATTTAGGTAATAGTTAATCACTGCAGTGTTACTCTAATCCATTAACCAAGACTTCGAATTAAGACATATCAAGAAACACGTTGGTTGTTGCACATATATCTGGCTAAGAATAGCTTTCAATCCTCCAGTGGGTTCATCTATTGTCATAAGTGCAAATAAATTGGAGCTTGTGTCCACTTTAATATCATTTGTAACATTTTTATTCTTCAATTCTGTCATGAGATCACAAAAAAAAAACTCCCTTTTCTTGGTACCAATTGATGTAAAGAACGATCACAAAAAAAAAGCTCCCTTTTCTTGGTACCAATTGATGTAAAGACCAATCCGATGGGAGTATAGGTGTCAGACTAAATTTTTGATCAACGAGGAAATCCTTCTAAAAGAGACCTCGGCTTTTCTTGCCAATGTTAGAGAACAAACCAGGTCCCTTAGCCATTGTCGCGAGTCCACAACCTGACTGGATCGTTAGGTGATCTAAACGCGACAATGAGGGGAGAATGACAAAGCTAGAATGAAGAGCATAAAGCCCCCAAAACCCGAGCATATGCTTTCGAGAATAATATGCTTGAAAGCTGAAAATTTGACAGTTAATTTTCTGGAGATGTTGTTGCCCCGCTATCATGGCCGTTGGTTTTTATATGGTCTGTATGCCGTGATTGGGTTCTACAGTAACATTTTCCAATGGCTTCATCAACCTTTTAGGAGTTGGATCCAATAGTTTCTGCCCCTTTCCCGTGGTACTACCATGCCGTGATTGGGTTCTACAGTAACATTTTCCAATGGCTTCATCAACCTTTTAGGAGTTGGATCCAATAGTTTCTGCCCCTTTCCCGTGGTACTACCATGTAGCTCAAGCGCATAATAAATTGAAATGGCAAAGAAAAAGCCTTACTCATCCACTGCCATGCCATGGTACGTAGAAAATGATAAAAATGAGGAGAAAATAAAAGAAATGGTTCATTACGGTAAGAGACGATCAAACTTTAGGAATCGGGCACCAGGAACTCCTTCCCAACAACCTGCCATACCCCTTGTTGAAAATGCAATCGCCAGTGTTCATGTAGTCGAAGAGCGTGGAGATTGTCTCATCCACCTGCGTGCCACACTTGATGAGGATGTTTTATCAAGCAGAAGGAAGGAAGACGATGGAAATAAAGAAATCGACTAACAGTTCAGTAGTTGACAGTTAGGCAGTTGAAGGCAGTTGAGAATTCAGGTAGGAGTCCGCGGTGAAATCGAACGAATGAAAATATTTGAATCGTCTAACAATTGATCCAACAGTGTCAAACTGTGTAGAGTGTCAATTTAGGGAATTGTCAAACTGTGTAGAGCGTCAATTTAGGGAATTGATTTCAAATGAAAATGGGAATTGATTTCAAATGGAAACGCCTTACGACGTAATTATTTAGAATGATAAATTTCAACTTTAATATGCAAAATTGTAATGTGTCAGAAATTATCTATTCTATTTATTTAAATATATATTTTAAATAAATAAAATATTTTACTAAAATTTGGTTAGTAATTAAATTAATTATTAAATTTAGAAGTTCATTTTATAGTTCACTATAATGTGTAATAATGTCAATTACTTATCACTATATAAATATTTAAATAATATTTATTCATGAAAAAAAATTTATAAATGAAAAAATTAAATCTCTCTAGACTGGTATTAAATTTATATTTAAAATAAATTTATACTGATTTATCTCATTACTGTACAAAAATAATTAGAGTGATTGGTCAATCGATGCCATTGAAAGCCAACATAACGCACATGTCGAATCTTATTGCTTCGTTTGGTTCCACATGTCGCGACGGCACTCATTGTTGCAGCTGCCGTCGTAACTATTTTCGCTAGGTTTATTCAATAATGGTGTTTCTTTCAGGCAACTTATTTTTGATACGCCATGATTGCTTCACATTCCATCTTCAAAGTGTCTTTTCATTATTCGAATACGATTGAAGTTGAAGTCCAGCTCGGATAGTGCAATATTCTCCTCCATCGTGCTACGCTGCCTCTCAATAAATACCGAACGTTCAGTACTACCGTAGCATTCATCGCAGTTCGGATTATCTCGAAAACTACAAGTTAGTAGCAGAGTTTGAAGGAGCTCCCACTTCGAGAGCATAAAAATGGCTTATTGTGCAGTCTCATGCGGTGTCAACCCCCTGCAAAGGGAGTGTGAGGAAATCCATCTCGCTTGCAAAGGTATTCATCGGATTAGTTCAGCGCATTTGAAACATTTCTCAATTGCTGTTGTTGATTTATGGTTCTGATTGAATGATATTCCTTTCTGGTAAAAAATAATAGGTCAGGGATGTGACGAGGTGAAGATAATACAAATATTGGGAAGCAAAAATGCGCAGCAGCGGAAGGAGATAAGACAAACCTATTATGCAATGTATAAGGAAGACCTTTGCAAGAGGCTGGAGAAGGAGCTTCACGGCAAATTAGAGGTGCGTGAATATATATATAAGAGAGGGGCATAGTCTAGATGTATCCACTCTTTTCCAGGCTTCGTAAGGATGTAGTAGTTCCATGGAGGAACTCTGCCCCTATATTTGAAGTACGTTAAAATCTTAAAAATAAAGTGGTTCAATGAGAACCATACTGGTTATGTTTCACTGCACACTAAGACAACTCGAGGTAAATACTCTCCCTCATCCATCCCTCCTGACATGTACTGTTGCAGTATAATCTTGTTTTGTCTTTTTGTTGATGCGTGGAGAAAGCCATTGTGTTATGGATGCACGAGCCAGCTGAACGGGACGCTATCATTGCCAGAACCTCCCTGGAAGGATGGCGCACAGATGATCGTGCTCTAATCGAAGTGATTTGCACAAGGTCCTCCACTCAAATCGTTAAGATTCGCGAAGCTTATCAGAAACGATATCAGAGGTGCCTTGATGATGATGTTTTCTGCAAAACGAAGGGTCCCTATCAAAAGGTTAGATGACGAAATATACCTAAAAACACATCAATCACAGACCCCAAATAAAAAATCGAAGGTGCTCCCGGAAGGTTTTTATACCTCTGGCGATTACACTGAACATAAGTTTCATTTGATATTAGTATGTATCAATGTTGGCAGATTTTAATCTTATGACCTCTTAGGAATATCGAGATTATGAATAAACTTATTTTGATTTATTATCATGACTTATTTCAGAATATCTCAAACCATAAAGCTCCTATATATAATCATAAATTTCTTACTCGCTAATGAATTCGGAATTTTGATTTCATGAACACAGCTACTTAATAATAAAGGACAGCTATTAGCGTCCACTAGGCTGGGACGCAGGCAGTCATGTCATGTGTGATGCGTGTATGCATATTTACTGTAACTATTTCTATGAATATAATATAATGCTTGGCTTTCTCTCAGTCATATCCATTCCGTCGTGCCGTGGTTTCTTGGTAATATTATTTTAGCATGTCAACTCAAATTACATGCGGTTGGGTGAAAGAGAAATGTGCTTGAAACAAACGTTACGTGGAAAGAAATTGCATTTTATTACTATATGATTGCTTCTGATTTTATTCTGTAATTTTGTCATGCAATATGACAGGCTACAATAAGAATATTGTTCTTCCTTATAAGGAAGTAGACAACTTAAAGACTCAACACCTTCTGTTTAATCATTCCATGTCAACTCAAAGACTCAGCACCTTCTGTTTAATCATTCCATGGCTTTTGTTTAACGAGCTTTAATTCTTTTCACCTGGAAAAATTTAGCTACACCAGGCTCCTTAGTACCCAACTTTAAGCTTAGATAAAGAGGGCTATTCAAGATATGGGTTACAAACTTACCACGAGAAAATCCGAGCAGCCCTTGCGCACAATTGAATTAAACTAAGCACAATGAATTTTGGGGATTAATGTCGATTCCACTCTCAATCGACTGACCCACTGTACCAAGTTTCAAACTCTTTCACAAATTTATCACTATTCAACGAAATGCAGAATGACTGCCGCAAACCTGTCAATCAAAAATTTGGAATTTGATGGAGAACCCGCTGTGAACCAGACCAGTCAATCAAAAAATTGGAATTTGATGGAGAACCCTCTCTGAACCACACCAGTATTCCTCGTCCGGCGCAGGAGAAACCATAACGCCAAAAACGATAACCTCAGTTCCCGTATAAATGGATACCAGAACCAAACAGTTGCTTTACTTCGTTTTCCACAGTTTATCCATCGGCATAGACAGAGGTGCAGGGAATAGATGTAGTAGATCTCCTATCCTATGCATCAGAAGTACAGGTAGTTTCGGTATTTCCAGAACAGATCCAACTACTTATAACTGACCGTTCAAGTTGTGATCCAACGACCAAATGCTTTTCAATCGTCTAACATGAAATCGGAAGGTGCAGAATGATGCAAAGTGGCAGCCAGGGTAGTTGATTCCAGAGGAAACTCCTTAGGGTGTAATTATATGTGTATGTTGGAAAGAATGAACATCATGAAGTGGGAAGGTCATACTTCTTTTACCAAAACTTACTATATAAGGCGTGATAGTACCAAAATATTTAATATATTAATTTTAGATAGATGTATTAAAAAAGGATATGACACCTTTGTAAAGATGTGCGAGTAATATAAGCTATCGATAAGTTTCATTATTGGATCATATTAAAGTGAAAAGATTTAATTGAAAATATAAGAGGGATAAAATTTTACAAATACAATGAAGTGATTTTACCCTTGTGATTATGACTAGCTTGAGTTTCACTTTTATTAGGTATCATCTGTGATATAAATATAGTATTAATGAAAAGCAAATGGTATGAATAGAGGTACGTTACAACTTTGCAAAAGAAAGAAATTTTATTTAGAACAAGACACCATTTAAGAGATACCAATAAAAGTTTTGTTCCATATTCCCCTACTTTCACTACTACAAACACAATTGCTTTCAACTATATATCAATTATCTACAATGTCCATGAATTTTGTAGGATGAAAATTGTTGTTCAAAATAAGTTTCTTGGAATTGACATCTCATTGTAGGAGACAAATAGTTGGAATTAACATCTCATTCAGTTGAAGCTAAGTTTCTCCTTATCAATTTGAATGAAATACTGCCAAAGTAATAAAGTCATAAACACCAAAAAGCACCATTTTACCACAACATTTTCACTTTCATTTCTATTTTTTTTATGAAGGATTTAATTGATCATCTCACAATCTATCAATAACTTAGACTCCAATTAGCTATATTTAAACTAAGTGGCAAGTACTAGGTACCATTTAGCACCTGTTAATAATAAGTTATTAATCTTCTAATTCTTTGATATATCATAATTTCTTAAATTTAAATACAACAATATGTTTAAATCAATTTAAAATAAAAGATGAGGTGATGAAAATTGTTTAAATAATATTTTCTCCAACTATATAAAGTGATTATCTCTTCATTTATATTTTAATATGTAGTTAGTAGTATACATCCATTTTAAGCACAAATTCAGCTTGTGTTGAGAGGGATAAAATCTATTGAGGTGTGAATCTCTTTTATAGTGAAAATTTAAAACAAAATGCATCCCTCTCATGCATTGATAGATTTTATAACATACCTCTCCATTGTGGTCTGGAATTTTTTTACCTACTTCTTTAAAGTCTTTTACAACGTTTCCAACATGAACAACATTCATTACCAAGTCCCCTATTAAATTTCATTGTTATTCTTTAATTGGTTGAGGGATGTTTAGGCGTGGTCATGCATTTTACTTTTGTCTTCATTAAATTGATACTGTTGGGTCTTTCGTTCGCCTAGGTATACAACCACACATGGTTCACATGAGGGTTATCCTATCATTTATAAGTTAGGATGTCGGTATTATGGATAAAAATTGGTCTCATCACTTCGAGTGTATTTGGACCCAATTGATATTTAACATGGTTAAATCTACTAGAACTGTGTTAACATTTGTTCCCTGCACCATCTTGACCTTCCAACTATATAGTTCAACGAAGCTAAATTCCTAGGGATTACATATATGGTTATGGAGAAACCTGACAGTTATGGAAATAACTGCCTCCCCTCTCATGACACCGACAAACCTAATTTGCCTCTTTCGGCGGTGAGGTGGTCTCTACAACCTCATTCTACAATTTCCATGGCTTATGTGTTGCGAGTATTCCATTTACAACAAGTATGGAATTAATTTCCCCTCTTTCATTCTAGGGTGAAGGTTTTGCTACTATTTTTGTTGTTCTATTTTTAAGCTTGGTCATGAATTCCTTATGATCTTACCAATTTATAGATAGGCATGGGAAATCACCATTTGTTTGAAAGACCTCCTCAATGATATCTTAGGAAAAGGTCCCTTTAATATTCCAATGCCCACTCCGGTTCTATTAGGTAAATCTATGTATGTTCAAGGGTTTATCCTTGATTTGAATTGTATTCAATTGTTAGAGGCATTCCTGAAACTGTCTTTTTTTGTATTAGGTCATAGAGTTTTTAACCTCTTATACGACTACCCTACAAGTAAATGTACAATCATCCTTATCCATATTTTATTGACTCATACCCAATCTTCTAACCATGTATCATTGAAGTTTATAGATTAAATTTATTTCTCAAAAGGATTGATAGTGACGAAGCCAACTGTTGTTCCTTGGTAGCAAGTTCTATTAGTGTTTCCTCCTTTAGATGACTTGAGGATATACAGGAGTAATGATGTTTTAAGATATGCAAAAAAAAATTGTTCTAATTGTTATGCTTATGGGTCAGTATATTAGGTTTGTGTAGTTTATCGTGTGACTATGAAATTCCCATTCACGAGTTTGTACTAAATTGTATTCATACTTCAAGGCAAAAAAAGAACCTCTTAAGTGTAAAGTTCTTTTTTCGCTACTCACTCAAACACCCTTTTTGTTGTAGGTTTCCCAATCATCTTCCTTGATGGGGTTCCACACTTGCCTCGTTTCAGTGGTTATCTTTTGTTGCTTTCCTGATGTTGAATCAAATGGTTTGAACATCATCTAGTTAAAGCTAGATCTGTTGAAAATGTAACAAGATGATAGAGCTTAGTGAAAAGAAGTCACCTTCACTAAGTGGGCCCGTAGGCTATTTTTTGGCGCAAAGTCTATTTTTAGACTATGTCTATTTTTAGACATATGGGTCATGGTCTATGAGTTGCAGGATGCTATTTATGGATGATTGGTCATGTTGGTAAAAATATATGGAATTCTAGTCTAAAAATAGAACAATCAAATATTATTAGCTCTTAATAATATTTGGAATATAAAAATTATCTTATCCTCTTGCAGCACTTTAGTTCGAGCTACGGCTGTGGCACATGCAACTGTCAGAAGGAAATACACTTTTCCTATGGGTTAGTTGAGCTATTGCATGATGGACTTCAGTTAGAACTCAAGTGATTGAGTTTGGTGGAGTTGATTGAGGAGTTGATGGAGTTGTGTTCAGTTTGACTTAGTTGAACTAGTTGTATTTAGTCTAACTGCCAAATACACTAGTGATGAGTGATGTGAATTAATTATTAATTAATTCACTAATTATTAACTCATAAATCAACTAAAGAATACATCAGTTAACTCAGTGCATGGACAGTTCAGTGGAGACAAGTGTTAGAGGTGGGTGAAAGGGTAAGACTACTATCAGTTGTGACTATAGTTGTGCATGAGATTTGCACAATCATTGATTGAGATTGCCAATGAGGATTGTGCAGTACATGCCAAGGGAATTCGAACTTGGATCTGATCTATTCTCAACTTGGATTGCGCAGTAGAGGTAGGCAAATAGTGGAGGAGATTTGAACCCGTGACTTGTTCAGATCTGAGCTAGTTTGTGTGTAGCAGGTGGAGATAGTACTGAGTACTTGTGAGGATTATTGTACTATGTATTGTTACATGTTCTCTATCATTATAATATACAGATAGTTGGGGTTTTCATCTGTATGCTTTCCCCATTACATACTGTGTTTATATGTGTGATTGATGTTTCAATGTGCGCATGCGATTGTTTCTTAATTCCGCAAATTGATGATCAATGGTAGAGGAGGTTATGTATTATGCATGCATTCCACAAATAGCGTATAATCAGGATAATCTCTGTGAATAAGTGTTATATTATTCAAAATTTCTACATGGTATCAGAGCGAAGTCGATCATCAGATCTATTATTCAGAAAGTGATTACATTTTATTTCTTCAGGCAGAGTCTGTAATCGGGCTAGGTGGCCTCTGGATTCATCCTTCTTTTGGAAGGTGAGATATCCGATAAATTCCCATACAGTCAATCTCTGTACGAGAAATACTTTATTCTCACGAATTTTAGATCAGAAGCAGTTGAGTTTTGAGCTGGTGGAATTCGAATTTGTGGCAGTGTTTTCTTGGTGTCGAAGTTGAAATGTCTTTCAACAGATTGCGATTGGAGTATTCCCTTGAAGGCAGCTCAAATTATATTGCATGGAAAGACAGGATGGAGGTGGTGATAGATGACAATGGGTTGAAGGAGTTCATAGAGGCTGAGGTCCCAAAGCCTACTGATGTTGCTCACGTTGAGGCTTGGCAAAAGAAGACAGCAATGTGTTGAAGGATTGTATTGGAGGGCATGAAGTATCACATTGTATCCAGCCTGCATGGAAAGGCTTCTCCATACTTTATGTGGAAATAGTTGACAGATTTATTCTAAAGCAAGACCGAACAGAGGAAGTTATCGCTCAAGGATAAACTCAGAAACATTAAGTGTGAGAAAGGAGACAGTATGCCCAAGTATCTCACGAAGTTCACCCAATGTCGGGATGAGTTGGGAAGTGTGGGGGTGAATGTCGATGATGAGGACTTGGTGGGCTTGGCTCTCGTTAGTCTTCCAAAGAGTTGGCATTCCTATCAAGGCTCTGTCAATGGTCGAGAGAAATTGCCAGGATGGGAGAGACTTTGGTCTGATCTTGTGCAAGAGGAGACCAGGCGGAATACTAGGGACAGATCTTCATTAAAGGCATCTGATGAAGAAAATTGCGCTTTGGCTTCCAAGCAAAGAAAGGGAGGAACAAGAAAGCTTCTCATTCTGGTGCGAAAGGCAAGAAGCAGGACATGTCCAAGGTGAAGTGCTTTCACTGTCACCAGCACGGACATTATGCCACAAATTGTCCGCAAAAGAAGAAAAATAAGCAAGCTGCTAGATCTGCAGCGAGAGAGGCCTTAGCCTCACAGTTGAGCTGGATTTTTCGCTGATCGCATGCTTGGTATCAAGTGTGATGGGATCGATACGGTTTTCGGACAGTGGTGTGTCTTTTCACATGACAGAAGATTGAGATTTGTTTTCTGATCTGGATGAGAAAGATCTTAGAGTGCACATCAAGACGGGCAATGATGGTAGATACAGTGCGACCGGTATCGGTACCATTTCCTTTGAGAGGGAGTCTGGTAAACCCTTCGTATTGAAGGAAGTGATGCATGTTCCAAGATTGAAGAAGAATCTTATCTCTGTGGCAATGTTAGAAGACAAGGGATATGATGTTGTCTTTAGCGAGGGAAAGACTTTCCTATGCAGTAAGACAACTGGAGAAACCCAGAAGATAGGGGTTCAAGTCAAGAACCTTTATCAATTCCATGTAGATGTCTGCGTAGCAATGGCATGCAAGGCAGAAGGATTGGTGAGCCGGGATGATGGCGAGCTGTGGCATCGGAGATTGGGCCACCTTCCCCATGGAGCCTTGAAGATACTGCAACAGATTTCTACTGGGATTCCTAAAGGAACTCTTGCGTAGTCAGATCAGTGCAAGGGGTGTACTTTGGGAAAATTTGTGAAAATCACCTTTCACGAGAAGGATAGTCGCGCCACGACGATCCTTGAGAGAATTCACATAGACGTGTGTGGACCTTTCTCAGTGTCTTCGACAACAAAGCACAAGTACTATGTGATCTTTGTTGATGATTTCTCTCGAAAGTGTTGGATCTTCTTCATGCAGAAGAAGAGCGAGACATACTCAAAGTTCTGTGAGTTCAAAGCACTGGTCAAGAAGGAATCAGGGAAGAAGGTGAAGGCTCTTAGGAGCGACAATGGTGGTGAATTCATCTTTGGCGAGTTCAAGGACTTCTGCAGCGCAGAAGGGATTCGAAGAGAGCTCATAGCTCCGCATAACCCACAGCAGAATGGGGTTGCTAAGCGGAAGAACAGAACGATCGTGGGTTCTGCACGAGCGATGTTGCATGATCAGGGCCTACCCCTTCACTTGTGGGCGGAGGCATGCGATACTGCATTATATGTGCAGAACCATTGTCCTCACAAGATACTTAGCATGAGTACACCCGAGGAGGCTTATTCTGGTAAGAGGCCTGCTATTTCCCATTTGAGGATTTTTGGTCATCTTGTTTACATGCATGTGACGAAGGATGCCAGGAAGAAGCTGGAGCTGACCGCATAGGTTGGGATATTTGTGGGGTACACTGATACGCCCCACAACTATCGTGTGTATTTGCTAGACAGTCGCAAGACTATTGTGCGACGGGATATCAAATTTCAAGAGGAGAAAGCCATGAAGTGTTTGCTTGAGAGGGAGCCACACTTGCATGTAGATGAGGAGCTATTAGTTCCTAAGGATGAGCTTCAGGATGTGAATCAGCCACAAGATGAAGTTCATGGAGTGGAAGAGACCACTCATGCAGCGCCAACCATCAGAGGGTGAAAGCGCACTACAAAAGCTGAGCGACTGGCGCAAGATGCAGAGAAGGTTGTAGGACCACCTACACCACAGCGCAGACAGAGATAGTCACCTCATCGGTACACTGGATACATGGCTCTTGTGAGAAAATGTGTCGTGACTGAGCCATCCTCTTTCGAGGAAGTTGTGGAGGATCCTGCATGGGTAGATGCCATGGTGGAAGGGTATGATTTGATTTTCAGAAACAGTGCATGGGAGATTGTCCCAAGACTGGAGGGTAAGTTGTTGATCATTGTACTTTATGTAGATGATTTGATTTTGACAGGAGATGAGCTGTTGATACTTTCATGTAAGGAGGATCTTGCTAGAGAGTTTGAGATGAAGGACTTGGGCCTCCTTCATTATTTCTTGGGATTGGAAATTTGGCAGTGCAGTGATGGACTATTTGTTTCTCAGGGTAAGTATGCCCGAGAGATACTGGAGAAGTTCAACATGCATGGCTGCAAGCCTGTTGATACTCCTCTTCTTGGAGGTTAGAGGAAGGAGGATGCTACTTCAGTGGAGGTAGTGGATGCCACTATTTATCGATAGTTGGTGGGGTCGCTTATGTATCTGGTTAATACACGATCCGATATATGCTATGATGTTAACCAGCTTTTACAAGCTATGGTTAAGCCAACCAAGCTCTTCTACAAGGCAGGAAAGCATGTATTGCGTTATCTCTGAGGCACATTGGGATATGGACTGTGGTACAGATAGGAGGATGAGGTGAAGCTATGTGGCTTCACGGATGCAGATTGGGCAGGGAGCCCAACGGATAGAAAGAGCACATCTGGAGGGATATTCAGTATCCAGTCGACAACAATTTCTTGGTATAGTAGGAAGCACAGATCCGTGGCACTCATTTCAGTAGAGGCCGAGTATATGGCAGCAAGTTTGGTTGCATGCGAGGCTATATGGATGAGGATGATCCTGGTCGGGTTGTTCGGGTCACACTTGGAGCCTACTGTGATTTATTGTGATAACCAAAGTTGCATTAAACTCTCGGCTAATCCAGTATTTCATGATAGATCCAAGCACATCGACATTAGGTACCATCATATCAGAGATTGTGTGCAGTGGAGAATCATGTTACTTTCATACATTCCCATGGAGGATCAGGATTCTGATATCTTGACGAAGGCGCTCACCAGGAGAAAATTCAAATACCATAGAGGCAGGATAGGGGTTGTAGATAATCCATATCTTGTTGAGAGGGAGTGTTGAAAATGCAACAAGATGATGGAGCTTAGTGAAAAGAAGTCGCCTTCACTAAGTGGGCCCGCAGGCTATTTTTTGGTGAAAAGTCTATTTTTAGACATATGGATCATGGTCTATGAGTTGCAGGATGCTATTTATGGATGATTGGTCATGTTGGTAAAAATAGATGGACTTCTATTTCTAGACATATGGGCGGAGTCTATTTTTAGACTGCTAGTCTAAAAATAGAACAGTCGAATATTATTAGCTCTTAATAATATTTGGACTATAAACATTATCTTATCCTCTTGTAGCACTTCAGTTTGAGCTACGAATGTGGCACATGCAACTGCGAGAAGGAAATACAATTTTCCTATGGGTTAGTTGAGCTATTGCATGATGGACTTTAGTTATAACTCAAGTGATTGAGTTTGGTGGAGTTGATTGAGGAGTTGATGGAGTTGTGTTCAGTTTGACTTAGTTGAACTAGTTGTATTTAGTCTAACTACCAAATACACTAGTGATGAGTGATGTGAATTAATTATTAATTAATTCACTAATTATTAACTCATAAATCAACTAAAGAATACATCAGTTAACTCAGTGCATGGACAATTCAGTGGAGGAAAGTGTTAGAGGTGGGTGAAAGGGTAAGACTACTATCAGTTGTGACTATAGTTGTGCATGAGATTTGCACAATCATTGATTGAGATTGCCAATGAGGATTGTGCAGTACAGGCCAAGGGAATTCGAACTTGGATTTGATCTATTCTCAACTTGGATTGCGTAGTAGAGGCAAGCAAACAGTGGAGGAGATTTGAACCCTTAACTTGGGCAAATCTGAGCTAGTTTGTGTGTAGCAGGTGGAGATAGTACTGAGTACTTGTGAGGAGTATTGTACTATGTATTGTTACATTTTCTCTATCATTATAATATACAAATAGTTTGGGGTTTTCAGCTTTATGCTTTCCCCATTACATACTGTGTTGATATGTGTGATTGATGTTTCAATGTGCACATGCAATTGTTTCTTAATTCCGCAAATTGATGATCAATGGTAGAGGAGGTTATGTATTATGCATGCATTCCGCAAATAGTGTATAATCAGGATAATCTCTGTGAATAAGTGTTATATTATTCAAAATTTCTACAAGATCATGTATTTCAACTTTCCTTCTATGAGCAAGTAGACTCATACACCTTCTTCCTCGTCATTTTGGTAACCTTTCTTCACTGGTGCCTGGTACAGGGTTCCGACAGGTTATTTTTTTTTTTTATGGATAGTAGGGTTTTAGAGGTAAGAGATAAACCATCTCCAATATTTTATTATCATCCGGTTGGATTTGCAGTTGTATGAACCTTGAAGGTTTATGTGTGCTTTGACCGGTATACTCCTATGAGATTTACCTAAGGGTTCCATATGGTTATGGGAGGATTGTTCCAGGGTTTTATTTATTTTACCTTGTCCTTGTCCAATGGTACCCATCATCGACTCTGTTGAAATATCCCGTTCGAAGGGTTTTGTTCCTCTTGAAATTTAGAAATAACTCCTTGGCAGATTACCATGGCTAGTAGTTTTCCTACTTTATATTTTTTTTATAATATGTTATACGAGGGTATCCTACTGTGCCGAACAAGGTTTATTGGAAATTTATCTATAGCTTAGTGAAAACGCATTTGCCGCTTAGTCTCAAGTAGAATGTATACATGTATATATGTATATTTTTACATGAATTGGGATGCCATCGTGGCCTACTGAAAACAAAATTTCCATTCTATTAGTGTATGACTATAGTGTTCTGAGCAACTATCTGCTGAAATTTGCTTTCCAAGTCCATTTTTGGAATTTATTTTTTTCATTGAGGTTCCAAGGAATGATCCCTTCCTTTGATTTTAATTGTGGAATCTCTATACAATCTTTTTTTTTTTTTTTTTTTATATAACACATTCCTTCTCTCTAAGATATTTTATATAGCCTGGCGGTGTAGCCTATACTTTTGAACTAAAGTTTATGGAGCACATTTATAGTCCATGGTAATGATTTAGAAAATCTCATCTTGGGTCTTTATTTTTAGTGCTATATAATTCTTTGGTAAAACTATTTATATATAAATAGTTTTCTGAGTAATTAAAAGGTTGTCTTCAATCTTATATTTATTTATTCATTTATGGAAATAGAACCGTTTCAGTTACTTTTCTCTGGAATCTCAGGACTTCTAGACTGGGCTACTAGGAAATCAGCTTGGACATATTTCAAAAATTTTGAGTTTAAAGTCTTCTATACATATTTCACATTCTACAACTATTATGTCTCAACTTCTCAATCTTATATAAAATAATGGACATACACATTATTACACAAAGAATCTCTTACTTTTACAATAGTAAATGATTGGTAGTTAACTCAAACCACTTATAGATAGGAAATTTTTTTTCTGAAAATTTTTGGTTAATTCGCAAAACAACTGGCTCAAGAGTGCTCCACCCAACCAATGAGCATGGTTTTTAACACCATAACTCCCCGTGAGCTAGTTAACACATCCAGAGCAATTTTCTGAGTAGTAACCTTTACAATTTATTTCAAGACCCTTTTCTTGATCCCAATTAGGCTTGTTCTGAAATTCAAATGAGAATGAGGCTCCAATTTAAGATTCCACTTGCCAAGCAGCTCAAGAATCCTTCACTTGGAAGCATCCTTCCTACCTCAATAGCATCCTATCTCAGGTTCAAAGCTTAAAGCTTTAATTCCTCTCTTGGACCTCCTCCAACCAAGTACCAAGTCTTCAAGGTTTCCTGAGGTTTTATTCCCTCTCCCCTCTTGGCTTCCTTGTCCCAAATGGGATTATTTATATCTAGGAAGAGGAATAACTATATTCTAATTGTCTGGTAAGTGAAACTCTCTTTTAGCACTCTTTCCCATATTTTCGGCTGATCATAGTTAATATTACTTAAGAAAAATAAAATAATATTTGTTATCCATCTATGACCTTTCACATGGCCCACAATTTTACCAAAATAATGTGGTAAAAAAAAATATTTACAACTTTTTATCAAGGGGTGTTACATCTTCCCCCTTTCGAGGGAAATATCATCCTCAGTGTTTCCTGGCCTTCAAATAAGATTAGAACATGCCTCACGCATAGAATATTCATTCTCCTTGGTAGCCTTTTCTGGGCTGAAATACTTCCACCTCCCTCTAACCTGGGTGATTACATGCCTCTGTGGCATGATTTTTTTTCTCTGGTAGAGAATGCGAAAGAATTGGATCTGGAACACTTTGTCTAGCTTGACCTACTTCAACATTTATTAGGGATGACAATATTTTTCTTCAATCATCTTCTTGAAACAAACATATATTTATTATATCATTTAAAACTTTTTATAGGCATCATGTATGGGTGATCATCATGTATCATGACCCGTCAAGGGTTAGCAACCTACACTCAATAAGAGTTAGCAGTATTGCTACAATTCATCAATAAATAAGGACCCATTATGTGATTTTGTTGTAAATTCCAAACATTGGAAGTATGAATCCATAGTAGTAATATCACAAAAACCATTTATTATTATAATTTTTTTTTTTTTATATCGTTATTTCTTTATCAATATTTTGTCCTTAATTAAAATTTTAAGGAATATTTATTTTCCTTATCTTTAGTCTATTATTTAAACACTGTTATGCAAAATGTACGAATGTGGATAGAAGTATCTTCTCTAGTCTTGGTGGACTGACCTAGAACAACAGAAAGACAAAGGCACTAATGTTTTCCTGAAAGTAAATAGATAATGGGATGAAACTTACCTGGGATCCTTCATATTCTTCACTCCTTCCTTGGCTTGAATGATCCAATCCTAGCTCTAAATGTTATTATTAGAACATGGACAGTCAGATAACACAAGCCAACAATCCACATAATCTATATAGCATCATCTAATCACTTTATTCAATAGATCAACATGGTATTGAAATGTATGAAACCATAACATCATATATAGGAAAACAAAGAACTCTTGTCATTAATATAAATGGAGTGAGTTTCAACGAAAAATAGGTGTTGATCCTCTAAAAGAGTTCCTCGAAGTTGACTTGCCCTTTCCTTGTCACAAAGTTCACCTCTAATCACCCTAATGCATGGGACGATATCTCTCACATCAGCAACATAAGGGTAGAATCACTCTCCAAAATCGAACCCCTTGCTTATGGATGGCAGTAAATATATAGGTGAAGGAGGTAGTTCATGAATTCTTATCCTTTTACCAATTAGGTCTTGAGATCCACTCTTAATGGGAGGATGAGATCAAGGGATAAGGGATGAAAACTCAAAGGTAGGATAGGATAGGATTCGAGAGTTTTATCTGAGGTAAATGGTTACAACAAATCCTGGAAGCTTCTAGAAGAAGAGGCTTCAATATTCTCTCTCTTTTCCCCAAATTTGTAGAACCAACGCAAGTGCATATTGGAGCAACTTGTAGGTGATCAACACAATACACAATGAAGTAACCTAGTTATCAATGTTGTCCAGTAGGAGGCCAGGGAGTGTTGGTCCTTAAAATGACTGAATGAAGGTGTTTCCAGGCATAAACTTAGGGATAATAATGAGTCATGCTTAGGGATTTGTGGTATGATTATGAGAAGGAGGTAAAAGGATTTTGATTGATCCAATTGAAGGCCTATTGATCAAATGTGACAAAATGGCCTATAACATATTTTCCCCTAAAGCGCAAAGTCAGAAATGATAACTAATGACTGAAGTGCTTTACCTTGTGAAAAGTCGGGATCAAGAACAACTAGAGAGATCATTATCTGTTACAATACATTTATGTCATGGGATATTTTTTGAGGGAGGCATACTCATACTCAGCACATAAGCTAATCATTACATGTACAATGAAAAAAATATCTACAAAAGACTAATGGTGGATCCATGGCTGGATGAATCTCTGTATGATCGTATCCATCATACATTGTGATCTTTAATTACTCTTGAAATCACAGTCCCAATGGATGAAACTAGATCTAGGGTCTTCCATCTCATTCACACGACCAAAGAATGTACGTGTCTAACCATGCGAATCAATGAGCTAGAGTCGAACATGGTAGACACCATCGGCTAATGATGTAAGCCATTAACAGATGTGAGAGAAACCATCGATGATGTTAATGGCTCTCAAGGTACTCTAATACAATCTATACGGTGTGAATAAATGAGTTGATGTCAAACACCACACAAAATATTTTAGTCGAAGGCCAATGATGAAAACCTGTCACCGAGAACAAGGAAGATTTCCATTGATGCATGAAAGAAAGAACCAAGGTACCAAAGGGTGTTTCTAAGTTGGGTTCCTAGATAATGAACTGATGTCAACAGGAAGTGACCTGTCATAGGAGGTCCTTAATGTATTCCGCCATCAACGACACGAAACAAGTATGATGATTTGAGACAGAATGATCAGAATGATGTTGATATAGAACTGGATTAAGAAAGACAAACATGGAATGAAGGTTTAAGAGTATTATAACAGATATTAACTGAATGACTTATCTTGAACACAGTGGCGACACTAAATGGAGTTGGAAAAATTAACCCAAAACCAAAAGTGGAGGCTTTGAAGATGATATGATAAACCAAAAGACAAGTAGATTTCCCAACCCAAAAAATAAGGAGATGAAGTGGAAGAGTGTTGTTTTCAAGAGCAACGCACTGCCATTAGAAAAATGGAGTACCCTATTTTCCCAATTTCCCCAACCATATTGGTCAATTCCTCTTTATTTTTTAAAAAGCTTGAGGAGGATAACATATTCTTGATAAGTAAGTCCATTGTTCATATGAATCGCTCTGAGAATATTTAACAAACCTAGAGAAGGAGTGGTTCGATCCTGTCATGTTTGACGAGTTCATCATTGTTTGATGTTTTAATGAGTCTAGCAAAGGTATAACTTAACATATTTTTCATGTTTATAGAGTTTGAAAAAGAGGCAAAAAGGAAAACTCCAGATGTTCCTTTTCGTAGATAGTCCCTTAGGTCCAAAAAGGCAGAAAATAATACCCAAGAGAACCTCTTAGCCGTGTTTGACTAAGGTATTCCTTTTTCGTCGTTAGCCAATCTACAGAGTCTGAGAAAGTGATAAAAGTATACTCCCTGATCAAAATGATCTATTCAAAACATGGCAAAATCCATCAAAAAGTTGTCGGCCTGCTCAAAACATCACAAAAGGATTAAACATACATGTTTCATGCTAAAAATAGGTTGTTATTAAGTCAAAACATTAAATGCAAATAAAATAATGGAAGAAACAACCATGGATACCCAAAATGACTATTCATATTTACCATTTCAGAGTTACCTTCAACAATGACATTTCTGAGTAGTTTTTTCCCTCAATCTTCTACAACTAATTATTCTCATCTGGTCATCATTTCAAGGGTCATCACTTTCAAGTAGGAGATAAGACCTTTCTATTTCAATTCATGGTTCCATTTTATGATTTCATGCATTTTTTGGTATTTTTTAGGGCCCTCGGAGTCTAAAAATTTTCCCTAGGACCAACGCAGGCCTAGGGAGTCAAAAACTACTTTGCACCTATGTGAGGATACATTGTAGGTAGGAGGTGCAACACTTTGTCTTCTTCCTTTGGGGTGCATTAGGTGCAAATCCCTAATTTGTTTTCCAGTTTCCCTTCAAATTTTCTGAGTTTTGTTGCATGGAAAGGATCCTAATGAGTCTCCCTTTGATGTTTTAGGTATTCATTAGTATAAAATGGATTTCATTTGGAGAGAAAGAGAACACAAAGAATAGGATTTAAATGCAAATAATGATCCTGCTACCATCAGACACTAAAGGATTGTGGATTGTTGAAATTATTCTGGCTTCTTGGTATGAGGAAAAAAATGGAGCCACTGGAATATCTTGTTCATTCATGGGATGTGAAAGCACAGGAATTCTGATCCAAGTGGATGTTGGTGGCCACCCACCCCTTCCATTTGGACCCCCACAACTATCTCTTTCAGCTTTTTCAGTTTCCTAAATTGTAGCACAGTTTACTATTTTTAGCAGTTTTTCGGGTCTTGAACTTCCGGAGCCCTTTTGAGGCCCTAAACGACGTTTTTTTGGGAATCTGGGGCAACATGGACCCATGTTGCCTCCCAAAGCGGTAGTGCTCGGATAGATATTTCTAACGAGCTATTGTACGCGTCAAACGAAGATCGTATGCCAAAGTTACAACCCCGAGAAATTGATGTACCAATTTACCCAAACGGGGCCCACAATTTGGCGTTTCATCTTCTAGGATTAGGTTTTGGAATGTTAAGGGTTTTCCATTGTTTCTCAACAATAAATAGGCCTTTGAGCCTCATTGCAACACAGTTTTTGGAGAACAGTTCAGGGGCATGTAGCCGACACATCTCTTCTCAGAGATAAGCTACCATTGCCCTAGCTGGGTTATTTCCATTTCTATTTGTAAGCATATTTCAGTATTTTACAGTAATGAAATGAAGTATTATTTCCGCTGCGTATTTTTCTTCATGGTTATCTCTGTATTTTATTGCGTTCCTGTTTAAGTCCGGATCAGTGGTATCAGAGCGGTCTGCTTTTTCTCTGTTTTTCTTTGCATGTCCCCAACGAGGTCGGGATATAAGGAGTTAGGTCTGGAACTGGTCGAACCTTTGCAAGACCAGCCTCGCAAATCTCGATGACCTCCCATGGTAGATGAGAAGAAAAACGAGGGGGCAAGAGATCCTATCAAAATCTTGCTCGAAGAAGCGCTCGAGCGACAAAGGAACGTGATGATGGACAACTTTGCCCAAATCCTTCAGCGGCTACCTAGAGGCAACGCATCAGCTTCCCCCACGTCAAGGACTGGTGGGAAACCTACTGCGGATAGAAGGATGAAAGTACAGGCTCACTGTTTTCAGCCGCACCCACTTGGAATGACTTCCGGGATGCCATCAAGGAGCAGTACTACCCTGTCAAAAGCTATGAGGAAAAATACATCAAATGGACCACACTGCGACAGGGACGAGACCAAGATGTGCTGGAGTTCACAAACATTTTTCATACCCTTAGCACACAATTGGGTATCAAAGATTCTGAGCTGCATCTGGTACTCAAATACAACGGCTGCCTACACAAATACATCCAGGAAGAGATGGAGTTCTTGAACATCTCCTCACTCGGCACAGCATACCCATACGCTGTCAAAATCAAGGAAAAGTTCAAACAAAAGAAGCGAGACTTTGGATCTGCAAATCCAAAGCCCAAAGGACAAAGCCATGGCGGGGTAACCCAAGACAACCCATCGAAGCCGCAAGAAAAGAACAACACCACAAAGCCGAAGAAGAAAACAGGAAAGTGGTGTGAGTTCCACAAGAGTCCCACTCATAACACAAGTGAGTGTCAGACCAAGCAGTCACTGGTGGCCGAGTTGAAGGCTTCCAAATCAGATGCATGTTCCGACTCTGAGTTAGAACCCGACAAAGGGAATGACAAAGGGAAGCAAATCATTGATGCAGATCCTAGCGCCACTGTTGCTACTGCCAAGATCCAGAAAAATGAGCCCGAAGATCCAAAGGAGGGGGAATGTCTTTTCCACTCACAGATGTGGGTGAACGGTTCACCGCTGCAATTCATTGTCAACAGTGGCAGCCAAAAAAACTTCATTTCAGCAGAGGTCGTGAAGCAGTTAGGCCTACCAACTACATCACACCCACAACCGTACAGTATCGGTTGGCTTCACGAAGGACGAGATCTCAAAGTTCGCCAGCAGTGCCACCTTGCCTACAACATCAAGCCCTTCACAGACGAGGTATTGTGTGATGTTACACCTCTGGATGTTTGTGATGTACTATTAGGCTAGCCATACTTGTGGAGGCGACATGCTGTGTATGAGTCAAGGCCTCACGCTGTCATCATTTCTTTGGATAATTCATTATACAGGATATCAGAGGTAGCCCCACCTACCGCCACCTCTTTGATCACTGCTAAGAAAGGCATCAAGCTCATCTCACAGACTAGGAAATTTATTTTCTGTTTGGTTCGCTCCCAAAGTAAGGGGAAGATCATTGCTACATCCATGACCCCCGCGAAGGGTTCCTCCACACAGCAGCAACAACAGAGGGATACAGTCGTGACAGAACACAGGAACAACTTATCCTTACCTGGAGGGGTACCACACAAGTTTCAGGTGGGCGACAAAGTTTGGTTACATTTGTAGAGGGAGCTCCTTACCAGAACCCATCAGAAACTCAGACCACTCTGACATGGTCCTTACACCAGTACCAAGGCTACGGGAAACAATGCTTTGAAGCAAAACATTCCTCCATTCCTTCGCTTGCACCGAGTGTTCAATGTGGACCGTGGTCGATCGTCAACCATGCTTCCCACCATTTCTAGACACATCAGAGATTGCAGAACAGCTCACCAGAGAACCAGCTCAACAGAAGCTTCCTCATCTCAGGGAGGAACTCAACGCAATGGGGACCATTGCTTCCTAAGGGGGGAGGAATGATCCAGGCGGATGTTGGTGGCCACCCACCCTTCCCATTTGGACCCCCACAACTATCTCTTTCAGCTTTTTCAGTTTCCTAAATTGTAGCACAGTTTACTATTTTTAGCAGTTTTTCGGGTCCTGAACTTCCGGAGCCGTTTTGAGGCCCTAAACGACGTTTTTTTGGGAATTTGGGGCAACATGGTAGTGCTTGAATAGATATTTATAACAAGCTATTGTACTCGTCAAACGAAGATCGTATGCCAAAGTTATGACCTAGGGAAATTGATGTACCAATTTACCCAAACGGGGCCCACAATTTGGCGTTTCATCTTCTAGGGTTAGGTTTTGGAATGTTAAGGGTTTTCCATTGTTTCTCAACAATAAATAGGCCTTTGAGCCTCATTGTAACACAGTTTTTGGAGAACAGTTCAGAGGCATGTAGCCGACACATCTGTTCTCAGAGATAAGCTACCATCGCCCTAGCTGGGTTATTTCCATTTCTATTTGTAATCATATTTCAGTATTTTACAGTAATGAAATGAAGTATTATTTCCGCTGCATATTTGTCTTTATGGTTATCTCTGTATTTTATTGCGTTCCTGTTTAAATCCGGATCAAATTCCAGTTTGGAGAACATATTCTCGAGATCACAATAGATGACATATTTTCTGACTAGTTTATCTAGGAGAGGTGCTCCCATCTCTCTGCTAGGTGGGAAAAGGGGTGGAGAAATAGTGAAAGACTATATCATTACCACTGCAGACCTTGATCCAAACCAACTAGAGATGGAAAGATCAGTATAAAACATGTAACCTATTTTCCCTTATGAACGATCTTGTTCATTATCCCCAGATTGGAGTGCTTAGAGAAAAAAATATTCAACTGGAGTGAGGGGTATTGGTCAATATGAAAGAAAAAATTAATTAAGCAAGAGAGGGAAAGTTGAAAAAATTTTGATACAATTCCATCTTAGTCTCTTTTGCCCTAGAATGGATTCCACTACTTCAGCCTCAACATATTACACTTGAGCCCATTGATCCGAGGGTACCATAGATGAGGAGGTGGATAGATCATATATCCCGAAATGCAAGTTCATCAACAATTGTATTTTCACTAGCCTTCTTTGGATGGCTATGCATACAATTCATTTTGGTCAATGATTATCCATACACAGGGATGGACTTCCATAATGACCCTGAGCTCATGCTTCCTGAGGGTGAGAGATAGGATGTTATAGGTGAGATATTTTGACCATTTGAAGTTTTGAAAGTTTTAATTTTTTTTGTGTTTTTGATGTTTCTAAGACTTAAACTATTGATTTCTCATGAAAATATTGGGCATGTTCGACAGATAGGTGCTTCATATCTCCATTGTACATAATAATAGACACAAGCATTAGTAGAGCCAACACAGGCTGTTACAGTAGGATGTGATGTGCTATGAGATCTAAATGTAGTCGAGATCCTAACTGAGGTGGAGCGTGACATGGAGGTTTGACTCACGGGATTGACGAGACCGCGATCGACTAGGTTCCATTGCAAATTCAGCAACACACCTTTGAAGTTGATCTATTTGGTGATGTTGATACATCCTCTGAAACTATTGGTTCCAACATTTGCCATCTGATTCATAATGAAATTGCTTACATAATTGATGATATATATCCTCACACAAATTCTTATATGACCATTTGTTCAAAATCAAATCATCTAACATTGGAAATTTTAGGGACATATCAAGAAGTTGAGGAACTTCAACTTTAGTTGATGGCTATGATAGGTTCTCACAATCCTTATGAGATCTTTAAACTTGGTGAGATTATAAATTTCGTGCATAATTATTTTCTTAGTATTCTATCGCTAGATTTGAGCTCACTCTTGAGGTATTTTAAGCATTTTCAAGATGCTTTTTCTTATTCTTCAAGATAAATTTTCTAGATTGGGTGAAAGATTCTTGTTTGGCTAATTCTTCTTCATAGAATCCCTTGTATTAAACTTAGGGTTACAGTGCATATTTTAAACAAATGTCAGTCAACATTAAATCCTGTGATTAATATTATTAAGAGAAAACCATTACTGGCTGAAATATTTGTCCATATCAATTTTTTTGGTGAATGAACAATTTCTTATCTCTCTTGTAATATTATGAAAGTAATCAATTTTCTAGGAAAATCAATCCTTTTGAGTCTCGTTTAATGATGAAACCATTTGGTGGAGCAAAGATGTGTGCTGACAAACAAATTACTTACATTGATATGAATGTTGGATGTGATTTGACATATGCTTCTAATCTTTTTTCAGCTTGGTACCCTAATTGGTTTCCCTAATTTACGATGCCAAAAATTGTTTCTAATCCCCCATGCTTTTATGTTTCTCATCTGTCTTGTAAACGAATACAAAGGAAACAAATGGAGAATTGAGAATCTTATATTCCAACCTACCAATCTAATCATAAAATTGGTTATAACAAATTTATTTCAACTAATCCTTTTCCTAGCAGTGCATCTCATGATATTTGTTTTAAATATTTTGATCTTGTTAAGGCCATAAATTCTTATGATTCATCATTTCACTACTCAAATGCTTGTCAAGTAGTTGAGGCACTTAAACTTTTGTTGATGTTTGTGTTAGGTCCACATGATCTTGACAAGGTTTTTAAACAATATCATACCAAATTTCCCTTACAAGATTCTCCCCATGACTCGATTGTGCTAATTGGAAGTTCATTTTCCCATGTGTTTCAGGGTTTTCAAATAGGTTGTTTCAAATATCAGGATCAAATTGCTAGTTGGATAGAGGAATCTTACTTGGAAAGCTTCGTTTCCAATAATAAGTTTTGATCTTTCTTGATGTTTTCTAAGACTAAAAAAACTAATCAATGTACATTCATGAGAAATATTCAAGGTTTTTATGATCATTATTCTAATAAACAAGGTAAATTTTCACACTGATTAAAGGAAGCATTTATGGCACACCTTTTTATTAGTAGGAAAGAACTTCAATTACTTGTGAAACTTATTGAGGTTGACATATTTATTTCTACATATTTCTTTATACTATTTCTAATCACATATATCTTTCTACTTGCAGGTTGAGAACAAATTAAATGGCTACATTGGAAATTTGACTTTACATGATCCTGATATTCTAGTTAAATAGATCCGAGTTTAGGTTTAGTTGCATTATAGTCACTTTTGCATCACATTATAACAATTTTTCTTGCATCCGCTTTCTCGTTTGAGTTTTGTTCTTTGCATCCCGTTACAAGTTTTTACATGTTACTTTTCTTTCATCCTTTCTTTCTATGTTATTTCATGTTTCTTTCACTTCTTTCCACATGTTTCGTTTTAATAAAGATTTGTGTGAAAGTCACCTCATTTGGCTCTGAAGTAATGTGGGTAAAGTATTAAAAGGGGGCATGATGCTGACTGGAAATGATTGGTTAACTTTTAATCCATTTCTTTCTTGGGCCTAAATATATTATGAGTCCATGATGCTTAGATGGAGAGTATGACTCATTATGGAAAAAATCTTTAGCGGATCTATGTTTCTCGTACATATGATATGATCTTCATTCCTTGAATCAATTGTTTATATTAATGGGTTTTTAACATGTCAGTGAAGTCAAGAAGAGAAGGGAAAAGAGAAATACTTAAGCGAGCACACTAATTTTAGAGCTATATATACAATAATCTATACAAAACAAGGAATAACCTGTCTTGCTCATTAATAGGTTGGGATCCCTCTTCTTCGCTCAATTAAATAAAGGCCTATAAAATTCTAATGAGTATGAAGCTATAAAATAATAAAGTATGAAAAAAGAGAAAGACTTCCAATGCAGAGTGGTGAAGAAAACAACCTTGTCAGGGAACTAAAAAATCTTGTTGGTAGA
The DNA here is from genome assembly GCA_031772625.1 of Pinus tabuliformis. Taxonomy (NCBI): domain Eukaryota; kingdom Viridiplantae; phylum Streptophyta; class Pinopsida; order Pinales; family Pinaceae; genus Pinus; species Pinus tabuliformis. The sequence continues at coordinate 27,354,503 of CM062807.1, forward strand.
AAATCAATGCTTGTTACTCCTTGAAGTAACTTTGTCGAGGTACTAAATAAGATTGTTTGTAGTGGAGTAACACTAGATATGACAATAAGATTTTGTTCACCATAAACTCGTGAATATGTACTATCCTTCTCCCCAATTGGAACAATTAAGATATGGAAAGTTTTGTAAATGTGTTTGAGTTGATGAGAGGAATATGAGAGACTACATATATAACTAGGCTAAGTAAAGAATCTAGGGTGATCTATAGGATGAGACAATACTTCCAAAAATCTAGAATCCATGCCTAAAGTTAGACCTAAATAGAGAAGTAGGGGTTCTTCGTGCATGTCGGTAAGTGTTGTAGCAAATAAAAACTCCTCCAAAAATTTTCCTATATTCAAATTTTGGAGCCTCCTTATGATCATGCCATCCTTTGTTTCAAGAAATTAATGTCATTCCCAGACATTTATTATAGGTTTTCAAGTCTTCCTTAGGGAAACCTACGTGTCGATCTACTTGCTTTCACATGCCCAGTTCTTGATGTCTTCACAAGAACGCATGCCAAGATAGGCTAAGTGCACTTCATAGTGACAATGTTGCACACTCTTTGTCAGTAGTCGATGCGCAGTCCTTGCCAACAGTGATTTTTCAATCCTTCTCAAAATTTATTGCACAATCCTTACCATCAGTGATTATATAATCCTTGCTAATAGTGATTGTGTCGTTATCACTAATAGTCGTTGCACAGTTCCAAGTGGCAGTGTAAGGGCATCCTATGCAAATAGTGATTGCAGACTCCTTGTTGATGGTGAGAGTATACTTCTTCAAATCATTAATATCACACCTCTTAGCGGTAATCAATTCACTCTTGACTCCTAGTTTCTTGACATACATAAAGCACACTCACAAATCCTAATTCCATGTTTGCTTTCCCAATATAAAAATTCTAACACAGAGTTCATCTCACAATCATATTTTGCTTTTGAGCTCTGCATACTTTCGGAGCACAAGGAGCATTCTCTTACTCATGGATGTAAGTGTGCCATCATCAGGGTGAGTTTCTCAACTATTGCATTTTCTTTTGCATCTGTCATTTTCGCTTGCTCTTTCTTTTGAAAATGTCATTTTTCCCACTTTCATTCTTGCATGTGTCACTTGTGTTTTATTTCTTTTCATAGGTGTTTATTTCTCTCTTGCATGTCTCATTTTAACTTGTTTTCCATATCCTAAGAGCACCTTGGAACGCCTTTTAGAGGCAGCTTTAGTGCACTCTCTTACGTTGGTTGATGTTATCTATCATGATAACATGTGTTGGACACTCTCCCATAACATAATGCATCTTTTGATTGCAGTCAAAACTTGTCACAAAGGCTTAAATCCCAACTATTAGACTTGGAGATAAGTGTCATTTTATTGTCGCTTCAATGTATGTCTGATGGTTTTGGGTACTACACATATCCTTGACATGTGTTTTATTATGAATGTGTGTGCAATCATGTTTGAGACCTATTTGTATGCTCTTACTTTCTCCTTCTTGTCTCACTGATCTAATACAATCAATTTTGGGATTCTTCCTTAACCTCACATCATTCACAAGCTATGAACACCTTTAACCTTTAGTCAATTTATGAGCAGATTGCACAATATCAAGCCCTAGTTATGAGCCTCTTGTTGCTTACACTTTCTCTCTTTGCCCATCCTGATGACAATTCCCTTCACATTTTCATTATACATCCCTAAAGCATAGTCACTCAACCCTTGTTGCTTACACTTTCTAACTGCACAATTCCATAATGAACCTTTCCTTCATTTCACATTACACAATCCTAGTGGAAAATAGGGTCATTCCTTGGCCCTTGCATTGGTGACATGTTTAATCCTCAAAGACTCCTCCTCAATTACCTATGCATTACATAGTCACAATGCCCAAGCATGTCACCCTTGTCTCCTGGAATTTCCCACTACATAGATCCTTTCCTCTTTCTCTTTCCATTGAGCAATGCACACTTGTAGTGCCTAAACCTCGATCCCTTAGCTCCTAAATCTGTGCTATGAACCTATTAGGGCCCCTCTCTCAGTCTTTTCACACAGTCCCATCACAGTCAATACCTCACATGAGAAAATAAGATAGAACAAGTGATTTTGGGGACTGATGTTGTCTTCTAATGAGTGAATTTCATTTGCATGTGCTATAATCCTATCATGTGCTATAATCCTTGGTTTGTAGGTATGGCAGGGATATGGAGAGTTTTTTGTGAGTTAGGGGAAGTAATCTTATGAAATACTTCAGATATTTCATATGTAGGACTGCTATCCTATGGAAACTCCTCTAGCTACAAACTAGAGGAAGGAGGGTGCTTCCTCAGGAGAGGAAGTTAATGCTACCATCTACAAATAACTTGTGGGGACCTTGATGTATCTGTTGAACACAAGGCCCGACATGTGCTTTAGAGTTAATCAACTGAGTCAATTTATGGTGAATCCTACCAAGCTTCACTAGAAATCAACAAAGAATGTGCTCAAATACCTCATAAGTAGAAAAAATTATGGGTTGTGGTACAAGATGAAGGATGGTGTGAAGCTCCAACGCTTTAGTGATGCAGATTGGGTAGGGAGTCCATCAGACAGGAAGAGTATTTCAGGAGCTATCTTCAGTATTGGGTCTGCAGCTATTTCCTGGTATCCTAGGAAACAAAGGTGTGTGGAACTCATCTTAGCATAAGCTGAGTAAATGATTTATAATCAAGCAATATGTGAGGCCATATGGATTAGGAAAAATGTTGTTGGTCTTTTCAGTCAGGAGATGAACCCAATAGTGAATTATTGTGATAATCAAAGTTGTATCAAACTCTTTATGAATCCAGTGTTTCATGATAGGTCAAAGCACATTGATATCAGCGACTATCACTTGAGAGATTATGTGCAAAGGAGAATTATGATGTTGCAGTAAATTCCCACTAAGGAGAAGGATGCAAATATTTTGATAAAGGCATTGCCAAGAGGCAAGTTCGAGTTCCAAAGGTGCAAGATAGGGGTGGTGCAGAAACTTTTTCTTGTTAAGAGGGAGTGTTATAAATGTAGCAAGAAAATCCTCCATTTGACTTGTGTCTTAGTCAAATGGAGAAGTTTGATTTTCTACATTAGCAGGATGACTTAGATTGTAGTTAGCTTGAGTGACATGGCCTTGTCACCTAGTTAGATTAGAAAATTTGAGTTTATAGACTTGGAGTAGAGTTATGCATGTAGTGATTGCTAAAATTTAGCAATCTAGTTCAGTTATTTTGAGTTAAAATTAGTTAACTAAGCTCTAGTCATTAATAGAGTTAGCTGAAAGTCAGTTGATTAATTAATACTCTTTGCAACTCACTGATCTCTCAGTTAACTAGTCAATCAACCAAAAATATCCTAGTCATGTATGGAATTCAAATTGCCTAGCTGGAATGGAGGAAAAGGCACATTATAATCATATTAGTTGAATGTATAGGCTTGGAAATTAAGAAAGCGATCAATTCCCTTAGATTTTCACAAGGAAATAGGGAATTCCCCTATTCTTTAGGATATCAATTTCTCCAGGATTGCACAAGGAAATATGAGGAAGATGGGGGGCTTGAATAGGCTAAATGTTGGCCAAATATAGTCATTCAGCAAGAGCACAATTTTATAATGTAGGGTGTGCTTTAGATCTTGATGTTGACATTGTAATAATTTCTCACTCTCATTGGATCAATGAAAAGCATAAGAGGGGTTTTCATGGTTGGGTTCCCTTATATATCATTGTGTTCCTTGTGTTTTGATGGTTGCATGTGTTTCTAGATTGTTATTTTGTATTGCGCAAATTGTAGAAGAAATTTGTATCTCTTTGTTTCAGTTCAAATTCATCAATAGTAACAAATTTCTTTCCATTTCTACAAAAAAAAAAGATTCTATAAATACTAGTACATTATATGTACAAATTCGTTATGAATTCATTCATGTGATTCCATCGACATGAATGCATAATAATGACTATGAGATATCATGTGAGTATTAAAGCATAATACTTATTATGAGGTATCATATTGACCATAGCAATTTCAACTTCATTCATATTCATCAACTATAAAATGGTTTCATTCACAAATAAACATCAATTGAAAAGTCCAAGTAACTAATATTATTTCCTTCAAAGTAAGTATATATTTATTTTAGTTTTGAGTATTTTCGAAAAATAGAAATTTATTTTTTTTCCAGTTAATATCATCACCTTTTAAAATGCAATTTAATTAAAAAAATAATCTTTACTATTGTATTTGTTTTTTTTGTGTGTATGGTTTAAATTTTTTCTATTATGACGGATTAAGGTTTTAGGCAATGGAAAATGCCATTTAATGGTTGTTTCAAGTGCTAATGCCAAGAATGAAGTTTTTTTGTTTTATTCAAGGGATATTCAATCCAATTATATTGTGGTTATTTTCTCCTTGATTATCCATTTCTAGTGGGCATCCATCATTTTTATCTTGCATGGAAGAGAAATATCTAGATTGTCGAGGTATTCAATGTCTAGAAAAGCATTTCTAGGCTACATTTTTACTTTTATTTTTGATCATCTCTATACATGCCATGAGATAGGTTGTCGGTGTTAGATTGATCAGATGGCTTCTTGTGGGAAGTGGGAGATATTCCTAGGAATTTTTTTGTTTTTGGGTCAATGGCTAGAAATGAGGACAGAGAGGATCCCCATTTGGATGAACTTTCTTATAAACATTTTAAATTAATTTGCATCTATTCCCTCCCATATTTGATCGTCTTTCTCATACATACCCTTTGAGAGGCTTTGCTATAGAAAAATGGTAGATTCATTTTTCGGTAAGAGGGAAAATTTTAGGTCAAGTTCTACAAGGAAAAAGAAGCTCATTTGAGCTATGGAGAGAACATATTAGTGGTTGTTAGGAAATACGTGAGGTTTCTTTGAAGACATTACAAGTTTTCTACGCAAAGCTATGCTTTTCTAAATATTTGGAAATCATTTAGGGAAGATTCCCTAAATCATTAGTTGAAAATTAATTCGTCATCAATCTTATTGTAGTTTATGGTCTTTCATGTTCTAAATTTTAGGTTGAATCTATTTTATGCTTTATTCAAAAGTTGATGTTAATAGAATTATGGGTCGAGGGTGGAGATGTGGTCCTTCAAGGTGAGTCCTTCAAAAGTGGTTGGTTGGTTCTGACCAAGTTAGGCCTCTAGTTAGAATTTAGTAGGAGTGGGGCCTCCTTCCTACTCTTTCATTGGTTTTCTAGAATGAGATTTTTCAGGTTACAATTGGTAACAAACTTGAAAGGTTTGTTGGGATAGATTCAAACTAGGTTTCAAAGGCCAATCATCACTAGGCATGGGTCCAAGTTAAAGTAGAAATTAGGGATGGTTTGTTTAGAGAAACAAATGTAGTCTTTAGTGGTTTTTTGTGGACGCAACAATTTTATTATTGGAGGATACCTTTTTGGTGCTTCATGTATCATGAAGTCAACAATATGAAGAGCGAGTGTAGGAAGATCTTTCCTTTGGTGGGTAATGAAAGAAAGGCTCAGGTGGAAAGACATAAGGAATTTTAGGAGGGAGGTTTGCATGCTCTAGGTTCATAGATTAAGGTCATAGGAGAGGGTCCTTCCTTAGATATAGGTGATGCTCCAACGACCATCTTAATGGAAGGAGATGGCTCTTCAAATATTGTTCGTGGTAATTCTCTTCCCATATCCCCTCTTCCTGAGTTTCTTGTTTCTCCTTTTGGCCCAAATTTTGTTGTTTCTTGGGTAGGGGTTCACCCTTTTCTATGGCCACTCCCCTAGTTTCTCCTTCTCAACAATTCTACCAATTTACAAACTTGTCCTTGCCTTTGTCTTCAACACATCCCATCACCTTTGAAGTTTGATAGTTTAGATGTTGCAGTGGTAAAGGTGTCTAGTGCCTCTACTTTTTTCATAGATTATGGCCCTTCCATAAGGAAGGGTTATGCCCTTAGGCCTTGTGTTAAGCTTAAGGATGATTCATATTCATAAGGGGGTTTTGTCCTCAATCCCATCCATTCCAACCTAGTGGGAAGGAAATACGATATATTGAAGGGTCAATAGATGGTGGTTCAAGATATATAGAAGGGAAGGTTGTCCACTATTGCTAGGAACCATGGAGTAGGGAAATCCCTTAAAAGGGTTACCCCATGAAAGTTCTATCCTTAGTTACAAAGGCGATGAAAGTGATCGTAAGTAATTAGCCCTAAAGAATGTAATTTTAAGAAATAAGGTAGACATTATTTTAATTAGGAAACAATGATGGAAAAATTTAGAACCAAAGATATTTTGCAGCCATGGCTAAAAACTTGATATTTTTGTATTTTTGATGCATATGCTTAGTTGGGTAGATTTATTTTGGGTTGTAATAAAAAATTTAAGGCTATCTTTGTGTGTGCACTCAACTTAACTATTTTGGTTTAGTTAGAAGTTAAAGAGTTATGACTAAGGATTTTTGTTTTGAATATTTATGGCTCATATTCATATCAGGTTCCTTTCTAGGAAAGTTTAGTTGATACTAATAGATTGAAATACCCTCTCTCCCTAACCAGAGGATATTTAATCATAGATTGGTGCATGTCAAACTAGTTAATTTAGTGCAAACATAAAGCAACTTCCATGTGAAAAAGGATACGATTTCAAGAAGGCCAAATTGATTTCTAGCATTTGGAGAACTTTTGGATGGTTCAATTCTTTTGAATTTGTCAGTGTCATCTTATCATTTTTTGATATTCTTTCAAATGGATTCTAGAGGAGAGAAGCCCCCCTCTCCTTTAAATTCAATCATTCTTGGCTCATATAAGAAGATTATAGAGAGCTAATTGAGGATATGCAGGAACATCCAACTTCCTCTTCTCCATTTTCCTTTATGTGTCGATCTGTAGATAATATTATGAGAATTAAAGAAACCATAATGAAATGGTTCAAAACTTTAGAGAAAAGTACAAAGCACAACTATAGGAGGTTAAGTATTACAACATCATATGAAAACCATGCGTTATGCACTCTATCTGATTTAGATTTATAGCTACATGCATTGGAATATTCTGAACAATCATTAGTTGCTTGGTAGCTTAAGAGTTACACCATTTGGATCAAAGATGGTTATAATAATATTGAATTCTTTCATCAGTATGCAAACTATTAAAAACATTTAAACATGATTTGTGAAATTAAATATGTAAACAATTCTTTGGTTCTTTATTTAATGGCATGATGGAAGAGGGGTTCCATCATTTCCAATCACTCTTTATGGAGTTGAAAAGGTTTATAGTTCAGGAAATTCTAGAGGTGATATCAAAGGTTTCCACTATTTTTTTGATGAAATGAACTAGTCATTGGAGGACGTTGTTATTTGAGTCTAAAACTCTTGTGTATCATGGATCCATGAAAAAGGTAAGAGCCTAGGTCTAGATGCGATCATGGTAGAATTTTCCATTAGTTTCTATGACTTGTTGAAGGATGATTTTCTAAAGGTGATTAGGGAGTCTTAGGGGCAAAGGAAACTTTTGGGATCTATAAATTATATATCTATTACTCTCAATCCCATAAATAAAAATGACGTTTCTTATATATTTTTCCAACAAACTTCAAGCTGTAATGTGATATACAAGCTTTCAACAATGGTTATTGCTATGCAATTAAGTCTATTTGATTGAATTTATTTCAGAAGAAAAATTTTGATTTTTTTTCAAAGGATAACTCATGATTTGGTGCCAATAATTCAAGAAGCTATTCATTTGGGGAAGGTGTCAAATCAACCTGTCAAAATCCTAAACATTGACTTATCAAAATCCTATTACAGAGTAAGTTGATTCATTCTTTCATTAGTTCATATGAGTATTCATAACCAACTAGATTATGGGACGTTTTGAGTTCATTTCCATTGCAATGCCCGATAATGGATTTCCATCTAGGATTTTTTGGACCCTAAGGGGGCTTTGACATTGATTCCCTTTGTCTACCTTTCTCTTTATTATTATGGGTTAGGGTATTCGAAGATTGATATGTGATGATAATTGAAGAGGAGACTTCAAGGGAGTCAAAGTATCTCATTAGGAAGCCATCACACATCATTTGATTTTGGATGTTGTGCTTTGATCTTAGGTGGAGAAAGAGAATTAACCAAAGGTTTTCCTTGAGCTAGTATGGATTAACTTTGGAAAATTTTCCTTAGTAGTTGTCGCTTCTATGGTTTGTTTTGGTGGCTAAGAGACATCTTTCATCTTTAAAAGGCATTATGGATATTTATAGCAGTTACACATGTTTGGAAATGAAATATGAAAATTGTTGTCTTATTCTTTTTATTTGCCAGATTCTTCTTAGAAAGATGCGGATCTCCTCTCATTTCCTTTCGTAGTCCTCTTTTTGAGTTGAAGGATAAAGTATTGTTGTAGCCATGGAACCCTATATGAGTAAATGGAAATATGTGGATCTCCTCTCATTTCCTTTTCGAGTCCTCTTTTTGAGTTGAAGACAAAAGTATTGTTGTGGCCATGGAACCCCATATGAGTAAATGGGGTACCATGTTTGGTGGACCACTTCTATATATCTTATTCGTCACATCATCTTGCATGAATGTAAATGATTAGGATTTTTATATATAGAGAATGACATTCTTCTAGAATAAAAAGGAGCCAATAATCATCATTGTTTCTTCTATAGCTTTCTTGATGCATCTAGAATTATGTTTTACATTTTCACTTTTGAATGAGCATGGACTACAAATTACATGGATCGATAGCACAAAGGATTAATGGATCAACACCATTCAACAATTAAAAAATGAGAATGGATAGTAGTGACAGATAAAAGGGGTGGTCAATAGGTTTATCAATGGAGAAAGAAAGTAAGCTAGAAAGTTAAGGGAAACCATAAAGATCCAAACGAAGTCCCTCTTATAGATATTATCAGCATGACATTTCATGGGAAGAGGAATGGATAGTAGTGACAGATAAAAGGGGTGGTCAATGGGTTTATCCATGGAGAAAGAAAGTAGGCTAGAAAGTTAAGGGAAACCATAAAGATCCAAACGAAGTCCCTTATACATATTATCAGTGTGACATTTCATGGGAATTTTTAAAATGGCATGGAATGGATGTGCTTCTAATTTCAGTGGTGTGAGGTACTCATCCTTTTTCAATTCATAGATATTACCTAGTTTCCAATAAACTTGAATAAACTTGAGTTGAAATATTTTTTTTAAATCATTCCATATCGATTGTAACAATCACTAATATTTTTTCAAATCATTCCATATCGATTGTAACAATCACTTCAATAACATCTTTCTTTTTGGCATAAATTCTATAAATACTAGTACATTATATGTCCAAATTCGTTATGAATTCATTCATGTGATTCCATCAACATGAATGCATAATAATGACTATGAGATATCATGTGAGTATTAAAGCATAATACTTATTATGAGGTATCATATTGACCATAGCAATTTCAACTTTATTCATATTCATCAACTACAAAATGGTTTCATTCACAAATAAGCATCAATTGAAAAGTCCAAGTAACTAATATAATTTCCTTCAAAGTAAGTATATATTTATTTTAGTTTTGAGTATTTTTGAAAAATAGAAATTCATTTTTTTCCAGTTAATATCATCACTTTTTGAAATACAATTTAATTAAAAAAATAATCTTTACTATTGTGTTTGTTTTTTTTGTGTGTAGGGTTTTATATTTTTCTATTATGAAGGATTAAGGTTTTAGGCAATGGAAAATGCCATTTGATGGTTGTTTCAAGTGCTAATGCCAAGAAAGAAGTTTTTTTATTTTTATTCAAGAGACATTCAATTCAATTATATTATGGTTATTTTCTCCTTGATTATCCATTTCTAGTGGCCATCCATCATTTTTATCTTGCATGGAAGAGAAATATCTAGATTGTCGAGGTATTCAATGTCTAGAAAAGTATTTCTAGGCTGCATTTTGACTTTTATTTTTGATCATTTCTATACATTCCATGAGATAGGTTGTCGGTGTTACATTGATCAAATGGCTTCTTTTGGGAAGTGGGAGATATTCCTAGGAATTTTTTTGTTTTTGGGTCAATGGCTAGAAATTAGGATAGAGAGGATCCCCATTTGAATGAACTTTCTTATAAACATTTTAAATTAATTTGCATATATTCCCTCCCATATTTGATAATCTTTCTCATACATACCCTTTGAGAGGCTTTGCTATAGAAAAATGGTAGATTCATTTTTCGGTAAGAGGGAAAATTTTAGGTCAAGTTCTACAAGGAAAAAGAAGCTCATTTGAGCTATGGAGAGGACATATTAATGGTTGTTAGGAAATACGTGAGGTAAATTTGAAGACATTACAAGTTTTCTACGCAAAACTATGGTTTGCTAATTATTTGGAAATCATTTAGGGAAGATTCCCTAAATCATTAGTTGAAAATTAATTCGTCATCAATCTTACTGTAGTTTATGGTCTTTCATGTTCTAAATTTGAGGTTGAATCTATTTTATGCTTGATTCAAAAGTTGATGTTAATAGAATTATGGGTTGAGGGTGGAGATGTGGTCCTTCAAGGTGAGTCCTTCAAAAGTGGTTGGTTGATTCTGACAAAGTTAGGCCTCTAGTTAGAATTTAGTAGGAGTGGGGCCTCCTTCCTACTCTTTCTTTGGTTTTCTAGAATGAGATTTTTCAGGTTACAATTGGTAACAAACTTGAAAGGTTTGCTGGGATAGATTCAAACTAGGTTTCAAAGGCCAATCATCGTTAGGCATGGGTCCAAGTTAAAGTAGAAATTAGGGATGGTTTGTTTAGAGAAACAAATGTAGTCTTTAGTGGTTTTTTGTGGATCCAACAATTTTATTATTGGAGGATACCTTTTTGGTGCTTCATGTATCATGAATTAAATAATATGAAGAGCCAGTGTAGGAATATCTTTCCTTTGGTGGGTAATGAAAACAAGGTTCACGTGGAAAGACATAAGGAATTTTAGGAGGGAGGTTTGCATGCTCTAGGTTCATAGGTGAAGGTCATAGGAGAGGGTCCTTCCTCAGATATAGGTCATGCTCCAAGGACCATCTTAACAGAAGGAGATGGCTCTTCAAATATTGTTCATGGTAATTCTCTTCCCATATCCCCTCTTGAGTTTCTTGTTTCTCTTGTTGGCCCAAATTTTGTTGTTTCTTGGGTAGGGGTTCACCCTTTTCTATGGCCACTCCCCTAGTTTCTCCTTCTCAACAATTTTACCAAGTTACAAACTTATCCTTGCCTTTGTCTTCAACACATTCCATCACCTCTAAAGTTTGATAGTTTAGATGTTGCAGTGATAAAGGTGTCTAGTGCCTCTACTTTTTTCATAGATTATGGCCCTTCCATAAGGAATGGTTAAGCCCTCAGACCTTCTGTGAAGCTTAAGGATGATTCATATTCGTAAGGGGGTTTTGTCCTCAATCCCATCCATTCCAACCTAGTGGGAAGGAAATACAATATATTGAAGGGTCAATAGAAGGTGGTTCAAGATATATAGAAAGGAAGGTTGTCCACTATTGCTAGGAACCATGGAGTAGGGAAATCCCTTAAAAGGGTTACCCCATGAAAGTTCTATCCTTAATTCCAAAGGGGATGACACTGATCGTAAGTAATTAGCCCTAAAGAATGTCATTTTAAGAAATAAGGTAGACATTATTTTAATTAGGAAACAATGATGGAAAAATTTAGAACCAAAGATATTTTGCAGCCATGGCTAAAAACTTTATATTTTTGTACTTTTGATGGATATGCTCAGTTGGGTAGATTTATCTTGGGTTGGAATACAACATTTAATTCTATCTTTGTATGTGCACTCAACTCAACTATTTTGATTTAGTTAGAAGTTAAAGAATTATGACTAAGGATTTTTGTTTTGAATATTTATGGCTCATATTCATATCAGGTTTCTTTCTAGGAAAGTTTAGTTGATACTAATAGATTGAAATTACCGATCTCCCTTACCAGAGGATATTTAATCATAGATTGGTGCATGTCAAACTAGTGAATTTAGTGCAAACATAGAGCAACTTCCATGTGAAGAAGGATATGATTTCAAGAAGGCCAAATTGATTTCTAGAATTTGGAGAACTTTTGGATGCTTCAGTTATTTTGAATTTGTTAGTGTCATCTTATCATTTTTTGATATTCTTTCAAATGGATTCTAGAGGAGAGCAGCCCCCCTCTCCTTTAAATTCAATCATTCTTGGCTCATATAAGAAGATTATAGAGAGCTAATTGAGGATATGCAAGAACATCCAACTTCCTCTTCTCCATTTTCCTTTATGTGTCGATTTGCGGAGAATATTGTGAGAATTAAAGAAACCATAATGAAATGGTTCAAAACTTTAGAGAAAAGTACAAAGCACAACTATAGGAGGTTAAGTATAACAATATCATATGAAAACCATGCGTTATGCACTCTATTTGATTTAGATTTATAGCTACATGCGTTGGAATATTCTGAACAATCATTAGTTGCTTGGTAGCTTAGGAGTTATGCCATTTGGATCAAAGATGGTTATAATAATATTGAATTCTTTCATCGGTATGCAAACTATTAAAAACATTTAAACATGATTTGTGAAATTAAATATGTAAAAAATTCTTTGGTTCTTTATTTAATGGCATGATGGAAGAGGGGTTCCATCATTTCCAATGACTCTTTATGGAGTTGAAAAGGTTTCTAGTTCAGGAAATTCTAGAGGTGATATCAAAGTTTTCCACTATTCTTTTGATGAAATGAACTAGTCATTGGAGGACGTCGTTATTTGAGTCTAAAACTCTTGTGTATCATGGATCCATGAAAAAGGTAAGAGCCTAGGTCTAGATTGGACCATGGTAGAATTTTTCATTAGTTTCTATGACTTGTTGAAGGATGATTTTCTAAATGTGATTAGGGAGTCTTAGGGGCAAAGGAAATTTTTGGGATCTATAAATTATACGTCTATTACTCTCAATCCCATAAATAAAAATGATGTTTCGTATATATTTTTCCAAGAAACTTCATGCTGTAACATGATATACAAGCTTTCAACAAAGGTTATTGCTATGCAATTAAGTCTATTTGATTGAATTTATTTCAAAAGAAAAATTTTGATTTTTTTTCAAAGGATAACATGATTTGGTGCCAATAATTCAAGAAGCTATTCATTTGGGGAAGGTTTCAAATCAACCTGTCAAAATCCTAAACATTGACTTATCAAAATCCTATTACAGATTAAGTTGATTCATTCTTTCATTTATTCATATGAGTATTCATAACCAACTAGATTATGGGAAGTGTTGAGTTCATTTCCATTGCAATGCCCGATAATGGATTTCCACCTAGGATTTTTTGGACCCTAAGGGGGCTTTGGCATTGATTCCCTTTGTCTCCCTCTCTCTTTATTATTATGGGTTAGGGTATTCGAAAATTGATATGTGATGACAACTGAAGAGGAGATCTCAAGGGAGTCAAAATATCTCATTAGGGAGCCATCACACATCATTTGATTTTGGATGTTGTGCTTTGATCTTAGGTGGAGAAAGAGAATTAACCAAAGGTTTTCCTTGAGCTAGTATGGTTCAACTTTGGAAAATTTTCCTTAGTAGTTGTCACTTCTATGGTTTGTTTTGGGGGCTAAGAGACATCTTTCATCTTTAAAAGGCATTATGGATATTTATAGCAGATACACATGTTTGGAAATGAAATATAAAAATTGTTGTCTTATTCCTTTTATTTGCCAGATTCTTCTTAGAAAGATGTGGATATCCTCTCATTTCCTTTCCTAGTCCTCTTTTTGAGTTGGAGACAAAAGTATTGTTGTAGCCTGTTGGCATTATGGCACAGGTTTGGAGCTATGGCATAGGTGTTGTCCTTGATGGCAACTCTCTTTGGTAATAGATCTCAGCTCAGGCTTTCAGAATGAAGGAAAAGACATATACGCAGGTTCATCTAGGCTAAGTCGTGTATACACGTGGGTTAGACGTTTCAAAGGCACGTGTGCGTATACACGCACTTTCATGCAAAGAAAAGTGCGTATTTGTTGGAGAACTTACCTTTGGTCTGTGGTAGTTAGTCCTTGGTACTTGAACCTGTGGTTTTGGACCATGATATCTCGTCAGAAGTATTGACCCCAGGTATTGGGCCCTTGGTATTGTTTATTATGGTTTTGGGCCATGGTATTGTGGAAGGCCTAAAACTATAAAAGAGGAAGGAGATCATGTGGCAAGAAATGATCTGATTTATTGAATATCTGATATTGTGCTAGATCTGGAATACTGGTGATTGGGTTTTGGTTCAGATCTAGATCTGAACGAAGGAGGAACCTGAGCGCAAGAAGGATAAGGTCCATTGATGGATCGAAATCTCAAGGCTTGAACATTGATATTTCTGTATGATTTTGATCTGTTATATGTGGCACACTCTTGATCTATAAATCTGATAATCTGTGTTAACTAATGACTGAATGTTTAAAAGAATGAATTATCCTTTATAGATCTGTACGCAGGTTCAGTGAAGTGCAGGTGCGTATACACGCTTTTTCTGTGAATGAAAGAAGCGTATACGCAGGTTGGTTGTGGTACAAAAGCGTATACACGCAGGTTGCTAAATAGTGAAGTAGCGTACATATCTTGATTTATGTTCTAGTTGCTTCTATTTTATTGCTGCAGTGTTCTGGGTTCAGAATTGGTGTTTTATTACAGTTACTGTGTTCTGGGTACAGTGGACAGAGAAGTGTTTATTTGATACAGTTTTTGATTGGTGAAAAGGAGTTTAGTTGATGCAGAAATTCTTGATGTTTGATTGATGTTATTTGTGGATCCAGTTCGAAAATTAATAAAACGAGGTCCCTGAAATAAAAGAGAAGGTTGTAGCCTTCTGCAGGTAGAAGCCTGCATACTGGTAAAGACTGCACGAGTACAAAACATTGTAAAGAGAATTTTCTAATTAAAAAGAAGATAGAGACAAATTGCAGCAGGGGGTTTTCACCCACATTGGGTTTCCTCCTTATATCTTGTGTTCTTATGTGTGACTGTCTTCTGCTTTGTTTCACTGTTTCTGGTACTGTTTATTTACTTCTGATTCACAGATTAATAATCGACATCTAAAAGATAAATCTAATTATAAGTCTGCTCTATATATGCGGGTTTCTTTATCTATAGTTGCATATATACGCGGTTTTTAATAACTGAAGTAGCGTATATTATCTGGAGTTGAAAAAGGAAATATTTTACTTGATAATACTGATTCACCCCCCCTCTCAGTATTATTTCGAACAATTGGTATCAGAGCAGGTCCTTCAGGAGAAGCTTGATGGCTTGAAGGAAGATCGTTCATCATGAGAAACCACGAGAGGGAAGCATCAATTAAGCCACCAACTTTTGATGGAACAAACTTTGTTTATTGGAAGGAAAGAGTTACTGCCTATCTTCAATCTCTTGGTACAAAAGTCTGGGATATCATAGATACAGGGTATACTTTTCCATCAGCAAATCCTACAGATCCGGCTGAGAAGAAGAAATATGAAACAAATGCAAAGGCAGTCAATACTCTATTAGGATGCCTATCTCAATTAGAATTTGTCAAGGTAATGCAGTTTAAATCCGCAAAAGAGATATGGGACAAGATTGTTTTGAGCTATGAAGGAGATGATAAGGTAAAACGAGCAAAACTTCAAACCCTCAAGATTCAGTATGAAAATCTCAGGATGTATAATGATGAAATTGTGGCTAACTATTTTCTTCGTGTAGATGAGATTGTTAATTGTATGAAAAATTTGGGTGAAGAAATAAAAGAGGCTGTTGTGGTTGAAAAAGTTCTAAGATCTTTTTCCCCTAGGTTTGAATCTAAAGTTTCTGCAATAGAAGAAAAAGAGAATCTACAAAGCCTTAAAATGTCACAGCTGCACGGAATTCTAACTGCTTATGAAATGAGGAAAGGAGGTCCATCAGATAGGAGAGAAGCTTCCTTCAAGGCTTCAGGCAAAGGCGAGTACTATGAGTCAGGACACGTGTTAGAAGAAGAAGAAGAATAAAATTTTGTCAGAAATCTTCAACGGGGTACTGGACGGTTCCGAGGTAAGTTACCTTTCAAATGCTTTGCTTGTGGAAGAGTCAGTCACTATGCTGCCAAATGTCCTCACAAGGATAAGATCGACAAAGGGAAGGAACCTGTTAGATGGCACAAGAAACAGAATGCAAATAAGAAAAGCTATTACACTCATGAAGATAGTGATGGACTTTCAAATAGTGACAAAGATGAACGAGGTAATGAGTATAAACTTTTAATGGATTTTGAAGATGATGACTACATGGATGCTATAGATGTAGAAGGTTTTTATGAAGAGATGTTTAATCTCAAAATTTGCTTAGAAGAGAAAAATGCGATTATTGATACTCTGCAATGTCAACTGGCTGAAACGGAAAAACATCTTGAAAAGTTGGAATGTGAAATTGTTGGTCTTAGAAAGGAGATTGAGAAAACAAAAGCTATTAATCTTAAATTTGTTAAAGGATCTGAAACTTTGGATGAGATTATCAATGTGCAGCATTCTCCACTAATCAAGACAGGTCTAGGATATAATGGAGAAACATCTCAAGCATCCACCTCCAAAAGTTATCTTGATGCAGCAAGGAGGAGCGAGCAAAGGCCTAATAGAAATCATCAGGTAAATCAGGGACATTTTACCTCAAGAAAGAACAAAGACTATCAAGAAAATAGGGGGCAAGCTACCTTAAGGACAAATAGAAGCTACAATTAGCCACAGGTAAAATCGTCCCAATTTGCCTCAAGAATGGATGTCAGTAGAAACTACAATCGGTTAGATGATAGATTTGATAATCGCAGGAGTTTCTTCAATGGCCAATGCTTCTCTTTCCATAACTTTGGTCACAAAGCAGCCCAATGTGTTGCCTATAAGACAATCATGACTAGAGAAGCTAAAAAACAAAGGAATATGACTGGGATCACGAAAAGGACCTATAACAACTTTTCAGCCCTTCAAAATGAAGTTGAATGTTCTATTTGTAATAACTTTGGTCATGAAGATTCTAAATGCAGGAGCAGGTTTTGGAAGACAACTCAAAAGGAACAAACCTCAAGTGCCAGAACATGGAGAATGAAGGAACCACAACCAGAAAGATGTGGAATAGCCTTTTATGCAGAA
Source organism: Pinus tabuliformis (assembly GCA_031772625.1). Classification (NCBI taxonomy): domain Eukaryota; kingdom Viridiplantae; phylum Streptophyta; class Pinopsida; order Pinales; family Pinaceae; genus Pinus; species Pinus tabuliformis. The sequence goes on from CM062807.1 coordinate 27,371,678, forward strand.
GGACAGGAAAATCTATGGTATATCGACAGTGGATGTTTGAAGCATATGACAGGTGATAAAGAAAAACTTGAATCATATACTGCATTAGAAAATGGAAAGAAGGTTTCTTTTGGAAACGATACCCCTGCAGTCATAAAAGGAAAAGGAACTGCTCAGTTGAAAGAAAAGGTCAAGGCTGGAAATGTTTTGTATGTTGATGGCTTGAAGCATAATCCACTGAGTGTTAGTCAGATGTGCGATCAAGGAACCGAGGTAATATTTCGATCAAATGGATGTAGTGTTCGTGATCTTGATATAGGAAAAACAGTGATCAAAGGCAGAAGAACTCTAAATAATCTACACATATTTGAAGAAGGACAACAACAATGCTATTTGAGAAAGGATGATGAACACTGGTTATGGCACCGGAGGTTGGGGCATCTAAGCTTTTCACAAATAAGGAAAGCATGCAAGTACTAGGCAGTTCGTGGTCTTCTAGATATCAAAATTCCAGACAACACCATATGCAAATCATGTCCGTTTGGTAAGCAAACCAGAACTAACTTTCCTGAGAAGGAAGGATCAGCTAGCAGGCCTCTTGAGCTAGTCCATACAGATGTATGTGGTCCATTTAGGACAAGGTCACCTCGAGGAGAAGAAACCTTATATTATTCATTGAAGACTTCTCCAGGTTTGTTTGGTTAGGACTTATGAAGCACAAAGACAAAGCATTCGAAAAATTCAAATCCTTCAAAGCCTTGGCTGAAAATGAATCAGATTACAAAATTAAATGCCTCAGGTCTGACAGAAGTGAGGATTTTACCTCAAATGAATTTTTCAATTTCTGTGAAGAACATGGAATAAGAAAGGAATTCTCTACAGCTAGGTCTCCTCAGCAAAATGGAGTGGTGGAAAGGATGAACAGAACAGTCCAAAAAATGGCTCGTGCTATGCTTGATGAGTCTGGAACTCCCGCAACCTTCTGGGGTGAAGCTGCATATGCTGCGGTTGTTATTCTCAAGAAAACAAATTTCCGAGTGAACAACACTCAAACTCCTCATGAGCTCTGGTATGGTGAGACTCCTTCGGTAAAGCATTTAATTTTTTTTTGGAGCAAATGCTATATTAAGAATACTGATGAGCAGCTTGGAAAACTTGAACCTAGAGCAGATGAAGGCATTCTCATTGGTTATTCTCCCCACAACAAAGCATATAGGTGTTACAATAAAAGACTTGGAATAATTTTTGACAGCATTGATGTAGTGGTTGATGAAAAAGGATACATTGCTAGGCAAGTAAATCATGAAGATATCAAAGAGGATGAAGACTACTCTCCAAATCAGACTGATGATGAAGAAGAACCTCAAGAGGCACCAGAGGAGCAGATAAGAATAGAAGAAAAGGCTCCATCCAGGTATGTTCAGAAGAATCATCCAGAATCTCAAATCTTGGGGAAAAAAGAGGTTGGCATACAAACAAGAAGAACAATTGCAGAAGCCTCAAGCTATTTGGCATTACTCTCCTCCACTGAACCACAAAATGTAAGAGAGGCTTGCAAAGATGAATGTTGGGTCAAGGCAATGGATGAAGAACTTGAGCAGATCGAATAGAATAACACTTGGGAGTTGGTCCCTAGACCAAAAGATAAGAATGTCATAGGGACAAAATGGGTGTTCAAAAATAAGTTAATGAAAATGGGGAAGTAATTAGAAACAAGGCCATACTTGTTTGTAAAGGGTATGCTCAACAAGAGGGAGTAGACTTTGAAGAAAAATTTTCTCCTGTTGCAAGACTTGAGGCCATCCGAATGTTCCTTACTCTCTCAAGCTTTTAGAAGTTCAAAGTATTTCAAATGGACGTAAAATCAACCTTTCTGAATGGAGATTTAGAAGAAGAAGTATACATTGAACAACCAGATGGTTTCATTCTTGGGAATGATCCAAATCTTGTATGCAGACTAAAAAAGGCTCTCTATGGTCTTAAATAGGCTCCAAGGGCTTGGTACTACCGCTTGGAAAAATACCTTCATCAACAAGGTTTTTCAAAAGGTCAACAAATAGCAATATTTATATAAAAATTGAAAATGACAAATTGCTAATACTTGTTGTGTATGTAGATGATATTATCTTTGGCAGTAATGAAGAAGCTACGAGTCAAAGATTTGCCTTGGTGATGCAGAAAGAATTCGAAATGTCTTTGCTTGGAGAACTGACATACTTTCTTGGATTGGAAATCCAACAAAATGAGGGTGGTATCTTCTTGTCTCAAACCAAGTACCTCAAGCAGATTCTGAAGAAGTATGGCATGGAAGATTCGAAACCAGTATGTATCCCTATGGTTATAGGATGCAGTCTCAGTGCAAATGATGAATCAGCAACAGTACATCAACCAACCTATAGATCTATGATTGGAAGTCTACTTTATTTGACAGGTACCCGACCAGACATCATGCATGTAGTGGGAATAGTTGGAAGATTTCAGGCAAATCCAAAGGAAACTCATCTTCAGGCAGTCAAGAGAATCTTCAAGTACCTTCAAGGAACTCAAAACTATGGCTTATGGTATCCTAGAGATACAGATCTCACACTTCATGCTTACACAGATGCAGATTGGGCCGGAAGCATGGATGACAGGAAGAGCACAAGTGGTGGTGCATTCTTTATGGGTTCTAGATTAGTATCTTGGTTCAGCAAGAAACTGAGTTCGATTGCTTTATCTACAGCTGAAGCGGAATATGTGGCTGCTGCATCTTGTTGCACTGAACTTCTTTGGATGATGCAAACCTTGCAGGATTTTCAAATCACTTGTACTCCACCTGTCTCTATCTTATGTGATAATACGAGTGCAATAAGCATTTCAAAGAATCCTGTCATGCATTCAAAGACAAATCACATACCTATCAAATATCACTTTCTTCGGGAACAAGTGCTTGAGAAAAAAGTCAAGTTGGAGTATGTTCCTTCTAAGGAACAAGTTGCTGATATACTCACCAAACCACTTCCCAGGGAAACTTTTGAATATCTCAGACAGAAGCTGGGAGTAGTTGATGCTTCATCCTGCTGTTGAAGCTTGTCTGTTTCAGAGAAAATATGGTGTACGCGAGTTGGATGAGGGGCATCTGCGTACATACGTCGATTTATGCAGGTGTAGTCGCGTATATGGAGTTCTGAAGAAAATCAGCAAGGACAGACTCTGGTTGAAGAGAGTCTGATATGGGTCTAACAGAGACCATCTAGCACAGGTTCAGGGGAGAAGATAATCTTCTGCATTGTTGGCATTACCTTAGAAGATCTTGGTTCAAGTACTCAATCTGTTGTTGGTATTAGGTGGAACAGAGGCAGCGGGTGAACAAAAGGAAATCTTGGTTGCTGATCTGAATAATGATGGAAAAATGTTGCTGCCTGTGACTTTCATAAGTCTTGTTCTAGATAATTCGTCTCTATGTCATGTATCTTTTTTTTTTGGTATCTCCTCTACGGTGTCAAGGTCATGTAACGACCTATTTTGGTTTCCCCACTATGCCTGGGATGAACATGTAATGAACTTGGTTGTCATATGTAAATTTCTGATGTATCCCCACTTGGTTGGGTGGATGATCCCCACTTGGTTGGGTGATGGATGTATGTATTGAGTCTTTTGGTGATAGGAAGGTCTTTCATAATGTATATGTCTTGGTTCTTCTTGAAGAACATCTTTTGCAGATCTTGCCTACAGTCAGGGGGAGCATGGTCAGCACAGCAGGGCAGAACTTTCAGCATGTACTCAGGGGGAGCACAACCCTTTGCCCTTGATGACAAAGGGGGAGATTGACTTTGAGGATGTTGGGTTGCCATCAAGTCCAAAGGGGGAGATTGTTGGCATTATGGCACAGGTTTGTAGCTATGGCACAGGTGTTGTCCTTGATGGCAACTCTCTTTGGTAACAGATCTTAGTTCAGGATTTCAGAATGAAGGAAAAGACATATACGCAGGTTCATCTAGGCTAAGTCACGTATACATGCAGGTTAGACGTTTCAAAGGCACATGTGCATATACACGCACTTTCATGCAAGGAAAAGCGCGTATATGTTGGATAACTTACCTAGGCAGAGACTCCATTGCCTTTTAGAACTTCCTAAACGTCATGAGGCTGGTGGATATGGAGGCAATAAATGGAACATTCACCTGGAATAATAAGAGGGGAGGGGCTTCTCAAGTTGCCTCTAAACTAGACAGATTCATAATCTCTGAGGACCCCCTTCTAATTGGCCTTGACTTGACTGCTTTAATCCTTCCTTTCGGAGGCTCGGATCACTGGCCTATCCATCTTAAAGTTTCTTTTATAGGCACTCTGAGGAACATATCTTTCAGGTTTGAAAATGTCTAGCTCACTCCCCTAACTTCATCACTAATATTGGAAAATGGTTGGTGGAAGACATGCCCATTCAAGGCACGAAGATGTTCCTACTGCAACAAAGACTGAAACACATCAAACTCAGGCTTAAAGAATGGAACAAAAATGAGTTTGGAAATATTTTCAAAGCCAAAAGAGAAGTTGAATAATAACTATAGGGAATTAACCAGATCCTCATCACAGATGGCTTTATCGAGGAAAGGAAAATCCAAGCTGACTCTCTTCAACAGGAATGGGAAAACAAATGCCAGCAAGATGAGATCTTCTGGAGACAGAAATCGAGAGTGCAATGGATTAAAGAAGGGGAAAGAAATACAAAGTTTTTTCACAAGTCAACCATGGATCACAGGGAACATAACAGGATTTCAAAACTCAGATATACTCAAGGGAAAGAGCTAAGTACCCACAAAGAAATCGAATCTTCTCTGGTACAACATTTCCAAAGCATAGTAGAGGAGCCTCTCTTAGAAAATCACAATTTATCAACAACTTCACATAGTACATTCCAAAACTTGTAACCAAGGAAGATAATTACAATATTAACAGGCAAGTGACTGAAGAGGAGCTCAATGAAGTCATCAAAGAGATGCAAAATGGGAAAGCTCCAAGCCCGAATGGGTTCAATGTAGACTTCTTCAAAACATGCTGGTAAATAGTCAAACAAGATATCCTTGATGTTCTGGAGGGCTCAAGAAAATCTAAAACAATTTTGAGGGTGACCAATGCATCGTTCACAACCTTAATTCCAAAGCAGGAAAAAGCTATGACACAAGATAGATTCAGACCCATAGCTTTATGCAATGTGGTGTACAAACTTATTTCTAAAGTAATTGCAAACAGACTCAAGCCCCTTCTTCCAACTCTTGTGTCTGAGGAGCATGTTAGGATATTCCGACACATAGGAAATAGTTAAGTATAACTTGGTCTAGTATAGAGTTAGGTAAAGTGCGTTTCTTTACTATGTACATTTTGTAACTTACAATCCAATGGTCACGATATGTAGTGATCCGACGGTTCATTCTCTCCTCGGTATTACCAACACTTGATCCGTGGCTTAACACTCGATTGGTCCATGATCTCTATTTAAAGAGCATGGAGGGTCATTTGTAGGTTAACTATTCATGAGAGAAGCTTATGTAAAATTTCATTCTTTTATTAATAAATTGCCTAAAGTGGTTGCGTTGGCTCAGGCCGTGGACTGTTTCCCTCTTTGAGGGTTTTAACCACGTCAAAATACTGGTGTATTGATCTGTTATCTATGCGTGAGCAATGTCCTTTGGTGTTCTATCTGAGGAACTTACCCTGTAAATTCCTACATGGTATCAGAGCTATTTGAGGGCCGCGTCCATTGGTGATCCAAATCTGAAGCCGGTAGAACTGCATCCGATTGTCGTTTCCTAGATCTACTATTTCTGACTACTTTCAGGCCGAGAGTACTACTCTATTGTGTTGGGAGCATCTGTTCCAGTGAGGAACCCCTTTCGTTTCACGCGAAAAAGTTTCTGGTAGCCCTAGCTACGTCATTTTTAAGATCTGGAGGTACACAATGTTTATTTGCAGTTTACAGTTATTTTCTCTCTGTTTATTTCGGTTTCGGTTTATTTAGCTTTTTGTTTTTTTTTATTACCGGATCTGTACCATTCATTTCTGCGTATGCTCTTTTCCCCATGATTCTGTGCGATCTGGGCAAATCAGAAACATAAAGGAATGATTTTTCTCATGCGTATGCTCTTTTTCGCTATGCCTTAGTGTGATCTCGGAAAATCAGAAACATAGAGGAAAATATTTAGTTTCCTGCTAAAGCTAACTTCGAGCCGTAAGGTTCATTTTTTTTGTATGTCTGCGTTGGGTTTTGTGTTTTTTGTTTTGTAGGGAAAAAGAGTTTTCTCAAACAAGCACGCAACCCAAAGCTTCAGTGACTAAAAAAAAAAAGAAACTCGCCCCTCTCTCTCTCTCTCAAACTTCTAGTTTAGCTCACTTGGTCCAAAGCTAATTTATGAGAGTAGAGGTCTTGAGTTCAAGTCTCCTTTTTGTGGGGGCGGATTTTTCATTTCCGCACATTCCCGCAGTTCGTCGGCATCTTCATCAACTTTTCTTCAAAAAGCCATAACTTCTTCATCTGGAAGCCATTTTTTTTGAACTAGCCTAATTTTTCGAGATCTTTCCATTGGAACACTTAGTTTCAACATCTATAGCTTCAGTTTCTGTTAAAATGGAAAGTCCATGCCAAGTTATTCCTGACAACACCAACTACTTCCAATGGTGGTCCTACATTGTGGATTTACTTAGAAGTAAAGGTCTCTACAGAATAGCCTCAGGCCAAGAAACCAAACCGAAAGATGAAGATAAGGCAACTAAATGGGAAAATAGGCAAGATCAAGCACGTGGGTTGATAGGGACGTCTATTTCTCCAGATCTTAGATTCCATATTGTAGAACTTGATACTCCTGAAGAAGCAATGAAATAGATCACTAAAGTTTTTGGAATTAAAAATGAACTTAAAGCCCATCAACTTGAAAATGAGTTTCTTACATTGGACCCCAATAATGTTTCTTGCATTGAAGATTTTTTGTCCAAGTTCAAGACCCTTAGACTTCTCTTGGAAGGTGTTAAGGTTAAGAAAGAAGATAGTAGCCTTATCTACTCCATTCTTACTAAGTTGGGACCAGCCTATTCTGTGTTTGTTTCCACCTTCCATTCTACAAGAGAAGCCTTCATTTCTCAAGGACAAGCCTACAAGTCCCCTTCCTTTGATTCCTTTTGTGATTCTTTAATAAGAGAAAAAGAAAAACTCTTGCACCTTGGTCTTCTTCATCTTGAAAACTCTTCTAAGAAAGCGTTAGCTGCCCAGCAGCAACAAAATTCAAAGAATCCTAAGAAGTTGTATCCTAAAAAGAATGGTCCTAAACCAAACAAGGGTCCTAAGCAATTTCATCCTCAAAATGAAAAATCATTTCAACAAAATGATAAGACAAATAAAAACAAAGGGAAGAATACTGATAGACATTGCAACTTTTGTAATCGAGATGGCCACTTAGAATCCAAATGCTTTAAGAAGATGGAAGCCTTGGAAGCAGCAATGAAGAAGCATACTATCCATTTGGAGCACTCTTCAACTTCAACTTCATCTTCAAGAATGACACTTTCTGCATGTGGTTGTCAAGCATCTCGGTCTGGCTATGCACTAAATGTATATTCTTCTTCTCATTCTCATGAGTGGCTCATTAATTCTGGAGCTTCTTATCACATGGCAAAAAACAAAGCCATGTTTTCTTCTTTAAATGATTGTAACACCAAAAATATATATGCTGGTGATGATAGATCTCTTAGTGTTGTAGGGACTGGAACTGTTCATATAGACCATGGTCAATTTAATGATGTATTATTTGTTCCAACCTTATCCTGCAACCTTCTATCTGTATATCGGATAACTCATTCAAGTGAAGGTAAAATCATTGAATTTTCACCTCACGATGTTGTAATTAAGGACCTAAGAGATCCTAGGAAGATTTTAGCTACTGGCATTGCTGATGATTCTAGAAGGTTGTATAAGTTTCACAACATTGGGTCATCAAATCTTCCCTCAGTATTTGTTGCTCATAACGATGAAGTGAGCAAACTTTGCCATGAGAGATTTGGTCACTTAAACTATCGCTCCCTTCAGAATCTATGTAAAGAAAATATGGTGATAGGTCTTCCAATGGTATCTTGCAGAGATGGTGTTTGTTCTTGATGTGTACTCAGAAAACATCATCGGGATAGTTTTGAAAAACGTGCCTCTTGGCACGCCTCAGCCCCTTTACAGCTCGTGCATAGTGATTTATGTGGTCCACTTCCAGTTGTTTCATTCTCTGGCTACAACTATTTCTTAACTTTCATTGATGATTTCTCCAGACGTACTTGGGTATACTTCTTAAAACTCAAGAGTGAAGTATTTAACATGTTCTTGGCCTTTAAGGCCTTTGTTGAAAAACAATCTGGACATCAAATTCTTAAGCTAAGATCTGATAATGGCGGAGAATATGTTAACAAAAAATTTATCAACTTTTGCACTGAGAGTGGAATTCAAATGTAACATACTGTTCCATATACTCCACAACAAAGTGGTGTAGCTGAAAGGAAGAATCACACCTTAAAGGAAATGGCTAATTGTATGCTTCAATCTAAAGGACTTAGTTTTAATTATTGGGCAGAAGCAATTAACTGTGAAAATTACATAATAAATCGCACTTCTACTAAGGTTTTAATGAATATCACTCGAGAAGAAGCATGGAGCTCAATTAAACCAGATGTAAGTCACTTTCATGTTTTTGGAAGTGAAGCATGGGCCCATATTCCAGATGAGAAACATAAAGCTTTAGAACCTAAGAGTGAAAAATGTACTTTTGTTGGATATTCTGAATATGTCAAAGCATATAGACTTATTCCACTTAAGTCCAAAAATGTTATCATTAGAAGAGATGTAAAGTTTGCTGAAAATATATCGGCCTACGAGCTTAGTTCGGTAGATGCGCCACCTATCCCTATCACTTCTACTTTTGAAAATATTTCTTCTTCAGGGATCCATCATTAGGACTATTTTGAATGGTTTTTACTGTGGGTTCTCCGGTTACTAAGTTACAAGATATGTGGAAGGAAGGAAAATTCTAAATAACATCATTCAAGCTCACGAGGTGGTTCATTCTCTCAAGAGCAATAAGCAAGCGGGTATGATCTTATAACTTGACCTAGCGAAAGCTTATGATAAGCTAAGCTAGTCGTACATCAGGGAAGTACTAAAAGCGTATGGCTTCGACCGCAACTAGGTAGGATGAGTAATGGCCCTTGTTACCACAACTAGTTTTTCAATCCTACTTAATGGATCTCCATCTAGAACATTTAGGCCTTCGAGAGGCCTCAGAGAAGGAGATCCGCTCTCCGCCTTCCTCTTTATTCTCACGATGGAAGGATTAGGCAAAGCAATCAAATTAGCCAATGCGGAAGGAAGAATCTAGGGTCTCAAACTAACCCTGAATGGGGATACCTTGACTCATCAACAATTTGTGGATGACACTATGATACAAGATACACCCATGGTCAAGGAAGCTAAAGTTTTCAAACAAATCCTGAACGATTTTTCTATCGCCGCTGGTACTGAGGTAAGCTTCACAAAATCAAAAATTTTCTTTTTTAATACTGACATTGCTATTAAGAGAAATCTCTCCAGAATTCTCGGCTTTCACAGAGATCAACTACCCTCCAAATATCTAGGAATACCTCTCACCGACAAACCTCTGATTAAGGAAGCTTGGGAGCTAGTGATTAATAAACTACAGGACAAAATCAAGAAATGGACAAGCAGATCTTTGAATTTTGCAGGACGTCTAATGCTTACAAAGACGTCTTGCAAACCATCCCCATCTTTATGTTTTCAGCTCTTCCTGCTCCAAAAGGAGTTTTACAACACATCAGGAACATCCAAAGATATTTTGTTTGGGGCAAAGTGGAAGAGAAAAAGAAATGGTCTCTGGTAGCTTGGGAAAAGCTCTACAAGCCCACCCATGGAGGTTTGGGACTTCATGACCTGGAAACCCTAAGCAAAGTTTTGGAGGAAAAACTTTGGTGGAAATGGCTAAAGGAAACGAGAACCCCTTGGGCCAAGCTCTAGAAAAAGAAGTATGCAAATAACGGGCAAGAAAGGGATCATGTTCAAATGATAGGGCTGATCAAGGGCTCCCACATTTGGAACAATGCTTGGGAGAATAGAGCCATTGTTCGGAAGCATAGTTTCTGGGAGATCAGAGATGGAAACCTAGCTTGGTTTTGGGAGGATAAATGGTAGTAGGAGCCTAACCTATGTATAGAAGAACTAGCCATTCTCAAGAATGACACTGACAATAAAGGGCTACTCAGGGTAAGTGACTTTTTGGATTAGACAAGGGACAGGGGAAAATGGAGAACATGGAAGGACCTAGTATACAATTAAGAGACCCCTTTGAAGGCCCAGGCAGAAGCACTTGCAGTGATCCTAGAACAGCGAAAGATTTTGACTTCAACATCGTCTGACCAACTAAGATGGGGAAGAAACATCAAAGAAAACTTCAACCTCAAAGAAGCCAAAATAATTTCCACTGGGCTTGACTTTCCAAACCCTAATAAGATATGGAAGGACCTATGGCAGATGCTGCACTGGATGAAAATCAAACTATTCATGTGCTTGGTGTAACATAAAAAAATTATGACTTGGGAAAATATTAGAAAAAAGAGCTTTAGCTGGTCCATCTAGATGCCAATTATGTGGTCTATAAGAAGAAACTATGGATCACCTACTCAACCTTTGCCCATTCACCTCTACCTTGTGGAATTGGGTAGTCTCAATCTTCAGGCAAACTGACAGGGATGAATTCAGCATCACTGGCACTTTGAAGAACTGGAGGAAGGACTTCTTAGAAAATGAAAAAATCAACAAAGCCTGGACTCTGGTACTAGGTTTTTTTGGATTTAAGACCTTTGTGGTTAATATCTTGTAACTTAGTAACTGGAGAACCCACAGTAAAAACCGTTTTTCATCAATGTTTCAAATCCCAACAGGGATCCATCATCAGGACTATTTTGAATGTTCATAGAAGAAGAGCTCAATTGCGATGAAGTTTTGCAGTGAAGGTCTACAGCTCTTCTTGCTATCTTCACCCTAAATTTTTCGAGTAAAATGATTTCCCTACACGTATCCCCTCCGCATAGGGAAATGATTATGGATTTAAGACCTCTGTGGTTAATATCTTGTAACTTAGTAATCGGAGAACCCACAGTAAAAACCACTTTTCTTCAACGTTTCAAATCCCAACAGGGATCCATCATCAGGACTATTTTGAATGTTGATAGAAGAAGATCTCAATTATGATGAAGGTCTGCAGCTCTTCTTGCTATCTTCACCCTAAATTTTTCGAGTAAATGATTTCCCTCCATGTATCCCCTCCGCATAGGGAAATGATTCTAGATTTAAGACCTCTGTGGTTAATATCTTGTAAATTAGTAACCAGAGAACCCACAGTAAAAACCATTTTTCATCAACGTTTCAAATCCCAACAGGGATCCATCATCAGGACTATTTTGAATGTTGATAGAAAAAGAGCTCAATTGCGATGAAGGTCTGTAGCTCTTCTTGCTATCTTCACCCTAAATATTTCGAGTAAAATGATTTCTCTCCATGTATCCCCTCCGCATAGGGAAATGATTCTGGATTTAAGACCTCTGTGGTTAATATCTTGTAACTTAGTAACCGGAGAACCCACAATAAAAACCATTTTTCGTCAATGTTTCAAATCCCAACAGGGATCCATCATCAGGACTATTTTGAATGTTGATAGAAGAAGAGCTCAATTGCGATGAAGGTATGCAGTGAAGGTCTGCAACTCTTCTTGCTGTATTCACCCTAAATTTTTTGAGTAAAATGATTTCCCCCCATGTATCCCCTCCGCATAGGGAAATGATTCTGGATTTAAGACCTCTGTGGTTAATATCTTGTAACTTAGTAACTGGGGAACCCACAGTATAAACCATTTTTCGTCAATGTTTCAAATCCCAACAGGGATCCATCGTCAGGACTATTTTGAATGTTGATAGAAGAAGAGCTTAATTGCGATGAAGGTCTGCAGCTCTTCTTGCTATCTTCACCCTAAATTTTTCGAGTAAAATGATTTCCCTCCATGTATCCCCTCTGCATAGGGAAATGATTCTAGATTTAAGACCTCTGTGGTTAATATCTTGTAACTTAGTAACTGGAGAACCCACAGTAAAATTCATTTTTTTATCAACGTTTCAAATCCCAACAGGGATCCATCATCAGGACTATTTTGAATGTTGATAGAAGAAGAGCTCAATTGCGATGAAGGTCTACAACTCTTCTTGCTATCTTCACCCTAAATTTTTTGAGTAAAATGATTTCCCTCCATGTATCCCCTCCGCATAGGGAAATGATTCTGGATTTAAGACCTCTGTGGTTAATATCTTGTAACTTAGTAACCGGAGAACCCACAATAAAAACAATTTTTTGTCAACGTTTCAAATCGAAACAGGGATCCATCATCAAGACTATTTTGAATGTTGATAGAAGAAGAGCTCAATTGCGATGAAGGTAAGCAGTGAAGGTCTGCAGCTGTTCTTGCTATCTTCACCTGAAATTTTTCGAGTAAAATGATTTCCCTCCATGTATCCCCTTCGCATAGGGAAACGATTCTGGATTTAAGACCTCTGTGGTTAATATCTTGTAACTTAGTAACTAGAGAACCCACAGTAAAAACCATTTTTCGTCAACGTTTCAAATCCAAACAGGGATCCATTATCAGGTCTATTTTTAATGTTGATAGAAGAAGAGCTCAATTGCAATGAAGGTCTGCAGCTCTTCTTGCTATGTTCACCCTAAATTTTTCGAGTAAAATGATTTCCTTCCATGTATCCCCTCCGCATAGGGAAATGATTCTAGATTTAAGACCTCTGTGGTTAATATCTTGTAACTTAGTAACCGGAGAACCCACAGTAAAAACCATTTTCATCAACGTTTCAAATCCCAATAGGGATCCATCATCAGGACTATTTTGAATGTTGATAGAAGAAGAGCTCAATTGCGATGATGGTCTGCAGCTCTTCTTGCTATCTTCACCCTAAATTTTTCGAGTAAAATGATTTCCCTCCATGTATCCCCTCCGCATAGGGAAATGATTCTAGATTTAAGACCTCTGTGGTTAATATCTTGTAACTTAGTAACCGGAGAACCCACAGTAAAAACCATTTTTCGTCAACGTTTCAAATCCCAACAGGGATCCATCATCATGACTATTTTGAATGTTGATAGAAGAAGAGCTCAATTGTGATGAAAGTCTGTAGCTCTTCTTGCTATCTTCACCCTAAATTTTTTGAGTAAATGATTTCCCTCCATTTATCCCCTTCGCATAGGGAAATGATTTTGGATTCAAGACCTTTGTGGTTAATATCTTGTAACTTAGTAACCAGAGAACCCACAGTAAAAACCATTTTTCGTCAACGTTTCAAATCCCAACAGGGATCCATCATCAGGACTATTTTGAATGTTGATAGAAGAAGAGCTCAATTGCGATGAAGGTCTGCAGTGAAGGTCTGCAGCTCTTCTTGCTATCTTCAAAAGAAATCAACAATAGGATTTTCAAGAACATAATTGGCTCAACCCAGAGCATCATAGCTCAGATTGTAAGACAGCTCAAAGAAACTATGAGCACCCTTCTAAAGCAACCCCCCAAGAACCCTCCTCTAGACCAGGATGCTCATATACTTTTGCATTTGGGTGTCCAGTTGCCTGTCCCCCAGGGCATAAGCAAGATCATAAGACATACAACAGTGGGGATGGACTTCTGGCAACCGCCTCCTCATGGCTTTTTGAAATTTAATATAGATGGAGCCTCTAAGGGAAACCCTGGGGTTGCTGGTTATGGAGGAGTCATAAGAGATGAGCAGGGATACATAAAAGTCATCTTGCATAGTCATTTGGGGAATGCCACTAATAATATGGAAGAACTCATGGCCTTAGAGAAATGCCTAGAAATCTTGATTAAATCCAATTTACAAAATGTCATCATAGAAGCAGACTCTAAATTGATAATTAATTTGGTAAAAAAAATAGGCAACGACACAACGCCAGAAAAAGTATCAAATCACTGACGTTTATTGTAGGTCTATCAATGTATACAATCCCACTTGAGAGCCCTAAGATCACTCAGATTTGTTCACGTGCGCAGAACGACCAACAGGTTAGTGAATTGTCTGGCGAATGAAGGAGTGCTACGTACAAGAGATAACAGAAGCTATGCTTGGGAGTCGACACCCTTAGGGAATTTGCGCGAGGACTGTCATAGACAGGCGATCACAGACAGGGAGTATTTTCAATTTATGAAAGATAAGCAGTAAATAGACCAATGGATATAGTAGAAAGTGAACCAATAACAGGGAAGAAGCAAGGGGTAAATAGCGGGCAGGTTGATAGGTAGCCGACCAAAGATGGCAGTGAACTCCAGCATCCTACGGATTTCGGGCGAATAGCTGCATGAAGGATATCCCATAAAAAGGACCTAAAAAACTATAGAGTGACAATCTAGGCCACTCATCGGGTCCGAATGGAAAAATAAAGAGTGGCCCTGTTGCCGACCTGAAATCAACTCTGGACCGTCGGATTGGCGAGGTCCGGATAGCATGGTAGTGGGGTCATAAAGCTAATCAAGGGCTAATCCACAAAACGGACCCGAAAAATTATATAAAGACGGTTTTGGTTTCTCATCAGGTCCGAAAGGTAAATTAAGGAATGGGCAAGTTGTTGACCCGAAATCAGTTAAATACCATTGGATCTTTGAGGGCTATATCACTCGGTCATTGGGTTGCCAAGTCAACCACAGGTTAAGGTTTGTTTTATAGTCACTTACTATTGTTTTGTGGGCCATAGGATATGTGGGCCCTCGTCATCAAGGGCTGTCGAGTTCTTTGTTGCTCAAGACTTACGACGTTTAGCAGACTCGAAAGAACCTTAGAACCTTTCACATTTATCTTTCGGGTTAGGAAGGAAGGCAGGTTTTCCAGAGCATAGTTTTGAGGATGAGCAGTTCATTGGTGGTAAGCATCAATCCTTTTGTAGTTTTGTTTGAGTTAGGTACGGGGTTGTGTCAACCCAACTATTTGCTGAGTGTTCACAGCACTGGTGTTGTTGTTCTTGGCTCCATTAAAAAAGTGTACATTATGTATTTTTTTTCTCGATTAATGGAAGGCTCCACTCTTACTGAATTAAAAAAATAAAATTAAAACATCTCTTTTTACTTATTATTCATAAATATTAATTAACTTGTCTTTACAATTTAATTTGAAAATTAATTTAATACTAAATTACAAATTATAGATCATCCCAACTCCATTTTTCTCTTGTAACACCCCTATGACTTTGCCTTTTAGATAATTATTATTTTTAGATGTTGAACTATTATTAGATTTACTAGCATGATAAGACTTATGACATGATGTAATTATATTATTATTGTTAAGTTAATAAATAAATTGCTTGGCAATATTGAGGAAAGAGCACAAGAGTGTAGAAGACTTCTTTCCAAGCTAAGAAAAGTTGTGGTGGTAAGTCCACATGATGGACCTTCTTTAAAAGTCTCCTAAAAAAATTCCTAGGAGATAAATAAAAGAAATTAAATTAATATAATGGGAGAGAAAGATTATGTTAATTACTTAGTTGGAGAGAAATGCTAAGTAGGGTGGAATAAAGAACTCTTTGAGAGAAAAGAGTGTTTTAAAGAAAAATAAAAGTATATTTTTTCGAAAAAACTAAACAAAAAAAAACTAGGCAAAAAATTGGCATACCTTAAAGCAGGATGCTACTCAAATTTGTAGGGAAGGAGAAATTATAAAAAGAAACAACCTAGGAATCAAGGGGATTGATTTCGATGGCAAGAAAATCTTAGCTCGAGGGAGAACTGATGGATTCAATTCGTGGCTGGGAGGAGAGTGTTGCGTTCCTGAGTAATTTTCCAATCTCCAATTCTGGTTCCTTAGTAATTATCAAATTTGTAACTCTAGTTCGGATTCTATTATTTTTTCTTTAGAACTAGGATGCATGTGAGTATTGTGATATTATTCGAATTTAGAGAAAGTGGAAGTTATTCTAGCCAATAGTATGTGAACTAAATTGATTTATATATGGATGTGATATATTGTCATACGTAATGAGGAATCCATGACGTTATGGGTAGGTCAATTGTTTTTATTTTGATCATGGTGAACGATAAAATAAAAACCATTAGTTGAAAAATATAACAAGCCAAATGAAGGAGTAATATGGGCATATCGATGAGTATAAAAATAATGAAGTAAAGAGTGGTTAATTTACCCTGGATGGTTATAAAACTCATTTATCTCTACACCTAAATGGTTATAGCCAGTCCACATAAATATATTTCTCACTGAAATAAAAACTAAAAGTACAGTTGGCAAATTAGGAAACCATTAAAAAATAACTCAGAACATGGAAAGTGTAGAGAAATGTTAATAAGGGTATAGTGTTAGTAGAAGAATACTAAGAATGAGGATGAGGGGTTCTGATTTAATCAATGAGAACAAAAAAATGGAAACAAAATTATTCTTTGGCTAGGGTTATGCAAATAAATAAAAGTAGCATATCAACATATCACTAGGATACTTCTGCTCGGCCGATACCTAAGTTGTACTTATTCTTCTTACAACAAACCATGGTCCTAGGAATTATAGATGAATAAACACTCTCAAAAATTACATATACAATCTAGAGGGACTATAAGAGATAGAAGACATAATTTAAGGTAACAAAGTAAATCCCAGATTAGAATTTGGGTCACCACCATCATAAAGGCCCTATACTTTGGGACTAAGAATTCCTGGTAGCATAAGAGCACATTGTATTAGGTCGTTGCTTGAAATACTAGTGCATAGTAATGCATGGAACCTGTAATGACCCTTGTCTAACCTTGACATGAGCTGCAAATAATAAATTAAAGATAAAGAATGTTGAGAGATATTGGCGGCATGATGCATGACAACAAAATGTAATTAAAAATTCAGAGTAGTAGTAAATATAAAGCTACCATAAAACAATAACTCGAGAAGAAGCCATGTTCACATGCCATTATAGACACATGAAGAACACATACATATATTTTATAAGATTTAGGTGACCAAAATTTACATCTAGAATATAATAATAACAATGCTTTCTACTTGAATATACATGTACCTATGGTCAGAATTATTTACCCAATTCGATAGAGAATTCATATAGTTGAATACATCACTGGAGTGAACTTGAACACAAATTTAGCGTGTACAACCAACATAACAGTAAAAATCCCTTTGGGGAAGAATATAACATTCGAATTAAATATAAACATTTACTCTAATTCCTAGGGCTTTAAAGTCCAGTGTTCCAAATTTACAGTGTTAAAATCAAGAAGACAATTTCCAAAAAATAAGAATACTACAAGGGCCAACAAGCCCAGGAAAAATTAAATTATTAGGCTAGAGGCCATCCCATACAAATTCCACACTACCGTAAGGAAATCTCATTATAGGTAAATTTCCTCATAAGAACTACATGGCCATAAGGGTTACAGTGAGAGACCAAACAAAAAACAGAAACCCATATTTCAACGTAACCTAGATTGAATTAGAAAGACAAGCGAAAAACGTGAGGAATACCAACCTGTAGCACAATAATTATGAGTCAGAGGTGGGGGGGAAATATCCTTTGTCATGTCAAATAATAGGGGCATAACGTTACAATTATCTAAAGCAAGCAAACAAACAAAAAATGGTAAGAAACTTGAGGGGGTGAAGTAAATCGAACCAATTTACAACAATAGCTAGAAAGGCATGTACCTACAGATGAGGCCATTTGCGCGCATTATTTTTCTGGACTTACAGGAGAGTCACATCAACACTTTCAAGGAAAGAAAAATAATAAAGACCCACAAGTGATAGGTACCTTGAAGGATAAGAGGGTTATCCAAAAGCACTGAGACTAATAAGAAAAGAAAAAAATAAATTTAAATAACAAACCTATACCTTCAAAGTGTTGGAGCCTCTGCTAAAGTAACGATCGCTCCAGAGAAGGTTCTATCCAACCCTTTGGTGCAAAAGGCCAACCCATCAGCTGCTGAAGAAAAAAAAAGAACTAAAAAGAGAAGGGTCGACCATGCCAAGCACACAAGTCATTAAATTGATACCTTGGAGTTAAGGTAGTAAATTACATAGGAGGTTGAGAAACAAAATTTACCTGTCGAAGAAATGTAGAGTATTCTAAAGGAGTTCAGCGGCACATTGGGAACAAGGTTGAAGTTGCACTGTACTAGTTGCGTGGAAGCCATGAATAAGCATAGGGAAAAAATTACCCAAAATAGCGAGAAGGAGAGGTACTAACTATATAAGAAGGAAAAAAAACAAGATATATATATATATATATATATATATATATATATATATATATATATATATATATATATATATATATATATATAAACGCCTAGATCCGACTGTTCAACGATATCAGTATTCTTCTGGAGCTTGCATACACTGGGAATGGGAATGTGGTATCAGGAAACCTGGTAAGAAAACTCCTGGATGTTGAGGTTCCCTTACCACTCTCGGTGGTGCTATGAATACATGACACCTTTCACCTAGCAAGGAAAATTGAGTGGATTGGTAAATGATTTTTGATGAGAAGGTTAGGGTTTTGGAAAAATATTGTCCACTGCCAGACGAACAAGACTAATCCTCACCATTCCTAGATGGAAGCACTTAGAAGCATGTGAGAATCACATGGGTAAAGAGGACGTGGCCCATATCCATTCACTTCAATAAAGTCCACAAGACTTCCTCTTAGCTCACTGGCATACCATTTTCCTCGTTACAAAGGATATCATGAAATATTAAGCGGGTGCCATAAATGAGATTGAGGTTAACGATCATACAAGCCATAAAATGAGACATTTGGTAACCTGACAGAAATGAATGAGAACCTCAATAATCCTGGGAATTTATGTGGGGAGCATTGGAAGGAGGACTGATACCTTGACTTAGATAAAATCGTTTCTATAGGATTAATTTTAGAGTGTTCTATAAAGTATTAATTTAAATGTAATGCTAACTATAAGGGGACACACTATAGTGGTTACTAGCTAGGTTTACATAGAAAATAGTGACCATGAAAGAAGTATATTAAACGTGAAGAATGAGAAAACAAAAAAAGAAAAGAAAAGTGGGGTCACACACCGAGGATGTGACAAGTAGTGAACAATTCATTGAGGGGTATTAATATTAGATGTGTATGTTGGAAAGAATGAATATCATGAAGTGGGAAGGTCATACTTCTTTTACCAAAACTTACTGTATAAGGCGGGATAGTACCAAAATATTTAATATATATATATATATATATATATATATATATATATATATATATATAGATATATATATATATATATTTATATATATATATATATTAAAAATGGATATGACACCTTTGTAAAGATGTGTGAGTAATATAAGATATCGATAAGTTTCATAATTGGATCATATTAAAGTGAAAAGATTTAATTGAAAATATAAGAGGGATAAAATTTAATAAAAACTTACAAAACACAATGAAGTGATTTTACCCTTGTGATTATGAATAACTTGAGTGTCACTTTTATTAGGTATCATCTATGATATAAATATAGTATCAATGAAAAACAAATGGGTATGAATAGAGGTACGTTACAACTATGCAAAAGAAAGCAGTTCTATTTAGAAAAAGACACCATTTAAGAGATAACAATAAAAGTTTTGTTCCATATTCCCCTACCTTCATTACCACAAACACAATTGCTTTCAACTCTATATCAATCATCTACAATGTCCATGAATTTTGTAGGATACAAATGGTTGTTCAAAATAAGTTTCTTGGAATTGACATCTCATTGTAAAAGACAAATAGTTGGAATTAACATCTCATTCAATTGAGCCTAAGTTTCTCCTTATCAATTTGAATGAAATACTGCCAAAGAAATAAAGTCATAAAGTTCCATTACAACTAATGAGGTAGCGTGCTCACCAAAAAGCACCATTTTACCACAACATTTTCACTTTCATTTCTATTTTTTTAATGAAGGATTTAATTGATCATCTCACAGACTATCAATAACGTAGACTCCAATTAGCTATATTTAAACTAAGTGGCAAGTACTAGCTACCGTTTAGCGCTTGTTAATAATAAGTTATTAATCTTCTAATTCTTTGATATATCATAATTTCTTAAATTTAAATACAACAATATGTTTAAATCAATTTAAAATAAAAGATGAGGTGATGAAAATTGTTTAAATAATATTTTCTCCAACTTTATAAAGTGATTATATCTTCATTTATATTTTAATATGTAGTTAGTAGTATACATCCATTTTAAGCACAAATTCAGCTTGTGTTGAGAGGGATAAAATCTATTAAGGTGTGAATCTCTTTTAGAGTCAAAATTTAAGACAAAATGCATCCCTCTCATGCATTGATAGATTTTATAACATACCTCTCCATTGTTGTCTGGAATTTTTTTTACCTCCTTCTTTAAAGTCTTTTACAACGTTTCCAACATGAACAACATTCATTACCAAGTCCCCTATTAAATTTCCTCGTTATTCTTTAATTGGTTTAGGGATATTTAGGTGTGGTCATGCATTTTACTTTTTTCTTCATTAAATTGATATTGTTGGGTCTTTCATTCGCCTAGGTATACAACTAAACGTGGTTCACATGAGGGTTATCCTATCATTTATAAGTTAGGATGTCGGTATTATGGATAAACTTTGGTCTCATCACTTTGAGTGTATTTGGACCCGATTGATATTTGACGTGGTTAAATCTACTAGAACTATGTTAACATTTGTTCCCTAAACCATCTTGACCTTCCAGCTATATAGTTCAACGAAGCTAAATTCCTAGGGATTACATCTAGGGTTATGGAGAAACCTAACAGTTATGGAAACAACTGCCTCCCCTCCCATGACACCGACAAACCTAATTTGCCTCTTTCGGCAGTGAGGCAGTCTCTACAACCTCATTCTACAATTTCCATGGCTTATGTGTTGCGAGTATTCGATTTGCAACAAGTATGGAATTAATTTCCCCTATTTCATTCTAGGGTGAAGGTTTTTCTACTATTTTTGTTGTTCTATTTTTAAGCTTGGTCATGAATTCCTTATGATCTTACCAATTTATAGATAGGCATGGGAAATCACCATTTGTTTAAAAGACCTTCTCAATGATATCTTAGGAAAAGGTCCCTTTAATATTCCAACGCCCACTCCGATTATATTAGGTAAATCTATGTACACTCAATGGTTTATCCTTGATTTGAATTGTATTCAATTGTTAGAGGCATTCCTGAAACTGTCCTTTTTGTATTGGATCATGGAGTTTTTAACCTCTCATACGACTACCCTACAAGTAAATGTACAATCATCATTGTCCATATTTTATTGACTTATACCCAATCTTCTAACCATGTATCATTAAAGTTTATAGATTAAAGTTATTTCTCAAAAGGATTGATAGTGACAAAGCCAACTGTTGTTCCTTGGTAGCAATTTCTATTCAAGTTTCCTCCTTTATATGATTTGAGGATATACAGGAGTAATGATGTTTTAAGATATGCAAAAAAAAATTGTTCTAATTGTTATTCTTATGGGTCATTATATTAGGTTCATGTAGTTTATTGTGTGACTAAGAAATTCCCATTCATGGGTTTATACTAAATTGTATTCATACTTCAAGGCAAAAAAAGAACCTCTTAAGAGCAAAGTTATTTTTTCGCTACTCACTCAAAAACCCTTTTTCTTGTAGGTTTCCCAGTCATCTTTCTTGATGGGCTTCCACACTTGCCTCCTTTCGGTGGTTATCTTTCGTCTCTTTCCCGATGCTAAATCAAATGGTTTGAACATCATCTAGTTAAAGCTATATCATGTATTTCAACTTTCCTTCTCTCAGCGAGTCGACTCATACACTTTCTTCCTCATCATTTTGGTAACCTTTCTCCACTGGTGCCTGGTACAGGGTTCCGATAGGTTATTATTTTATTTTATGGATAGTAGGGTTTTAGAGGTAAGAGATAAACTATCTCCAATATTTTATTATCATCTGGTTGGATTTGCAGTTGTATGAACCTTGAAGGTTTACATGTGCTTTGACCGCTATACTCCTATGATATTTATGTAAGGGTTCCATATGGTTGTGGGAGATTTGTTCCAGGGTTTTATTTATTTTACCTTATCCTTGTCCAAAGCTACCCATCATCGACTCTGTTGAAATATCCCGTTCAAAGGGTTTTGTTCCTCTTGAAATTTAGAAATAATTCCTGGGCAGATTACCATGGTTGGTAGTTTTCCTACTTTATACATACAATTTTTTATCATATGTTATATGAGGGTATCCTACCATGCCGAACAAGGTTTATTGGAAATTTATCTATAGCTTAGTGAAAACACATTTTTCGCTTAGTCTCAAGCAGAATATATACATGTATATATGTATATTTTTACATGAATTGGGTATGCCATCATGGCCTACTGAAAAAAAAATTTCCATTCTATTAGTGTATGAATGTAGTGTTTTGAGCAACTGTCTACCAAAATTTGCTTTCCAAGTCCATTTTTGGAATTTATTTTTTTCATTGAGGTTCCAAGGAATGATCCCTTCATTTGCTTTTAATTGTGGAATCTCTATACAATCTGTTATTTTATTGTTTTCTATATAATACATTCCTTCTCTCTAAGCTATTTTATATGGTTTGGCAATGTAGCCTACATTTTTGAACTAAAGTTTATGGAGCGCATTTATAATCCATGGTAATGATTTAGAAAATCTCATCCTGGGTCTTTATTTTTAGTGCTATATAAATTCTTTGGTAAAACTATTTATATATAAATAGTTTTCCGAGTAATTAAAAGGTTGTATTCAATCTTAGATCTATTTATTCATTTATGAAAATAGAACTGTTTTAGTTACTTTTCTCTGGAATCTCAGGACTTCTAAACTAGACTACTAGGAAATCAGCATGGACATATTTCACAAATTTCGAGTTTAATGTCTTCTATACATATTTCACATTCTACAACTATTATGTGTCAACTTCTCAATATTATAGAAAATAATGGACATACACATTATTACACAAAAAGGCTCTTACTTTTACAATAATAAATGATCGGTAGATAACTCAAATCACTTATAGATAGGAAAATTTTTCCTTTAAAGAGAAGAACATAAACAATAATAGATCGATTTACTTATCTTTTCTGCAAATTTTTGGTTAATCTGCAAAACAACTGGGTCAAGAGTGCTCCACCCAACCAATGAGCATGGTTTTTAACACCATAACTCCCTTTGAGCTAGTTAACACATCCAGAGAAATTTTCAGAGTAGTAACCTTTACAAGTTATTTCAAGACCCTTTTCCTGATCCCAATCAAGCTTGGTCTGAAATTCGACTAAGAACGAGGCTCCAAGCAGCTCAAGAATCCTTCACTTGGCAACATCCTTCCTACCTCAATAGCATCCTATCTTAGGTTCAAAGCTTAAAGATTTAATTCCTCTCTTGGACCTCCTCCAACCAAGTACCAAGTCTTTAAGGTTTCCTGAGGTTTTAGTCCCTATCCCCTCTTGGCTTCCTTGTCCCAAATGGGATTATTTATCTCTAGGGAGAGGAATAACTATATTCTAACTGTCTGGTAAGTGAAACTCTCTTTTAGCACTCTTTCCCATATTTTTGGTTGATGATAGTTAATATTACTTAAGAAAAATAAAATAATATTTTTTATCCATCTATGACCTTTCACATGGCCCACAATTTTACCAAAATAATGGTAAAACAAAATATTTACAACTTTTTATCGAGGGACGTTACATCTTCCCCCTTTCGAGGGAAATATCATCCTTGGAGTTTCCTGGCCTTCAAGTAAGATTAGATCATGCCTCACCCGTAGAATATTCATTCTCCTTGGTAGCCTTTTTTGGGCTGAAATACTTCCACCTCCCTCTAGCCTGGGTGATTACATGCCTCTGTGGCCTGATTTTTTTCTCTAGTAGAGAATGTGCAAGAATTGGATATGGAACACTTTGTCTAGCTCGACCTACTTCAACATTTATTAGGGATGACAATATTTTTCCTCAATCATCTTCTTAAAAAAAACATATATTTATTATATCATTTAAATTTTTTTATAGGAATCATGTATGGTTGATCATCATGTATCACGACCTGTCAAGGGTTAGCAACCTGCACTCAATAAGAGTTAGCAGTATTGTTACAATTCATCAATCAATAAGGACCCATTATGTGATTTTGTTGTAAATTCCAAACATTGGAAGTATCAATCCATAGTAGTAATATCACAAAAGCCATTTATGATTATAATTATTTTTTTATATCGTTATTTCTTTATCAATATTTTGTCCCTAATTAAAATTTAAAGGAATATTTCTTTTCCTTATCTTTAGTCTGTTATTTAAATACTGTTATACAAATTGCACGAATGTGGATAGAAGTATCTTCTCTAGTCCTGGTGGACTGACCTAGAACAGAAAGACAAAGGTACTATTGTTTTCCTGAAAGTAAATAGATAATGGGATGAAACTTACCTGGGATCCTTCGTATTCTTCACTCCTTCCTTGGCTTGAATGATCCAATCCTAGCTCTAAATCTTATTATTAGAACATGGACAATCTGATAACACAAGCCAACAATCCACATAATCTATATAGCATCATCTAATCACTTTATTCAATAGATCAACATGGTATTGAAATGTATGAAACCATAACATCATATATAGGAAAACAAAGAACTCTTGTCATTAATATAAATGGAGTGAGTTTCAACCAAAAATAGGTGTTGATCCTCTAAAAGAGTTCCTCGAAGTTGATTTGTCCTTTCCTTGTCACAAATTTCACCTCTAATCACCCTAATTCATGGGAATATATCTCTCACATCAGCAACATAAGGGTAGAATCACTCTCCAAAATTGAACCCCTTGCCTATGGATGGCAGTAAATATATAGGTGAAGGAGGTAGTTCATGAATTATTATCCTTTTACCAATTGAGGCTTGATATCCACTCTTGATGGGAGGATGAGATCAAGGGATAAGGGATGAAAAATAAAATGTAGGATAGGATAGGATTCTAGAGTTTTATCTGAGGTAAATGGTTACAACAAATCCTAGAAGCTTCTAGAAGAAGAGGCTTCAATATTCTCTCTCTTTTCCCCAAATTTGTAGAACCAATGCAATTTCATAATGGAGCATCTTGTAGGTGATCAACACAATACACAATGGAGTAACTTGGTTATCAATGTTGTCCAGTAGGAGGCCAGAGAGCGTTGGTCCTTAAAATGACTGAATGAAGGTGTTTCCAAGCATAAACTCAAGGATAATAATGAGTCATGCTTAGGGATTTGTGGTATGATTATGAGAAGGAGGTAAAAAGATTTTGATTAATCCAATTGAAGGCCTATTGATCAAATGTGACAAAATGGCCTATAATATATTTCCCCCTAAAGCGCAAAGTTAGAAATGATAACTAATGACTGAAGTGCTTTACCTTGTGACAAGTCGAGATCAAGAACAACTAGAGAGATCATTATCTGTTACAATACATTTATGTCATGGGATATTTTTTGAGGGAATCATAACCATACTCAGCACATAAGCTAATAATTACATGTACAATGACAAAAATGTCCATGGAAGACTAATGGTGGACCCATGGCTGGATGAATGTTTGTATGATCGTATCCATCATACATTGTGATCTTGAATTACTCTTGAAATCACAGTCCCAATGGATGAAACTAGATCTGGGGTCTTCTATCTCGTTCACACGACCAAACAATGTAAATGTGTAACCATGCGAATCAACAAGCTGGAGTCGAACACAGTAGACGCCATCGGCTAATGATGTAAGCCGTTAACAGATGTGAGAGAAACCAACAATGATGTTAATGTCTCTCAAGGTATTCTAATACAATCTATATGCTGTGAATAAATAAGTTGATGTCAAACACCACTCAAAATATTTTAGTCGAAGGCCAATGATGAAAACATGTCACCGAGAGTGAGGAATCTTGCCATTGATATATGAAAGAACCAAGGTACCAAAGGCTGTTTCTAAGTCAGGTTCCTAGATAATGAACTAATGTCAATAGGAAGTGACCCGTCGCAGGAGGTCCTTGATGTATTTCGCCATCAATGACATGAAACAAGTATGATGATTTGAGACAGAATGATCAGAATGATGTTGATACAAAACTGGATCAAGAAAGACAAACATGGAATGAAAGTTTAAGAGTATTATAACGGATATTAACTGAATGACCTCTCTTAAACACAGTGGCAACACTGAATGGAGTTGGAAAAATTAACCCAAAACCAAAAGTGGAGGCTTTGAAAATGATATGATAAACCAAAAGAAAAGTAGATTTCCCAACCCAAAAACTAAGGAGATGAAGTGGAAGAGTGTCATTTTCAAGAGCAACTCACTGCCATTAGAAAAATGGAGTACCCTGTTTTCCCAATTTCCCCAACCATACTGGGCAATTCCTCTTTATTTTTTAAGAAGCTTGAGGAGGATAACATATTCTTGATCTATAAGTCCATTGTTCGTATGAATCCCTCTGAGAATATTTAACGAACCTAGAGAAGGAGTGGTTTGGTCCTGTCATGAATGACGAGTCCATCATTGTTTGATGTTTTAACGAGTCTAGCGAAGGTATAACTCAACATATTTTTCATGTTTATAGAGTTTGAAAAAGAGGAAAAAAAGAAAACTCTAGATGTTCCTTTTCGTAGACAGTCCCTTAGGTCTAAAAAGACAGAAAATAATACCCAAGAGAACCTCTTAGCCATGTTTGACTAAGGTATTCCTTTTTTGTAGTTAGCCTACCTGTGGAGTCCAAAAAAGTGATAAAAGTATACTCCTTGGTCAAAATGATCTATTCAAAACATGGCAAAATCCATCAAAAAGTTGTCGACCTGCTCAGAACATCACAAAAGGATTAAACATACCTGTGTCATCCTAAAAATAGATTGTTACTAAGTCAAAAAAATAAATGCAAATAAAATAATGGAAGAAACAACCATGAATACCCAAAATGACTATTCATATTTACCATTTCAAAATTACCTTCAACAATGAGATTTATGAGTAGTTTTTTCCCTCGATCTTCTACAACTAATTGTGCTCATCTGGTCAATCATTTCAGGTGTCGTCACTTTTAGCTAGGAGATAAGACCTTTCTCTTTCAATTCATGATTCCATTTTATGATTTCATGCATTTTTTGTTATTTTTGAGGGCCCTGGGGGTTTAAAAAATTTCGCTAGGACCAACGCAGGCCTGGAGTATAAAACTACTTTGCACCTATGTGAGGATACATTGTAGGTAGGAGGTGCAACACTCTGTCTTCTTCCTTTGGGTTGCGTTAAGTGAAAATCCCAAATTTGTTTTCTAGTTTCCCTTCAATTTTTCTTAGTTTTTTTGCATGGAAAGGATCCTAATGAGTCTCTCTTTGATGCTTCAGGTATTCATTAGTATAAAATGGCTTTCATTTGGAGAGAAAGAGAACACAAAGAATAGGATTTAAATTCAACTAATGATCCTGCTACCATCAGACACTAAAGGATTGTGGATTGTTCAAATTCTTCTGGCTTCCTAGTATGAGGAAAAAAATGGAGGTACTGGAATATCTTGTTCATTCATGGGATGTGAAAGCAGTGGAATTCTATTTTGGAGAACATATTCTCATGATCGCAATAGATGACATATTTTATGACTGGTTTATCTAGTATAGGTGCCCCCATCTCTCTGCTAGGTGGGAAAAGGGGTGGAGAAATAGTGAAAGACTACATCATTACTACAACAAACTTTGAACCAAACCAATTAGAGATGGAAAGATCAGTAAAAAACATGTAACCTATTTTCCCTTATGAACGATCTTGTTCATTATGCCCAGATGGCAGTGCTTAGAGAAAAAAATATTCAATTGGAGTGAGGGGTATTGGTCAATATGAAAGAACAACTTAAGAAAGAGAGGGAAAGTTGAAAAAAGTTTGATACAATTCCATCTTAGTCTCTTTTTCCCTAGAATAGATTCCACTACTTCAGCCTCAACATATTACACTTGAGCCCATTGATCTGAGGGTACCACAGATGAGAAGGTGGATAGATCATATATCCTGACATGCAGGTTCATTGCCAATTGTATTTTCACCAGCTTTCTTTGGATGGCTACGCATACAGGTCAATGATTATCCGTACACAAGAATGGACTTCCGTGATGAACCTAAGCTCGTACTTCCTGAGGGTGAGCGATAGGATGTTATAGGTGAGATATTTCCACCATTTGAAGTTTTGAAAGTTCTAATTTTTATTTTTGTGTTTTTGATGTTTCTAAGACTTAAACTATTGATTGGTAATGCAAATATTGGGCCTGTTTGACTGATAGGTGCTTCATATCTCCATTGTACATAATAATAGACACAAGGAGTAGTAGAGCCAACACAGGTTGTTGGAGTAGGATGTGATGTGCTATGAGATATAAATGTAGCCAAGATCCTAACTGAGGTGGAGTGTGACATGGAGGGGTTGACTCACGGGATTGATGAGACTGCGATCGACTAGGTTCCGTTGCAAATTTAGAAACTCACCTTCGAAGTGCCTAGCCGTATTGGTCAACTATTACACAAGATAGCAATGTAGTGGTTTGTTTACATGACCACTTTGATTAGTATACTTATATATTTTCATGTAGTTTGTATATAGGCCATGTGGCCATATGTGTCTTAGGAACAAATTTTGTAAAACCAAAGTTTGTATATATATATATATATATATATATATATATCTTGAGTGTTTCTATGTTCTTATTGTAGTTTCAAGGATGTGATGTGTATTGAAATTTATTTATATTTGTTGAAAATGTTTATCTAAAACATGATTATCAAGCGCATTTGTCAATGTATTCATATTTTTAGAAATGTGTTCATATCGTATGAAATTGAAATGTCTTTCTAGAAGACGAACCCTTAAAAACATACGCAAGATGGTAGGACTTCTATGTGAATAAATATTAGTAACTTGTAGTACCATGAGTTGTGAGTCAAGTGTGACGACTAAACAATGGATACCATGTGAAATAACATCATATAGTAGTTCGACCACTGCGCTATACTCGACAACATTGTTGGTAGAGTGACCAAAACAAATCCCTTGTTGACTCACTAACTCACCACTTGGAGAAAAGATAGCCCATCCCGCAGAGGATAGGTTTTGAGTACTACGACTAACACCATCAATATAACCAAAATTTGGTTCAAGGGATGCCAACATATGAAAACCAAACATAAAAGGAATCATCAAAAACCTTAGGAAACTCTAAAGAGACACACTGCAAACACACACACCACACCTATAGATAGTATGTACATAGTGTTACTATGCATGAGATGAAGCATAGTTTTTTTAAGGTACAACCCATTCCTAGGCTATGCTAGTGGAATCCCATCGAAATTGACTAACTGATAGGCCCATTTTTCAAGGACACACTTGACAATATATGGACCTGGCCACATAGGTTAGAACTTTCATGAGCCTAACTTATCAGCTTCTTGGTCATATAAAAGAGCAAGGTATCCTTTTGAGAAGAAACAAGGCTTCATACTTTTGTCATATTGCGCCTTGATATGTCCTTTATGAGCTTCATTAGCCTTAGAAGCATCATGTTATGTTTCATTTAATCAAACTAGATGTAAAAGATGTTCCTCTTCTACAGAAGTGGAAGGAAGAAGTTCGATAGCTAGTTTCAGCGATGGAATCTCACATTCAATTGGAATGATTGCTTCTAGACCATAAACCAAATGAAAGGGTGTAAATATGGTAGTATTCCTTACTAAGGTTCAGTATGCCCACAAGGAAGCATAAAGGATCAGATGTCAGTCTGATTTATTTACTCCTACCATATGTTGAATCATAGTTTTAAGAACTTTATTGATAACTTCAACTTGTCCATTAGCTTGAGGATAGTAGGGAGTGGAACTTCACTAGGAGAGTCCCAACTTAGCAGTTAATTTGACCATCTTATTATTATGGAAATTATTTCCATGATCCTTAACTATGGCTTGCAGAACACCAAACCATGCAATAACGTGATTGAAAAATAAGTATGCAACTGTTTCGCCAGTGTTGTTAAATGTAGGCATCACCTTTACTCACTTAGTAAAATAATCTACTACGACAATGATATAACCATGTCCCTCGGCTGAGTGAGGGTTATATGTCATGAAGTTGATAGCTCATTTCACAAACGGTCCGATGGTGATAATGGGATGCAATTGAGTGGGTGGAGCACGGGTCTTACGATCATAAATTTGGCATGCATAACACTTATGTACAACGATAATGTAGTCTCAAGAAATGGTAGGCCAAAATTAACCAACACATAATATCTTCTATGTAGTAGAGTAGTGAGATAAATGACTACCACATGCCCCTGAGTAGCATTCGTTCAAGACTTTCTTGACTTCCTCATGCGTGAGGCACCTTTGTAAAATCATATCAATGCCACGTCTATAAATAGTGTCACCAATGATGATGTAATACTTGGCTTGGTATCTAATATGTTGTTTCTCGGAGTTAGAGGTATCAGAGAAGAAAGTTTGGGTCTGGAGATAAATCAGAATATCTCCATACCATGGGTCAAATGACGAAATAAGAAACAACGACTCGTCAAGGATATAATTGTTAGATGTCGATTCAGAAGCAAGGAAAGAAAGGTCGCATATAAGCTAAATGAAAAATAAGGTTTCTTTGACTTGGATTTGATGAATTGAAGGTCAAACTCTTGTACGATGAAGATCCATTTAGAGTATTTTCCCCTAAAAAATTGATGTGACAAAATTTATGTCATAAGGTTACAATCTGAAACTATCATAATTTTCTAGAGAAAAATATAATGGCAGAACCTTTGAACAACTTGAAAGGCTGCAAAAGCTAACTTTTCTATGTGGGTATACCTGATCCCAGTATTTTTGAGATTTTGAATCATATAGTAAATGGGGTGTTCTATCCTACATCGTATGCTTGGACCAGAACCATTGCTATAGTAGAAATGGAAACAATAAGATACATGAAATAGTCGCACAGGTAATTAGGGGGATATAATAGAGATGCCCGAATCAGAATATCTTTCAGGGCATCTAACACTTTATGAGTTGCGTTATCCCAATGGAAGGCAACCCCTTTCGTAAGTAGGCAAGTGAATCCTTTGGTCAACTTTGCGTAATTTGGGACGAAACATTGCAAGAAGTTAGCTTTCTCTTGAATTGGTTGTAACTGAACAAGTGAAGAAGGTGTAGAAAAGTCGATGATTGCCTATACTTTCAGAGGATCAATACGAATTCCACGTTTCGAAATAACAAAACTGAGAAGCTGACTAGAACTAATGCATAACACACATTTGTGTCGATTTAGTTAAATATTATAGTGTCTACATCGTAGGAAAATAGTCCTAAGATGCATCAGATAATTAGTTTTATACTTTGAATGAGTAGGGAGATCATCTAAATAGGTTTGCACAAATTTTTTAATATCATGAAAAACATAATAGATTTCCCGTTGAAATGTGGCCCCAAAATTCCTCCGACCAAGTGGGAGTTAACAATAGGAAAATGTACCCCAGGGACAAATAAATGCAATCTCAGTTTGATCTGATGGGAGAATGATGATTTGATTATATCCAGAGAAGCCATACATGAATGAATAAATTCACAACTAACACAGTCACCAACAATATGGTCGATGAAAAGGGTTGGGTAATTGTCCTTTAGAGAAGCACAATTCACAACCTGATAATCAACGCATACACAAATTGTCCCCTGTTTCTTCATCACGAGGACAATAGTCAATACCCAATCGGTGAGAGGAACGGGGTAGATGAAACCAACATGAAGGAGTTTTTCAACTTCACTCTTTATCCTGATAGTCTTCTTTCGATAGATCAGATGGAGGCGATGTCAGACTCATTTAGCATCAGGATACATTTTAATCTCGTGCACCATAATTTTTCGATTGATACTTGGAATTTTTTCTTAAGTCCAGGAAAAAAAATCATGAAACTCCTAAAATAGGGATTTATAAGTCCCAATCACGGATGCAATGTGTAGATTTTTGACAATACCCGGTTTAACATAGATATCAATAGGTATAGTCTCTTCGATATTCGAAATATTCTTCTCTGAATTGATTTCGAGGATATAAATGGAACTCGTAAAAGATTCAAATAAATTGGGTAGATACACATCACTGAGATTATTCTCGATGGACTCTGGTAAGGAGGAATGATGGTGATGATCCTCCCATGACGCATCATCTGGCATTGTGAACTCCATGACGATCTCATCGGTAGAGAATACACAAGAGAATGGATGAGAAGACATGCCATAATCCAATGATTGATCAACCCAATTGATCGAAGAAAATGTATGGGCCACACAAGCGGAATAGATAGATTCATAATCTAGTTCAATAGGGCTAAGGAGCATTTGGTCGAGAAAAATATGGATGCTAGTTTCATTTGGTACGATCCATGGATCAGTATGGAAAATAGAAGCTAATATCATATTGATGTAAGCAACCAAAGATGATTTTTTGGGAAGAGGATGAGGAGGAACCAAAAAGGTACCCATGAGCAAGGAATCCTTCAATAATCCAACGCCGGTATACTGATAGGAATGTAGAGCATCCCCTACAAGTGGGGCACTTCTAGTAACATTGGAATCAATGGTGAAAAAAATGAGTTGGTTAATGGCCATAATCTTGCA
Organism: Pinus tabuliformis; assembly: GCA_031772625.1. Taxonomy (NCBI): domain Eukaryota; kingdom Viridiplantae; phylum Streptophyta; class Pinopsida; order Pinales; family Pinaceae; genus Pinus; species Pinus tabuliformis. Next base: position 27,404,472 of record CM062807.1, read on the forward strand.
CTTATGAGGAAGGGTGATCATACATAAATAAGTCTGAAAAAAATGAGTTGGTTAATGGCCATAATCTTGCACTTATGAGGAAGGGTGATCATACATAAATAAGTCGTAATGACTGAGGCCATGGCATAAAACCATGCATGACCTAATAGAAGATTATAATCAAGAGGTTCATAAATAACTTCCACTTCTATGGATACAATCTTTCCCCCTAATTCTACTTGTAAGGAATTTAGAATACCATAAGGATTATATGTTCTCCTATCAAAAGACTTGAATGTGGTAGGTGACTGAGTCAGTTGAGGTGAACCAATCATGCTCCCTTGTCCATAATAGAGCGATGAATGTTCTTACTACAGATGATGACCTGAATGATATAAAAAATAAAATTGGGCTGGAAGGCAAGGAGTATAGTTCTCATTACTGAAAACAACTAGGTTGGAATATGATGTATCCACGCATCCTATAACTGAAAGAAAAGCCTTTTTTTGGGTAGGGTAGTTTTGCAACAACTCAAGGTCAACATCGATGATGGAGACCGAGAAATTCCTCAATTAAATTGTAATTTTGAGTAGCCCTGGGACGAGTTTTGAAAGAAGACTTATGAAAAACAGCCTTTGGAGGCTTAATAATAAACTTCATAAGAATCATGGGGATTGAGCTACTACAAGTGGTAGAAGAATCTCGTACTTCCGGATATATATCAGGTGCTATAAATGCTACCTTCCTTGCTTTAATTCCAAATAAATCAAACTCTTGCTCCTTTTTAGACTTTAGACCTATTTCTTTATGCAACTCTGTACACAATTTGATTTCTAAAATTATAGCTAACCAAGTTAAAAAAATCCTTTCTCCATATATATGTCCGAAGAAATTTGGTTTTCTTCCTAACAAAAAAAATTCAAGATGTTGTTGCAATTGCCCAAGAGTGCATACACTCGATCAAATAGAAAAAGTAAAAAACATGCCTCATGAAAATAGATCTTCTACAGGCATATCATCGAATATATTGGGAATTCTTGTGACTGATTCTTCATAAAATTAGGTTTCTCTTCCAACATGTAAGATGGATAATGGCCTGTGTGTCGTTGACATCAATGGCAATTTTAATCAATGGGTTCCCTACATGTTTCTTTAAAATGTACAGGGGTTTGAGACAAGGATGTGCTCTCTCCCCGTTACTCTTTATCTTGGTAACGGACTCGTTTAGCAGAAGTGTAAGTGCAACTTAATCAAGGGGTAATATCTCTAGATATAGGGCCTCTTCCACTATCTCAACTACTAACTTACTTTTTGTGGATGTTGTCCTTGGTTTTGGAGCTGCTAAGCTTTCTGAATGGGAAAATTTACATCAAATTTTAACTCAACTTAGAAGGGCCTCTGGACTTGTTATTAATAAAGACAAGACTGAGCTTATCATTGATGGGGAGGATGTAGAGGCCAACCAACAAATTGCAACCCTATTTTGGATTAAAACTATTTCTCTATCCTTTAGTTTCAAATATTTGGGTTGTTTCCTCAAGCTTGACAACCAGAGGATTTTCGACTGGGAGTGACTAGTTACTAAAATCCAGAAGAAGCTGTCTCAATGGGATCATAGGTGGCTGGTCCTTGGAGGAAGGGTTATCATGATAAACTTATTCCTTCAAGACATCTCCATGTTTTGGATGAACCTTTTTCTTGTGCCTTCGAAAATAATCAACAAAATTAATGCTCTTATTGCCAAGTTTTTGGGGTCCAGAACATGAACTTCTAGAAAAATTCACCTAGTCAAGATGGATTCAATCACTCACCCTTTAGATGCTAGTGGGTGGGGTATGGGGCATATGAAGCATTTCAATCTAACTCTTCTCACTCGTAATCTATGGAGGTTTTTAAATGAGCAAGGTATTTGGAGTTAAATCATCCACGATAAACACATATTTCAACAAAGTTTGGAAGAAAGGATTGTTGTGGGAGCCCCATTCAAGCGGAGGAAATTATATATTTGGAGTAGCTTGATGGCTACTAGATGTTGGTTTTGTGGAAACCTCAGGTGGCTTGTAGGTAACGGTGACAAGATCCTTATTGGACTAGATGCTATTAAAGGCATGTTTGGTGATCATACTCTATCCCCACAAATCATCCTCTCCCTTCACCGTATGGGTATTCGTCATATTGGTGATCTTAAGCATTAGTTCCCTAATCAACTTCCCTCCTCTTCTTGGCCTAATTATTTGGATTTGGGTCTCAGCATGGTTTTTGAAGTCGAATGGGAGTCCTATAGGCTAAAACTCATCGAGGTAGGGATAGTGTTGTTTGAGAGGTCTAATTCTCTTCTCTAGGGGGGATGTGCCACTAATGGAAATATTGATGCTAGTGAAATGTATTCATAAATCTCTGGTTCCCCTTGTTCCTGCCCTAATGACTAGTGGACTGTGTCTATGTGGAGATGCGAAGCTCCCTTGAAGATCAAGTTCTTTTCTTGGTTGGCTCTTTTCAACTGTATTCTGACTTGGGAAAATTTGATGAAAAGGAGCTATAACGGGCTGGGCCGATGCCATTTTTGTTGCTATGATTTTGAGGATATCACACATCTGTTTCTGGGATTCCCACATGCCAAGTCTCTCTAAGATCAAGTGGCGGTTTTTTTGGAAATCATGGTTGATATGATTTGGTCTTCGATCTTGGATTTCGTATTATTTTGGAAATTGGATCAAAGGCCATTCCAAGATCTGCCCTTATTTTTTTTGGGGGTATCTGGTTTTCCAGAAATGCTTTTATTTTTTAGAATGTTTTCTATGATTTCCAATCTACTAGTGTTAAAATTGTCGACCATTTTTCAGAAATTGGTTTGTGGTTCCCCTCATCTCCATGACACTCTGTTCTATTCAGGGATTTGGGCGATCATTTTCCTTTGGGCTTCTTCAATGGGGCCTCTATTGATGGTTCATGTGGATGCGTGGCTTTTATCCATCTCTTCCCTAGTAGGGAATACCATTTCTTCTGGAATGGTGGCAGAGGAACTAACAGTCAGGTTGAGATAGTGGCATTGTGGGGAATTCCCCATAATGTGGTGTGGCTTGACATTGATTCCTTTAGGGTTGTTGGAGACTCTAAGGTGGTCATAGATTGGTTGCAAGGGAAAAACTCCTTGGAGGTTCCTTCGCTTCACCATTGGATGGTCAACATCAAGGCTCTTCGTTCCTCCTTCTCTGATATCTCCTTCATGCATGTGTATAGAGACAAAAACTTGGTTAGTGATGTTCTATCTAAGAGAGGGATCACTCTCTATCTCAGTTTTATGTTTTTTTAGCTCCAGGTTTATGGCATTTTATAGGAAGTTGGCTCCTTTGATTTTTGATCCTTTGTTTTGTTTCTTTTGGGGATTCATTCGTTTCTTAGTTTGGTCTATCTTTTCTCCTCTATCTTGGCCTTCTCTATCTTTTTTTGGTGCTGCCAATGTTGGTTCTTAGTAATTTCCTCTCTGCTTCTTTGGTCTGGTGTTGGTCTGATTCAGTGATTTGCCTATTTCTCTTTGGTTTCTATTGTCAATAAAGCCCTATGTAATTTCTCATTTGATTAATGAAGAATGAAAGTTTTATTCGTCTATTAAAAAAAAAAAACTCTTAGTTGAATTATTGGTTTAAAAATGTACTAGTATAGCTCCATTTTAAATATGGATCTAACATGAGCCGAGAGGGATCAAATTTATTCACCTGCAAATTTTTTTATGAGTCAGAATTATTTAAATGTTTTGTATAGTTATTTAATTTTTATTTATTTTTATTTTTAGATTTTTTTATTTTTTTTTATCGAGACGAGAAAAATTTCCACTTTGATGATGAACTAACAACATTACACATCATACTAGGTTGTAGAATAAGCCTTTAGGCTCCACATCATACTAGGCTATAGAATACGCCTTTAGGATCCACATCATACTAGGCTATAGAATAAGCCTCTCGGCTCAATGATTGTTCATTTTGGCAGATGGTATGTCAACCATTGGCCACACTAGGCTGTAGAATGAGCTTCTCAGCTCAATGATTGTTCCTTTTTTAAGATGGTATGTCAAGCATTGGCCACAGGTCAACCTTTTTCCTTTCATTTTTAAATTTACTATACCATTTCAGCACAATGGTGAGGGCCACACTTGGCTATAGAATAATCCTCTCATCTCAATGATTGTTTATTTTTGAAGATGGTATGTCAACCATTGGCCACAGGTCAACCTTTTTCCTTTCATTTTTAAATTTACTATACCATTTGAACAGATGGCATGTCAACCATTGGCCATAGGTCAACCTTTTTCCTTTCATTTCTAAATTTACTATACCATTTCGACACAATGGTGAGGGCCACACTTGGCTGTAGAATAAGCCTCTCAGCTCAATGATAATTCATTTTTGAAGATGGTATGTCAACCATTGGCCACAATCAACCTTTTTCCTTTCATTTTTAAATTTACTATACCATTTCAACACATTCATTTTTGCATATGGTATGTCAACCATTGTTGACAAGTCAACCTTTTTCCATTCATTTTAAAATTTACTATACCATTTCAGCGCAATGTTGATTACTTTGAGAATTCGTCCTAATAGTGTACGTACATGGTTATCATTGAGAATTTTAGATATAAATCTTGAAATTTCATTTAATATATATAAAAAGTTATATATATATATATATATATATATATATATATATATATATAGATACTCTCACCATCATTTTATATCAAAACTACGTGTTATTATAATTACATTAAAATTTAAACTTAAGTAATTTTGAGGGAGCGTTACATATATGGAAGTAAAAGTTCATTTGTCAACCACCACAACACATTTTAGTGGGTATGGAACTATTTCAATTGTAACACATGCTTCAGGTTAAGAGGTACATGTTTTAGTTAACAACAAACATATTTCAATGCATTTTTTACTTTTAATTTGATTTTTTTCTTATTCTTATACGTGTTTTCATTTTTTTTCTAATTTCTCATATGTGGTAATAGATAAAATTCAGAGTAAAATTTTAATCATAATTTGGTAAAAAAATATTTTAAACAGGGTTTAAACACATGATTTAGATATGCAAGGAAGTTATCACTTTCAATTTCATTCATTGATAGAGTGGTGACGAGGAGAATATACCAACATCTTTCATTTTAGATAATCTGGTCAAAAAGATTAATTGGAAAAATGATTAAAGTGCCAATTCCAATAGGGGGAACACCTATTGGTGTAACAAGCATGACCATAAATGACTATGATTGACAATGAATAACTTGCGTCAATAATGGTTGACCATAATTGAATATGGTTGAGTTACATTTTTTGAGGATGTCTTTGACTGAATAAGGTTAACTATTGCCAAATATGGTAAACATACGGTTGACCAAGTTATATCATGATCAAGTATTTAAACATAGAATACAAAGGGTGATTATGTTAAACCCAATATTGGTCAAGCATAGTGTATATAAACCACATTAGTAAATTTGTTTGTACCAGTTATAGCCAATGTCTGGGGGATCGATTCATTGACCATGTTTGACCATGGTTGATGAGGGTTGATTAGGTTAATCAACATCTATCAATCACATTAGTAAATGTTGTTGAGCATGTGTAACTGCCTCCTCCCACATTTACCCAATTTCACATCTAGCCAGGGTAAACATGAGACAAGTGTCAATATGATATTACCCAACCTCCAAGTTCTAATTATGGAAGTGGGGCCAACATATCAATAACTTACAAACATCCCTCAAGAACTAGAGACCACTCAGAGGCCTGAAAACCACCCCAGGTTCTTAATCCAGGAGCTAGGGCTCTTTTCACCAAAGAAACTACCCAACCACATGCACAACACTACATGAGTGCATTTATGAGGTCTTAAATTCATGCATAGTTTTTCTTCCATGTGGTTATGACCGAAATCCTCCAGTTTGGAGCCCATGATTTCGAGATCTGAGCCACTTTTCAGGCTAAGCCACAAAACACTTCCAAGAACAACATGTAACTTTCCACAATGCAATCAAATATGTTGATAATGCTAACTAATCAAAACTCAAGCAAAAACTTGACCTAGACATGCCTAGTCCATGACAAAAATTTCATCAACACATGGTAAACATGAAAGCTACAAGTCATGAATGCATATTTGATCATAGACAGATAATCTTCATCTAAGAATCATCAAGAAGGCTCTTATCCCTCTCTAGCTAGCTACAATAACACTTGTTATGCCATGCATTCATCAATCATTCAAAAACTTATTAAAACATGTCAAGAGCCATAGATAGAATACACTGTATAACCAACATATAACCAACATATAAACAATATAGAAACCATGGAAAATCGGCCATAACATCACCATCATAATCAATACAAATGCTCATAGATCACAATAGGAAAATAACTCTTATTAACTTGTGCAAAATCCAACCAAGTCAGGGACTTCCATGTACCGCGGGACCATAGATTGGGCTAAACCAAATCGCTATTTTAGCCAATCACCCCCATGCCATATTCCAAGCATGAATGTGGGATCTCATGGAATAAACCAAAACAAAACCAAAAAAAGGATTCCAAAGGCTAAACAACCTCAAACCTAAACTGCGACGATTCCACCTCTATTGTCTGAAAATCACTAACATCAACTAGATCGGTCTTTGCCCAAGTTGTCAAGGGCTTCAAGAACTAATAACTCAACCCACAACCTTATCAGGCTGCAAAGCATTTGTTCCAACCACAGCTCCAAGAACTTATAATTCAACCCACTAAGGGATATAGAGCATTTGTCCCAACCTATTACTCTAGGAACTAGTAACTCAACCCAAGTTTTTCCAGGGATTCCAAAGACTTTTTCCCAAGCCACAGCCATATGGAACTTGAGCACCAATTAGAGAAAAAAGTGGGAAACCTCCAACACCATGGTTATCCAAGAAATTGCAAGGCAAGGCTGAAAGAACTATCAATCCAAGAAAATATCCATCCCAATGATAATACATGACCAAGGAACCACATGCATATACCGTGCATCCATAAATCGATAAGGAAATCACACATGCAACATGTTACCTACAAAATATCTCTATTGTTGTTGTGGATCCAACTGTTCCCTTGCGCTTCCTTGCTCTTCTTTGCTTGTACTTTTCTTGCTTTCTCCAAATCTAAGTGAATATTAGAGTGCTCCAAGCATGCTCTAAGAATTCTCTATGTGTAGAAGAGTATGAGAGAGATTGAACAAGATCTCAAACCAAAACTGTCAAAAAGCTAACAATTGTTTCTTTGAAGCCCTTTTATCATTGAGGTCTCTATTTTCTTCATTTTTCCTATAATATCCCTATCATGCATATTTGTGTCTCTTCACCTCCTTTTCTTCTATTTTCCTTTATTTTCATAATTAAATGTCATTTATTTCCTCTTTGCCTTTACCATTGACTTTGCCAATTTCCATAGTCATTAATAAACAACAAATGATTCCCACTATAGTGTTTTTCCCACCATTCAACTTGTAATAAGTGTCCCATGACCTTGCTTTTATTTTATTTACATGGAAATCAACTAAGGGCTATCACAAAACCCTCCCCCTTTGGGAGAACACCATCCTCTATGTTCAATGACGCTTATAACCAACAAAATATGCTACCCATGGAGCTTCATAACACAACTAAGCACAACATATGTTTGGTCCCTATAATACTAGTGTAACCCCTTATTTTTATTAATACAAGCCCCTTATTATAATGTTGTGCCCATGTAGTCCCCATATTGTTATTATTGTGCCCCATAGAAGCCCAGTATTGTTATTATTGTGCCCTTGCATTATTATTGTTATGTTGGCTCTGATTATATTATGACCCCTTAGACTCTTATATATAGAAAGGAGGTCTTGTCATTTGAATCATCCAAGAATTATTCATTTGTGTAATGTAAAGGAGGTTTCCCCCTCGAAGAGACTTATTTTTAAGGTGTTGATCTCTCTTTTTTATCTTTTTGTGAGTTGGTTTCATAACATTTGGTATCAGAGCTTTGGATTCTAGGGTTTCGCTGCTCCAAACAGGTCATCGTGGAATTTTAGATATATATATATATATATATATATATATATATATATATATATATATATATATATATATATATATATATATATATATATATATTGTTTTGCTGTGATGTTTCAGAAGCTAAAAAAAAAACCATTTGAGTTGAAATCGCACCAAACCTTGCGTTTGAATTTCAGACCTTGTCTCGCTATAGTTTCAGGGATATGATATGAGGATGTTAGGGTGTTTGCAAGCTCCAGGATTCCATCTCAAACAGGGCATCATGGAATATTCACTCTAATTTGTTTTCTACGATGATTTAGATTCTAAAATTAAAACCCATTTGAGCTGAATTATCGGTGAAGCTCATGCCCAAATTTTAGATCTTGTTTCGCTATATTTTCAGAGATATGGTCTGAGACATATAGGGTTTTTGTAGGCTCCTGAATTACACCCCAAACAGGTGACCTTGGGAAGCTTGTCATAACTCTCTCTCTGAGCATCTGATTCAAATTTCATAAAAAGTGTCAGAAAAAAGGTAGACTTTAGTTTGTTGAGTATCATTTTCAGAACCTAAGGTCAAAACTGTGACATGTGGCATGTTGTAGAAGTTCTCTCTACTGAATTAGTCTATAATTAGGTCATCGAGAGAGATTGGACATAACTCTTTCTTCGAGAATCCAATTGTGATCAGACTTGTGGGGTTCAAAAGAGGACTCATAGAGCTATCACATACTGAAATTTTAGAACTTAAAGATCTAAAATTACAGAGTTACAGTCGTTTCAAGTTCGAGTTCCTAAAAGAAAGAAAAAGCAATATGAGGAAGTTTGATGGCAAGGATTTGTAAATTGGATACTACAGATGGAGAAATATTTTGATCTACATGAGGTGAAACGGTTACAAAAGGTACATATTGCATCTTTATATTTAGAACCAAATCAAGTTTTATGGTATGAAGGGCTTTGTTCTCGTAAACCACTTGTCACGTGGTCAATTTTCATGGAGGAAATGATAACACATTATGAGGATAGAAAGAGAAACAACTTCTTTAGCCAATTGATAAATTAAAAAAAAAGGGGTTCAATGGCAAGGCACATTGAGGAATTTCAAAAATTGAATATAAGGGTAAATGATATTTGAGAGAAGAAAAGGATTGATGTATTTATAGGGACTTTAAAGGATAACATTCAACACGAGGTTCATCTTTCGGAACTTGATTCATTGGAGAAGGCATTCAAGTTGCCCAGAAAAATTGAAATGGAAACAAGGAATCCCACCACTCACAACTTTAAATATGGAAGTGTTTTTGCTCCTAGCCTTCCAAAACCTACAAGGTTTACACCACACCAATTGGAAGAAAAAAGAGAAAAGGGGCTTTGTTACATTTGTGATAGAAAATACACTAAAGGTCATAAGTGTGTTGAGAAGAAATTATTTTACATAGATTGTGAAGAGGAGGACGAAAAGGATCAAGAAATATCAAAAGAAGAAGATATACTCCAGGAACCAACCCCAGAGAAAGAAGAAATGAATCCGACCATATCTTGTAAAGCATTGGCAAGAATTACCACTCCTCAAACTCTCAAGATATAAGGACATATCAAGAAGAAAAAGGTTCAAGAAGTGAAAGATCACATCGAGAAAGAAGAAAAGAATCTGACCATATCTTGTAATGCATTGGCTAGAATTACCATTCCTCAAACTATTAAGATAGAAGTACATATCAAGAAGAAAAAGGTAATAGTGTTGATTGATTCAGGCAGTACCCATAATTTTATTCATTATAAGATAACCAAGGAATTGAATTTCTTCTTATATCCAGCACCGGAGTGTCAAGTGATGGTTGGAAGTGGAGGAACCATAAATTGCTCTGGAAAGTGCCATAATATCAAGCTATCCATGGGAGAATATGTATTGAATAGCCCAATGCTTTCCATTCCAATGGGTGGTGCTGATGTTGTACTAGGAGTCCAATGGCTACAATCCTTGGGTACAATAGCTTTTAATTTTCAAGAACTTTTCATGAATTTTTTGTCGGAAGGAAAGGAAGTTGAATTAAGGAGTATCACAGGGAAACCGAGAAAGATAATCATCTCTAACGGAATGAAAAATCTTCTAAAGAAAGAAAAATGAGGCGTAATTGCACAATTATGGTCGCTAGAGGTTCCCACATCGAAATCATCTATTTCTCTAGATCTCCAAAATGTCTTGGACAATCATTCCAAGGTATTTGAGACTCCAAAAGGCCTCCCACCTATTCATGATCATGGTCATTCTATTGATTTGATTCAAGCAAGTTTTCCTCCAAACATCAGGCCTTACAGATATCCCTATGCCCAAAATAGTGAAATTGAACGTATGATTATAGAAATGCTAGAGGCTGGTATAATTCAACTTAGTCAAATTTCTTCCTCTTCTCTAGTAGTATTGATGCACAAGAAGGATGGGTCATGGCACATGTGTTCAGAATATAGAGAGCTCAACAAACTCACTATTAAAGATAAATTTCCCATTCCTGTCATTAATGAATTATTGGATGAACTACATGGATTAATTTACTTCACCAAGTTGGATCTTCATTCAGGATATCATCAAATAAGAATGAAGATTGAAGACATTCTGAAAAAAACATTATTGAAGAAAGATGCATTTTCATGGACTCTAGAAGCAACGAAGGCCTTTGAACATCTTAAAGAGGCAATGTTCCAAGAATCGGTCTTAGCTACACCTGACTTCACAAAAACCTTTATTATGGAATATGATGCATCAGGAAATGGAATTAGTGATGTTTTAACGTAAGAAGAAAGACCCATTTCTTTTCGAAAGTTGTCCAATCAAAGGAAAGTATTTACACAAAGCTATTTATGAGAAGGAAATGTTGGCAAGACTGCATGCACTTAAGAAATGGAGACCTTACGTAATGAGAAGATCCCAGTTCAAGCAATATTGCAAGAACTTGATGAGGAAGGAAAAATCATATTGGAGCCTAGAGCAGTCACAAAAATAAGAACCCGACAGCTACGAAATCTATTAAATTCAGAGTATCTCATCAAGTGGAAGAACTTACCCATTGAAGATTCCATATGGGAAGACAAGAATTTTATACAAAAGCATCAAGAGCTACTCAAGTGTTGAGGACAACACTTTTTGAAGGAGAGGGGTATGTTAGGTCCCTAAAATACTAGTGTAACCCATTATTGTTATTAGTACAACCCCCTTATTATATTTTTGTGCACATGTAGTCGCCATATTGTTATTATTGTGCCCTAGAGAAGACCACTATTGTTATTATTGTTCCCTTACATTATTATTGTTATGTCGGCTCTGATTATATTATGACCCCTTAGGATCTTATATATCAAAAGGAGCTCTTGTCATTTGAATCATCCAAGAATTATTCATTTGTGTAATGTAAAGGAGGTTTCCCCCTTGAAGAGGCTTATTTTTAAGGCATTGATCTCTATTTTCTATATTTTTATGAGTTGGTTTCATAACATTTACATCATACCAACTACTAAAACCATGAACACCATACTGCTTATTGGAGATTTATAATATAGCTAATTGTAGTATTTACAACATACTGCTTATTGGAGCTTTATAACACAACTCATTGTAGTATTTACAACACACACACACACACACACACAAAAACATATAAAACAAAAACACATATACCAAAAGACATGTACCAACATAAATGCTCAATCAACAAATAAGGAAGGATACATAGCATGCACCCAATCAACCATCTCTCATGTAGCTTCATAGGGCCTAAAGTGCTTCCACTGCACTTTAACTTGATTGATTGCTCAGTTCTAGAGCATCAGTTATTTCCATTCCAAAATGCATTAAGGTTTTGGATGGAACTCTCCATCTGGTTCCACCTGCAATACATACCAATCAATCACATGATCAACATCTGTAACATATCTCTTAAGCAATGAAACATGGAAAGCATCATGGACTTTCATTATTGGCGGAAATGCAAGTTTGTAGGCCATTGGTCTAATTCTCAAGGATCTCAAAATTCCCACAATACCAAGGTTCCAACTTGGCACATGACTCAATCCTCAAGGAGCTTCTCTTGGGCTTGACGCATAAGTACACATGCTCCCCAACCTGAAACTCCCTGAATTCTCTATGTTGATCTGCATAAATATTCTACCTATCATGTGTTTCCTTTAGTTTCCTCTTATTAACCAACATTTCCTGCTCCATCTCAGCCAACATGTCCAGTCCAATCAACACCCTGTTCACTGGATCACTCCAGATGATAGGAGCATTACAACTTCACCCATAGAGAGTCTCAAATGGACTCATCTTCAAGGATTCCTAATATCCATTATTTTATGAAAACTCAATAGTGGAATATAATCCTACCACTTCCTCTATTGATGCATGACATACATCCACAACATGTATTCAAGAATCCTATTAACGCTCTCTCTATGTCCCTCAATATGTGGATGATAAGTTGTCCTGAAGTCTAAATATGTCCCCAAGCCTACAAACAAATCCTTCCAAAACCTAGAACAAAACTTGGCATCTCTGTCTGATATGATATTCCTGGGAACAACATGCAATCTCACTATCTCCCTTATGAAGATATGAGCTACCTCACTAGCTGAATTAGTAGGCTTTACTGGAATGAAGTGAGATAACCATAACCATGATGGAGTCATTCTGCTTCGATGTCCTCGAAAAACCTATAATGAAGTCCATGGAAATGACCTCCCATTTCCATTACGGAATCAAGATCAATAGTAACCACTAGTACAAAATGACTAATTAGTTACTAAAAAAACAACTAAAATTTGCATATAAATGACCATTTTTCAGTCGGTGACCAATAGTAGCTAATTTACAGTATCTTATAACGTGACCAAATTTTAGTCATTTTTAGCTTAGTCATTAATTGGTTTCCTCAATTTTACCATCTAGTAGTATATTTAGTCATTAATTTGGTCATTAATTTTTCATTGGTTTAGTCATTAATTGTCGCAATTAATGACCAAATATATAACAAAATATATTACTATATGAATCCTCGAGAAAATCAATTATGACCAAATATATAACAAAATATATTACTATATGAATCCACGAGAAAACCAATTAATGACCAAATAAATATAACTAAATTTTAGTCATGTCATAAGATGATGTAAATTAGATACTAATAGTCGTATATATGCAAAATTTAGTTATCATTTAATAATAAAAAAATTATCATTTGCAGTATCCATTTATCATATTTTCGTATTTTCATATTCATTATATAAATGACTTATTTAGTAGTTTCTATTCATTTCATTTATTCATGTTCATCATTAATTAATATAAACTACTAATTTAGTAGTTTTATATTGATTTTATGTGTTTATTATTAATCACCATAAATTAATTAGTATGATTTTGCGACTAAATTTTAAGAAAATGTCATACAATGTGCATATTTGTCTAATATGATAATGCAAAGTTACATATGTTAATTACAAGACTAAATAATATCAAGTCAAAATAAAAATAATTTCAACCATATAAATTTTACATATAAAATATCAAGTATTACAATATGAGTTTCCAACTTAATATGGGTTGGACTACAATTTACACATGAAATATTGTTTCATCATTTCAAAACATTATCATTGTGTTGTCAAAGCATTGCAAGTGAATTCACCAACTCTGAAGGCTTGACCATCAGTCTCTATGAGTCTGTCTTATGCAAGATATTGGCTCTAAGGGTATCACTAGACAGATTCTCTTCTCTCTCTCATTTTGCATTTGTCACTCCAATGTTATTGTTCTCCTCTTTCTTCAATTGTTGCTTCTTACCATCAATGTTGAGTCCTTCTTCTGAAAATTAAAGTAGATACAATGCAGTGTATAAGACATGAAAGACGATGAATACTTGAATATAAAATAAAGTAGACTATAAAAGATTTATATGACATATACCTCAACATTCGATAGTGGCCATTATGTGGCTAGATGACCTGTATAAACAAAGCAAATAAAATGTCACCATAGAAAATGGAATTGGAGGGGGATTCATCATGCATGCTAGGATTTTTTATGTGTGCACACATCATATTGCTCACTTCTAATTGTATCAAAACCAAATAGTATGCACAATGACATGTAATTACATGTGGGTGTCTATTTGACTCAATGATATGTTTGATTTTTTAACCTATTCCAATCCTACCACAATGAAATTAAGACAGACAAGGACACAAGAAGGACTATCAATAAATGAAATTAGAGACTTTAGAATGCAACTCAATTGTACCTTAATGTAACGATAAGTATTTGCAGCTTCCTCGTCACTGATGAGCATCAAATCACACTGTGAAAAAATCCTTGCATTATGATAATTTGGTTGCACCTGAACTAATCCCCTGTAGTAGTCCCTTAATTTGCCGATAGATATAATTTTATAAACAATCATACTCTTGCAAATCTTCCCTATATGGATCATCTTTGTGCGCCCCGTATTGATAGTTATTTTTCAAGGCAACAAATTAGAACTCTCCAATTGCATCATTTCCTTTCAAAACAATGCTTGAGTATTTCCAGGTGATCGTTGAACCAGTATCTACTCAGGTCCATGAAATCCTTGATTCGTCTCCATCGCAAAAGCCTCATTTGGTAATAAAATTATAAATGCCACATCTGCATTCCTCATCCCCAACATACCAATTCTTTAAAGTGGAATACTTTATCATTTCTCCCTCGGTTGAATAGAGATCCACAACTGTGGCATGGATATGATTGGTGTCATAAAATGGTATAGTTCATCCTTCAATACATGTCACAGAAATCCTCTCACCTCACAAAACTCCTCTCATCTACAAAAATAAGAGTCCTCTCAAAATGCCTGGTCTCCATCTCATTCATCCTGAAATAAGTGGATATTTCCATGCGTGACAAAGTGTTCTTGGAGATTTAATAGAAGGAGCTATCACTAAAAAAATACAAATACAATGCAGAATAATATTTATCTGCAGGAGCAACAACCCTACCAAGCTACTTCCTAACTAGATAAAGATACTCCTGAATTACCTCTTATAACGAACAAAAGATATCCTCAACTACCTATAGAGTCTACCTATGCATGGTAGCAATTAAAACATTGTCAAAAACAACATCTACATCAACATTGGTCAATCTCTTCTTCTAGTTAAGGGCATGCCCAGATTTTGAAAAGTATCAAGCAGGTTAGGGTCCACCTCATCCAGGCTCCTCTTCTTCTTCTACTCTCTCTGTTTAGGTTCAGAATAATACCAAATGCCTTTGAAATTGATGGGTGGGTAAAAGTTATTAGATCATTGAGTTCTTCCATTTTTAATCATTGTCTGTAAGAATTGAATCTAAATTGCAAAAGTTGTTCAGGTTCCTTTTTTTTAGTTGAACTTAACCTAAGCTTTGGAGAGTTTTAAGGTTTAATGGATCTAAGTATATTCTAATTAAAATATAGTAACATGGTTTAAACCTATAGGCAATGAGATCATAATCTAAGAATGAAACAAAAAAGATTTTATGTTCATGATTACAAGAAATCCTAATTTCTTGTAACAAAGTTTGAGGAAGGTCTAGCATTTGCATCCTACCATAAATTTTTCTTGCATCACTTGAGCCCTTCTAATTTTGGCATGGTAGAGTCCATTACACAAAAAATCAACCACTAAAAAAAAGGTGAAAAGAAAAAATAAAATTTCATGCATTCTGACCCTAGAAAATTTAGGGAGGAGCGAACTGATCTGTACAATAAGGACATGAAAAATGCTTACTTGTCCATTGTATTTTGATGAATTGTTAGCCACAATCAATATCTGCATTATCATACTCTTTAAACCCTTTGTACAATAAGGAAATGCAAAATGCTTACTTGTGCATTGTCTATCATAATCATTAAACCCTTTGTACAATAAGGACATGCAAAATGCTTACTTGTGCATTGTCTTTTGATGAATTGTTGGCTGCAATCAAGATCTGCATTATCATAATCATTAAACTCTCAACTCTAGATATAATTTATGATTTGATCATATAAACCCTCAAAATTATTTACCCATAAGAACAAAAATCCTCTTTAGTAAAAAGGAAGAACATAGTCCAAATTCATACCCATGTACAAATTACCAAAATATCATAATCATTAAACCCTCAAATCTAAATAAAATTTATGCTTTGATCATATAAACCCTAGAAATTATTTACCCATAAGAACAAAAATCCTCTTTAATAAAAAGGAAGAACAGGGTCCAAATTCATAGATAAAATTTATGCTTTAAATTTACCCATAAGAACAAAAATCCTCTTTAGTAAAAAGGAAGAACAGAGTCCAAATTCATACCTATGTACAAATTACCAAAATATCCATGCCCTTATCATAATCATTAAACGCTCAACTCTAGATAAAATTTATTCTTTGAATTTACCAATAAGAACCAAAATCCTCTTTAGTAAAAAGGAAGAACAGAGTCCAAACTCATACCTATGTACAAATTACCAAAATATCCACGCCCAATGATATTGCCCTTATCATAATCATTAAACCCTCAAATCTAGATAAAATTTATGCTTTGATCATATAAACCCTCTAAATTATTTACCCATGCAAACAAAAATCCTCTTTAGTAAAAAGAAAGAAGAGAGTCCAAATTCATACCCATGTACAAATTACCAAAATATCTAAAGAAAGAACAGACTCCAAATTCATACCCATGTACAAATTACCAAAATATCCACGCCCAATGACCTTTCCCTTGCTCCATCTAATCATTTATGCTCTCCTAAGGTGTTTCCCATGCAAACTCCATCTGGGGTTCGAATCCTAGGAAATCCATAGATCATGTTGATAGGCTTCCTTCTTCTGGAATTTCCATGCAGATATAGACAAGGCAAAGAAAAATACAGTGCTACAATGTGATGTTGTAATCTATGAATATTTTATTTGAACCCAGCACTAAATTGGAAATGAAAAGGAAAAGAAATATTTATAATATAAAATAAAATATATAAATTTCAATTGGGTTAAATGATTTATTTTTAATAAGAATGTGTTATTTTTTAGTAAGATTGGAAATGAAAAAGAAAAACAATATTTATAATATAAAATAAAATATATAAATTGCAATTGGGTTAAATCATTTATTTTTAATAAGAATTTCTTAATTTTTAGTAAGAGGCTAAATTAAAATGAAGAAGAAGAAGTTAAAAATGATATTGAGAGGAGTGTAAACATTTAAATATGACCCCAATTAATAATAACAAGTTAAATTAATATAAATAATAAAATTTAATTTCTTATATTTTGATTTTGTTATTAACTTGTGAATAGGCTTTGTTACAATACCATGAACCAATACCATGGCTTATCAATACTACAAGTCCAAAAGCATAACTTATTTCACAACTAAAATATTTTACAACAATATGACAAGATTCTTAACCGTGTATATTCACCCCTACATTACATTAGATATTATTAACTTGTAAAAAATAGCCTTTGGTACAATACCATGGGCCAATACCATGGCTTATCAATGCCACATGTAAAAAAATCATAACTTATTTCATAGTAAAAATATTTTATTTTAATTTAATTTTACAACATTCTTTTAATTGAATCTAAAAGGGAAAATGTTAAAATTTGAGATATATCTAAACCCTCTATCCTCACGACTACTAAAAATATTCCCATAGATATTAAATTAAGGTTTTAATAAAATTATGCTAATATGGATCTATGTCGGTTCTTTATATATATATATATATCTATATATATATATATATATATATATATATATATATATATATATATATATATATAGAATCAACATAGATCCATCTTAGTTAAGGATCCAAGGGATGAGAGCAAACAAATTGACTAATTATAATAGATTAAATATAGTGCATGATTTTTTTAAAGTTTTTCATTATTTTATTTTCTTTGACATGATTGATCCAAAATATAGGTTTAATATTTTACAACCAATACCATGGCTTATCAATACTACAAGTCCAAAAACCATAACTTATTTCACAACTAAAATATTTTACAACAATATGAAAAGATTCTTAACCGTCGATATTCACCCCCACATTACGATAGATATTATTAACTTGTAAAAAATAGACTTTGATGAAATACCATGAGTCAATACCATGGATTATGAATACCATATGCCCAAAAAACATAAATTATTTCACAATCAAAATATTTTATAACAATACCACATGCCCAAAAAACATAAATGATTTCATAATCAAATATTTTATAACAATATGACAAGATTCTTAATTATGGATATTCACCCTCACTTTACCATGGATATTAACTTGTAAATCGGCTTTGTTACAATACTATGGGCCAATACCATGGATTATCAATACCACATGCCAAAAAACAATAACTTATTTTATAATAAAAATATTTTATTTTAATTTAATTTTACAACATTTTAATTGAATCTAAAAGGAAAAATGTTACAATTTGAGATATATCTAAACACTCTATCCTCACGGCTACTAAAAATATTCCCATAGAAATTAAAATAAGGTTTTAATAAAATTAAGCTAAGATGGATCTATCCTTGTTCTTTATATATATATAAAGAACCAACATTGATCCATCATAGCTAAGGATCCAAGGGATGAGAGCAAGAAAATTGAACCAACATTGATCCATCATAGCTAAGGATCCAAGGGATGAGAGCAAGAAAATTGACTAATTATAATAGATTAAATATATGATTTTTTAAAAGTTTTTCATTATTTTATTTTCTTTGACATGATTGATCCAAAATATAGGTTTAATATTTCACAACCAATTAAGATTTTCTAATTTAGATATTTTCTTAAACAAAATACAATATGATCAAATTTAAGAGAGAGTTGGGGAGGTGGTGGAGAGAGGGAGTGAGATGGTGAAAAAGTTGGAGGATGGAGAGAGAGAAAGAGAGAGTGATGGGGGCGAGAGAGCGTGAGGTGGGAGAGAGTGTTAGGCCCCTATACTACTAGTGTAACCCCTTATTGTTATTAGTATAAACCATTTATTATATTGATGTACCTATGTAGTGCCCATATTGTTACTATTGTGCCCCATAGAAGCCCACTATTGTTATTATTGTGCCCTTACATTATTATTGTTATGTCGGCTCTGATTATGTTATGTCCCCTTAGACTCCTATATATAGAAAGGAGGTCTTTTCATTTGTATCATCCAAGAATTGTTCATTTATGTAATGTAAAGGGGGTTGCCCCCTCGAGGAGGCTGAATTCTAAGGCGTTGATCTATGTTTTCTATCTTTTCTTGAGCTGGTTTCATAACATTTGGTATCAGAGCTTTGGATTCTAGGGTTTCGCTGCTCCAAACATGTCATCGTGGCATTTTCGCTATAATGTTTTTCTGTGACGTTTTAGAAGTCGCAAAAAAAACCCATTTGAGAAGAAATGATATTTGCGGAGATATGATCTGAGGAAGTTGGTCTTTTTCCAGACTCCTGAATTACATTCAAAATAGGTGACCTGGGGAAACCGTCATAACTTTCTCTCTGGGGATCGGATTGAAATTTCGTGAGAAGGTACAGAAAGAGGACGGACTGTAGTTTCTTTTCTGCATTTTTCAGATCCAAAGGTTGAAAGAATGACTCGTGGCATGTCGTACAAGTTCGCTCTACTGAACTAGTCTATAATCAGGTCATATTGGGAGATTGTGCATAACTCTTTCTTGGAGAATCCAAATTGGATCAGACTGGTGGCATTGGAAATAGGACACAGAGGGATACTACAGGTCACAATTTCAGAACTTAAAGATCCAAAAGTACAGAGTTATAGTCGTTTCAAGGTAGAGCTCCTAAAATCAAGAAAAAGCAAGATGAGGAAGTTTGATGGCAAGGATCCGGTAAATTGGATACTTCAGATGGAGCAATATTTTGATATACATGGTGTACAACTGTTACAAAAGGTATGTATTGCATCTTCATATTTAGAACCTGATCAATTTTTATGGTACAAAGGGCTTTGTTCTCGTAAACAACTTGTTAGGTGGTCAATTTTGACGGAGGAAATGATAGCACATTATGAGGATACAAAGAGAAACACCTTCTTTAGAGCAACACCACAATAATTGGAAAGAGTAAAAGGGCTTTGTGACATAGTGGAAAGCAAAATTATGGAAACCAACAAGTGTACCCCTCACAACTATAAATATGGAAGTGGTGTTTCTCCTAGCCTTCCACAACCTACAAGGGTTACACCACAGCAATTGGAAGAAAAAAGAGAAAAAGGGCTTTGTTACAATTGTGATAGCAAATGCACTAAAGGTCATAAGTGTGCTGAGAAGAAATTATTTTACATAGAATATGAAGAGGAGGAAGAAAAGGATCAAGAAACAACAAAAGAAGAAGATATACACCAGGACCCCACCCCAGAGAAAGAAGAAATGAATCAGACCATATCTTGTAAAGCATTGGCAAGAATTACCACTCCTCAAACTCTCAAGATAGAAGGACATATCAAGAAGAAAAAGGTGCAAGAAGTGAAAGATAACATCGAGAAAGAAGAAATGAATCCAACCATATCTTGTAATTCATTGTTTGAAATTACCACTCCTCAAACTATCAAGATAGAAGGACATATAAAGAAGAAAAATGTTCAAGAAGTGAAAGATCACATCGAGCATCAAGAAATAAATCTGACCATATCTTGTAAAGGATTGGAAGAAATTACCACTCCTCAAACTCTAGAGATAGAAGGACATATCAAGAAGAAAAAGGTTCAAGCAGTAAAAGATCACATCAAGCATCAACAACAAGTTCTCCAACTTTTAAAGGATAACGCCACTTCGGTGAAAAATCAAATGAAACAACAGGCACTTAAAAAATGGTGACCTTACCGAATGGGAAGACTCTTCAAGGATGAGGATGTGGAAGCATTGTTTTGTGCTATTTATATTATCCAACCAGATTGGATAAACGAAGCAAGGGATGAATGGTAGAAGGACGAAGAAGTATGGCCACTTATTCAAAAGTTGCAAAAGATCCCAATTCAAACAATATTGCCAGAAATTAAAGAGGAAGGAAAAATCATATTGGAACCTAGAGTAGTCACAGAAACAAGAACCCGACAGCTACGAAATCGATCAATTTCAAAGTATCTCATCAAGTGGAAAAACTTACCCGCTGAATATTCCACATGGGAGGACAAGAATTTTATACAGAAGCATCAAGAACTACTCAAGCGTTGAGGACAACGCTTTTTGAAGGAGAGGGGCATGTTAGGCCCCTATACTACTAGTGTAACCCCTTATTGTTATTAGTATAACCCACTTATTATATTGATGTACCCATGTAGTGCCCATATTGTTACTATTGTGCCCCATAAAAGCCCACTATTGTTATTATTGTGCCCTTACATTATTATTGTTATGTCGGCTCTGATTATGTTATGTCCCCTTAGACTACTATATATAGAAAGGAGGTCTTTTCATTTGTATCATCCAAGAATTGTTCATTTATGTAATGTAAAGGAGGTTGCCCCCTCGAAGAGGCTGAATTATAAGGCGTTGATCTATCTTTTCTATCTTTTCTTGAGCTGGTTTCATAACAGAGAGGGAGAGAGAGAGAGAGAGAGAGAGAGAGAGATGGATTTGGAGTAGGAGAGAGAGGGAGGAAAGAACAAAGACATAGAGAGATAGAGGTGGAGAGAGAGAGGAGTGATAAGGGAGGAAAGAACAAAGACATAGAGAGATAGAGGTGGAGAGAGAGAGGAGTGAGAAGGGAGAGATGGAGAGAGAGTGAGGGAGAGAGGAGAGGAGGGAAGAGAAAGAAGAGGAGAGGATAGAGATAGGGAGAGAAGGGGAAGGGAGAGAGATGGAGAAGGACAAGGAGGGGGGAGATAGTGATAGAGTTGGATGGAAGATTGAGAGAGAGAGAGAGAGATTTGGGGGGGAGAGATAGAGGGAGGTGGGAGATAAGGGATATAGAAGAAGGAAGATAGAGATGAGGAGAGAGATGGAATTGGAGGGGGTAGGAGAGGGAGGGAACAAGAAAAACATAGAGGGAGAAAGGTGGAGAGAGAGATGGGGTGACACGGGAGTCATGGAGAGAGAGTGAGGGAGAGAGGAGAGCTGGAGGGAATAAAGAGAATGATATAGATAGAGATGGAGAGAAGGCGAAGAGAGAGATAGAGAAAGAAGGGGAAGAGAGGGAGAGAGTGTGTGTATGTTTGAGGGTGAGAGAGAGAGAGGGAATAACAAAGAGACACAAATATAAATATAGATATTAGATAGTATTATATAACAAACCTAGATCCATATTAACCCTATAACTATCAAGTGCCGCGAGGGATCCAATCTCTCGAGGTGAAAACATTTCCTCAAGTTTTGCACTAGAAAAAAACGTTTGCACCTCGAGAGATTGGACCCCTCTCAATGCTTGATAGATCTGGGGTTAAGATGGATGTAGGTCGGTTAATATGAAATTAAAGTAGTTTTTATTTGATATTATAGCCTTAAAAAATAAAATTTCTCTTTAAATTAATTTCAAATTAGAACTAGATCCAATTAGATTCAATGAATAGATTTTTAAAAAATACATAAAATATTTTATTTTTTTTATTAAAAAATATATTTTTTAAATTACAAATTATTAGAGATACAATATAGTGCAAATTTGGCTCACCTATACATCATGTGAGGATGAAGAAGTTTTTGAAGAAGGATAACCTTTCAACCACTCTTTAACAACCTTTCAATCCCCTATAACTTGTAAGTTTATATTGCTTGACACAATTAAGATGACTAACATAAAAGACTGATTCATATTATTGTAGTACTTGTTAGGAAGTTGTATGTTTGTTCTTAGACTAAATTAGTCATTTTTAGTGATATTACTTATTAGCTAGTCACATATTTTAACCCGTGACTAGATTAGTGGTTTATGTTAGTCGTTTTTAGTTCAGTCACTTAAGATTGCCTAGTTTTGGTAGTATTTCACTTGGAAAAGTTGTGGTGACTAACTTTTTTAGTCACCTAGTGACTAATTTCTCATTTTCTACTATTGAACAAACCAACTCGATTCTTATACTCTACATTTACTTACTGATAGTTCAAACATCTTTCGATGAAATCGACAACCTATTTCTTCATGTTCGACCAATAATGAAACTTCTTAATGTATTCCAAATTATTCTGATATCCTGGGAGACCTGGATATGTCTTGACATAAAATTTTCTCAAGATAAGTTTCTTTAACACACTGTTATTCGACACATAAATCCTGTTCTTGAATCTAACCAAGCCATCTACCATGAGGTGATGCTTCTCATCCCTATCACCTCACCTTGCTGCTGCAACCTCTGCTTTAGCTGTTGGTACATGTCATCATGTTGTTCTGCCTATAAGATCCACTTTTGTAAGTCTGTCCCATATAAAATAATAGTTGAAAGTCGATTCAACCCTATTCTCCTTGCCCTTAATGTACCTATCTCAAAATCATACTCATTGGAAGTAGCCAACCATATAACTTTTCTGACATTCAAAATGAACCTCCTGCCAATAAGATAATGTCTCCACATCTTCAATGCATGGATGATAACTACCAACTCAAGATCACAAGTCACATAGTTCTTCTCATGCCCATTCAACTTCCTTGACTCATAACTTACCACTTGTCCTTCCTGCATCAAGACTCCACTAAGTCCTTCCTTTCAAGCATATGTACACACGACGAACTCCTTATCAAGATCTACAATCTTCAAGACTAGAGAATTTGTAAGCAAATGGTTCAATTTCTCAATGCTAGCTACACACTTCTCTATCCATTCAAAGTTCTTTTGTTTTCTCTGCAAATATGTGATAGGATAGCCAATCTTTGAGAAGTTCCTAAAGAACATCTTGTAATAACCTACTAGTCCCTTGAATGATCTCACCTCATCCACATTCCTAGGATTTGGCCACTCCATGATAGATTTAATCTTTTCTGAATCCAATGCTATCCCTTCCTTTGAAAAAACATGTCCTAAGCAATGAAATTCAGTTTGAAAGAAACTGCACTTTCTAAGCTTGACATACAATTGGTTCTCTCTCAACAATATCAATACTTCTGCTAGGTGTTCTACATCCTCTTCCTCATTTTTAGAATATATCAATATGTCATCAATAAACACTATCACAAACTTGTCTAGATAAGGATGCAACTCACTGTTCATTAAACACATGAAAGTAGCTGGAGCATTAGTAAGACCAAAAGGAACCACTAGGAACTTATATTACCCATACATGGTATAGAATGTGATCTTGTAGATATCTTCTTCTTTAATGTGCACCTAATAATATCCCGATCTCAGATCAATCTTTGAAAACACTACTTCTCCCTTCAACTAATCAAACAAGTCATCAATCCATGCAAAGGATACTTGTTCTTGATCGTTGCCTTGTTCAACTTCCTCTAATTAATGCACAATATGAGAGTACCATCCTTCTTCCTCACAAACAACATTGGTGCACCCCAAGGTGATACACTTGGCCTTATGTATCCCTTATCAAGCATTTCCAAAAGCTTCCACTTCAATTCCACCAATTCCAGAGTGCTCATCCTGTAAGGTGCCTTTGACGTTGGTGTTGCTCCTAACAGAAACTCAATAGAGAATTCCACTTCCCTATAAGGAGGTAACTCTAGAATCTCTACTACAAACACATCTTGAAATTGCTGCAAAACATGATACTTCTTTAGAACTTCCTCATTATCATCATCCTTCCCTTTGTCACTAGAGATGTGTACTACAAATAAAAAAAATAATTTCCCGCGGTTGCATTTTGCTTGCATATATGTGACCATTCTCATTGATGTAGAATTGTTCTTTCCTTGCAAGATTCTTCTTTCCCCATCATCATCTAGGCACTCAATAACCTTGCCATAGCAATCCAATTTAGTCCTGTAAATGAATAACTAGTCCATGCCCAAAAGCATACTATATGAACCCAAAGGAAGAGCATTTAGATGTGTTGATGTAGTAATACCATTAAGTTCAAATGCACATATATCATCCAGTGATGAACTCTTCTCTTGTTCCTTGTATCCAACTATACTAACCAATATTCTACATGCACTTCTCTACTTAAGAAACACTTATCCATTAGGTCAGGACTTATATAGCTATAGTTAGATCTAGGATCAATTAAAATAGAAACAACTTGATTACAATGCTTACCTTCGACCTCGATAATAGATTCGTAATGATAAACCTGCCTATTATCCACCATTCCATAGATCTTGCGAATACTATGACTAATGTCTCCAACTGTCTGTGCCTCTTGAGCACTGTAAATTTGAGATATGTCACCTTGTTGTTGTGGAAAATATATCCTATGATGCCCTCCACCACAAGTCCAACACCTCAAAGGTTGTCTGCCATCTGGCTTGTCCTACTCCTTAAGTTGAGACCCATGTCCTCTGTCAATTGCATTAAACTTATTGTGTGACGCTACATTCCCCTTATCAGCTGCATATGAAAGTCTTCCCCTATTTTAGGCCTACTTTCCTTTATTCTTCTCGTTCCCTTTCCAATATTTCTTAGGCTTGGATTTTTGTTTTGAATGCTCATAACAATTCTTCAACTTTCTGATGGCTTCCTCCAATGATCTAGGCTCATCAAACTTAGTCCTACATTTGAATGCTACTAACAACCCACCAATGAACCTTTGAATATTTTCTTTCTCCTCTTTGAGGTAAGGCACATACGTCAAGAACTCCAAAAATATGCTAGTGTACTCATCATCGGTCATACTGTCCATCTTCAACTCATATAACTACTTAGCCCTATCATCATATTAGCTTTTAGACAAGTACTTCTTCTTGAAGAGTCTCTCGAATTCATTCCAAGTCAACTCTTCCTCTTGAATGCCTATGAAATTCTTCACATATTCCCATCAAATATCTGCTTTCACTTTAACACTAAAGGTAGCTATTTTGGATTTTCTATTCTTTGAATACTCATGTAGTTTGAATAACTTCTTCATCCCAAGAAACCACACTTCTTCATCTTGTGACCCCTTCATCTCTCGATCAAATGTAGGAGGATTTTCTTTCTTAAAATCTTCTACCAAATATTGCTTCTCACTCATCCTATATGGATGATGATGGTGATGGCGATGATTTATCTCAGAAACATAACTAGAATATAACCCATAAGTACTACCCCTCCTCTCAGGTGGATCCAATTCTCTACCACCTCTGACTGTATCATATTTTTCCAACCTATGTCTAGATTGAGGCCTGTTGCCATATGCCCCATTAGTCCTTTACTCCTGTACATGAATGATCCTCAACTATTTTCGTCTCTGCAAATCTAAAATACTCTGAAGGATAACTGAATTGACTTCTGATTTCTTTTCCTGAGCTATGGAAAGCCTATCCTGTACCTTAATCAACCTGCTATTATCTACCTTGAAAATTCTGAATTTCACCTTCAATCTTCTTAGTGTATATGATATATCACGAGAATACACATCTCCTTGTTTCTCATCTAATTTGTAAGGAGAGTCATGCGAACAGTAGCCCACCATTCTGCTCGCCATCTTTGGCCTTCTATCTCCGAAAAACATGCCATTTTAGATAGAATAATAGAAACATAATCAAATCATACCTCATAGGAGTTCAAGGGAGGCTATCGCATCTGCACAAGTCAGTCCAGATTAGCACGATACATATATAATGACACCAAGATATCAACACCATGCATGATGATACAAAATTGTAGACTATATGATGACCATAACCACTACAATGCATGCATATTAAACACATATACAACTTACATGCATGCATAATGACCACGTCTACTCGCAGTCCAATGTTGCTACCTCACTCTGATACCAATATGTAACCACCTCCTCCCACATTTACCCAATTTCACATCTAGCCAAGGTAAACATGAGACAAGTGTCACAATGATATGATCCTACCTCCATGTTCCAATTATGGAAGTGGGGATGAAATATGGATAACTTACAAACACCCCTCAAGAACTAGAGACCACTTGATGGCTTGCAAACCATCCCAGGTGCTCAATCCTTGAGTGGGGTTCTTTTCACCAGAGAAACTCCCCAACCGCATGCACAACATTGCATGCATGTAGTTATGAGGTCTTAATTTACATGCATAGGCTTGCCTCCATGTAGTTATGACCGAAATCCTCCAGTTCTGAGCCAACGATTTCGAGGTCTGAGCCACTTTTCAGGCTAGCCTCCATACCACTTCCTAGGAAAAAATGTAACTTTCTTAAATGCAATCAAATATTTTGATAATGCCAACAAATCAAAACTCAAGAAAGAACTTGACCTAGACATGCCTAACCCATGACATGTATTTTGTCAAACATATGGCAAACATGAAATTTATAGGTCATGAATGCATATCTAATCATAGAATAATAATATTGATATGAGAATCATCAATAAGGCTCCAAGCCCTCTCTAGCTAGCTGCAATAGCACTTGTTAGATAATGCATTCATTAGCCATTCAAATACTTATGAAAACTTGTCAAGAGTCATAGATAGAATACATCATATAAATAACATATAACCATCATATAGATAGTATAGAAACCATGGAAAATCAGACATAACATCACCATCATAATCAATACAAATGCTCATAGATCACAAAAGGAAAATAAATCTAATTAACTTGTTTAAAATCGAACCGAGTCATGGACTTCCACGTATCACTCGACCATAGATTTGGTTGATCTAAATCTCTCTTTTAGACAATCACCCCCACACCATGTTCCAAGCATGAACATGAGATCTCATGGAATAAACCAAAACAAAACCAAACCAGGGCTTCTAGAGGCCAAACCACCTCAACCCTCAACCACAGTGATTCCACTTCTAATGTCCAGAAATCACTAACATCAACCATATCAGTCTCTACCCAAGTTGTCCAGGGGTCCAAGAACTAGTATCTCATTCCAAAATCTTTCAGGGCTCAAAAGTATTTGTTCCAACCACGACTCTAGGAACTAGTAACTCAACCCACCAAGGGCTCTAGAGCGTTTGTCTCAATCCATGACTCCGGGAACTAGTAAGTCAACCTAATTTGTTCCGGGGCTTGTAGAGTGTTTGTCCCAAACCAAAACCATAAGGAACATGAGCACGAATTATAAAAACAAGTGGGAAACCCACAACACCATCGATATCAAGGAAATCACAAAGCAAGGCTGAAACCACTCTCAATCTAGACAAATCTCCATGCCAATGATGACTCATAACTAGGGAACCACATGCATATATCATGCATCAATAAACTAGCAAGGAAATCACACATACAACTTGTTATACCTACAAAGTATCCCTATTGTAGCTGCTGATCCAACTATTCCCTTGCACTTCCTTTCACTTCTTTGCGTGTCCTTTACTTGCTTTCTCAAAACCCAATTGAATACTAGAGTGCTTGAACCATGCTCCAAGAATTCTCTAAGTGTACAAGAGTATGAGAGAGAGATTGAACAAGATATCAAACCAAAACTGTAAAAATTCTAGCAACTATTTCTCTGAAGCCTTTTTATCATTGAGACCTCTATTTTCTTCAATTTTCTTCAATTTTCCTCTAATTTCCATCTCATACATATTTGTGTCTCTTCTCATTCATTTTCTCCTATTTTCATTTATTTTCATAATTAAATGTCATTTATTACCTCTTTGCCTTTACCAATGCCTTGCCAATTTCCATAACCATTAATAAAAAACAAGTGATGCCCACTATAGCGTTTTTCCCGCCATTCACCTTGGAATACGTGTCCCATGACCTTGTTTTTATTTTATTTACATGGAAATCAACCAAGGGTTGTTACACCATGATTGATCTTGGTTGACCATGGTTGATTGTGGATGACCATTATCGTTGACATTAGTAAATTTGGTTGGATAATCATGGTTGACCATGGATTACCATGGATGAACATGATTGATCATGGTTGACCATGTTCGATAATGATTGCATTGCTGCATTGGATAATTTATGTATATTCCAACATAACAATATTATTTTTAGTAGTTAACTTTATAAATATTGATATTGTTATTATTAAACACTTTTAAATCTTGATTGTGACTGACCAAGGGTGACCATAGTTTACTAAGGTTGACAATGAATAACTTTGGTCAAACATGGTTGACTATAATCAAATAAGGTTGAGTCATGTTGACCGAGGATGACTTTGAGTGAACAAGGTTGACTATTGTTAAATACGGTAAACAATGGGTTGACCAAGCTTGTTCATGGTCAACTATTTAAATAGTCTCTATAAAAGGTGACATTGTTATACTCAATATTGATGAACCATGGTGTATACAAACCACATTAGTAAACGTGTTGTGCTAGTTATAACCTACATGCATGGGATTGATTAATTGACTATGTATGAGCATGGTTGATGAGAGTGGATGAGGTTGATCGATGTATATCAATTGTGTTATTAATTGTCGTTGGACATGGTTGATCTTTGTTGACCATTATTGTTGTCCATGGTTGACCATAGTTGATTATGGATGACCATTTGGTAGACATTAGTGAATGTGGTTCATCTTGGTTGACCATTATGGTTGGCCATGGTTGACCATTCTAGTCATGTTCGACGATTCAATCATGTTTATCATGGTTGCCTTTGGTTGACCATATTTGACCATTCTAACTATAGAGATCTTGATTGATGACCATAGTTGTTCATGAATGACCATTATATTTTTTTAATATCATTTACATAACTATTATTATTAATAATATGTATATTTGTAATAATAATATTATTAATAATAATAATTTTAATATCAATACTCCTTTCTTTTCTTTTCCATAGTGAACGCTTATAAATTCAATGTGCCGTCTCTTCGCGAAATCGTGGAAATGTATGTTGAGGTTGTCCTATTTTTCATCCCCATTCATTTTACTTAGAAAGTGAAAGCTGATATTAATGGAATATATTTCCATGATATCGTGTGAAAGGTAAGTTAGTGTTGTTTTTTGTTTTTTTTTTTGTTTTTCTTAGTAAGTTAAAATTTTTTAACCAGATTTTCATAAAAATAAAGATTACAAAAGATGTTTTAATTTTTTTCTCATTTTAACCAGATTAGTTGGATATGGGGTTGGAGGATGTCATACATAAGTTCTTACATGCATTATTTTCTCCTGGCTTAGAAGCCATACATTGTTTAAGGGAGACAAAAAGGTCACAAAAACTAACAGTATATTAAGGAGGGGATGGGGACGGAGTACACGTGGAGTTGCAAAATAACCTATACGTTCATGCATATGGAAATAAATATGTTCCACCCAGGCTTCCAAATTATAGAGGTGGTCATTCATTTGGTGATGGCTCTGTTGGAGACTATTTGTTTCAATATCTAGTTCTCGCTGTATTGTATATCATTCATATACACAACGAATTTGTTGTGGTCTTCATACCTGTGATCACGAATGATTTCCATATTGACCTAGATACCTCTTAGTTGCTCTGCGATGGAATCCATGAAGGCTGGAGCAACTATACAGTGAGGAGAGTGGTCTGTCTGAAGTGTGAGCCACTTCACCCTCACGTTCCAAGCTTGCAGAATTTTTAGAAGAAGCGTTGTGGCTATGAGCTAGACAACCTGCATTGAAGTGATGACCTCCCCCACCGCGAGGCCTCCCTCTTTGGTGTGGCATTGCTTTCAAAGATGAGGAACTAGTCGTCAGGGTCTTGGAGCACACCTTAAAACTCCTTCGAGAATAAAAGTAAGAACAAACCCCTGAAGTACAATAAAACTAAAACAATCTGTTAGTCTTGAGTATAGTATGACAGAAACCACACCAGGGTACGTTTTGAAATAGGCTGAGAGGGATTGCCCTAAAACCAAACAACTTCCTAGAAAAGACATTGAAGCCCACAAACCCACAAATGCAAAATTCTACCACCGAGGTGGCCTGAGAGAAAACCCACGAAACATCGACCCTAAAAAAACAACAATTCAAATGAATGAAAACACTTAAAGGAGAAATGAACGACCTCTTGGTTGAGTAACAGACGTGGGTGGCAACTAAAAGCGTGCCAAAAGTAGGGCACCAACAAGAGCCAGACTTGTGAAACCGAGGACTCAAACTAAGAACAAAGACACAACGATGATATTTTAAGACTCGCAGGCATAAACTCCATAATTCAAAGGAGTCCCCTATGCAGAGCTCCCAGAGATTGCTCGAGGGACAGAAGACATACCACCTAGACAAGAAGAAACAATGAGCCAGGGTTACCTTCTCGATGTGTGAAGAGAAGACCAATGTGAACCGACAATTCAAAATTGCGTGAGGGTGCCAGGTATTCCAACCAAACGCTAAGCCAAGAACCAAATCGTTTCTCGGGATCTTTCGAGGGTGCCATATACTTGTCTCACAACCAAATTCCAATCTATTGAACACTGGTTTTTCACTGTGTATGCCTATAAAACCAACACCCAAACAAGCACCCATGGTTCCCATCTCACTTTCTGTGATGCTCCCCTCCAGGGGTTAAAATTGACGGGCGCCCCTACCTGTCAGAGAATATTTTTATGACGGTTTTACTTTTAAATTGCCCATTACATGACTTGTAATATTTATTTGTACAAGTTTCATTTAATTTCTGCAAATTGTATTTTGCAAAATTTCCATGTTGTGTTGTACCAATCAACTCAAGTGTCATTGCTACACTTTCATTTGAGACTTGTTGATGATATTTTTCTGATTTTTCCAGGTACTTAAAATGTTCAGCCTTTTTTCTTTAAAATGGAAATAGTGAGAAAATAAATGGAAAATATGTATCTAGATCTTTGTAATTTTTTAATTTCTAAAAAATAACAAAAATATATATGAGAAAGTATATATATATATATATATATATATATATATATATAGATATATATATATATATATATATACTCTCACATAAAAATAGTGAATGTAAATATTGTTCAACTAAAATTAGACAAAATAAATTCACATAACATACATTGAAGCACGCATACCATGTTTTCCGTTTAAGTCACTTGGATGTCAATCCCATTACAAGAAAAATAAGTCTGAAATAAGTTTCGAACCTAAAAAATAATGTGTATGAACTATGTAAATGTTCAGAGAGTACATTCAATATCAACATGTACACAAACTAAATTTTGGATAGTTTCACTAGAAGAGGTAATTGTTAAAACACAACAGCATAAACTTGAAGTTAGGGCCATTGAAATCTCAGGTTAACTGAATGGAAAATGTTTGTAAATGGTGGTTGCCTATATAGGTTTACCAGCGGGTTGTTTTGTTTTGGGTTCTTAGAGGGTTTGGGTTTTGAGATGGTACTATAGAGTCTAGAGCCCTTGTGGCAAAGACATGGTACTAGGTAGTCCTAAATGTAAATTGAAGTTTATAAATTGATTTTTACTTTTAATTAATAGTCTTTCATTTGTTATAATTGTAAAAAAAAAATTAATAGTCCATGTGAATAGAGAAAAAGTTTGGCAAGAACAAGCACAAGAAGATTCTGTTCATATATTAAAATCATGTTTGATCAAGAATGTAAATATATTCAATGGAGTTACTAATTCAAAATTTTCAGAGAAAAACTCAAAAGAATTTTCGGACAAAAACACAAAAGAATCGTGCACAGAAACCACTTACCTGTGGCACGAAATCTACCGGCAAGAAGCTTAAGGACAACCGAACAGATTCTTGTTCTCAAATTGTGCGAGTGGTCTGCAATCTTTTCTCAAACTATGATGGCTAAAATGGCTAGAATTTGGAACTTGAACTGGAGGATAACCGAACAAATTCCTGTTCTCAAACTGTGTGAGTGGTCTGCAATCTTTTCTCAAACTGTGATGGCTAAAATGGCTAGAATTTGGAACTTGAACTGGAGTTTGGAGGCTGTGAACATAACTGGTAGGGCGGTAGCTACTAGTTGGGAGCTTGGGGTCAGGACCATACAACTTGCAAATGATGCAGATACAAGGAAACAAGAAACTTGAGCTATTAATATTACATAATTTGCGACCTGCTCTCATGCCGACATAGTTTCTTTGTTTTTGCAACCTTGAATTACTTCTTATTTTCTGCAGGGCTTCTCTAAGGTGCCAACATGTCCTCTGTGCAGAGCCTGGATTGGGTATTAAGGCAATTATATGGATTTGAATGCAACTATCATAGACAATGCTTTCAAATGATAAGAATTTTTGCGTTGAAGAAATGATTTTTATTTCTCTGAATCTTTTACTCTGCAAAAAAACTTGAAGAATTGGTCAATGATTTGGATTTCTCTGAATCCTTTACCCTGAAACAAACTTGAAAAATTACCCATACAATTAACAATTCAAAACAACTAAAGTTAATTTCAATAATAACTAAGGATACATACTCAAATGGCCATTTCTTTGGTCGTTATTAAGGTTATCATTGTAACACGCATATAACATGGAGTTTCAAGAAAAATTAGAGCGCAAACCATATTTCACGGCGAAGTTTCGTGTAAAGAAGATCTATTTCGATTTCAAAGTTGTGAAGTAATAAAGTTTTTTGAATTTGGAAATCGTGATTCATAACCAACAAAATTAATTTTTATTCACTGACAAAACCATTCCGCATTACCACCCTCATCATCCATGCGGCATGCCATTAATAGCTCCAACCTCCAGTTTCTCTCGTTTCTTTGTACCAAGGTGGGATGATTCTCACCCGAGTACCGTCATCGCATTAGTGCAGTATGCAGTGTATGTATATAATAATATATATAAAAAAAATTAAAACTGGTCAATTTTGAATATGCTCGTTAATATGACATTTTCAAAAATTATTGGCCAGCCATGACATGTAGATTTAAAAACCAATAATATTTAAAGTGTAAAAAAGCATGACATGTAGATTTAAAAACCAATAATATTTAAAGTGTAAAAAAGCAAAAAACAAGTATACAGGCCTCAAATTTAACCCATGCTCCCATCCCAAAATTCATCACTTGAACTTCCGACAATGAAATAAATTCCACTTCCCTCCTCACATAACCAAAGTACCTTTTAGATTCTCCTCCTCATAGTACATAATAATGGAGCCTCTCATCTTTGCGTGTTGCGTGGTGGAGAGGTATAACCCCGAGAACCGCCAATTTAACGTTTGTCCACCCCATCCTGAGCAGAATGATCCAATGTTACACTTTTAAAATCTTGGGTTTTAAGGGTTGCGTATGGTGGTAACTAAATCTTTTGAATATTATCCGCGACCATTTTTTTGTTTTTGTTTTTTTAATATAGGCACTTCAACATCCGCTGTACAACTATCACATGGACACGTCAAAAACACCTAGAAACATACACTCCCTGTAGCATCCCAGTTTTATGAAGCGTGGGGCCGGCAAAATACGACCGTCGCAGGAAAAGACGAGTAAACTGGAGTTGTTGGTCTTTACAAAAATTGCATTCAATGCACAACAAAATTGTATCCTTCGAGGAAAACAAATTAATCGAGTGGCCACACCTAAGTTACTGATTTTGGTAGGAGTTTACATGGATGATTGGGATTGAATCAAAATTGGAAAAATCTTGGTTACATACGAAATTTAAACCCTAGTAAAACTACTATTATATTCCGAAGTTCTGCCCATTCATGTCAATTTTATGGCCAAAAGAGGGCACGCAAGTAATCTTTTTAACAGGATTAGCTTACTCCGTGTCCTGGTTTATGTAGCTCTGGAATTTTCCACACCGCGCGCCATGAAAAGACTATAATCTTATCTGAACTTCATCCGTGTTTCATACGCTACTACACGTGGTTCATGTTTGTGGGTCGCTGCTACCTTGTCTATATATATAGCGCGTGTCTCACCTGCGTTACTCATGCATAAAAACTGAGCAAGCTCATTTGCTATCCGTGCATAAAAACCAAGCAAGCTCATTTGCAGTTGATTGCGCTGTGTTGGAGTAGTGTTGGTTCATTGTATTGTGCTTTGGTAGTGTTTCACTTGCTTTCCTGTCTTAGCAATGGGGAAGAACGATAACAGTTTTGTTTCAATTGCAGCGACGGGATTAATGCTCTATCTTCAAGGTAATGTCAAGGTGTTATTAAATTTTTATCTATTTAATATTTATTGATAATTAAATTAAAATTATGAAAATTTATTTTAAAATAAATGTATAGATTAGGCATCATTTTTTTAATAATCATTAAAATAGTTATTAACATAATTATTTTAGAAATTGATTTTAGCATTTGATTTGATTATGGTTGATGAGAGTTGATATGGTTGATGGATGTTTATCAATAAAAAGGCCATGAGATTTTAGAGTTAAACTTGTTAGAATAGAGCATACATAACACACAACAGATTTATACGACTTAGAGGGCAATAGTAGAGAATAATTCAGAGAGACAGACAAATGGAGAAACAACAAGATCACTGAGTCAGAAAACAACAAGATTACTGAGTAGAAACAGCGAAATAGCAGAGCTAGAGGCCTGAATTGGAAACACACAGGCTCGGAGATGAATTGGAAACACACAGGCTGGGAGATTGTTGGCTCGCGTTGGGGGGATGGGGGGAGATTGTTGGCTCCCCGTTAATGGCGGTGTAGAAGGATGATTCAACGCTCCCCGTGTGTTTCGTGGCATGTGCTTAACACTAGCGATGTGTCTGTTCACTAACACCTTCGTAACATCGATCGTGACTCCAACAAAACTTTTGTTAATTTTTATTAATAAAGAGGTCATGATTATTAAATTTTAAGTTTTCTAAGTCATTGATTACTAAATTCTTTTGATTATAGAGATTCACTCCATTTAATTTAATAAAGAAAATTTTAACTGGTAAATAGTTATAATACTTTGGATTAATATCATTGTTTAATAATATCTCATGTTAATTAATTTTGAAATTGATTTTAGCATTTTATTTTTGTATATTTATAAAAATATTCTAAAATAAACATTAATAAAAAACAAGCGATGCCCACTATAGTGTTTTTCTCACCACTCATCTTGGAATACGTGTCTCATGACCTTGGTTTTATTTTATTTACATGGAAATCAACTAGGGGCTGTTACACCATATTGATCTTTGTTGACCATGGTTGATTATGGTTGACATGTAAATTTGGTTGGTTAATCATGGTTGACCCTGGCTGACCATGTTTGATAATGGTCACATGTCTACATTGGATAAATTTATGTATATTCCAACATAACAATATTATTATTAGTAGTTAATTTTATAAATATTAATATTGCTATTATTAAACACATTTAAATCTTGATTGTCACTGACCAAGGGTGACCATAGTTGACTAAGGTTGACGATGAATTACTTTGGTCAACCATGGTTGACTATAATTGAATAAGGTTGAGTCATGTTCACTGAGGATGACTTTAAGTTAACAAGGTTGACTATTGTCAAATATAGTAAACAAAGGGCTGACCAAGTTTGTCATAGTCAACTATTTAAACAATCTATACAAAGGGTGACAGGGTGACATTGTTATACCCAATATTGGTCAACCATGGTGTATACAAACCACATTAGTAAATGTAGTTGTGCTAGTTACAACTGACATGTGTGGGGTTGATTCATTGACCATGTTTGACCATGATTGATGAGAGTGGATGAGATTGATCGATGTATATCAATTGGGTTAGTAAATGTCGTTGACCATGGTTGATCTTGGCTCACCATTACTGTTGTCCATGGTTGACCATGGTTGATTATGGATGACCATTATGGTTGACATTAGTGAATGCGGTTGATCTTGGTTGACCATTCTAACCATGTTTATCATGGTTTCCCTTAGTTGACCATATTCAACCATTCTAACCATAGAGATCTTGATTGATGGTCATAGTTGTTCATGAATGACAATTATATTTTTTAAATATTATTTACATAAATATTATTATTAATAATGTGTAATTGTAATAATAATATGATTATTCTTAATAATTTTAATATCAATGCTCATACTAACATTATTGTATTATATTATATTTTTAGTATTATATTATATTTTTAATAATACAACATATTAGATGTTACTAATAAAATTAATATTAATATAAAGTTTAATACATATCCTTATTACATTAATAATGAAATATTGTTATTGTTATAATTAATGTAATAAAGTATTAATGTAACATTATTATAATTACTAATAATATTATTATTAATGTTATTATTTTAATATAAAACTAAAACAATTATAAAATTAACTTTATGGCAAAAAGAAAAAAAGGGAATTTAATATTATTATTATTATTTTTTTTTTCCGATGTGGTTCACGGGGCACGAGAGGTGGGCCGCTACGTCCACGTAGAGAAGCACAACCATCAGGCCTAACCCCGAGGGCGTCGAGGAGATTTGACCCCGTGACCTCCCAAACCGGGAGAGTACTATCGACCATTTGAGCTATCCCTCGGGGCTGAGAATTTAATATTATTATAAACTTAAAAAAACTTATTATTAATATTATAAAACCTAGTAATAAAGCATCATATTATTATAAATTGAATAAATCATACATCTAGGGGGAATTGAACAAGTGACTTCATATCAAGGAGTGCCTAAACAGAGCAACCGATCACCATCTATCCAAGACCTATTATAATAAATTCTAATAATAAAAAAAGCCTATTTTTTTTTATAAAACCAACTTATATATCAAAACACTAAAAACCTAAAAGATATGGTGAAATCAAAACAACCTAATATATTACACCATTTACTAAAGAATAAGCCATTATGTTTTACCATGATTTATGGTATTATACATTGTCATGTTACATCATAACAATTATATGTATTAATATTATTATTTAATTTTAAACTATGTCTATAAAGATATAAAGACATACATATTGTAGTCCTCGTTTTGAACTTCTAACTTCTTAAAAAGAAACACATATTCTTAAACATTAAAATATATATTTAATATATATATATATATATATATATAAATTTTATTTATTATTTTTTTTATTTTAAAAATTCAACTTAATATATAAAAATTAAAACATAAATCTTGAAATTTCATTTAATATATATAAAACCTCACATCATCTTTTTACATTAAACCACTTGCTATTCTAATTACATTAAAAATAAACCTAAATTTTTTTTAGAGAGCATTACAACTATGGTTGCAAAAGTTCAACCGTCAACCGCCACAACATGTTTTAGTTGACATGACACTATTTAAATTGTAGCTCGTGCTTCAAGTTAAGAGACACACATTTTAGTTAACATCACACACGTTTTGTTTGTGTTTGTCTGTTTTTGATTTTTTTTAATTACGTTTAATTTAAATTTTTTCTAATTCTTATATATGTTTTTATTTTTTTCAGATTCTCGGTGATAAATGAAAAGCATGGTAAAGTTTTAATACTTTAAATAAGTATGGCAAAAAATGTTTTAAATATGATTTAAATACTTGATTTATATGTGTAAGGAAGATATTATTTTAAATTTTTTTTATTTAGATAGCAAGAAGGTTATTATTTTTAATTTTATTTATTAATAAAATAGTAATAACTAAATTATATTGAAACCTTTTATTTTAGATCATATAATTAAAAAATAATAAATAATAAAATGATTAATAAATAATATTTTTTAATATATGAGAATAAATTAAATTTATAATAATTTTGTTTTTTTATAAGGTTGTGATATTATAGGTTTAAATTAACTTTAAACATTTTAAAATTTATTATTAAATTATGTTTTTATAATTAAAATTATTATTAAATTATATGTTTTATAAGTAAATAATATTTTTTCTAAACTATAATTTTATTTGTTTTTTAAATTTACAATAATTATTATTTTATATTTTAAATAATATGATTTCATTTAATAAATAATTGTAGGTAAAATATTTTAATTTCAATAAAATATTAAAAAAATAATATCATTTCTTTCTTGTATTCACTTCTCTATTTAATTCGAATATATGATTTTATAAAACACATTATATATATAATTATTACTTTTGTTTTTTGTTTTTCTATATATTAAGAAACGAATTAATTTTATATAAATTTTAATTTTAATTAAAAAATTCTTCTTCAATTCAATTTATTTAATTTAATTTTACCCAAAGTTAATCTTTATTTTTAATTATTTTTATTTAATCTATACCATAAATTATTATAAATATATTCATTAAATTTTATAATATTATTGTTTTTCTACATATATATGATTTATTCCCTTTGGCTTAATTGTGAAACCTTCTGGTAATTGCGAGTCAGGGTCAAATTTAACGCCTGTATACCTGTATTTAGCTTTTTTACCTGTAAAATACGATTTACTTTCCCACGTCATGTGTAACTTTCCATTAATTTTTAAAAACGTCAATATGACGGGCATGTTTAAAAATTAAAAGTTTTAAATTTCTTTTTTTATAATTTTTTTATATGTATACCGTATAATCCACCTGGCACCCGTAACAGTTAGAACTTAGAGTGATTGAATATGGACCGGTTCGAGTCCACATCTCCGGCAACTTGCAAGTTTAGCATTTAGGGACAAAGGACAGTGACCAGATAAATTTCGGATGGCTATCAGATCTGCGGATTTTCGCATTCAATTGCCTTGCTGTTCGCGAGACTTTTGCATTCAATTCGCATTCAATTGCCTTCGGGTTTAGTACTTGAGCATTTAGAGAGAAAGGACAGTTACCAGATAAATTTCTAATTGCTATCTTTCTCGTTCAATTGCCTTGGTGTTCGCCAGACTTCCGCATTCAATTTCCTTTGTGTTTATTGAGCCCTCGTCCCTCGGGCCTCCACTACAATGATCCTTCATGTGTCTTGATTTCAGGCCATTTTTTGCAATTTTGTTTGTGTTGTGTTGTCGGCCAGGTTGAGTGTCTTGGGTTCGGCTTTTTGCATAGCAGTGACTTGGCGTTGGCTTTCTAGACACCGGTAGCATCTTCTCACGCCAATTACAATGTTCGTGCGGTTCAACGCCTTCAGTTCGATTTTCTACGTAACAGTGGGGCGTCAGGTTTCGAACAATAAAAAAAATTATTGCAGTGTCTATGAAATTCATCAACAGTTAGTTTCTAGTTTTCATGTGCTTTTAGGATATAAATTGTACATATTTTGTTAATACAATAGGCAACTTAACTCCAGTGAGATCCATTGTATTATAAATTCCATAATGAAGTGTTTGTCCCTGCACTACAGTCTAGTTCGTGAGGTTCACCTTCTTGGGTTTCACTTTCTAGATACTGGTGATTCCCAACCATAATCAGCTATATGGCGAAGGAATGAATTTGTCCGCGTGAAGAGGGATTGATGAATCGGCTACACAATTTGCTGTGGGAGGGTTGAACTTCTTTCATTTCATGGATGTATAGACACCAAAGAGGAATCAAGAAATTATGCTTCGGGAACTTTCTACAGGTATGTCGTTTGCTTAATGGATGGTTTCTAGAGAGTTCTACTGTTGTCCATCCGCCCCGGCTATTCCTCCTCTGCTTGCTGAAATTATTATTTTAGTTATTTTTAGGAATTGAGCGGCATTAAACTCATTATGTGCATCGTCCAGATGGTGGTTTGTAAATCATATCTAAATATACTATGTTTTTTCAAATATAATGTAGTTTGTTATGTTTATTTTTTAATTTCATTACATTCAAAAAATATTTTATAGGAACACTGCTAACTAATTTATCGAACCGTAATAAACAATGGCAGGAATAGCAGAGAAAAACTAAATTGATGACTACGGAAATAGGAGGGAAAAACTAAAATTGTTCTGTTTAAATTTGACGATTCTAATTAGGGTTTTATGGAATGCACGATTGTCTCTCTTTTAATTTTTGTTTTATCAAACATAACAACTCATCAATCATTCAATTTATTTTTTATTGTTTGTGTATGCTTGTTTGGTATGTATTTCTGATTATTGCATCTCATTAATGGTTCAATTTTATAGTTTATGTCTGCCTTTTAACATGCAAATGTTTGGAGATTTCCCAATTTGAAATGAAACCCGTCTTAATCGTAGGTCTTTTGTTCGAATCCCGTCTATGGTAAATTTTATTGTGTTTTTGAAACTTAGATACCGTGGGAGAAGCAGTGTGTAGAAGGCGTATGTCACTTACGAGACCCTACATGAACACAATTATTGTACGGTGAAAAGTTTATTCCAGTGAGAACCAACTGCTCTTAATCAATTATCTACGCACATCCTAAAAAGCACATCATTATATTTAACAACACACATCATTATATTTAAGAGGTCCCATCTTCGCACGGAAAAAGTTTCTTCCATTGGAATTTGTATCAAATCTCCAAAGATATAAAATTATTATATTCTTGTTCATGCATCTTTGAAATTATCCCAAAACACTTTAGAAAAACTCTAGCGTTTCAGGAACCACAATTATTGTAATGTGAAAAGTTTATTCCATTGAGAAGTTGAGAACCAACTACCACTTAATCAACAATGCACATCATTATATTTATTTATTTTTATAAATAAATGCACATCATTATATTTATTTATTTTTATAAATAAATGCACATCATTATATTGATTTATTTTTATAAATGTGACCAAATGTTTTATTAATATTCAAGATAAAACCAAATTATAATTGATATTCTTTGAAACCATTTGTGGACCTGGTCTATCATATCAGAAATTACTGACATTGCAAGCACAAAAAAGACTACCAATTTGGCCTCCAAAAAAAATACAAACGGTTATGTTAAAGTGAACAAGTAGCGTTGAGAACCAACAAACCTACAACAAAAACCATAGCCATTATGTAGCTGATAAGAGAAAACAAAAGATTCTATAACAGACAAAGTTAGAAGAAGCAAGACAACATGATAGCAATTCTGGAGAACGTAAGGTCAGATAAAGGCCTTAATAAAAAGTACACATAATTATATTTAACAATAATGTCAGTGACGTGTTTGGGAAGCCGATTTCTGTGCCAACAATGTGGCCAGCTGCGTGAAATATCTTTCGTCGCTAGCATATTTTTGATTTTCCTGATATTTCCAATTTCTTCCCATTTTCAAGTAGCCGATTTGTCTTATAATTTCAGAGTTTTAACGTCCAAGTTTATTCTGGTCACCGTGGAAGTTTCAGTGCTTATCTGTGAAAGCTACTCTTGAGAAAATATTAAATACTATAAAGAATTAACAGGTATTTTTTTAAATATTATAAAAAATAAATAGGTATATTTTCTGGTTAATATCATTTCTTGTATCACTGCAAGATTATTTTTTTAATATGGTTTTAGTTGATGAAATGAAATTCATATATACTAAATAATTTATTTTTATTATATAGGTATTATATATCAAAAATGTCTTCAAAAAAAGGGAATCAACTTTCTATCAAAAAGTTCTTTGGATGGTCTAATACATCTCAAGCTTCATTGCCTACTAAAGAAGATCATGATTTTGATCTAAATGAAGATTTAGATGTCTTGGGGCATAATGAAGAATATGATATCTTGGAGCATAATGAAAAAAAGTGATGAAGAATTTCACCACAGAGAACCTAGCACCCAAAAGAAAAGAAAAATGAAAGTAAAAAGAGACTTTTGTGATTAGTGGAAAACTAAGTATAAGTGGTTGAGAGAGGCAAAGCATGAAGGAAAAACAGTTATGAAATGCATATCTTGTGAAATGCATAAGGCAATGGGGCCATGGGGAATTGGGACTGGTTGCTCTACATTGCAGCATGATTCTATAATTGTTCATGCTAATTCAAGCATTCATAAACACTCACAGGCAAAGTGGACATGTGGAAATGAGAAGAAGGCGAAGTCTATTACAGAACACATTGCATGCATTGATGATATGAACAAAGAAAGAGTCATCACTACTATGAAATTAGTATATTCGATGGTGCAAGAGGATCTACCACTTTCAAAATATGAATCTCTTTGTTTGTTTACAATGTCTTTACACACGCCAAATATGCCAAAGAACAAAGAGTATACAACATATACAGATCACATGGCTGCAAAAGAATTCCTTTTTGCTATATCTCAGTACCTTGAAGAGCTACAAACTTCCAAAATGCTAGATAGCCCTTTTTTTTCATTGATGCTAGATGAAAGTACAAACCATAGTTTAGAAAAACATCTTGTGGTTTATGCAACGCTTTTAAACTCAAAAGGATTGGGTCCTCCAGTTTCACAGTTTTTAAAGCTCATAAATGTTTGCAATGGAACAGGGAAAACAACTTATGATGCAATCAAACATTTAATGGAATCAAGGGGCCTTTCAACAGAAAGATTGATAGGAGTTTCCACAGATGGCGCTTCTTCAATGGTTGGTAATGAAAATGGTTTTATCGCTTTCTTGAAGAAAGATGTACCTAATCTTGTAGGTGTTCATTGCATTGCTCATCGTGAAGCCTTAGCTGCATCATATTCTTCAAAAAAAATACCTGAATTATTATTTGTTGAGAAATTAGCAAATAAGGTATATTCTTGGGTGCAAAATTCTACGAAAAGAAATAGTCAACTTATTTCTCTACTGGAAATTATGCAACTTGAAACTCTTCAAGCTCTTCAAATCCATGGAGTTATATGGCTTTCAAGGGGACAAGTCATTGAAAGAATTGTTGCACTTATGCCTCCCATATTAACATTTTGGAAAAATGAAAGAAAAGACTCATGGTATGATAAGGCAAGAATATTTTCAGTACAATTTTGTTTACATATGCTTGCAGATATAATGTGTGAATTAAACAAGTTGAACAAGCAACTCCAAGAAGAGTACATTGATGTCA
Source organism: Pinus tabuliformis (assembly GCA_031772625.1). NCBI lineage: Eukaryota > Viridiplantae > Streptophyta > Pinopsida > Pinales > Pinaceae > Pinus > Pinus tabuliformis. The sequence goes on from CM062807.1 coordinate 27,448,329, forward strand.
GCTCTTTAGGGGCAACCATAGATTCCACGGTAAACACTTTGAAAAGGTGGTTTTTGAGAAGCGAAACATTTGCAGATAACACATGTTATTTATCTAAATTTATAGATGCCTCTAAATTTGGCTTTCTAGAAATTTGTGATAAGGAGGGGCTTGTTCACAAGCATGAATTACGATTTGTATCAATTCCACATGCATATGTTGATATACAAAAACAATCATGGAAACCGTGTATTGAGGGTTCAATAGAAAGTTGCAAACAACTTGCAAAATATTATGTTCAAGCTCTCGTAGAGAATTTGAACGGAAGATTCCCTGATCTTGCATTTTACAACTCAGTAAGGTTGTTTAGCCCTTGCCATTATTTAGAGGATGTTCATGGCAGAGAACGAAATTCAAAGCGTTGGCTCGAAAAGATTTTTCAACACTTACAACATCCTTATTATCAAACTGAAGAAAACAAAAGTACATTTGATTTTGAGGCTTGTTTCAAAGAGTTGCATCCATTTGTTGACACTCTTTGTGTTAATTGCGAGGGATCATCCATGAAATATGCATGGAGGATTTTTTATGTTACATGGTTGCATACAAATTTTCCTAACATGTCAAAATTATGGCAGGCGATACTTACTATTCCTACAAGTACAGTTTCTTGTGAGAGAGGATTGTCAAGACAAAACATAATAAAGGATGTCTGAAGAACAAAGTTATCATTAGTTGCATTGGATGCCTTGATGTGGGTGTCTCTAACAGGGCTTGATTCATCGATGGTGGAATGGAATAGGGTATTTGACATCTGGAAAGATGCTAAAGAAAGGAGAACCTTAAATATTTAAAGTTTTTGCTTTTATTTTTATGTTTGTAATAGTGGTGTTTTGACAATTACCTCTTCTGGTGAAATTGTCCAAAATTTAGTTTGTGTACATGATGATATTGAATCTACTTTTTGAAAATTTACATAGTTCTTGCACATTATGTTTTTGGTTTGAAAATTATTTCACAACTATTGTTCTTTTAATGGGATTAACATGGTAGTGACTCAAATGGAAAACATGGTATGTGTGAGTGAATTATTTTTGTCAAATTTGTTGCAACAATATTAACATTCATTATTTTCATGTGAAAGTAATTATGAATATATATTTTTTCACTTCATAATATTATTTTTTGTTGTTTCTATATATATTTCCCATCTATTTTATCACTATTTCCATTTTAAACAAAAAAACTCAGAACATTTGAACAATCTGGAAAATTTGCAGAAAAATTTGATCAGCAGGTCTAAAAAAAAAGTGTATCAATGAGACTTGAGCCAAATGGTACAACAAAGAATGGAAAATTTGAACAATTATGAGTACAATTTGAAATTAGACGAAACTTGGACAAATAAATTTTAAAAGTCATATGATGGGTAGTTTAAAAATAAAAATGTCATAAAAAAATTCCTTGACGAGTAGGGTCACCCATCAAATTTAGCCCCTGATTGTGAGATATCGTAGTAACTATTTTGTCTTCGGCATTATTCATGTGCGAGTTTTCATTTCGTATCTGTTTACTCCTTTCTTTTCTTTTCCATAGTGAACGCTTATAAATTAAATGTGCCACATCATCACGAAATCGTGGAAATGTATGTTGAGGTTGTCCTATTTTTCATCCCCATTCATTTTACTCAGAAAGTGAAAGTTGATATTAATGGAATATATTTTGAGATATTGTGTCAAAGGTGACCTCTCGTACTTCATGATGATTCAATGGTTTTTGTTTTTTGTTTTCTTTCGCAGTCAAGTCTTTTTAATTAGACCCCTCATACTTCACGATGATTCAATGGTTTTTGTTTTTTGTGTTTTTGGTAGTCAAGTGTTTTTAATTAGATTTTTATAAAAACAAAAATTACTGATTAAAAACAAAAATTACAAAAGATGTTTTAATAGTTCTTTTTTTTTTCCGCATTTTGATCAGATTTGTTAGATATGGGTCAGAGGATGCCATAGATAAGTTTTTATATGCATTATTTCCTCTAGGTATAGAAATCATACATTGCTTAAGGGAAACAAAAAGATCACAAAAACTAACAACAACATATCAAGGAGGGGATGGGGAAGGAGTATAGGGGGAGCTGCAAAATAATCGGTATGTTCATGTATATGAAAATCAATATGTTCCACCTAGGCTTCCAGATTGAAGGTGGTCATTCGTTAGGTGACGAGTCAGTTGGAGACTATCCAATTGTTTAATATCTTGTTATGTCTGAATTGTATATAATTCATATATGCCACCAATTCATTGTGTTTTTCATACTTGTGATCGCGAATGATGTCCATATTGACCTAGATACCTCTTAGTTTCTCTCCTATGGAATCCAAGGAGGCTGGAGCAACTATACAGTGAGGAGAGCAGTCCGAAGTGTGAGCCACTTTGACCTCACGTTACAGCTTGTAGAATTTTCAGAAGAAGTGTTGTGGCTATGGGATAGACACCCTGCATTGAAGCTATAGCAACCGCCACAACGAGGCCTCCCTATTTGGCATGGAATTGCTTTCAATGCAGAGGAACTGACCATTTGGCTCTTGGAGCACCCCTTAAAACTCCTTCCAGAATAGAAGTAAGAACAAACACCTAAAGTACAATAAGACTTGCTAGTCTTGAGTATGACAGAAACCATACCAAGGTAGGTTCTGAAACACATTCAGAGGCACTGCCTTGAAACTAAATGACTTCCCAGAAAAGACACATCACTGAAGCCCACAAACCCACAAATGCAAAATTCTACCACCGGGGTGTCCGGGAGAAAACCCACAACAATTCAAACGAATGAAAGCACTTAAAGGAGAGATGAATGACCTCTTGGTCGAGAAACAGACGTGGGTGGCAACTAAATGGCTTGCCAAAACTAGGGCACCAACAAGAGCCAGACTTGTGAAACCAAGGACTGAAACTAAGAACAAAGACACAATGATGATCTTTTAAGATTTGCAGGCATAAAATCCATAAGTCAAAGGAGTCCCCTTCGCAGAGCTCCCAGAGATTGCTCGAGGGACAGAATAAAGACCACCTAGACCAGAAGAAACAATGACCACAATGATCCAGGGTTACCTTCTCAGTCCCTGAAGAGAAGACCAAGACCAATGTGAACCAACAATTTGGAATTGGGCGAGGGTGCCGAGTATTCCAACCATATGCTAAGCTAAGAACCAAATTACCGGGATCTTTCGAGGATACCATATACTTGTCTAAGGGCGAAACTCATTCCAATCAACTGCGAGACGATCTTCTATTGTGCATGCCTACAGAGCCAACACCCAAACAAGCACCCATAGTTCCCGTTACTTTTTGCAATGCCCCCTCCTCGTAAAATTCATAGCTTAAACTTCCAACTGTAAAATAAATTCCGCTTTCCCTCTTAACATAACTGAAGTACCTTCTAAATTCTCCTCCCAACCAACGTACATAATAATGGATCCTCTCATACAGATGAACATGTGTGCCGCGTCGTGGTGGAATCAGAGATCATACATCAAAACACATGAACAAAACTTAGAACTTGTTTCCATTTGATGAATGAACAGGTATTTATACATATCAGAGATCTTTTTGGAGTCGGTGGGGCAGTGACTTCTCCAGGAAGCTTTCCCATTTGTCAATGCATCCGTCGAATTCTAGAAACTACCTGTTGAATTCTCCAGAGATGGCCAGCTACTGCATTAATGGCAGTGGTTGGAATTATCATTGTTTTCCAAAACTCCCCCTTAATTCCAACCATATAACAAATATACAATACACTGTAAACATACTCTTAATTGTCATGCCTGCTGGTCTAAGTCTCAGCTAGGCTTACAATATAATCTTGATTTTCTACAACACATAACTTACTTCTACAAAACTCAAATTTTGCCTTCCCAAGAGGCTTAGTGAATATGTCAGCTACATTCTCATTTGTATTACAGTACATTAGAGAAATTTCTTTTCATTGGACCTTTTCTCTTACAAATTGATATTGTGTGTCTATATGCTTTGACCTTGCATGATATACATGATTGTTCCCGAGTTTGATGGTGCTTTGATTGTCACATCTGATAACTGTAGGTTCTTGTTGACCTTCACCAACATCTTCAAGTATACTTCTGAGCCATATAGCCTAACAGGTGGCACTACATAATGCTTTATATTCTACTTTAGTTGATGACAAGGAAATTGTTTCCTGTTTCTTACTGCTCCATGATATAGCTCCTGATCCTATGTTGAAGATGTATCTAGTGGTGGATTTCCTGTCATCTAGATTTCCTGCCCAGTCAAAATTAGAATGACTTGTCAATTCAACATTACAAGCATTAGTATATTCAATACCAAAATTGATAGTTCCCTTTAAATATTGAAGGACCCTTTTTGTAGCTATCCAATGGCTTTCATGAGGCTTAGCGATGAATTGACTAAGTATGCTTACTGCATAAGCAATGTCTGGTCTGGTGGTAGTGAGATAATTCAGACTTCCCACTAATTGTTGATACAATGTTCCATTCACCTCTTTTGTTCCATCATCACTTCTTAATTTGATATTTTGTTCCAATGGAGTACTCACTGATTTACATCCATACATATGAAATCTCTTTAGTACTTCATTTGTATATTTGCTTTGTGTGATTAAGGTTCTTCCATTATTTCTCCATACTTCAAGACCTAGACAATGATGCATCTCACCAAGATCCTTCATCTCGAATTCCTATGATAAATTCCTTTTTATATCTGTAATTAATTTATTAGCACTCGCTGTTATTATTAGATCATCAACATATATAGAAAGTAATACTATATCCCCATTTCTATCTGTTTTGACGTACAAGTTAGGATCATTTTCACTCCTTTTAAATCCTTGCTGAAAGAAGAATTTGTCAATTTTCTCATATGAATATCTAGGAGCCTGTTTCAGTCCATATAAGGCCTTTTTCAACTTGCATACAAGATGTTCTTGTCCGTTCTTTACAAATCCTTCTGGTTGAACAAGATAAATCTCTTCTTTTAAGTCACCATTTAGAAAAGTTGACTTTACATCTAATTGATGTAGCTTCCAATCATATTTAGTTGTCAATGCTATCATTATTCTGATTGTATTCAGTTTTGCAACCGGAGCAAAAGTATCTTCATAATCTATAACTTATTTTTGTGAATAACCTTTTGCAACCAATCTTGCTTTATACTTGTCTATGCTACCATCTGCATTAAATTTTGTCTTGTACAACCATTTTGATCCTATAGGGACTTTATTTTCAGGTAATTCTGTTAATTCCCAAGTTTCATTTTTCATTATAGAGTCATATTCTTCTTTCATAGCTTCCATCCATTCTTTATGATTTTTGGCTTGTTCATAATTTAAGGGCTCAAAAAATAGTCATTACTTGAGACATTAAAGCATAATCTTTATACCTAATGGGGGCTTGAATCTGTCGTGTTGACCTTCTTAGAGGCTTATTACTTTGTGGAGTACCTTCTCCTTTTCTTCTCTATGCAGTGCCTTCATCACTTCTTTATGGACTTTGATCCCTTGATGTGTCTTTTGGAATGTCCATGTGTTCTAGTTCTTGGGTTGATTCCACAACTTCTTCTTCTTCCTTAAAGTTTTCATATGACTGCCATGTATTATGTTCATCTTCTTTTACTTGTTTATCTACATGCTCAGGAAATATAACATCTCTACTTGCAAAGACCTTGTGAGTACTTGGATCATACATTTTATATGATTTTTGATCAGTGCAATATCCAATAAAAATACATTTGATGGCTTTGGTATCTAACTTTCTTTTATCCTCTTTAGGAATATGAGCAAAGGCCTTGCATCCAAATATCCTTAAATGAATAACTTTAGGTTTAAAACCATACAATGCTTCAAATGGTGTTTTGTGCTCAAGATACTTGGTAGGGCTTCTGTTTTTAAGATATATAGCTGTATTAATGGCTTCAGCCCAAAAATTATTAGCAAGTCCTTTACTTTTTATCATACTTCGAGCACATTCAACTAATTTTCTATTCTTTCTCTCAGCTACTCCATTTTGTTGAGGTGTATGTGGCACTGTAAATTGTTGCATAATTCCATTCTGTTTGCAATATTTGATAAAGACTCTTGAAGTGTATTCACCACCTTTATCTGATCAAAGAATTTTAATGTTCTTTCCTGTTTGCTTTTCAACCATACTGTTGAATTCTTTAAAGTATTCAAACACGTCACTTTTGTTTCTTATAAAGTACACCCAGGTGTATCTAGTGCTATCATCAATAAATATAAGGAAGTAATATGCTCCACCAAGTGACTTAGTTTGCATTGGACCACATACATCAATATGCACTAGTTCAAATATTTCACGTTTTCTTCTATTTTCATGTAGAGGAAATTCTTCCCTATGTTGTTTTCCTAGTGCACAACCTTCACATTCAAAGTGTTCTCCCTTAATAATTGGAGGACCTTCTACCATCAATTTATTTTGTAGTAACATTAGGTCATTATGATTTAAGTGTCCATACCTTTGATGCCAAAGTTCTATAGTTGACATGCCTGTTGATGCCCATTCTTCATTACATCCAACTTGTATAAGCCGCCAGCTCTTATTCCTTTTGCAACAAATTTGTAGTTGACCTGCACATCCTTTACGAGACAATGTGATTTCACAGATGCAACTTTTAAATGTTTATTTGTGATAGTAGAGACTGAAGTTAAGTTGTTCTTTAATCCAGGAACATACACCACATTTTGAATTTGTTTTTCTTGTCCATTAGGCATCATAACACTTATATTACCATATCCTTTAATTTCATGTGATCTATTATCTCATAAATAGATGTGTCCACCATTATTGATTTCATGATAAGTATCAAACCAATCTCTTTTGCATGACATATGGATTGATGCCCCAGAATCTATAAACCAAGCATTATCATCATTAGTCTTTGCTGATAAAGCAGAATTGGATACAAGCAATTTAAGCTTTCTAACATCTTGACTAATTGCTTCATCTCTATCAGCATAATTTCCTGAATGCTTTCTTTGTTTAAATTGATCAGACCTCCTTTTTATGCAATTCTTAGCAAAATGACTAGGTTTTCCATAGTAATAACACACATCATCTCTACTTGATTTGGCATTTGTCCTCGGTAAAGGGGTACCTTGAAATGATTTTACCTGTGGCTTTTTGCCTTTATTTTTCTCCCACTATTTTCCTTTGAAGGACTTCTTCCCTTTGGCCATCAATGCCAAATCTGAATTAGGAGATTTCTGTTTAATGCTTCTTCTCCGCTCTTCTTCCTGCATAAGTATACCTGCCAACTCATCAAAAGTAGGAGCCTTCTCTCTAGCTGAAAGACCAGTTATAAACATTTGATATTCATCAAGCATTCCACCTAATGTCACAGTGACCAAGTCTGTATTAGATACTGATTCACCAATGTCACCTAATTTATCCTTTAGATCTTTAATTCTAGAAACGAAATCACTAACACTTTCATTTTCTTCCATTTTAATTGAAAGAAGCTTACTTTTTGAATACAATATTCGGTTTGTAGTCTTCGTCTCATACAAATTTTTGAGAGTGTCCCATGTCTCGTTGGATGTTTTTCACTCTCCAATGTGTGGAATAATGTTGTCCTTAACCGTCATCAGCAAAAGCACCTTTGCTTTGTTTTCTCGTCGCTCCCAATCTTGAATTGCAGCATCTATGGCTTGAGTGGACACTGGCTTCACTTCAACTCCAGACACAATTGCCCATGTATTGTTGCCTTCCATCAAAGTCTACAACTTAAACTTCCAATTTGCATAATTTTCACCATCTAACTTGTTATATTCAAATAAATAAGATTTTGCCAATATATTAGCCATTGTTAATAAGCTTATAAATCCTTTTCCACCAAGATACAATTTTTTTCACAATTTCAATAATTAATTTCCTTAATAATAACAACCCTCTTTCCTTTTTCATTTTTTTTGGAACAAAAATTAAATAATCACAACACTTTCCCCAACACCGAGGTTTATACCAATAAAAAACAGTTAAAGTCGACTAAGCAAATCCAAGTCTTTTCCATTACTATTAACAAGACAGGTGTTATCCTCAAATCCTTTCAGTGAAGCAAGGCAGCCGCTGAGAAGCTTTCCAGCCACATATAAATACTACCAAAAAGCAACCCACGTCATAATCGACATTACAAATAGTCACATAAATAATATGTCACCGCCCTACTGGCAACTCATTACTACTAACTAGCTGCATACCATAGGAAGAGATGCTACATGCTACTGTTGATCCCAAACATAAATCATGAACACTTATATAACTAACGGTCACAGTACAATAAACCTATTCAGATCCACACAACCTATAATGCAAACATCAAAATATAAGCTATCTAGCGTGCTTTGTCTCTGATGTTATCAATGCCTATCTAGAGACACCGTCAATCCTTCTCCAGAGCAAACAACTCTTCTCGTGGTGCGCAGCGCCTATCTGGTCATTGCTCTACCCTTACTGCACCATATATTTCCTAGTAGCGATAAACAAAACATTCGGCTGCAAGCACAAAACAGCTAGCAAGCACAAAAGAAAACGGATTTCCCAACAACCAGTGAACAAAATGAACCAATTTTATGGCCAGCAAGCACAAAAAAAACCTTAGCAATATACTAGACACTTCAGGAAGTCTTGACTATACTTCCACAACCTTAGCTCCTGTGCACAACTCTCCTGAGCTCTGATACCAAATCAGAGATCATACATCAAAACACATGAACAGAACTTAGAACTTGTTTCCATTTGATGACTAAACATGTATTTATAAATATCAGAGATCTTTCTGGAGTTGGTGGGGTGGTGGCTTCTCCAGGAAGTTTTCCCATTTGTCAATGCATCCACCGAATTCTAGAAACTACCTGCTGAATTCTCTAGAGATGGCCAGCTATTGCATTAATGGTAGTGGTTGGAATTATCAGAGAGAAGAGACTCATAAACACAGCACATAGCTTAGAACTTCACAACATGCAACTTCATTCACTGATCAGGTATTTATATAGGACAGAGAAAGTTCTGGAGATTGATTGGGGCAGTGGCTTCTTCAGGGAAGTTGCCCATTGTCAATAAATTCTAAAACCTGCATTAAATCTCCTGTTGAATTTTGGACAGTGGGTAGTTGGAATTAGCTCCTTCCAACAGGAATTATCATTGTTTTCCAACAAGTGGAGGGGTATAACCGCGAGAGCTGCATGATGATCCAATGTTACACTAAACAAGTGACTTAAAATATTGGTATAACCGCGAGAGACGCAAGATGATCCAATGTTACACTATAACAAGTGACTTAAAATCTTGGGTTTTAAGGGTTGCGTATGGTGTTAACCAAATCTTTTGAATATTATCCGCAATCATTTTTTTGTTTTTGTTTTTTCTAATATAGTCGCTTCAACTTCCGCTGTACCACAACACATGGACACGTAAAAAATGCCTAGAAACATACACTTCCTGTAGCATCCTAGTTTTATAAAGGGTGGGGTCTCAAAATAAGATCGTCGCAGGAAAAGACGAATAAACTCGAGTTGTTGGTCTTTACTAAAATTGCATTCAATGCAAAACTAAATTGCATCCTTCGACGAAAACAAATTACAAATGACACCTTTGAAAAACCAAAAAGAAAGTCGAAAATAGCCACGTGGGCAGCGGTGGCTATGACAGTAATCGAATGGCCACACCTAAGTTATTGATTTTGGTAGGAGTTTACATGGATGATTGGGATTGAATCAAAATCGAAAAAATCTTGGTTACATACGAAATTTTAAATCCTAGTAAAACTACTATTATATTCCGAAGTTATGCCCATTCATGTCAATTTTATGGCCAAAAGAGGGCACGCAAGTAATCTTTTTAACAGGATTAGCTTACTTCGTGTCCTGGTTTACTGTAGTTCCAAAATTTTCCCCACCGCACACCATGAAAATGTTGGAAATTTCTGGTAATTTCAAACACAAAGAACAAAGAACAATGTTATGTTTTCTCCACGGGATCTTTAACACAGGGAAGCAAAAAATTTCTAAGTAGAGCAGAGTTTCTCAACCAAAATAAACTTGTATTCAGTAATCAAACAACCGCTGATACAAATATATTCTTCCCCTGCCTGAGGGATTTACACCAAGAACATTTCAACAAAAATTACTCTGTCTTTACAACATAGAGTAATACTCTGTTTCATGAAAATTAACACACTACTGTAAAATGAAACATTTCTTACATTTACTGCTGTCAATGCAATTCCTTCACATTTTACATTCAACAAAAAAAACTCCTTTACGCTGCTGCGTTTTTACATTTCATAAAAGAACATTGCATTTCAACACTATCTCTGCAATATATATTTACACTGCTGTGTAAATATTTCATCGTTCATATGTGCTGCTGCATATTTCAAATATGTCTTCTGTGAGAAAAATTAACCCTGCCCTTTTTTCTTTCTCTCGCACTGCTGTGTGTTTCATTGCTAATACAAAGTCAACAAAAACATTACTCTTTACATATTGCATATATTTTTAATAATAAAAAAATATGCCCATACCTTTCTTTTACTCATCCCATACTTCCCGTACATAATGAACTAAAGCCTTTTACCTATACTTACGACCATAGTAAATATTGATTAAATGCCTTACTAATAAAACCGACGGCCAAACCAAAATTTTACTCCACGCAAGTTCACATCATGCTGGTCCATTGATTTAATCGAACGGCTATCATTGATTCCCAGGGAGCCCCTTTTACACAAACTTTACGTTCTGGGGGATTGGAGGTTTTGAAACCGTACAGTTGACACGCGTCAACATGTCGCACTGATCAGAGCCCCCTCCAAAAATACCACGCAGCTTGAAAGGCAGTGCAGGGAAATCCATCGTGTTTTCTGAATTAAATGCGCGTAATTGGAAATTATAATTTCAACACTCCCCTTTAATTTCAAGTGTTGGGTTATCAGTCATACCCAGACATTTCCTCAAAAATTCAAAACTTTTCTGGTCCAATGGCTTGGTCAGTATGTCTGCAACCTGCTCCTGAGTCCTGCAATGTTGTAAAACAATTTCTCCATTGCTTACCAGTTCCCTGATGTAGTGAAACCTTGTGTCGATGTGTTTCGTTCTCTTATGAAACACATAATTCTTGGATTATGCAATAGCTGATCTATTGTCACAAAAAACCACTGTTCCTTTTCCCTGCTCTTGGCATAAGCTCCTTAACATCCTTCTCATCCAAACTGCTTGACATGCTGTTGTTTTAGCTGCCACATACTCTGCTTCTGCTGTAGACAATGCTACAATAGGCTGTTTCTTAGAAGCCCATGAAATAGCTCCTGAACCCATGTGAAAAACATAACCGGATGTGATTTTCCGATCATCTACACTTCCAACCATATCACTATCAGTGTATCCAATTAAATCTGAACATTTTGAGACAGTATATAAAATGCCAAATCTTTTAGTACTTTTGACATACCTCAGAATTCTTTTTGTTGCCTGCCAATGTGCTTCTTTTGGCCTCTCCATGAATCTGGAAATTAAACTAACAACAAACATTATATCTGGCCTAGTTGCAGTTAAATACATAAGACTGCCAACTATGCTCTTGTACAAACTAGGATCAAAATCCTTGCTGTTGTCCTCTTTGCTGATTTTTAATCCCATCACTGTGGGAGTGATTGCTGCCTTGCTGTCCTGCATGTTAAATCTTTCCAATACTTCATTAACATATTTTGCTTGTGAGATAAAAATCCCATTTTCATTTTGATCTACTTCTATTCCTAAGAAGTATCTCAGCAAACCCATGTCAGTCATTTCAAATTCTTCTTTCATGACTGTTTTGAAATTTTCAATGAGGTAGTCATAATTACCTATGAAGATAACATCATCAACATATAACACAACAATTAGAATTTTACCATCCTTTTCTTTGATGTAGAGGGTGGGTTCTCCCTCACATTTTTCAAATCCATTTTCTAGTAGATAGGAATCTATCCTATTGTACCATGCTCTTGGTGCTTGCTTCAGCCCATAAATAACTTTCTTCAATCTGCATACTTTGTGTTCTTGGCCTTTCTTCTCATAGCCTGGAGGTTGTTCAATGTAAACCTCTTCCATTAACACTCCATTTAGGAATGCTGACTTCACGTCCATTTGGTAAACTTTCCACTTGTTTTGTACTGCTATGGACAACACTGCTCTCACGGTTTCCATTCTTGCAACCGGTGTGAAAGTTTCCTCATAGTCTCTCCCATACTGCTGCTTATATCCTTTGACAACAAGACTTTCCTTGTGCCTTTCTATCTTGCCTTCAGCATTACTCTTGGTCTTGTAGACCCATTTAACTCCAATGACTTCTTTTCCTTTTGGTAGTTCAACGAAATCCCATGTCTTGTTTCTTTCTATGGCATTAATCTCCTCATTCATAGCTTCTACCCATTTCATATCGTTAATTGCATCTTTGAAATGAATAGGGTCATCAACATGACAATATAAAGCAAATAAAGAGTTCATACCTTCATCGTAAATGTCACTTAAAATTCTAAACTTCTTACCTCTTTCATTTGGTGTACAAGTGCTTGAAGAAGCACTTGAATTTCCTCCTTGTGGTGTGCTTGGAGAAGCACTTTAATTTCTCCTCAAGGGTGTCCCTTGCTGTTCTTGTGTTGGCGCTGCTGTTTGGGGATGTATTTCAGCCATCTCCTCATCATATTCATCATGAGACAAACAATTTTTAACATTCATTGTTTTCTCTATGCTTCCATCCCAAACTTCCTCCTCAATGAACTGAACATCTCTACTCACAAAAAACTTCTTGGTAGATGGGATATACAACCTGTAAGCTTTGGATTCCTCACTATATCTAATGAAAATACATTTCTCCCCTTTTCTGTCCAACTTCTTCCTTAACTGATCTGGAATGTGTACATAAGCCACACAACCAAAAACTTTCATGTGGGTGACTCCTTGCTTTCTCCCACTCCATGCTTCTTCCGGCACTTTGTTCATCACTGCTTTTGTAGGACACCTATTCAAAATATATACTGCACAGTGTGCAGCTTCAACCCAATAATGATTTGGCAAATGCTTTGCCTTTAGCATACTCCTCGCCATATCCATGATGGTCCTGTTCTTCCTCTCGGCAACTCCATTTTGCTGCGGGGTGTACCTAGCTGTAAACTGCTTATGAATTCCATTTTCTCTACAAAACCGTAGAAATTCCTTGGAGATATACTCACCTCGTCTATCAGTTCTCAGAACTTTGATATGCAACCCGCTTTGGTTTTCCACAAGTGCTTTGAAATTTCGAAATTTTTCAAACACTTCACTTTTGTTCTTCAGGAAATAAACCCAAGTCTTTTTGGTGAAATCATCAATGAATGTTAGAAAATATTGGCAGCCTGCTAGTGATGGAGTTTGCATTGGTCCACATAAATCTGAGTGGACAATTTCTAAGGGTGCTTTTGCCCTGATGCTTTTCCCTTATGGAAAACCTTCTCTATGTTGTTTCCCCAAGATACAACCTTCACAAATGTTGTCCGGTTTCTCTATCAATGGTAATCCTCTTACCATTCCTTTTCTACTCAACACGTTAAGACCTCCAAAGTTGAGATGTCTAAATCTCAAGTGCCACAACCAATTTTCATCCTTTGGTACGCTTTGGAAAGCCTCTTGTGTCACTGCTGCTATTACTTCTTTATTTTTCAAATCTGCCCTTATTCTGAGAGGGAACATCCTGTTCCTCATCATCTTCACTTCAGCAATACATCGTTTGCTGGGTGCTCTATCCATGATGGTGCATACATCATTCTCAAAGAAAACATTGTACCTCTTTTGAACAAGATGTCCAATACTTAAGAGGTTACATCTCATTCTAGGAACATAATAGACATCTGCTATGGTTTTCTTTTCACCTTTCTTTGTAAATATTTCTACTTCTCCTTTTCCCATAACAGAAATTTTACTATCAGTCCCAAGTGTGACTTGTGACTTCACACTCTGATCTAAAGCAGAAAATAGGGCTATGTTTCCTGTCATATGGTTACTACAACCAGAGTCTAGAAACCATATATCATCACTGTTTGTTTCAGCCATATTACAAGATAAAAGCACATTATCTTGGCTGATATTTTCTCTAGTGATATTTGCACTAGATCTATTATTCATAACATGTTGTTTCTTCCTACATTCATTTGCACAATGCCCATATTTTTTACAATAATAACATTTGACATTGGATTTTTCATACTTTTTTCCTTGAGCATGATGTTGTCCACTTTGTTGGTTGCTGCCTTGACCTTGGTTCTGATTTGGATTGCTGCCTCTTCCTTGAGTATTTGCTGGACTGTTCCTTCCACCTTTGTTTTGGCTTCTGCCTCTTCCTCTCTTGTTTCCTCTGCCTTGACCTCTTCCTCTTCCAAAGGACATCTGGGTCTTGAAGGCTTGCTCTAGAGATGAGTTTTCATGTCTACTCAACCTCTACTCATGTGTTATCAGTGATGCATGAAGTTCATCAACTGAAATGTTTGAGAGATCCTTTGTCTCTTCTATGGTGGAGATAATCACATCAAACTTTGAGGGTAGGACCCTCAATAGTTTCTCCACAATCCTCCTTTCTTCAAGAATTTCTCCATGAGTCCTTATCTGTGTGACCAGACCAATCACATGTGTGAAGAATGAGTCAATATTGTCTGACTCCTTCATGCAAAGATTCTCAAAATCTCTCCTCAGCAACTGCAGTTTTGTTGTCTTCACTTTCTCCATGCCTTGATAGGCTGTCTTGAGGGTTTGCCATGCTTCTTTAAATGTCTTGGCTATTGCTATCCTTGGAAACACACTCTCATGCACTGCTTGATACAAAAATACGAGGGCTTTTGAGTCCTTCTTCCTATAGCTCTTCAACAGATCTTTCTTTGCCTGTGTCAAGTTATTAAACTCTTCCTCATCTGCTAGTTCTTCAAATCCATCTTCAACTAATTCCCATAAATATTGTGAGGGAAACAAGGCTCTCATGGTTATTGCCCAATATTCATAGTTTTTCCCATTAAACTGTGGGAGCTGAGTATTAAAGATACCCATGCTAATTTTGGTGTTGGAGCCAACCATTCTTGCAATACTTGATTGTGTATTAGAAATAACTGATTGTCTTCAATAGCAACACAAAAAAAACTTTGAGAAATACCTTGGATTCTTTTGCCTGAGACTTCACTCTGCTGGAGAAGCTGTTGCAGCAAAAAAACTCCTTCCTTCAGCTTCTTTGACACCTTCAAAGAGCCTGGATCTGCTATGATACTATGTTGGAAATTTCTGGTAATTTCAAACACAAAAGAACAGAGAACAATGCTCTGTTTTCTCCACAGGATCTTTAACACAGGGAAGCAAAAAATTTCTAAGCAGAGCAGAGTTTCTCAACCAAAATAAACTTGTATTCATTAATCAAACAACAGCTGATACAAATATATTCTTCCTCTGCCTGAGGGATTACACCAAGAACATTTCAACAAAAATTACTCTGTCTCTGCAACAGAGAGTAATACTCTGTTTCATGAAAATTAACACACTGCTGTAAAATGAAACATTTCTTACATTTACTGTTGTAAATGTAATTCCTTCACATTTTACATTCAACAAAAAAAACTCCTTTACACTGCTACGTTTTTACATTTCATAAAAAAGACATTGCATTTCAACACTATCTCTGCAATATATATTTACACTACTATGTAAATATTTCATCATTCATATGCGCTGCTGCATATTTGAAATATGTCTTCATTGAGAAAAATTAACCTTGCCCTTTTTTTTTTTTTCTCTCGCACTGCTGTGTGTTTCATTGCTAATACAAAATCAACATAAACATTACTCTTTACATATTGCATATATTTTTAACAATAAAAAAATATGCCCATACCTTTCTTTTACTCATCCCATACTTCCCGTACATAATGAACTAAAACCTTTTACCTATATTTACGACCATAGTAAATATTCATTAAATGCCTTACTAATAACACTCGCGGTCAAACCAAAATTTTACTCCGCACAAGTTCACATCATGTTGGTCCATTGATTTAATCGAATGGCTATCATTGATTCCCTGTGAGCCCCTTTTACATGAACTTTACGTTCCGGTGGCTTGGCGATTTTGAAACCGTACAGTGGATACGCGTCAACAGGTCGCACTGATCGGAGTCCCCTCCAAAAATACCACGCAGATTGAAAGGTGGTGCAGGGAAATCCATCGTGGTTTTCTGAATTAAATGCGCACAGTTGGAAATTATAATTTCAACAAAAAAGACTATAATCTTATCTGAACTTCATCCATGTTTCATACGCTACTACAGGTGGTTCATGTTTGTGGGTTGCTACTACCTTGTCTATATATATAGCGTGTGTCTCGCCTGCGTTATTCATTGATAAAAACTGAGCAAGCTCATTTGCAACTGATTGCGCTGTGTTGGAGTAGTGTTTAACTTGCTTTCTAGTCTTAGGAATGGGGGGGAAGAACGATAACAGTTTCGGTTTCAATTGCAGTGACTGTATCTTTAGGATTAATGGTTTATCTTCAAGGTAAGGCCAAGGTGTTACTCTCTCGAATCTACTTTATTTTATTATTTTATTAGAATTACACAAATAAGAGACGACTAAATATGTGTTTTCTTTGCCAACTGGAGGAGTTGGAGCTACGAAATTTGTGATCCAAAATAAGTGTTCGTTCACTGTGTGGGCCGCGGGAATTCCCGTTGGTGGCGGTCAAGCGCTGGGGCATGGCCAATCATGGAGTGTTGATGTGCCCGTAGGAACAAGCGTAGGCAATTTTGGGAACGAACGGGCTGCTCTTTCGATGACTCTGGTGAAGGCAGCTGCGACACTGGTGACTGCGGTGGCTTGCTCAGCTGTTAAGCCGCTGGACGACCTCCTGCAATGCTGGCTGAATATACTCTGAATGGGGCCAAAAATCGCGATACATATGACATCCATCTCGTTGATGGATTTAATGTCCCTCTCTCCATAACTCCCTCGGACAGTAGCTGCCCAACAGTTGACTATAGCAGCAACATAACTTCGAGCTACCCTACAGAATTGAAAGTGGTCAATGGGTGCGACAGTGCTTGTGCTGCTCTTAATACTCCTCAACACTGCTACACAGGAAACTACGCCAACAACTGCCCTCTTACCAAGTATTCCAAGTTCTTCAAGGGGCAGTGCCCACAGGCTTATAGCTATGCCAAAGACGATATTACTAGCCCCTCCACTTGCTCTTTTGGTACTAACTACAACATCGCCTTTTGCGCCTAATACCATCCTAGCTGTTAGATAAACATATTTATTCTCTGTAGTACCATATTTCATAGTAATAAGGATACGCTAGTACCATACAACGACTCCTATGCAATTGAAAGGGCGTGGAATTCAATTGAGATTGAATGATTACGAGCCTTCGCTGGGATTCAATTGAGATTGAATCCCCTATACACTCTGTCATCATATTCAAAATCATAATAATACCGCTGCATTCACATACATGCATGTTTCACGCAGTATATCGATGGTGATACAGTTGAGATTGATTGATGTTAAGACGCCCATAATTGATTACGATGTTGGAATTAATCTTCTGTTATGGAATTCATATTATCTTCCGAGCTGTTTTCACACAGATGCAAGTTCCAGGCAGCGTCGCAATCGATCATATCAGAATGTTATTAGATGTTAAAGTTCATTAACATTTTGGAGTTAAACTTTTGTTAAGTTTTATTAATAAAGAGGCCATGGTTATTAAATTTTATTTCACTCCATTTAATTTATTATAGAAAATTTTAATTGGTAAATAGTTATAATATATTGGATTAATATCACATTTTAATGTTAATTAATTTTGAAATTGATTTTAGCATTTTATTTGTGTATATTTATAAAAATATTCTAAAATATTTCATTTAGATTATTAAATTTTTATTTATTTAATAATTACTGGTGATTAACTTAAAATTATAGAAATTTATTCCAAAATAAATATATAAATTAGGCATCATTTTTAATAATCATCAAAATAAATATATAAATTAGGCATCGTTTTTAATAATCATAAAAATAAATATATAAATTAAGCATCATTTTTAATAATCATCAAAATAAATATATAAATTAGGCATCATTTATAATAATCATCAAAATAGTTACTGACATAATTATTTTGGAAATTGATTTTAGCATTTAATTTGACCATAGTTGATGATAGTTGATCTATGTATATCAATTGAGTTTGTAAATATAATTAATCTCGGTTGCCCTTCATTGACCATATTCTACCATTCTAATTATAAATATCTTGATTAATGACTATAATTGTTCATAAATGACCATTATATTTTTAAAATATTATTTACAAAAATATTATTATTAATAATATATATATTTATAATAATAATATTATTATCAATAATTTTAATATCAACATTAATACTAATATCTAATATTATTGTATTATATTACATATTATAATATGTTTTTAATAACACAATATATTAAATGTTAGTAATAATAATAAAATTAATATTATATAAAATTTAATATATATTTTTATTGCATTAATAATGTAATATTGTTATTGTTATAATTAATATTATTAATAATATATATATTTATAATAATAATATTATTATCAATAATTTTAATATCAACATTAATACTAATATCTAATATTATTGTATTATATTACATATTATAATATGTTTTTAATAACACAATATATTAAATGTCAGTAATAATAATAAAATTAATATTATGTAAAATTTAATATATATTTTTATTGCATTAATAATGTAATATTGTTATGGTTATAATTAATGTAATAAAATATTAATACAACATTATTATGATTACTCATGTTATTATTTTAATATAAAATTAAAATACTATAAAATTAACGTACTGCTAAAGAAAAGTAAGAGAATTTAATATTATTATAATTGTAATAAAACTTATATTATTTTACGTCGACGTCTCTCGGAAAAACTCTTTTTTCTCCGGAAAAACACTCCCCTTCGTCTTAGCTTTTTCTGAATTTAATATTATTATAAATCTAATAAAATTTAATATTATTTTACGTCGACGTCTCTCGGAAACACTCTTTTTTCTCCGGAAAAAAAACTCCCCTTGGTCTTAGCTTTTTGTCACGATCTTCAGTATAAAAATATAGAAATAAAAAAAAAATTGATAAAAGGAGGGTCTACACACCATCCCCTCACTTTCACTAGGTAATATAACCCTTAATTTTCATATCTTTACACTCACCTATATATGAATGTGCTCACCGGTTCATAAGTTAATAGGTATTTACATATATTATAATAACCTTGATCAGGTCTATGAAACGCGATCTTACACCATTTAATGTTTCGGGTATATATAACTTAATGCATGAAATGGTTATGTTATCATATTCGGCTTGGCGTTAATGTTATATGCCAGGTGGTGTGGGCGTGACAGCCCAACTCACCCTCTCTCGGATCAGCTGGCTTCAAATCACGTGATAGCATGTGACCTGCACAGTGTTGACCCACACTGGGTTTCGCGCCTAGACCTCCCGCCTAAATCAACGATGGAGATCTCCCCTTCTCATCGAACGGTTCTGGTTATACTAGGGTTTGGTAAGCGATATTTATTCGCCGGGTTCATCGGGCTGGGTCATTTGCAACACATTGCTGCAGCCGGGCTCTCACACCTCCTCCACCGATTCTCTGCAACTACCCGATGCCCATCTCGCTGCTCAGGTAAGGTTACTTCTGAGGTCAATATGTGTTCATTTTACAGTCAACTCAGTTGCTTGTTAATTTATTTGTCACCTCAACTTCTAACTGTGGTCGAATACTTGTCATGAGGGTTTGTACAGGCCCTCCACAGTTTCCTCCGACCATGTGCAGAAGGATTGGGCGATTTGGCGGAACTTACAGGTATGTCTGACTGACTTTTATGGTTATTAGCTGTTTGAGTTCAGTATGCGTTGACCCCAGGCTGAGACAGGGTTTATGGTTGTTTACCTGTCTCAGGATCGAACAATTTATTTCAACCTTGGTTACGCTTGCCGGATAGTCTTCGTGCTGGCCTATCTGGCGTGAACCCTTAGGGTTTAGATAGGTGTTATTTAAGGCTTTCACACCATCTACTGTATCTCTGTACATTTGTTTTGGCATGGTTCTCCAGCTTTAAATGTCTCCGGATGATTATTTTGTGAAGCTCTCATGAGCTATTACTATATATCAGTTTTCTTCATTCCGTGGTTTACCACCGTCTTATATGCCGAACTCCTCACGGCTATGACATTATGTTGCAGCTTTTCTCTAATGAATATTTGCTTCTGTTACTCAAATCCGTTCATAATTCTAAGTGTTTGTTCTGTTATGGCATAGCCAGTTCGTATGGAAAGATTGATGTTCTGGTTGTTCAACAGTATTCTCTTAACCCTGTTTACCCAGTAAATTTAGGGAACTTTAAGGGTTTACTTGATGCGCACCGTTACAGTTGATTTCAAGGATTCCATATGTAGTTTATGCAGTTCAATTTCCATTTCAAATGTCTTAAGGCGAACCGAGGTAGCCCTGCGCTCGGTATATGAACGTAGCGCCTACCTCTTTCGCAACAGTTTCACATTGGCTTTGAAAGTCGGTTACTGTATATTCAATGTACAGGTTGCATGTTGATATAGCTAACTTATAATGTATTTGTTTATTTCCTGTCTGTATTTGTTTCTTTCCTGTCGCGCTACACTTAGCTACTACCAGATCCTTTATATGAGAGTATAACCCTACTCGGGTCTGGTAATACAACGACTTGTCATAAACCCTCATTTGGGTCTAGTTCCAGCAACTCGGCACACTTCGCACTATTATCTGTATACTACTATGCGTTATTGTTTACATGTGGACGTTTCATTATATAGTATCACTTCCGTATAATGTTCATGTTTATTCAACACTGTTATGCCATGCCATTTGGCATATATACATATACATGTATACAGCACATGGTTTTGACCATTATATATGTTTATAACACTTTGTTTCGGCTTATATATATACAGAATTTCGTTTTGGTCTCTTATATATACAGCATCTCACTCGGTCTTTTATGTATACAGCATTTTATTTCGGTCTTCTATATATACAGCATTTCATTATTTTGGTTTATATAACGACAGTGCTAAATGCAAGCACCTGTTCTCTGCAAGTTATCTGTATAAGTAACAAGGTTTCCTACCGAGCAATACTAGATCTTGCCTTGATTCCATTACTTCTGTTTTCTAATTTATCTCACTGATATTTGTACCGTTCCCTATCTCTTCAACAGCTCTAGAAACTACCTCTGTTCTGAGCGTATTATGATTGTTCCTCCTTAAGTTATTAATATAGGGTTCAGAGGTGACCACCCTTTCATATTATCATATACAAACGTTTCCAGAACTGTAAATATTAAGCAAGTTGACATGATATAGTAACTAAAGGCAGTAAGCAACTAAGACAGTAAAACAAGTTCTGTGTCCTGTCTATCTTCTTCTGTACCTGTTCCTCATCTATTAACTCGATCAGAAAAAACATACCTGGCTGTTCTCGCTATCGATGTCCTTACTGTCAGCAGTCACCTGCAAAGTTTTTTGCTCTTAACCTCCCAACCTTGAGATCCACTGCACTGGATTCTCCCCCCGAGCCGTCTTGCAGGCCTGCAGCCCTCAACAAGACTCATGCACCTCTGTGCTGGGTCATCTGATCACAACCAGACTTAACCCACTTTTTCCACTCTGCTCTCTCTCTCTGGAATCTTTCCTCTGCCTGTTCCTCAACAGCCCAGAGGTTTTCCTCCCAGGACTTTTCCTTGGGTGAGAGGCAGTTGCTTTTCAGTTTCATAACTGATTTATTTTCTTTTAATAGAAAATCCTCCTTTTGGAGGCTGCCAGCATTTCATCAATACACATGTGCAAAATAGTCTATTATATTCACTTTCAAAATTAACAATGTCTTTTAATAATAACAAATTACCACTCATATTGTTTTCACCACAGTAATTATCTAAAATTACAAGTTACCGGGGTCATTACATCTTCCCCCCCTGGGATTGGACATCGTCCCGATGTCCATTTTCGTTAAATAAATTCGGGTAGGCCTTTCTGAAAGGTTCCTCATCTTCCCACGTAGCCTCCTCAGGGCCATAGTGCTGCCACAGCACCTTAATTTGGATAATAACCCGTTTCCGCAGCCGCACTTCTCTCCGGTCGAGAATGCTCTGTGGTTCGACCAGGACCTCGCCTTCCGGTTCGACCTGCAGACAACTAGTACATAATCAATTTCCTATTGACTATAGCTACATAATCGAAACAACCGGATCAATTCTTACCCATACGTCTTGCCATTGAATAACATGTTTAGGGTCATACACATATTTCTTTAGGACAGAAACATGGAACACATTGTGAATCTTAATATGACTGGGCAAAGCAAGTTGGTAGGCCACAGGCCCCACTCTAGCTAAAATCTGAAACGGTCCAAAGTATCGAGGAGCCAGCTTGGCGCACCCACTCCACTGCAGTGTGCTCCTTCTGGTTTGAATCCTTACAAACACATGGTCACCAACATTGTACTCTGTGAATCTTCTTTTCCTGTCTGCGAAACTTTTCTGTCTATCTTGTGCAGCCTTTAAATTTGCTCGCACTCTCTTCACCATATCTTCCATGTCTTTTAGCATTTCCGGACCCAAACTCAGCTTATCTTCCAGTCCACCCCAACTTGAGGGTGTGTGGCACTTTCGCCCATACAGGACCTCAAAGGGACTTAGCTGGGTTGAGGTATGATACTCATTATTGTAGGCAAATTCAACCAGATGCAAATACTCTTCCCATTGACTAGGTTTTAGCATCACATTTGCCCTCAACATGTCTTCTAATACCTGATTGACTCTCTCAGTTTGACCATCGGTCTGTGGGTGATAAGCCGTGCTAAAATTTAACCGAGTGCCCAACTCGGCAAACAATGTTCTCCAAAAAGTGGAAGTGAATTTCACATCACGGTCTGATATGATCACCTTTGGCATTCCATGCAAACGGAACACATTTTGCATAAAGAGATGCGCGATTTGTACCGCCTTGTAAGTGGACTGCACAGGTATGAAGTGCGCTGCTTTACTCAATTTATCAACCACGACCATAATAGAATCATTGCCTTCTTTGTCCGTGGTAACCCGGTTACAAAATCCATGGAAATGGTTTCCCATTTCCATTCCGGAATCGGTAAAGGCTGCAACAGTCCCGCTGGGTGTTGATGTTCAGCCTTAATTTGCTGGCATTCCAAACACCTTGCCAGGTATTCCACTACCTGCTTCTTCATTCCTGGCCGGTAATACTCTTTCTTGAGTGCCGTGACCATCTTTTGATACCCTGGGTGGCCAGTGTAGTGGCTGATGTGGAACTCATCTAGAATCAGCTTCTTAAGGTCATTTGAGTCAGGTACATACATTTTCTTATTAAAATACAACAATCCAGCATTATCTAATGTGTACCCTTGCTGTAACTTTCCATCATCAGATTGCTGTACCTACTGTTTTAAATGCTGATATTCAGAATCGTTACTGGCTGCTGTCTTTATTTGTTCAACGAGCGAACTCCGCCACCTGCTGGCTGAAAGTTCACATAAGCAATGAACCTTTCGACTTAAGGCATCTGCCACCCGATTTTCTTTGCCCTTTAAATGCTTTATTTCAAAGTCAAACCCACTTAGAAAATCTGCCCAACGGCCTTGCCTCGCATTCAAGGTAGGTTGGCTGAAATAATGCGTCAAACTATGATGATCTGTTAACAACAGAAATTTCTTCCCGAGAAGGTAATGTCGCCACATCTTTAGTGCGTGAATTACAGCAGTTAACTCTAAATCATAGGCAGAGTATCTCTGCTCATGCTCTTTTAGTTTCCTTGATTCATAGGCTATTACTTTTCCTTCCTGCATTAGTACTCCACCCACGCCCTCCTTGCTTGCATCGGTGCACACCACGTAATCCTTATTAGGATCAGCGATCCTCAGGATGGGTGCAGTGGTGAGGAGGTGCTTCAAGCGGTCAAAACTCTGTTGACACTCTGCTGTCCATCTAAATATCTTTCCTTTCTTTTGCAATGAGGTGATAGGATAGGCTATCCTAGAAAAGCCTTCCACAAACCTCCGGTAATAGCCAGCTAACCCCATAAAGGATCTGATATCAGCAACGTCTTTGGGTATAGGCCATTCCATGACAGATTTTATCTTCTCGGGGTCAACTGCAATTCCCTCTTTAGTAATCACGTGGCCCAAATACTGAATTTCCTCTTTGAAGAAATCGCATTTGCTAAACTTGGCATATAGCTGATGCTCCCGAAGAGTTTGTAACACCAATCTAAGGTGCTCCTCATGTTCCTGTTGGGAACGGGAATATATCAATATGTCGTCAATGAATATCAGTACAAACTTGTCCAAAAATCTGTGAAACACGCTATTCATCATGCACATAAAAGTAGCAGGTGCATTGGTCAAACCAAAAGGTAGCACTACAAATTCGTAGTGCCCATAGCGTGTCTGGAAAGCAGTTTTGGCAATGTCCTCATCCTTAATCCTGATCTGATGATAACCAGATCGCAGATCAATTTTGGAAAACACTTTTGCCCCTTTCACTTGATCAAAGAGTTCATCTATTCTGGGTAAAGGGTACTTGTTTTTGACCGTGAGCTTATTCAGCTGCCGGTAATCTATGCACATGCGAAGGGTCACATCCTTCTTCTTCACGAACAATACTGGAGCTCCCCAAGGTGACACGCTGGGTCGAATGTACTGTTTCTCCAACAGTTCTTGGAGCTGCATTTTCAACTCCGTTAACTCTGGTATGCTCATCCGGTACGGTGCCCGCGATACTGGTGCTGCCCCTGGTATTAACTCTATAGTGAAGTCTATGTCCCTTCTTGGAGGTAAACCCGGTACCTCCTCAGGAAATACATCTGTAAATTCCTGCACCACTACAATATCGTCTAATGCAGACATCTTATCTTTCTGGTTCGCATAGCCAACTTGTATGGCATAGATCTAACATTTCTTTCTAATACATTTAGCTAACTGAGTGGCAGTGATAGGTCGAATCTGAACAGGATGTTTAATTCCCTGCAATTCCTGCTGCTGCCCCAAATCATCTTTGTAGTATATGGTCTTGGTTTTGCAATTCACCAACGACCAGTGCTTTTCCAGCCAATCCATACCAATAAGAATATCATAAGAGCCTAACGGAAGTACATTCAGGTCTGCCGTTATGGGTTGTCCAGCTATACTGAAAGAACAGTTATTAACTTTAGCTAAAACCCGCCTTTTGGCTCCCGTAGCTAACTGGACCAACCATGGGTTTTTAAACTTTTCTGGTGGTAGCTTACAGTGTTCCACTACTTTTGGACTAACATAACTTAAAGTAGCTCCTGGATCAATAAGTACAGCTACAGAAAGGTTTGAAATCTTACCTTCGAATTCCACCATGGAAGGTTGGTATTCCGCCTGCCGGTCCTCCAATGCTGCATTGATCCTTGGTACGCTGCGCGCCACATCCCCAACAGTTGAGGCTTCATGGACTTGGGATATTTGATCAGTTCTTTTCCGCTGTGGACAATTTCTAGCGTAGTGCGGTCCTTCACACACCCAGCACTGAACTGGAGGTCTGGTTCCCTCAACTTCCGATTTAGCAGGTGGTTCGCTGATCCTGCTCTCGCTTGGCTTAGCCCGGAAGGTATTCTTGTTTGTGCTTCTGTTAAACTGCCCCTTTCCAACTCCTTTACCACCATTTCCACGGCTGCCTTTGTTGTTTCCAGCACTTCTGCTACCTTTTCTTTCATTCCATTTCTTGTTTGGAATTTCTCCCTTTTGTTTGTTCTGCTGGTAACAAATTCTAGCCTTCCGGATTGCCTCATCCATAGTTCGGGGATTGTCAAACTCAATCCGTTCCCTTATATAAGCTGGTAGGCTACTCACGAACCTCTGCACCTTGGCCTTCTCCTCTTTTATGTATGGTACATAACGAAGCAGAGAAGTGAAGCGATTTATGAATTCGTCCATGGACTGCTGTCCTAGCCGTAAGTCATGGAATTCTCGCGCCTTCTCATCATAAAAGCGCTCAGTTAAGTACCTCTCCTTGAAATATTTCTGAAATTTTTCCCAGGTTATGCTTTGCTCACTTACTCCCTTCACAATTTTAATCTCTTCCCACCACAAGGTGGCTTTGCCTTGCAACTGAAAAATAGCCAGCCGCGCCTTCAGGTTTTGATCATATTCATAAAGTTGGAAATATTTATTAATATTAATCAACCAGGCTTCTGCTGCTTCTTCCGGCTCTCCATCGAAAAGTGGAGGTTTGATTTTTCGAAATTCTCCCTGTAATTCCATTTTCTGACGTTTGGGGGTTTGCTGCTCTTGCACATTATCAGAATGGTCTTCCTGTTCTTCTGAAAGCTCAGGTGCGTAATTCCGTTCCTCAGTGCCCCTTTGCTGTTCTGCACTAGGGCTAGCTAAGGGTGGATTTTGTTTATCTGACAAGCTTTTCAGTATTCTTTCCTGTTCCATTGTTAATCGCGCGTTGTCTTCTCGTAGACGTGCCATCTCACCTTTCAGCTCCTGAACAGTTTCCAATATCGCCAGATTGGTACTGCGTGTCTCAGCACCAAGCTGTACCCACAGCCCTGCATTTTCTTGAGGGATGCCGCCAGCTTCCGGCACTTCCTCCATCTTACTATTAACTGTTAGCAGGTAACTGTCTCTGTATGGTTCTCCTGATTGGTACACAAGAAAGTCAATTAGCTGCATTGTCTTTGTATATATTTTATAAGATACTCTTTGCTGTTCCAGAGGCCACAGTTTTGAAACCTCTGCTCTGATACCACATTGTCACGATCTTCAGTATAAAAATATAGAAATAAAAAAAAAATTGATAAAAGGAGGGTCCACACATCATCCCCTCACTTTCACTAGGTAATATAACCCTTAATTTTCATATCTTTACACTCACCTATATATGAATGTGCTCACCGGTTCATAAGTTAATAGGTATTTACATATATTATAATAACCTTGATCAGGTCTATGAAACGCGATCTTACACCATTTAATGTTTCGGGTATATATAACTTAATGCATGAAATGGTTATGTTATCATATTCGGCTTGGCGTTAATGTTATATGCCAGGTGGTGTGGGCGTGACAGCCCAACTCACCCTCTCTCGGACCAGCTGGCTTCAAATCACGTGATAGCATGTGACCTGCACAGTGTTGACCCACACTGGGTTTCGCACCTAGACCTTCCGCCTAAATCAACGATGGAGATCTCCCCTTCTCATCGAACGGTTCTGGTTATACTAGGGTTTGGCAAGCGATATTTATTCGCCGGGTTCATCGGGCTGGGTCATTTGCAACACATTGCTGCAGCCGGGCTCTCACACCTCCTCCACCGATTCTCTGCAACTACCCGATGCCCATCTCGCTGCTCAGGAAAGGTTACTTCTGAGGTCAATATGTGTACATTTTACAGTCAACTCAGTTGCTTGTTAATTTATTTGTCACCTCAACTTCTAACTGTGGCCGAATACTTGTCATGAGGGTTTGTACAGGCCCTCCACAGTTTCCTCTGACCATGTGCAGAAGGATTGACCGATTTGGCGGAACTTACAGGTATGTCTGACTGACTTTTATGGTTATTAGCTGTTTGAGTTCAGTATGCGTTGACCCCAGGCTGAGACATGGTTTATGGTTGTTTACCTGTCTCAGGATCGAACAGTTTATTTCAACCTTGGTTACGCTTGCCGGATAGTCTTCGTGCTGGCCTATCTGGCGTGAACCCTTAGGGTTTAGATAGGTGTTATTTAAGGCTTTCACGCCATCTACTGTATCTCTGTACATTTGTTTTGGCATGGTTCTCCAGCTTTAAATGTCTCCGGATGATTATTTTTGTGAAGCTCTCATGAGCTATTACTATATATCAGTTTTCTTCATTTCGTGGTTTACCACCGTCTTATATGCCGGACTCCTCACGGCTATGACATTATGTTGCAGCTTTTCTCTAATGAATATTTTCTTCTGTTACTCAAATCCGTTCATAATTCTAAGTGTTTGTTCTGCTATGGCATAGCCAGTTCGTATGGAAAGATTGATGTTCTGGTTGTTCAACAGTATTCTCTTAACCCTGTTTACCCAGTAAATTTAGGGAACTTTAAGGGTTTACTTGATGCGCACCGTTACAGTTGATTTCAAGGATTCCATATGTAGTTTATGCAGTTCAATTTCCATTTCAAATGTCTTAAGGCGAACCGAGGTAGCCCTGCGCTCGGTATATGAACGTAGCGCCTACCTCTTTCGCAACAGTTTCACATTGGCTTTGAAAGTCGGTTACTGTATATTCAATGTACAGGTTGCATGTTGATATAGCTAACTTATAATGTATTTGTTTCTTTCCTGTCTGTATTTGTTTCTTTCCTGTCGCGCTACACTTAGCTACTACCAGATCCTTTATATGAGAGTATAACCCTACTCGGGTCTGGTAATACAACGACTTGTCATAAACCCTCATTTGGGTCTAGTTCCAGCAACTTGGCACACTTCGCACTATTATCTGTATACTACTATGCGTTATTGTTTACATGTGGACGTTTCATTATATAGTATCACTTCCGTATAATGTTCATGTTTATTCAACACTGTTATGCCATGCCATTTGGCATATATACATATACATGTATACAGCACATGGTTTCGACCATTATATATGTTTATAACACTTTGTTTCGGCTTATATATATACAGAATTTCGTTTTGGTCTCTTATATATACAGCATCTCGCTCGGTCTTTTATGTATACAGCATTTTATTTCGGTCTTCTATATATACAGCATTTCATTATTTTGGTTTATATAACGACAGTGCTACATGCAAGCACCTGTTCTGTGCAAGTTATCTGTATAAGTAACAAGGTTTCCTACCGAGCAATACTAGATCTTGCCTTGATTCCATTACTTCTGTTTTCTAATTTATCTCACTGATATTTGTACCGTTCCCTATCTCTTCAACAGCTCTAGAAACTACCTCTGTTCTGAGCGTATTATGATTGTTCCTCCTTAAGTTATTAATATAGGGTTCAGAGGTGACCACCCTTTCATATTATCATATACAAACGTTTCCAGAACTGTAAATATTAAGCAAGTTGACATGATATAGTAACTAAAGGCAGTAAGCAACTAAGACAGTAAAACAAGTTCTGTGTCCTGTCTATCTTCTTCTGTACTTGTTCCTCATCTATTAACTCGATCAGAAAAAACATACCTGGCTGTTCCCGCTATCGATGTCCTTACTGTCAGCAGTCACCTGCAAAGTTTTTTGCTCTTAACCTCCCAACCTTGAGATCCACTGCACTGGATTCTCCCCCCGAGCCGTCTTGCAGGCCTGCAGCCCTCAACAAGACTCATGCACCTCTGTGCTGGGTCATCTGATCACAACCAGACTTAACCCACTTTTTCCACTCTGCTCTCTCTCTCTGGAATCTTTCCTCTGCCTGTTCCTCAACAGCCCAGAGGTTTTCCTCCCAGGACTTTTCCTTGGGTGAGAGGCAGTTGCTTTTCAGTTTCATAACTGATTTATTTTCTTTTAATAGAAAATCCTCCTTTTGGAGGCTGCCAGCATTTCATCAATACACATGTGCAAAATAGTCTATTATATTCACTTTCAAAATTAACAATGTCTTTTAATAATAACAAATTACCACTCATATTGTTTTCACCACAGTAATTATCTAAAATTACAAGTTACCGTGGTCATTACACTTTTTCTCTGGGGAAAAATTCCCGAGTCTTAGATGGCTTCACTGGGCTCCGTCTGATTTGATGTGAGAGGATTGATATGTTTTCCACCTTTAGATTCAAATTGTAATAATGACTTTTCGTTTTGATTGGTTTCAAGATTCTTTTTAGTATTATTGTGATCTATCTTCAATCTGGTAAAACTAAGGTAAAAAAATAAAACGCACTCCTAAATTTTTTTGAGAGAAACGAATGCCAAAAAAGCCTCTTCCGCCACGACCATGCCATTGAGTTACTAAAGGTTAAATTGATTTAATGTGCGTTCTTTGTGAAAATGAATAGAATAAAAGAGTTTTATCCATCGTTTAATGACCATCTAACTAATTTTGATTCCAAATACTGTAATATTTATATACTCATAGAATATTTGCAGTGTAAAATCATGGGTTTAATCGCACTGAGTAGGATAAGGGGAAAGAAGAGTACGTGACTTGAACAGTGATCTATGTCCGGATAAAACTGGTATTGTTGCGAGATAAGGGATTACACTTGAAATATACTTGAAGTGAAAAAAATGAAATATTGCTTTACTATTTTCATATATGAGTAAAATCTAATTTTTTTAGTAGCAGAATATTAAAAATACTAGTCCCATTGTTAGCTCAGTTAGTTAAAAACCTTGCCTCGCCATCGGAGATCACATGATGGATTGTGCCCTAAGCCCTTGGGGTTAGGTCTTGCCAGTGGGCCGAGGGACGATTAGCCCAGAGTTTTCCGTGGACATAACGACCACTCATTGACCATTGTGATGACCCCAGAGAATGTAAATATTTGAATTTTACTGTGGTAAAAGAAAAAATTAAGTATGACATTGGAAGACTGTTTTAAAACTTTAATAGTATTTTTTTATTTTGTGTATTAAAAATATATATTAAAAAATACTTCTTGAAACGCTAGCAACTTCTGAAAGGGAGTTGGAAAAGAAAATAAGTTGTGGAAACTGCACTCAAACTACCTTTCCTAACTGGAAAGGCTTCCAGGGAAAAAGGGAAGGGAGAGGCAAAAATATGCGCTCGAAGGACACGCAGAGAAAAGGAAAAAGAAAAAGAAATGGGTTAAGTCTCGTAAGGACCAAATAACTAGGCACAAGTTGCATGCATCTTGTTGAGGGCTATGGGCCTGCAAGATAGCTCGGGGGGGATTTCGGTCCTGGCGATGAATCTCATGGTTGGGTGGTCAAGAGAAAACAAAGGATACAGGTGAACTTCTATAGCGCATCTACAAACCCAGGCGGACCAGGTAAGTAAAAGCTTTTGGTGAAATTATTCTCAATAGTGAATATATTTCCATGATATTATTTGTCAACGAAAAAAATTACAGTAGCCAAAAACACAGTAGAACAACAGTGAAGTTATTTAAGAATACACAATCTTCTTATCATTATTATGCATGCTGTGATGCTATCTGTTTAAAACCAAATATTACAGAGGTGTCAGTAAATGACTGTTAAGAAAGGCCTGGTTCTGTTACAGTTCTTGGTACTTAAAAATTCAGAGATCAAACATCACTGTATAGTGTACTAGTGTGTTATTATATACATATAAAAGAAGACAAATAAGCAAGTTTCGATGAAGATAAGTCTGTTAACCGTAGCAGAGGGTAAGGTAGCGGGTCCTGAGCCGGTGTTTACCCAGAACTGGTAGAAAACCCTTCGGGTCTGATAACCCTATCGGCCGTAGAATGGATGCTCATTAAATAAGAGATCGTGAGACCATACGAATTCTGACTATGTATGGGAATATTCCCGGAAAGAGCAAACAGTAGAGTAGTTATATAACATAAACAAAAAAATAAACATACAGCTAGACAGAGGTAAACAGGAAGACGGTGAAGGGATGAGCAACCCTGAGTTTCAGTTGTATGTATAACAAAAGGAGGAAGTTCGAAAATGCAATGTACCAAACTTTAACTGTAACATCATATAATTCATCACGGAGCTGCAAACTGTATGTTACCTCCATAATCACAGTAGCAAAAAAATGCGACAACAGTATTGTGAATCTACTATTAGAAGACGACTGAACAACTACTTCTTACGATAATCATAACCATTATATCATAACCATTACATCTCAAGCAGTAAGGAACTCTAGAAGTTCGAAGAAAACATTAAGTCGTAAACAGAACATAAATGCCTACGTTTACGAAAACAATGGCAGTTCTGCCATAATAAAGTAGGAACAACATAGAGCTAGAGAATATAAGTGTTTGTAATGATATTATATACACAATGAATTGTAGAAAGTCGAACTTGCAAAGTTCCGGAGCCAAGGCTCTCAAGAGCAAAGATTAACCTGTTAAATAAACTTTCCTGAAGAACCCAAATTTTTTTTACACATACAGAGCTAAGTATCAATTTCCAAGGAGTTGCGAACCCGAAATAAACGATATCATACACTGAGAAAAACCAGAGAGGTCTCATAAGTCCTCGGCCCTGTACCAAGCTAGTAGTCATTCACTACTTCGGTTCTTTACATTATTACAAATAGATAAATGATATATGAGACACAAGAAAGGAAAATGAAGTAACTTAAACTAATGGGGATTGCTGTGGGCACCTCCCGTTTCGACAAAAAACTGACTATTTCACCATAACCCAAACGGGGTAGGTTGAAGGCAACAAAGCCTGTGAGTATAATAAACCACGTTAGCCTCTAAGACAAACCCCAAGGACCCTGTCCTGGGTACTCCTGCAAATTATTGGAATCTGAAAGCAAGCAAAAAAACAGGTATGTATAAACCCTGTAGCAGCAACTGTCAAGCACGAAAAACCCCAAACCCTCACCCAAAAATCATTCGGGCCTAGTTACCTACCTGGTGAGCGGCGTGGTAGGCCAGGTTACTGAGGACCTGCCATTCTTCATATCAGAAAATTCCATGACTGTAGCGTCCTCCTTCACACAAACAAAAAAACATGAAATCCATTAACATTCATAAATTCATCGGTGTGACCTGTAAGGAGGAGAGTATTCATAATAATAGTGAACAACGAAAATGTCTGCGTGTGAATGCCATCACCTGCATAGGCAAACCCCAGAGAATGGTTGATTAGCTCCTGATCAGCGGACAGAGTCTCGGAGGAAGAGATAACAGGAGAATCTCCTGTGCGCAGAGAGGCAAGCCAAAACCTGGAAGTGGTGCCAGGACCAAATGAGTCGAATGAGGACTCGGAACGACTTATCATGAACCCTAAAACCCTTTGGCAAGCCTCCACCCTCGGATCCAGATCTGATGATCCACACTGTCGAAATAGAGCGGGAACCAAAAGCATAGAGAACGAGGGTATGGGGTCCTGCCCGATCACATGGCCGAGCAGAAAAAGTAGACGGAGTAGGCCAAGTGTTTTGTATAGTAATAAACAGCTGACCCTTAAATTTAATGCAGCTCAACAACCCAAACGCCGAAATATGACTCCGGTTACTGTGTAATACATCCAGCACATTCAACCGGAAAGGTTACATCCGGTCGCCAAGTAATACATCCAGCGCATACAATAAAAAAGGTAACATCTGAATAAATTTAAGTTGTGGAATGATGTAGTGCCGAGTAGGCAAGATGATGTGGCGGTGTGTGTGTGGGTTAAATAAGGATATGGTAAAGATAATATTTTTTTTTTTTTGTTATGTCTATGATGGGATCGTGACAAATTGGTATCAGAGCAGAGGAACAATACTGTGACCTCTGGGACAACACGGAAAGAAATTTAAACAAAATTTGGAAGAAAATAAACAAGCATTGTACAGTTACCATCTTATAATATTTGTAAGAAAGACAACTAATATTGCTAACTTCTCTTCTGGTTCCATTTCTTAGGTTGAGACAAAAGAAAAACAACAACGAGACAATAGATAGTTATAGTGAGTATGTAGATAACTGGCAGCGCTTCGCACAGATCGATAGCAGGTCAGGAACCTGCAATAAACCCTGGGGATAACCCAGAGCTGTGGGTACAGCTTGGCGAGGAGACACGTAGCACGAACCTTGCAATATTAGAGACGGTACAGGAACTAAAGAATGAGATGGCACGATTACGAGAGGATAATGCACGACTGACGGTGGAGCAAGAAAGAATTTTAAAGAGTTTGTCTGACAGGCAGAACCCACCACTAGCTAATCCCAGTGCAGAACAGCAGAGGATGTCAGAAGAGCGAAACTATCAAACAGAGCCTGAAAAATCAGAAGAGGGGGAGGACCATTCTGACAATGCATCTGAACAACAGACTTCAAAACGTCAAAGGGTGGAACTACAGGGAGAATTTCGAAAGATTAAACCCCCACACTTTGATGGGGAGCAGGAGGAAGCGGCTGAAGCATGGCTAATTAACATGAACAAATATTTTCAGCTGTATGAATATGACCACAACCTGAAGGCATGACTGGCCATCTTTCAGTTACAAGGGAAAGCAACCCTGTGGTGGGAAGAAGTTAAGATCGTCAAGGGGGTAAGCGAACGGACCATAATGTGGGAGAAATTTCAGAAGTACTTCAAAGAAAGATATCTGATGGAGCGCTTCTATGACGAAAAGGCAAGGGAATTCCATGACTTGCGGTTGGGACAACAGACTATGGACGAGTTTATCAACCGTTTCACCTCCCTACTTCGCTATGTGCCCTACATTAAAGAAGAAAAAGCCAAGGTGCAAAGATTTGTCAGTAGTTTACCCTTATATATACGAGAAATGATTGAGTTTGACAATCCTAGAATGATGGATGAAGCTATCCGCAAAGCCAGAATCTTCTACCAGCAGAATAAACAGAAAGGAGATGCTCCAAATAAAACATGGAATGAAAAAAGGGGTAATAAAACAGTTGGGAACAGTAAAGGAAGTCGCAGCTGTGGAGGTAAGGGAATTAGTAAGGGGCAGAACAGCAGAACTGTACAAAGAGGTTCATTCAGATCCAAGCCAATCAGTGAATCCAGAGTGAGCGAATAGTCTACCAGATTGGAGGGTGAAGGAGTAGCCAGACCCCCAGTTCAATGCTGGGGTTGTGGAGGACCACACTACGTCAAAAATTGTCCGCAGCGGAAGGGAACTGAACAGATATCGCAAATCCATGAGGTATCGACCGTCGGTGATGTGGCACGTAGTGTGCCAAGGATTAACGCAGCCCTAAACGATCGTCAGGCGGAATACCAGCCGACCATGGTGGAGTTTCAAGGTAAAATTTCAGACCTTTCTATAGCTGTTCTAATTCATCCAGGAGCTACTTTAAGTTATATTAGCCCAAAGATAGTAGAACATTGTAAGCTACAACCTGAAAAATTCAAGAATCCATGGTTGGTACAGTTAGCTACGGGGGCCAAGAGACGAGTGTTGGCAAAAATTAATAACTGCCCTTTAACAATAGCGGGACAGCCAGTAGTAGCAGATTTAAATGTGCTCCCTCTTGGTTCATATGATGTTCTGATTGGGATGGACTGGCTAGAAAAGCACTGGTCACTAGTGAACTGCAAGACGAAAACCATTTATTACAAAGATGACTTTGGAGAGAAGCAGGAGATGCAAGGGATTAAGCGACCAGTGCAGGTCCGGCCAATCACTGCATCCCAGCTAGCTAAATGTATCAGAAAAGGATGTCAAATTTATTCCATTCAGGTAGGCTATGCAGATTCAAAAGATAAAACAACCACGCTAGATAACATCCATGTAATATAAGAATTTGTGGCTGTATTTCCAGAGGAGATACCCGGGCTGCCACCTAAAAGGGATATAGACTTTACCATCGAATTGACACCAGGGGCAGCACCAGTATCGTGGGCACCTTATAGAATGAGTGTACATGAGTTAACAGAATTAAAAATGCAACTACAAGATCTGTTAGACAAAAATTATATTCACCCCAGTGTATCTCCGTGGGGAGCCCCAGTGTTATTTGTCAAGAAAAAAGACAGGACTCTTCGAATGTGTATAGACTATCGTCAGCTAAACAAGCTCACAATCAAAAATAAATATCCTTTACCTTGAATCGATGAACTTTTCGATCAAGTGAAGGGTGCAACAGTGTTCTCTAAGATCGATTTGTGATCAGGTTACCACCATATTAAGATTAAGGAGGAAGACATCGCTAAAACAACTTTCAGAACACGGTATGGGCACTATGAGTTTGTAGTGCTACCTTTCGGGTTAACCAATGCCCCCGCCACTTTTATGTGTTTAATGAACAATGTGTTTCATCAATTTTTGGATAAATTTGTGCTGATATTCATCGATGATATTCTGATATACTCTCGTTCTAGGGAGGAGCACGAGGAGCATCTCAGGTTAGTGCTACAAACCCTCCGAGAACACCAGCTGTATGCTAAGTTCAGCAAGTGCGATTTCTTCAAAGAGGAAATACAATATTTAGGCCATATAATCACAAAAGAGGGGATCACAGTGGACCCTGAAAAGATAAGGACCATAATGGAATGGCCCGTACCAAAGGATGTGGCAGACATCAGGTCCTTTATGGGATTAGCCGGTTATTACAGACGATTCGTGGAAGGTTTTTCAAGGGTAGCGTACCCTATCACCTCCTTACAGAAAAAAGGAAGGGCATTCAAATGGACTTCAGAGTGTCAGCGAAGCTTTGAGCAACTTAAGCATTTGCTCACCACAGCACCCATCTTGAGTATAGTTGATCCTAATAAGGACTACGTGGTATGTACTGATGCAAGTAAGGAGGGTGTGGGAGGTGTGTTGACGCAAGAAGGAAGAGTGATCGCTTACGAATCAAGAAAGCTAAAGGAGCATGAGTAGAAATATTCTGCTTACGATTTAGAGTTAGCAGCCGTCATACATGCATTGAAGATGTGGCGGCATTATCTCATGGGGAGGAAATTTCTGTTACTAACAGACCACCACAGTCTGACAAATTACTTCAGCCAGCCTACCTTAAATGTGAGACAAGCACGCTAGGCAGATTTCTTAAGCGGATTTGATTTTGATATTAAGCACCTGAAAGGGAAGGAAAACCGCGTAGCCGACGCGTTAAGTCGGAAGGTGCAATGTTTGTATGAAATTTCTTCCAGTAAATGGAAGCATCCCTTGAAAGAGATGATAAAAACAACAGCAGATCAAGATGTTGAATACCAACAAATAAAAGAGCAGGTACAACAATTTTCCAGCGAGAAAAATCAGCAGGGATATGAATTAGATGATGCTAGAATGTTGCATTATAAAAAGAGGTTGTACGTACCTAGTAAAAATAGTCTTAAAAATCTGATTTTGGATGAGTTTCACATTAGCCACTATGTGAGACATCCAGGGTAAAAAAAAATGATCACCGCACTTCGAAAAGAATACCATTAGCCAGGGATGAAAAAAAATGTAGCTGAATATTTAGCGCAGTGTTTGGAATGTCAACAAATCAAAACAGAGCATGTGCACCCAGCGGGGTTATTACAACCCTTACCCATTCCGAAATGGAAATAGGAAACTATTCCTATGGATTTCATAAAAGGGTTGCCTCGGACAAAGAAGAACAATGATTCTATTATGGTGGTGGTAGACAAACTGAGTAAGGCAGCACACTTTATACTCGTGCAATCCACCTACAAGGCTGTGCAAATTGCCCACATTTTCATGCAGAATGTGTTTAAAATGCATGGACTTCCGAAGACAATAATATCTGACCGTGATGTAAAATTCACGTCAACCTTTTGGAGGGCATTGTTTACAGAACTGGGAACACAACTGAATTTCAGCACAACTTATCATCCGCAGACCGATGGTCAAACAGAGCGAGTGAACCAGGTGGTAGAGGACATGTTAAGAGCATACGTAATGCAGAAACCAACACAGTGGGAGGAATATTTACACCTGGTTGAATTCGCATATAATAATGGGTATCACACGTCAGTACAAATGAGCCCCTTTGAGGTCTTGTACGGGCGGAAATGCCGTACACCCTCAAGCTGGGGTGGACCTGAGGACAAATTAAGATTGGGCCCGGAGATGCTCAAGGAAATGGAGGATATGGTGAAAAGAGTGCGCACTAATTTAAAGGCTGCTCAGGATAGACAAAAGAGCTTTGCTGATTGGAAAAGAAGGTTCAAAGAATACCAAGTCGGTGGCCATGTTTATGTGAGGATCCAAGCCAAGACGAGTACCCTGCAATGGAGTGGTTGTGCCAAGTTGGCACTCCGTTATTTTGGACCTTTCCAAGTCTTGGCAAGAGTTGGGCCGGTAGCTTACCAACTCGCCCTACCAAGCCACATTAGAATCCACAATGTCTTCCATGTTTTTGTACTAAAAAAATACATTTACGACCCTAAACATGTGATCAAATAGCAGGACATACGGGTAAGGACTGATTCCGGTTGATCTAATTAAAAAATTATTTTAGAAGGAAAATTATTGGTAATGTTGCTGATTGCAGGTCGAACCAGAAGGAGAGGTTCTGGTCGAGCCGCTGAGCATCCTCGACGGGAGAGAATTACAGCTGCGGAAGCGAGCTATTACCCAAGTTGAAGTGCAGTGGCAGCACTATGGGCCTGATGAGGCTACTTGGGAAGATGAAGAGCTCATAAAAAAAGCTTACCAGGAATTGTTTGTGAACATCAGACATCGAGACGATGTCCAATCTCAGGAGGGGGAGATGTGATGACCCCAGAGAATGTAAATATTTGAATTTTACTGTGGTAAAAGACAAAATTA
Organism: Pinus tabuliformis; assembly: GCA_031772625.1. Taxonomy (NCBI): domain Eukaryota; kingdom Viridiplantae; phylum Streptophyta; class Pinopsida; order Pinales; family Pinaceae; genus Pinus; species Pinus tabuliformis. The sequence continues at coordinate 27,486,874 of CM062807.1, forward strand.
AGTATGACATTGGAAGACTGTTTTAAAACTTTAATAGTATTTTTTTAATTTTGTGTCTTAAAAATATATATTAAAAAATACTTCTTGAAATGATGGCAACTTCTGAAAGGGATTTGGAAAAGAAAATCAGTTGTGGAAACTGCACTCAAACTACCTTCCCTAACTGGAAAGGCTTCCAGGGAAAAAGGGAAGGGAGAGGCAAAAATCTGTGCTGGAAGGACAGGCAGAGAAAAGGAAAAAGAAAAAGAAATTGGTTAAGTCTGGTAAGGACCAGATAACCAAGCACAAGTTGCATGCATCTTGTTGAGGGTTGTGGGCCTGCAAGATAGCTCAGGGGGAGATTTCAGTCCTGGCGACGGGTCTCATGGTTGGGTGGTCAAGAGAAAACAAAGGATATAGGTGAACTTCTGTAGCGCACCTACAAACCTAGACGGACCAGGTAAGTAAAAGCTTCTGGTGAAATTATTCTCAATAGTGAATATATTTCCATGATATTATTTGTCAACGAAAAAAATTACAGTAGCCAAAAACCCAGTAGAGTAACAGTGAAATTATTTAAGAATACACAATCTTCTTATCGTTATTATGCATGCTGTGATTCTATCTGTTTAAAACCAAATATTACAGAGGTGCCAGTAAATGAATGTTAAGAAAGGCCTAGTTCTGTTACAGTTCTTGGTACTTAAAAATTCAGAGATCAAACATCACTGTATAGTGTACTAGTGTGTTATTATATACATATAAAAGAAGATGAATAAGCAAGTTTCGATGAAGATAAGTCTGTTAACCATAACAGAGGGTAAGGTAGCGGGTCCTGAGCCGGTGTTTACCCAGAACTGGTAGAAAACCCTTCGGGTCTGATAACCCTATTGGCCTAGAATGGATGCTCATTAAATAAGAGATCGTGAGACCATACGAATTCTGACTATGTATGGGAATATTCCCGGAAAGAGCAAACAGTAGAGTAGTTATATAACATAAACAAAAAAATAAACATACAGCTAGACAGAGGTAAACAGGAAGACGGTGAAGGGATGAGCAACCCTGAGTTTTAGTTGTATGTATAACAAAAGGAGGAAGTTCGGAAATGCAATGTACCAAACTTTAACTGTAACATCATATAATTCATCACAGAGCTGCAAACTGTAAGTTACCTCCATAATCACAGTAGCAAAAAAATGCGACAACAATATTGTGAATTTACTATTAGAGGACAACTGAACAACTACTTCTTACGATAATCATAACCATTACATCTCAAGCAGTAAGGAACTCTAGAAGTTCGAGAAACATTAAATCGTAAACAGAACAGAAATGCCTACGTTTACGAAAACAATGGCAGTTCCGCCATAATAAAGTAGGAACAACATAGAGCTATGAGAATATAAGTGACTGTAATGATATTATATACACAATGATTTGCAGAAAGTCGAACTCGCAAAGTTCCGGAGCCAAGGCTCTCAAGAGCAAAGATTAACCTGTTAAATAAACTTTCCTGAAGAACCCAAAAACAAATTTACATATACATAGCTAAGTATCAATTTCCAAGGAGTTGCGAACCCGAAATAAACGATATCATACACTGAGAAAAACCAGATAGGTATCATAAGTCCTCGGCCCTGTACCAAGCTAGTAGTCATTCACTACTTCAGTTTTTTACATTATTACAAATAGATAAATGATATATGAGACACAGGAAAGGAAAATGAAGTAACATAAACTACTGGGGACTACCTTGGGCACCTCCCGTTTCGACAAAAAACTGACTATTTCACCATAACCCAAATGGGGTAGGTTGAAGGCAACAAAGCCTGAGAGTTTAATAAACCACGTTAGTCTCTGAGACAAACCCCAAGGACCCTGTCCTGGGTACTCTTGCAAATTATTGGAATCTGAAAGCAAGCAAAAAAACAAGTATGTATAAACCTTGTAGCAGCAACTGTCAAGCACGAAAAACCCCAAACCCTCACCCAAAAATCATTCGTGCATGGTTGCCTACCTGGTGAGCAGCGTGGTAGGCCAGGTTGATGAGGACCTACCGTTCTTCATATCAGAAAATTCCATGACTGTAGCATCCTCCTTCACAGAAACAAAAAAACATGAAATCCATTAACATTCATAAATTCATCGGTGTGACCTGTAAGGAGGAGAGTATTCATAATAATAGTAAACAACGAAAATGTCTGCGTGTGAATGCCATCACCTGCATAGTCAAACCCCGGAGAATGGTTGATTAGCTCCTGATTAGCGGATAGAGTCTCGGAGGAAGAGATAACGAGAGAATCCCCTGTGCGCAGAGAAGCAAGCCAAAACCTGGAAGCGGCGCCAGGACCAAATGAGTCGAATGAGGACTCGGAATGACTTATCATGAACCCCAGAACCTTCTGGCAAGCCTCCACCCTTGGATCCAGATCTGATGATCCGCACCGTCGAAATAGAGCGGGAACCAAAAGCGCAGAGAACGAGGGTACGGGGCCCTGCTCGATCACATGGCCGAGCAAAAAAAGCAGACGGAGTAGGCCAAGTGTTTTGTATAGTAATAAACAGCTGACCCTTAAATTTAATGCAACTCAACAACCCAAACGCCGGAATATGACTCCGGTTACTATGTAATACATCTAGCACATTCAACCGGAAAGGTTACATCCGGTCGCCAAGTAATACATCCAGCGCATACAATCAAAAAGGTAACATTTGAATAAATTTAAGTTGTGGAATGATGTAGTGCCGAGTAGGCAAGATGATGTGGTGGTGTGTGTGGGGGTTAAATAAGGATATGGTAAAGATAATATATTTTTTTTTTATGTCTATGATGGGATCGTGACAACCATGGTGTTCGTAAACCACACTTAAAAAAAAAAAAAAAAACTCTCTAGTTGGATTTTTTTTAAATTTTAAAATATCAACCTTTATGATTAATAATATAATTATTTTGTTGCTTCTCTTTTAGATTTTGGAGCTTTAAAATTTTATGTTTAATAATTTATTGTGTAGTTAATAATTTGCTTTATTTTTATAAATGAATGATCTGGAATATGTTGAGGAATAGAAGAACTTTCATTAATCAGTTTATATTTGTGCACTCTATTCATTCCATGTAAAATCATGATCTGGAATATGTTGAGGAGTAGAAGAACTTTCATTAATCAGTTTATATTTGTGCACTCTATTCATTCCATGTAAAATCTAGGGCTCCTCATAGTTAAAAGCTTATGCATAATAGTTACAGGTCAAATGTCAAAAGGTTATCTATCACATCGTTTTATAAATGAATGATCTAAAAAGTATTTGTGAATTCAAACATTTTAATTAATCCGTTTATATTATTTGTGCAATTATCCAGTTATTTGTGTTAATTCCCTGTAATTATGTACCATAAATCAAGGAGGTTTTTGCATAATAGAGATTTGCCCAAACCAATGCCAAAAAAGCCTCTGTCAAAAGAGATTTGTTTTTTTGGAACTGTTTTGCAATAGATTTGTTTTTTTTTGGGAATTGTTTTGCTAATATCTATAGCTATTAGCCAGGGGTTGTAGCATCTTTGTGTGTTGCTTGTGAGTTTCAGAAAAATAAATATACATACAAATGTGTGCTCGCTCGCGCCATATATTTCCTGCTGGCTGAACACTAAAAGTTTTTGCTGAACGCCAGAAGTTTTTGCTTGCTGGTACAGAGTCTTCTGCCACGGCCATGCCATCAAATTACTGAAGGTTTAATTAATTTAATGTGCATTCTTTTCGAAAATGAATAGATGAATAGAGTATAAGGGATACTGTTCATAGAATATTTGAACAGTAAAATCGTGGGTTTAATCGAACTCACTAGGGCAACGCAGGGGAAAGAGGAGTACGTGACTGAAAAGTGATCTATGTCCGGATATACACAGATATACTTTACCAAAAAAAAAAAATTGGCCTACTATTTTCATATATGGGTAAAACTTTATTCTTCTATTTTTTTTTCTTCTTATTAGCAGAATATTAAAAATACAGATAAAATGTCTTGCTAGGATTTTTTTTCCTACATCTGAGGAATCTTATTTTTTTAATTTTGGAATCTTAAAATTTATGATTAATAATATAACTATTTTGTTGGTTCTTTTCTTAGATTTTGGAGCTTTAAAATTTTATGTTTAATATTTTATTTGTGTAGTTAATAATTTGCTATGATTTGGAATATGTTGAAGAATGAAATAACTTTCATTAATCATTTTATTTTGTGCAGTGCTCATTCTCTGTAAAATCCAAGACTCTTCATAGTTAAAAGCTTCTCCATAATGGTTACAAGCCAAATGTCAGAAGGTTATCTGCCACACCCTTTTATAAATGAATGATCTAAAAAATATTTGTGAATTGGAAAATTTTAGTTAATTCTTTGTAATTAACCCGGGCTGCCCATAGATCAAGGTTTTTGCATAATAGCTACATGCTTAAGTTATTTATTAAATCATATCGTTTATATATATATATATATATATAAATTATAATATGTTTTAATCTCTTGAATATTAATTTAAGTTAGAATTAAAATCTATCCTTTCCCTATTAGTTTGACTAAAATTAATGTTTTTAATTAATTCTTATTTACTCTCCCATTGTGATACTAAAATCACTTATAATATAATCAATATTAGTATTATATATTAATTTTATATTTAATTTATGTCTGGTTATATATAAAATGAAGTTGCTTTTTTTTCTTTCTCGTGAGTTCATATAATTAATTAATTTTTTCAGAAATAATTGTATAAATTTATTTTATTTATCATGTTAATGTTGGTCGGAGAGAAAAATTGTTTTAATATAAATTAATATTTTTAAAATGAAGAAGGCAAACAGAATTAAAATGATAGAGCTTTGTTAAGAAAGTTCATTTATTTATTTTCAGAAATAATTGTATAAATTTATTTTATTTATCATGTTAATGTTGGTCGGAGAGAAAAATTGTTTAATATAAGTTAAATTTTTTAAAATGAAGAAGTCAAACAGAACTAAAATGATAGAGCTTTGTTAAGAAAGTAGGTAAAATAGTGGAAAAATATTTAATATTTGATAGAGAGCTTTGTTAAGAAAGTAGGTAAAACAGTGGAAAAATGATGTTTATTATCTTTTAATATTAATGAGGTCTGTTTTTAATAAATAAAATAAAGTGAATTAAAATTTTTAAATAGTATTTTTATATTTAATTATAATGGAAATAATAGTACTAAAATTATTATATTTTTTTTTATAGAAAAAGTGGAAGAGTGGTTGGATTATGAAACTATGAAAAGTTATTCTTATATTATTAAGAGTAGGAGTTATTGTGCATCCTCAATCTCTTCTATGTAACAATTTTTTCAAATTTTCTTATTATAAAGTGTTGTTGAGTTAGTTTAACAATTGTCCTAATTTTGACAATATTCATTTTGTTTATTAAGATCAAGTTATCATAACAATAGTTTTGATGATTAAATTAAGATTTATAAAATTTAAATATAGTATTTAACATATTTTTATTTGTAATTCTATTTTCATTTTAAATGATATTTTTATTTTTATTTTTATTATTTGTAATTTTATTGTTTTGTTTTATAGTCCAAGAACTAAGTCAAGCCTCAAAATATGTGTTAAGTTTATGGTGGCTACTCTTCATACTATAAGTAATAATAAGAAGCCTACACTTTCTCATCTTGAGCACTTTGTACTTGTATATTCCAAAAATTGAAACATGAATTTATATTCTATGGATGTACATCTAGTTTCAATGAATAGAATGGTGCGATGGATGTTTTGTTTTCTTAATAATATCCCTAAAAAACAATACCTTCAAGAATGATCTCTTGTTTATGCATGGTATTTTTAAAATGGGACTAGGTTGGATTTTGTCCTTTATCTTGTTTAGTGCAATTAAACCTTGATATCAAATCATATATTCTTTTGGTGTCAATCTCCAACTTGCCAAATGTAGATTCCATTTACATGGGGTCAAACAAAATGGCTATATATTCTCATTTCAAAGGATTGTATTGTCCATAATATGTTCTTCTAGAAGAACAGTTTCTCTATTTAAGTACTCATGTTGATCTTGAGAGAGAGCAACTACCCCGTATTAGTGACAATCTATCTCTGGGTATTCAATACCATACTCTTAAATATCACCATATCCAAGAAAGTAAGATTCATGTGTATTATTCTTATCTTATTGAACCCTTTCATGATGAAATATTTATGATACATTATTTCCTTAATTTTGATTATATTCAATCTCTTTCATCTCCTCCTTGAGGAAGAAAACTTATTCCCAAAGTCTCCTCACATCATGCTTAAAAATATGTCATATTTTAGTAGGAAAATCAAATTTTGCAAGTTCCCAAGTGAGAGATTTCTCCTATGATACCATTGTGTATTCCCACCATGAGTATGGAGGTATTATATTCAATATGAATAGGGATCCATTCCAAGGTTAGAATCATTGTGTAATAATTAGTTAATTCTCTATATAATACTAAGATAATATACCAAAGTGATAATGGAAGTTGAATTCCCCTTTCCCTTATAATGCCATATGATCATTGTCATATCTTAAAGATAAAACATTTTCCAACAAATATGCCACTTGAGGTGTTGTCTGTCCATCTTTCCATGGGTAGGAGTAATGAGTTTTAAAGACACCCATAAGAGGTCTCAAAGATCCTGTTACCTTATCTAGGTCAACTAAAATTCCTCTAACCAAGGGGAAAGTTTATTGGTGTTTTCAAAGCTTCTTCCCCACCATCACTTAACAATAGGTTAACCTTCTTTACAATTAATGTTATTCCACTTCAAGGATATTTTCCTCATAAATATTCGAGTACATTTTGAAAATGATCGCAATCAGTTACAAAAATGTTTAATTACCTATTCTTTTTGTAAAATCTGATTCACAACATAATATGTAGCTCACGGGTTTGAATTTGATAGTGAAATACAATAATCATTTTTACTCAATCATTTAAATTAAATATTAATAAAATAATAATATTTAAAAATTAATAAACTAATAATATGTAATATTCAAAAATAATATTACAAATTAATGAAATAATTAATACTAAATTTTAGGAAAAAATTATATCAATAATATTCAAATATATTAATAAATTATAAAAAATAATATTTATAAACAAGTTGAATCGAATTTCAATTAAACTATCAATAGAATTTAATGGCTTACTATCATTAATAAACAAAATACATAGTAAAACATGAATAATAATTTCAATGAATTCATTAGATATTTTATCAATATAAAATTTATTTTAAAACAATGTTTTTAACATAATTACATTCTAGAAATTTGTAAAAGAAGAGGGAAAACAAATAACATAATAAAAATATAAAAGTGATAAATCCTTTAAACAGAAAAAACATTTATATACAAAACTGATAAATCCTTTATTATGAATGTAAAGGATATGTAACAAGCGGTGTGTTATTTTCTATATTTATTTTTCAATATTGTTTCGACACTTGAGTTGTTAGTTGTTAGGGAATGTTGCCAAGGACAACAAGAAAAGTAGAATTATCTCGTGCCACATCCATCTTGTCCTGAAAAATGATGGCGAATTAAACAAGTTGGAAAATGTTACCATTGCATATGGAGGTGTGGTTCCAAACATCCACCATGTTCTCCTTCCAAAGAAAACCACGAAGAAGGGCAAGGCTAAGGAATCTTCTAAAATCTAAATTCACATTTTTCTTTTTCCATAATTGTTAAGCCAAAGTGTTTGAAGTAAATGAATTAAATCCTATTGGGTGGGAGACACCACACTTCATAAATTTTAAGGATGAAATAGTGTTCTAAATTTTATCCAATAATGTTTAATGTTTACTGCCAAGGACAACAAGAAAAGTAGAATTATCCCATGCCACATCCTTGTCATGAAAAATGATGACAAATTAAGCAAGTTGTTGGCAAATGTTACCATTTCATATGGAGGTGTGGTTCCAAACATCCACCATGTTCTCCTTCCAAAGAAAACAATGAAGAAGGGAAACGCTAAGGAATATTTTGAGATCTAAATGCACTTTTTGCTTTTGCCATAATTGTTAAGCCTCAGTGTTTGAAATAAATAGAATTAGCCTAAATGAATTAAATCCTATTATGGGAGACACCATAGTTCAAAAATTTTGAGGATCAAATCTTTATATAGTCAAAGTGTTCCAACTTTCATCCAATAATGTTTAATGTTTACTCGTTAAAGAAAAAAATTGTTGCATATTTTGAAATAAATTAAATGTGAGGGCACTTTGGATGAAACTCTTAATGTACATGTAGTTTTCATCATATTAACAACCTTGGTATAGAATGTCTATAATGAATAAAGACAAGTGTTTGGATGGAATGTGTCGTTATGAAAATGTATTTTTTTGAGGTAACATGCTAGAGGAAAGTACAAAGCTTGGTTTCAATTATGCTCTTTTGATCACGTTATCAACCAAGTATATATATAGTGGCTATAGTGAATCTATACATGTTTTTTGATGGTATGTGTCATACTAAAAGCGTAACACCCCTCCCTTGTGTGCTAAATTATTGTAAACCTAATCTCAGTTAAAGCTAGGTGTGATATCCTCCCTTGTATGTTAAAATATTGTAAACCTAAGCTGAGGAAAGTTAGGTGTGATACCCTCTTTTGTGGGTTAAACTATTCTAAACCTAAGCTGAGGAAAGCTAGGTGATATGTAATATGAAAATAAAATGTGTTATTAAATAAATTAATAAAATAAATCACTTGGAGGGTGGAGCACCAAGAGAGAGGAGATTCTTGCCAAATCCCATGAGGAATGGGATAGAGATGAATCTTTCATGATAAAGCTTCTATATGTGATTCTAGATAAGCTTGGATGGATTAGAGATCCATCATATGGATGAGAGATAAAGATTCATCGGACATAAAATCTTTGCAGGAGATTAAGGAAAGATTTTATGAGGAAAAGCCTTGTGGGAGATAAAGACGAGATTTTCTGAAAAGGATGTAGGCAAATGGAAAAATCCATAAAAGAGGGAGAGATTAAGGAAAGATTTTATGAGGAAAAGCCTTGTGGATATAAAGACAAGATTTTCTAAAAAGGATGTAGGCAAATGGAAAAATCCATAAAAGAGGGATGTCACTAATGGTAACTAAATCATGAAACAGGGTATTAAACACCATGTGCATTGATCAATTCAGGGCAGTTGATCCTTAGCAAGATATTCGGCTTGGGGGGCATCATAGGTGATTCATGGTTGGGTGGTGGTGCTCCTCCCTCCAAGTGAGGTTTTAGTTGGTGTCATATGCATGGAATGTTTTTTATGATGATTCTTACTCTTTCTCTATTATAGTTCTAGTTTGTTTATGAGAATATTTCTTAAGTCTCTTTGCCATGAGAATGTTGCGTGAATTAAATATGCTTATGTATTAATATACTTAATGGTGTTTCCATCTACTCTAATGAGATTCACTTGCATGGTATGGGGCTTATATTAATACTTACTTGTTATGAAGTTAAATCATTTAGCTCAAATATGTTGACAGTTGATTTCTTATCTCTATATTTATTTCCTGCTGTTGGAATGGTTAAATCTTTCAGCTCGAGAGTATAGAAGTTGTGTTGTTAGTATATAGGAAAATGATTGTATTATTATTATGCATGTAACTTTTATTTCACTCCATATAGTGATGAAGTAGTTATTGAATCTAATCTTGGACCTTATTAAAGGTGTGCAAGGAAAATAGAGTGCCTCTAACTTATGTGATATTATTTATACATTAGGACTTTGGTGCATGCGAACCATTATGGAGTAATGTTGTTAGCTATATAACGATGTAGTATTGTCTACGCCCTACATGAGCTATATCAATAATCTTCTTCATATATTAGATGTAATAGACCCAAAGCAATATCCTATTATGCGTTGGTGAGGGGGTTGTCAAAGGGTTTAATGGTTGTTCCTCCAAAACGTAAGTGGTTTATTTGAATTATAAAATCTGACAATTGGATCTAAATGCCCTCATCCTAGTGCTGGTTTGGGACGATGTAGGTATTCTTGCATGTGCATAATAGATAAGACAATAGTAGCTTTGATTATGCCTAAAGTAAGATGCATACCCATGCTATCAGAATTAGATGTAAAGAAATGTTCTATTTATGTTGCATGGAATATTGCATGAAGACATTAAAGTAGTTGTAAGGGTTGCATGTCAGGAGAGCATGTGATATTACACCCAGGGTATATGATTCCCTACCTTGATATTTCACAGTGGTTATGATCTTTGGTTCACTGAACTCGAGATGACTGTGAAATCTTAACTGTAATCAAGACAAAATTTTTAAATTTATGCGTCCTAGAGGCTATTTTCTTGGGTAGGCTAAGGAGGTTCGTTACAAATGGTATCAGAGCTTCGAGTTCAAACCTTGAGGCTTATGGACTCATCTACCTCCATTGTTGGGTCTGATTATAAAATTCCTATAAAAACAATAACCAAAAAATTTATGGAAATTTAAACATATGAAATTCATAATAATTTGCTGCCACCAAGGGAATTTAAGATCCTTTGAAGGAGAATCCAAGCATAATCATGGATGTTGAAGGGTCAATAATATATATCTATAACATATTATATTTCAAGAAGGGTTTGTTTTTATAAAAGTTTAATTGATTAAATCAAGAGCTAAATAAGTTCGCTCTTTTGGACCCAACCTTTATTCTGTTATGGTCGAACATCCCTCGGCCGCCTGTCCCATAGCCATATTAAAATAATTGTGAAATTGTGCATATTAAATCATGCATTAAAAATATGAAAATAGGAATTCAAATATTAACATGGTTATTATCAAAATATATAACATGTTAGTATTTTAAAGCATTTAAAACTAATAAGGGTTTTTATACATACAGTCCCTATAAAATAAGGGATTTAATTGACTAATTTGTGGCATATGGATCAAATACAGAGATAAAAACCAAGTAGTAAGGCTTCAATGTCGCTGGTCAAAATAGGTTTCGTCTCTATAAAGACCTGCATACAAAGGTTGCACTTTCGGAGATAATCACTTATGTGAGTACGTAGGGTGACTTTTTAAAATCACATGCAAGAACTCCATGCACTATTGTAAATGGATAAAACATTGAATTACCTCCGAATTCTTACGATAGAGATTGATACTTTTGGTAGTATACATTAGTTAATTTGTCATGGCATAAGCGGTCTCATGCCAAATCACCGAGATAAAATCTGATTTGTGCAATATACATGTTGGGTATGGGTATGTTGGGAAACCCTGAGAATGAGAATGAGATGAGGAGGTGGCTCAGAGAAGTTGGGTTGGAATCTGAGAAGGCATTTTCTGATCCTAGTTATGTTTTTCATATACTTACATGTACTGTAAAACCCTATGTAAGTATCAGTCAGCTTATTAAAATAGAATTACCATATACCACGAGTTATATTGTGAACGAATAATCAACACATAATTTTTTTGTTTGAGGCTATGTATCTAATTTAAAGTCCATCTTTAAATAACCGCCAACCCATTAAAACAAAATACAACTATGTGTGTAATAAGGATGACGTGGGCTCATCCAAACTTTACAGCTCAAGCTTCAAACAATGGTCCTAATCATATAATCCTAGCTTGCATGGCACAAATATACCAATAGTTGCCATGTGCTTGTGGTGGATATTGGACCAGTACTTATCTGTAGCTGTGCCAGATGATGGCAAACATCCAGAAGAGCTTGATATCATATAATGATTCAGAGATGTAAGAAAATCTTTGATCCTAAACAAAAAAAAAGAAGCTGATTTTTTCTTTGCTCATGAATATAGTAACATTATCCATTAAACCATCGGTAAAAAGCAACAGTATTGGTTAAGATTGATGTTCTTTCCATTTAGAACATTTTGTGATAAAGGGATAAGCATTGTTTTTTGTTTGTTTTTTTTTGTTATTTTTCTTTTTTGTTGTTATTTTTTTTGGTTTTTTTTTTGTGTTTTGTGTTTTTTTTGTTTTTGTTTTGTTTTGTTTTTTATTTTTTTGTTTTGTTTTATTTTCTTGTTTTGTTTTTTTTGTTTTTTCTTTTAGAAGAAGGTTTCTTAAATAACGTTCACACTAGTTTGGGCGATTCTAAAACCATGGATCGTGGGTAAAAGAAATCATAAATTAAGGGAATACGATCATCAATGAAAGAATCAAGGGAGTATGATTCTTCAAAAGAATGGAAAGAAATCGGCAATAGTCGAGCTTCTGTGTTTTGAGTTTGCATACGACCTGTTGATGAAGAGGTACGCCTATGGGGAAAATGGGTAAACCACAATGAAACCGCAGTTGCTGTTGTTTCCTTTGCGCCACAGATAGTTACGGATAAGAGTTACCATCAACATGTCGAGATGGATTTGTTTGGAATGATTTTTTTTACGATAATGTTTGCATGAAGGATCCCCGAAAAGTTGTGAGCGTTATTTCCTTGATAAAGGCTATTGTCTCATTTTAAATACTGCTTTCGACTTGTTTTACCACAGTTTCAGAGGGATAAGGCAGTCGCCGCATGGCTATTTCTTTTTTAACAGCAAGGGAAAATGCCTATCCATCAATTGGAAGCATGGGATAATGATTATCCTCATGGGCGGATGGAGATATTGTTAGATTCCACGATTCTTGACTGTATAAAAACTGGAAAGAGGAATGCGATCTTCAAATGAGTATTCTAGCCGTCGATACGGAAAAGCTACAAGCTTGGTCTTTGTATATCTTGTTATGCTTTGCAGACAACATGGGTAAGTCTATTTCCCCTAGTCATTTGAGGTTATGTTTGAATACGTTAATAGTTGTTAAAAACTGTTCTCAGAATCATTTTTTTGGTTGCGGACGTAGTTGACGTGGAATATATATTGATTGGATTGACCTCCTTTTCTAATTTGTGGTAAGAGGTAGATATGGGAAGAGGATTTGATGGTGGCGAATAGCAAACTTGCACACATCAATGCCCATAATGATGCTACCAGGTGTTAGAATTGATTGATATGCATAATGTCCCTTTCTTCTCACTATAAGAAGAATGCTCAAATTTTAAGTCATGAAACTCGGGAATCGCCAGACAATACTATGGCTCACATTCTTTAGTTGGTGTCGATTATGTACTATTTTTTGTTGTTTCTATAATGTCAACGGTTGTTCTCTTTTGTTTCACCAAAGAAATACCTTTGAGGATTAACAAAACCTCTATTGCTGGAAAAGAGATCCATAGGGAAAGGGTTATCTCGACCTCCATGGACCAGCGTAATATTTTTTTAACCTTCTGCACAGATATGGGGATTTGTAAATCATGTCAAATACTTCAAGCAGAGTGTAGGTCGACTTCGTTTAAAATTGTATGTTGTTGTTGCTGTGAGGCTTGAAACTTAAACATTTATTGCTATACTAAAAAAAGTTTTCAAAGAGATTTTTAATCCTTGTATCCTTTGTGAAAATTGTCAGGATTATAAAAGAATCACTAATTTGTGGAGTCCCCATATTCAGAGATTCTAAAGACCTTTCTTAAGGATGTTGTAATTGCTTAGTCAGGAATACATTCATCTGAGGCACTTGAACACTTTCAGAAGTTCAATATCCCAGTAGATTCTTATGGTGGTTGTCATCGAATCGAAATGGCAAGGTTATGCACAGATGAAATTTTTAATATTCCCTTACAGTACTCATTCCTACTTAGCGTTCATTTTAAGTGAACTTGCACAAATAAGGGAGACAATATATTTAAGTAAGTTGCCTCTTCTTCGTAAATAAATAAGTTTATGAAAATGATATTATTCTAAATGGTTGCAAATAAATTACTATTTCCAAATTGTTTTGCATGTGGGACTCATTGTGGAGTTACAATGAGTTGTATAAATATGCTTGCATAAGTGAAGAAGTCACAAACTAAATTAGGCTAAAAGAAAAAATGAAAATCTATAGATATAAGCAAGGTAGAAACTAAGCAAGTTTTGAATAACTAACTTGCAAGGGGAAAGAGCGAAGCTTTGGAAATCCATGTTGGAATGAAAGGTAAAATTTTAAATAATAACATGGTCATTACAATAAAAGGAAGAATGGTTGAGTTATGCAATGGTAAAGATTTCCATGAATAATGTTAAAATTATAAAGAGCATGAAATGGCATAATTATTTTTCAATATATACAATGCATTTTGGAGTGAAATTTGTCCTTCAAAAAATAAAAATGATTGAGGGGAAATCTATTTTAACATGTTATTATATACCATGATCTATGCATATGCATACTGGTACCTATAAGTATTCTTGTGTACCACAAATAAACTAGGGCAATTAATAAGAAGCAGGTTCTGATGCTCTTGATTGATGAAAGAGAGATCATGTTAAGCTTATAAGTATCTTCTTAACAGTATGAAACTTTGCAACTTAAGAGCATACTTTAATGTATATATATGATATAGATAAGGTTCTCGGGGTAATGTTTAGCCAAAATGAACCCTTCCAATTTGGATAAGATTCTAATTGACAAGCAACAATGATTATGATCTAGTATTATTCACAAGTTATTACTTGTAGATAAGTAAAGGTGGGTATTTATGTATACCTTGAACTATGGAAGAAATTATCTTTTCCGTGGAATGTCATGCAAGTATGCAGAATTTGACTTTTAAATCCTTGTATAAGACTTTTAGTTGCTTGAATTATATCTGAGGCAATATTTATCATAAATTATCATGTGCAAATAATAAGCAAGCAAGGTGTACCACTCATGAATATGATATGATTACACCAAGAGAGCTTGTGAGTATTGTGTTGTTTCCTATTAACATTGGTGTAATTGGCAAGTGCGGCCTCTGTTTAGGATGTGGATATTGCTTGGTTTATTTTATAATAAATCTACCCTCGTAGTTAAGCAGTGAAACATTTTAATAGACATGAATTATTAAGTAATTATGATAAGCAACAATGAAATGTAAACTATGAGAAATTCTCATATTTTAAACAATGGATTAATCACACCTTGAAAGAATTATGGTCAGATTGGAGGATTAATTAAGTAGGTATTAATTCCTACTGCTATATGAAAATCCTTATAACTAAATCATTAAGGCCTACATAACTATCTGATCTGGATTTAAACAGAAACACAACAAATTATAGCTATAACCATAAATACAGATATGCAGCAGAAATAATACTCCATCACATTAATGTAAAATACTAAAATATGCTTACAAACAGAAATGGAGATAAACTAGCTCGGGCAATGGTAGCTTATCTTTGAGGAGAGATATGGTGGTTACATGCTTCTGAACTGCCTTACAATGAGGCTCAAGGGCATTTTTATTATTGAATAATAATAGAAAACCCTAAACAACCAAAACGCTAACCCGAGGAGATGTAACACCAAGAGTTTATGGGCCCTGTTGGGGTTAGTTGGACACCCAACTTCCTGGGGTCATGACTTGGTCATATTATCTCCATTTGATGTGCATGATACTCTGTTGGAAAGATGTCTCTGAGGACTATGACAGAAAAGGCGTTTTTTCTGAAAATCAATGGTAGTAGATTGCCAAAAAATGTCGTTTAGGACCTCAAAATGGCTCCAGAAGTTTAGGACCCCAAAAAATGCTAAAAATAGTAAACTGTGCTACAATTTAGGAAACTCAAAAACTGAAAGAAACAATGGTGAAGGTCCAATTGGAATTAGCGAGGTGCCACCAAAATCCACCTGGATCACTATATTCCCTAAACAAGTGGTGAAAAAGGAAGATGATAGATTGGGAAAATCAATGCCATACGATATTATACTTATGGTGAGAAAGGTGTGATGATGGTATGGTAATCATCCAATCTCGAATGTTTATAGCATAAGAAATTGTGAATGTAGAGCAATTAACAAGGTGTAACGGTTAATAATTACTATCGTGTCAGAGGTTATGCACAAATTGTAGTTTGCTACTATGGTTATGGTATAGGGCTTACCCTATTAGGTAATGACCATGAGCCTCTGTGATAAATATGGCCTATTTGTAGGATATGGTTAGTGGATGATTTATGAATGTGTTATGAGAATGTTGAATGAGAAAGCTTGTGAGAATTTTTAAACATTGATGTAATTGACATATATCATCATGATATTAACATTATAGCCGACTTAAAAAAAGGAAGTCCATATTTGCATCATTGTTTTATTTCTATATGATACATATACTCATGGATTGTCTGGTATATTGTTATCATAGGCCTCGTTAAGGGCTCATCAAGATAAACTTGTTATTGAAAGAATCACGCTAAAATCTACACATAATAATGAGGCATATGAATTATCCATGTAAACACATGGGTGTACAATATGGTAGCCTTATAACAATATTGTAGTTATCATTTGGTTGATGAAAGATGTCAAGCATCCATGACATGAAAGAGTCTTGAGTTTAATGGATTGTTGGATTTATCTTGCAACTCATGATGAATTCTAGTATTGGTCTTGGTTCATTAAACAATTTATATAGAATTCATTGTACAACAACCTTAAAGATGTGGCTACCCCAATGCCTAAAAGGGGAGTAATCTGCAGAAAAAAGAACATGATTGACATAATGATCACGTTGGTAAAGTATAGTGCAGAGTGGTTAATTTGTTGAAACATAAAAAGGGAAATATTAAATTGCCTGAGATAAATTAATTAAGAATGAAGCATTGATCTGATGATTATTAAACTATGACTTAATCATCTACTTAAGATGAAAATATGAATGAATACATACTATATTATTGATATTGTGTTACAACCACATGAAAGCTGAAAATGATTTACACTTACAAAACTTTCTCTGATTATAGAAATGAACCAAGCTCATACAAATTCCTTGTCAACTAAGTACAATTGTTTGTTTGCTAGAAAAAGATAAAGGAATGTTGGCATGGTACTAACATGGTAGAAAAATATGTGGACAAAGTTTTTGTCATGCAGGGGATACCATGGGACAACAGTACATACGGTATCCATAGGACTACATATGTTACATGTTTGAAATATGATATGTATAAGGATGTGTATAATACACATTGTGTGCAGGTATGCATGAAGACATTGGGTAGATGTCTGGCAGGACAACCGACTGGGTGGTTGCACAGGAAAAAAATAAAGAAGTGGTTCAAGGATAAGTAACCATGGTTAAGTTTAGCATACATACGATTACGAAGAATATATATGATAAAAATATATAATATATATATATATATATATATATATATATATATATATATATATATATATATATATATATATATATAATATATATATATATATATCTTGTTATGACATTGCAGGCATATTGATGTGGAAAATATGCTAACAGATGTGTTGTATGCAGAGAAACTACAAGAAGAAGGTGGTCAACAAAGAACACAAAGGCTTGGAAGAATGCCAGAACGAACATGCATTCTTCAAATAAAATGAGAAATGAACAATAGTTACTTTTGTAATATTAAGTAACAGAGATGATATGTTTCATAGTTAAAATTCTACATCTATAAATTCTCAAAAATGGTTTGAAAACCATGTTACATGTAGCTATGAAATGAGGAGAACTCTTGGTGGCCAATGTAGCTATGGAAGAGGAGCACTCCTTGTGACTGATGTACATTGGGAAAAATTGCATCAGATGGCAAAGCCATTAAAGCTGTTGATTCAAAAGCTAGCTACCTGCGAATGAGGACATGATGCAGTGATACACCGAGGACGAAGTAAAATTTAAGGGGGGGAGTATGTAACACCGGTTGCTTGTATGCTAAATTATTGTAAACCTAAGCTGAGTTAAAGCTAGGTGTGATATCCTTCCTTGTGTGTTAAAATATTGTAAACCTAAGTTGAGGAAAGCTAGGTGTGATACGCTCCTTTGTGGGTTAAACTATTCTAAACCTAAGCCAAGGAAAGCTAGGTGATATGTAATATGAAAAGAAAATATGTTATTAAATAAATTAATAAAATAAATCACTTCGGGGGTGGATCACCAAGAGAGAGGAGATTCTTACCAAATCCCACGAAGAATGGGATAGAGACATGGAAAATTTTAGGGGCTAATGTTCGCCCAGTGGGCTAATTTTCCATGATTTTTCCACAAAAAAGATTCGCCAATTTCCAATTTTATAAAAGACGATTCGCCCAAATTTTAGAATATAAAATTATTTTACCTTAAAAATCGCCAACATTATAGAGAGACTATATATAAAATAATTATAAATTTGATTAATTTTACAAATATATCAATAAACATTTATAATTTTCATATTAGGGATTAGTGAGATTCGCCAATGTTTTAAACTTCAAGAAAATTTTCCATCCTTAAAATTTTCCTTGGATAGAGATGAATCTTTCATGATAAAGCTTCTAGATGTGATTCTAGATAAGCTTGGATGGATTGGAGATCCATCAGATGGATGGGAGATAAATATCCATCATACATAAAAGGTTTGTGGGAGATAAAGGAAATATTTTATGTGGAAAAGCCTCATGGGGGATAAAGACGAGTTTTTTCGATAAATACCTAGGCAAATGGAAAAATCCATAAAATTGAGACACTACTAATGGTGACTAAATCATGGAAGAGGGTATTAAATACCTAATGCATTGATCAATTGAGGACAATTGATTCTTGGCAAGATATTTGGCTCAGGGGGAATTAGAGGTGATTCATGGTTGGGTGGTGGTGCTCCTCCCTCCAAGTGAGGTTTTAATTGGTGTCAGATGTGTGGAATGTTTTGTATGATGATTCTTACTCTCTCTGTTATAGTTCCAGTTTGTTTATGAGAAGATTTCTTAAGTTTCTTCGTCATGAGAATGTTGCGTAAATTACATATGCTTATGTATTAAAAGATTTAATGGTGTTTCCCTATATTCTGATGAGATTCACTTGCATGGTATGGGGTTTATATTAATCCTTATTGTGAAGTTAAATAGTTTAGATTAGATATGCTAACAGTTGATTTATTATCTCTATATTTATTTCCTATTGTTGGAATGGTTAAATCTTTCAGCGCGAGAGTATAGAAGTTGTGTTGTCAGTATCTATGAAAATGATTATATAATTATGCATGCAAGTTTTATTTCACTCTATATAGCGATGAAGTAGTTGTTGAATCTAATCTTGGACCTTCTTAAAGGTGTGCAAGGAAAATAGAGTGTCTCTAACTAATGTGATATTATTTATACATTAAGACTTTGGTGCATGCGAACCATTATGGAGTAATGTTGTTAGCTGTATAATGATGTAGTATTGTCTATGCCCTGCATGAGCTATATCAATAATCTTCTTCATATATTAGATGCAATAAACCCAAAGCAATATCCTATTATGTGTTGGTTGTTGGACACACATTGTCGTTGATGTCAATATGGCAATATTCGAGGAGCAAAAGGAGCCAAGAGGAGCAGAATAGAGGAACAGGTAAAGCTATAAGGAAGTAGACAGAGCCATCAGAGGAGAAATGGGTGCATTTATATTATTAGGAGCTATCAGGCCACAAAAGAATTATATGCATGAAGATACAGGTGGAGGAGAATATATCATACATATGTGTTTTTACACTATCAGAGGCACAGAACCTTATATATATATATATATATAGAGAGAGAGAGAGAGAGAGAGAGAGAGAGAGAGAGAGAGAGAGATGTATACGTTTATACTATCGGGCCCGTAAAACGAATTTATGCATGCTTTAACACTATCGACGGATAGAAAGCCCATATACATAGGCTTAACATTATTGGAGGCGAAAGACTTGGCTCTAGGGAAAATACACTATGGAAGGCGTTTGTGGACTTGAAACTCTATACATGGGAGTGTTGAGTTGTATCAGGTCCAACACATCGCATCGCTATGAGGGGTCTACGTTAATGTTGAGCCCTGACCCTGTGCGACTTTCGATCACCGATAGTGAGTATCGCATCAACACTTCGGAAGTGGGAGCTAAATATGTCAAGCGGTCCATTGCGATCGTCGATAGCGATATCGCATCGAAACTCCGCCAGGGGAAACTCCCGACTGTGATGCATATCTACGCAGACCGCCACACATTACAAATATGACTTAATCTATGATCACATTCGTCGCATATCACAAGCCATAAAGCCTTGCCACATTGGAAGCACCGACTGCGATAGGCTATGGACCCGACGGGCATATTAAATATGGTTTAATACCATATCACATCCAGTCCATCGGAGTAGTGGAGGATCGGCCATCGGCCATCGGCAGAGTCATGGGTCCAATATATAAAGGACCCCCGGGAGTCACAAATCACCGATTGCGATTTAAGCGTGGACCCGATACAGGAATAGGTGCGATTGTAATATTTCCTGAATTCTGCCTTTTAGTCAGTTTGACTGTTTTCTCTCATATTCTCTGTGTAATGGAATGTTTGGCTTGCGCGGGGTGTTTTAAGCTAAAAGGTTTACAATGGCTGTTCCGATGGTTCAGAAGGCTAAACGCTGATGAAAAGGGGTGAATCATGGAAATTATGGTTGCAATCGGGACAAAACATCTCCGTTTAATTGAAAGAACTCTATGTATGCCGCAATCATTGCCAAAAGGATCACTTTTATGGTAAACTGGGCGGATGTGTTCTCCGTGGATCATTTGGACCAGTCTAATGAATCTATGTATCCCCAGACTGTCAGTGAACCTGCATAGTGCAGAGGAAGCCACAGTGACCAAGGAGGAAGCCTAAGAGCCGGTGTAAGTGGAAAAAAATGGACAGAGGCATGGGAATGTATAAGACAGTAAAAACAGAGAACTGTTGGTGTTGTTGTTGTGGTGAAGAACCAGAGTGTGAGGTAGCAGAAGCAGCAGAGGCAGAAGAGGCAATAGAAGCAGCGGAGGCTATAGAGGCAGCAGAAGCAACAGAGGCAGGAGAGTAGGAGTGAGAGAACCTCAGCTAAATAGAGTGTAGCAACATACCAATTTATACCAAGGTTGGGTTGGAGCCCAAGAGGTTGGAGCCTTAGAACTGAATAGGACTGAAGTCATTGGGGGTAGGTGCTCCTAAGTGCAGAACCACTGCAAAACAAAGTTGGTGCTTTGGAGGTTGGAGCCTCAGTGAAGTCCAAGTTGGAGCTTAGCAACTATTCACAATCAAATATATACTTATATTGTATTTATTTCATTGCACTGTCTTGAGTTTTAATAAAAGCCTTAATTCCAGTTGTTGATTTATGTGTTCTGTGTATACATATACATATCTATATATGCTTTTGGAAATCACTAGAACAATTAAAAAAAAAATACTGATTCACCCCCCTAGTATTTCCAACAATTGGTATCAGAGCCGGCTTCTTCATACTAGCCTAACAGCTTGAAGAAGGATCTGCAGCCATGATGAGCAATCACGAAGCATCAGGAAGACCTCCTTTGTTCGATGGCACTAACTTTGGTTTCTGGAAGGAAAGAATGACCTACTACTTAATGTCCCTTGGACTTGAAGTCTGGCATTTTTTTCAAAATGAATACCAAACGACTTCCACTCTTCCAACAGAATCAGACGAGAGGAAAGCCTACATCGCAAATGTAAAGGCCTTGAACTCCGTCACTAGTGGAATCACTAATTCCGAGTTTACAAGAGTCATGCACTGCACCTCTGCCAAAGAAATGTGGGAGAAGCTAGTTGGCTTGTACAATGGAGACTCAAAAGTCAAAAAGGCAAAGCTTCAAATTCACAGAAGACAATTTGAAAGTTTGAGGATGGAAGATGAATAAGATATTGCAGCATACCTCCTCCGAGTAGCTGAAGTGGTAAATTCCCTGAAAGGATTGGACGAAAAAATTGAAGAAAGTACCATGGTTCAAAAGGTATTAAGGTCTCTTCCAGACAGATTTGACTCCAAAATAAGCGCTATAGAAGAAGAAAAGGATCTAGATACCCTCAAAATGGATGAACTCCATGGAATTCTTACTACATATGAAATGAGGAAAGGTGGCCCAAGCTCCAAAGATGTAGCATTCAAGACCTCAAAGTCAAAGAAGGAGAAAGAAAGGAATTACTGTAGTGATGAGTCAGATGTGGAATCCGAATTGGCTCAACTTTTACGAAAGCTGAAGAGAGGATCTAAGATTAAAGGTAAGTATCCTCTTACCTATTTTAAATGTGGTAAGATATTTCATTATGCAGCAAGGTGTCCTCATAAACATGACAGTGATGATGAAGGAAATTATAAAAGAATGGCACACAAAAAGAAAGGGTTTAATAAGAAAAACTTCTTCTCCAAGTAAGATGAGTCTGATGAGGATGAGTTTATGGTCATCAAAAAGAAATCAGATGAGGAAAGTGATCATGATGAAAGCCAAGAAACATTATTCATGGCACTCACAGATGATGATGACTCAGGGTGTTATGTAACCCACTCAAGAAAAGATAGAAAAGATAGATCAACACCTTAGAATTCAGCCTCTTCGAGGGGGAAACCTCCTTTACATTACATAAATGAACAATTCTTGGATGATTCAAATGACAAAACCTCCTTTCTATATATAGGAGTCTAAGGAGTCACAATATAACCCAGTCGACCTAACAATAATAATATAAAGCCACAAAAATAACAATAGAGGGATTCTATGGGGCACAGTAATAACAATATGGGGACAATAGGGGCACAACAATATTAATAGGGGGTATAACTACAATAGTAATGGGGTAATCACTAGTATTATAAGGACCCAACATGCCCCTCTCCTTCAAAAAAGTGTTGTCCTCAATGCTTGAGTAGTTCTGGATACTTCCGTATAAAATTCTCATCCTCCCATGTGGAATCTTCAGCGGATAAGTTCTTCCATTTGATAAGATACTCCGAAATTGATCGATTTCGTAGCTGCTGATTTCTTGTTTCTGTGACTACTTCTGGTTCAAATACAATTTTCCTTCCTCGTCAAGTTCTGGCAATATAGTTTGAACTGAGAGTTGTCGCCTATAACCTTCTTTAAACATGAAACATGGAAAACTGGGTGCAATCGAGAAGCTGCAGGCAACTCCAATTTGTATGCCATAGTACCAATCTTTTGCAACACCTTGTACAGACCATATTACTTTGGTGATAATTTATTATCCTTCTTAGCTTGCTTGAGGGACATTTTCTTATATGGTTGTAGTAGTAGGAATACCCAATCACCTACATCAAAACTTCTTTCGCTACGATGTTGATCTACCTATTGTTTCATTCTATTCTGTGCCAAAACGAGGTTATCCTTTAAGAGTTGGAGGACTTGTTGTTGATGTTCGATGTGATGTTCCACTGCCTGAACCTTATAATTTTCTCTTAAATATGGTGTGATGGATGGTGGCTTATACCCATAAAGTGCCATAAATGGGGTCATTTTTGTTGTTGTATGGAAGGAAGTGTTATACCACCATTCCACTAGAGGAAACAATTTGACTCATTGTGTCCGTTTATCAGATACAAAGCAACGAAGATATCCTTCCAAACATTTGTTTACTATCTCAGTTTTCCCATCAGATTGAGGATGATAAGATGAGCTATGAGCTAACTTAGTACCAAGACAAGAAAATAATTATGTCGAAAAATTTCCAGTGAAAATGGGATCTCTGTCACTTACAATAATCTTTGGGTTTCCATGTAGCTTTTGAATTGTTTCCATAAATGCAGTAGAAACTGTACTGGCTTTAAATGGATGTGATAATGCACAAAAGTGTGCGTACTTGGTAAGTCTATCAACTACCACCATGATGACACTCTTTCCCTTGGACTTGGGTAAACCTGTGATAAAATCCATTGAAACCTCTTCCCAACGTTGGCTTGGAATAGATAAAGGTTGTAATAGACCCGATGTCTTAATTGTTTCAACTTTATTTTGTTGGCAAACCAAACATTCCGCCACAATATTTTGAATATCTGATTTAAGTCCATCCCAAAAAAATTCCTTCTTAACCCTGTGGTAAGTTTTTAAAAATCCTGAGTGCCCTCCTAAGGGAGAAGTGTGCAATTCCATAAGAATCTTTTGTTTTAGCTGGGAATTCTTACAGAGGTATAAGCGATATTTGTACCATAATGAATCATTTTTCCAGCTAAATGTATCAGACGTACTGGAATCTTGTTGTAATTTTTGAATAAGTGCCCACACTTCTTCATCATTCTTCCATTCCTCCCTCGCTTCGTTTATCCAATCTGGTTGGATAATAGAAATGGCACACAACAATGCTTCCACATCCTCATCCTTTCTTGAGAGTGCATCTTCCACCACATTTTGCTTCTCTTTTTTGTAGATGATTTCAAAGTCATAACCCAACATCTTTGTGACCCACTTTTGTTGCTCTTTAGAGGATAATCTTTGTTCTAAAAAGTGTTTAAGGCTATCATGATCCATTTTTACCTTGAAGTGTCTTCCCATTAGGTAGGGTTGCCATTTCTTAAGTGCATGAAGTATTGCCAACATTTCCTTCTCATAAATCGCTTTCTGTAAAAACTTTCCCTTTATTGGATGACTTTCAAAAGCAATGGGTCTTTCATCTTGCATTAGAACATCACAATTTCCATTTCCTGAAGCATCACATTCCACAATAAAGGTTTTTGTGAAGTCCGATGTAGCTAAGACCGGTGCTTGGCACATTGCCTCTTTAAAATGTTTGAAGGCCATTGTTGCTTCCGGAGTCCATGAAAATGCATCTTTCCTCAATAATGTTGTTAGAGGTGCTACTATTATCCCATAACTCTTAACAAACTTGCGATAATACCTCGTCAACCCGAGAAATCCTCGCAGATGCTTTATGGATGTGGGCTTTTCCATTCCTTAATGGCTTTAATTTTGCTAAGGTCTACCTTAACTCCTTCATGAGATACAATATGACCTAGATATTCCACCTCTTGGACTCCAAAGAAACATTTGGATCTTTTTGCATATAATTGTTTCTCTTCCAATAGTTGTAGCACCCTGTGAACATGTTCAACATGATCCTTCCAAGACTTGTTGTAGATTAGTATATCATCAAAAAATACTAACACAAATTTTTTAAGGAATGGTTTGAAAATTGAATTCATCAAACCTTGAAATGTTGAAGGTGCATTGGTAAGGCCAAAAGGCATGACCAAAAATTCATAATGACCCTCATGAGTTCTAAATGCTGTTTTTGGAATGTCTTCAGTCTTCATTCTGATTTGATGATATCCTGATCAAAGATCCAACTTGGTGAAGTAAATTGATCCATGCAATTCATCCAGTCATTCATTAATGAAAGGAATGGGAAACTTATCTTTAATAGTGAGCTTGTTGAGCTCCCTATAATCCGGACACATGTGCCATGATCCATCCTTCTTGTACACCAATACTACTGGAGCAAAGAAAGAACTTTGACTCGGTTGAATTATACCAGCCTCTAGCATTTCTGTAACCATACGTTCAATTTCACTCTTTTGGGCATAGGGATATTTGTACGGCCTGATGTTTGGAGGAACACTTCCTAGACTCATATGAATAGCATGATCATGATCATGCATAGGTGGGAGACCTTTGGGAGTCTCAAATACCTTGGAATGATTGTCCAGGACTTTTTGGAGATCTGGAGAAATATATGATTCCGATGTGGAAACATCTAGCGAACATAATTGTGCAATTACACCTCCTTGTTCCTTTTTTAGAAGCTTTGTCATACCATTAGAGCTGATTATCTTTCCTAGTTTCCCTGCAATACCCCTTAATTCAACTTCCTTTCCTTCCACAGAAAATTTGATGAAAAGTTCTTGAAAATTAAAAGCTATTGTACCCAGGGATTGTAGCCATTGGACTCCTAGTACAACATCAGCACCTCCCATTGGAATGGAAAGCATTGGGCTAGTCAATACATATTCTCCCATGGATAGCTTGATATTATGGCACTTTCTAGAGCAATTTATTGTTCCTCCATTTGCAATCATCACCTGAAATTCTGGTGCTGGATATAGGAAGCAATTTCTTTTGCTACCTTACAATGAATAAAATTATGGGTGCTTCCTGAATCAATCAACACTATTACCTTTTTCTTCTTGATTTGTCCTTCTATCTTGATGGTTTGAGGAGTGGTAATTCTAGCTAATGCATTACAATATATGGTCGGATTCATTTCTTCTTTATCTAGGCTTTGTTCTTGGAGTATATCCTCTTCTTTTGACCTTTCTTGCTCCTTTTCTTCTTCCTCTTCACAATCTATGTAGAATAATTTCTTCTCAGCACACTTATGACCTTTAGTGTATTTGCTATCACAACTGTAACAAAGCCCTTTTACTCTTTTTTCTTCCAATTGTTGTGGTGTCAACCTTATAGGTTGTGGAAGACTAGGGGCAACAACACTTCCATCTTTATAGTTGTGAGTGGTATGCTTCCTGGTTACCATAATTTTGCTTTCCATTTTTCTTGCTAACCTGAATTCCTTTTCTAATGAATCAGGTTCCCAAAGGCGAACATCATGTTGGATATTATCCTTTAAAGACCCTATTAACACATCAATCCTATGCTCATCTAGAATATCTTTTACCCTTATGTTCAATTTTTAGAACTCCTCAATGTGCTCCATTATTGAACCCTTTTGTTTGAGACTTATCAATTGACTAAAAAAAGTGTTTCTTTTTGTATCCTCATAATGTGCTATCAATTCTTCCGTAAAAATTGCCCAAGTGATAAATTGTTTACGAGAGAAAAGCCATTGATACCATACAAACTGATTTGGTTCCAAATATAAAGTTGCAATACATACCTTTTGTGTGTTTTGCACATTATTGAGATCAAAAAATTGCTCCGTCTGTAATATCCATGTTGCGGGATCCTTGCCATCAAACTTCCTCATATCGATTTTTGGAATATGGTGGGTGTTTGATCCAACATTAGAGTCGATGGAATCATGATTAACATTTCTTTTGTTGTCATCATGGGTTTCCTTTACTACCCTTTCACCATTAGTGACCATTTCTTGTAGCAATGTATTCATATTTATCTTCAATTCGTCCATATCTGTCTTCAAATCTATCTTCAAATCGTCCATATTAGCTTCTACGCCTTTCTTTAAACCATCCATCTTAACTTCTACATCTTTCTTTAAACCATCCATCTTAGATTCTGTTCCTTTTTGTGCAAGTGACAATTGTTGCACTTGGTCTCGTAATTTTGATATATCATGTTGCATTTCTTCCTCTTCTTCATGGGTCATGCTAGAGCTTTCAGGTTGCCTACTAGGTGTTTGCATTTTCTTTCCTCGGGGCATCGATTACCAATAATAATGCTTTACTATGCCCTTTTAATTCCTTCAAATTAATTTTTCAAACCAATCTTATGCAAAAATTTAAAAAAAACTACACACCTTTTTTCACTTTGTAGGAGCCTGATATTGAATCTGATGTACCTTTGTAATTTTGGATTATCCAGTTCTGAAATCGGGATTTGTTGTAGCCCTATGTGTCCTCTTTCCAATGCCACCATTTTGATCCAAATTGGATTCTCCAAGGAATAGTTATGCGAAAGCTCCCACAGTGACCAGATTATAGATTGGTTCAGTAGAGAGAACTTGTACGACGTGCCACGAGTCACTGTTTCGACCTTTAGCTCTAAAAAATATATAGAAGAAACTATAGTCCATCCTCTTTCTGCACATTCTTACGAAATTTCAATCCAATGCTCAGAGAAAAAGTAATGACGATTTTCCCTAGGTAACCTGTTTGGAATGTAATTCAGGAGTCTGCAAAAAGCCCAACTTCCTCAGATCATATCTCCGCAAATATAGCGCAAAAGTATCTGAAATTCGGACCTAAGATTTAGCACGATGTCTTCTCAAATGGGTTTTTTTTTTCAACTTCTGAAAAGTCGCAAAAAAAAAGGTATAGCGAAAATTCCACGATGACTTGTTTGGAGCAGCGAAACCCTAGAATCCAAAGGCTCTGATACCAAATGTTATGTAACCCGCTCAAGAAAAGATAGAAAAGATAAATCAACGCCTTAGAATTCAGCCTCTTCGAAGGGGAAACCTCCTTTACATTACATAAATGAGCAATTCTTGGATGATTCAAATGACAAAACCTCCTTTCTATATATAGGAGTCTAAGGAATCACAATATAACCCAGCCGACCTAACAATAATAATATAAAGCCACAAAAATAACAATAGAGGGATTATATGGGGCATAGTAATAACAATATGGGGACAATAGGGGCACAACAATATTAATAAGGGGTATATATACAATAGTAATGGGGGTAATCACTAGTATTATAGGGACCCAACACAGGGCTGGAAGGAAATGTAGAGGAACTGTTAATAAGTGCCATTGAAGAAAATGAGAAACTACGGAAGAAAATCATTTCTCTCAAAGTGGAAAATGAGGAAATAAGAAGGAGGGAAGATCTCTTGGAAGCAAAGCTTAAAGAAAAATAAGAGACTTGTGAAGAATGTGAGGTCGAAATAGTGTCTCTGAGAAAGGAGTTGAAGCAAATTAGAAAGGGCTATAAAAACTCTCAAATACTTGAGACTATTCTGAAAAATCAAAAACCTCAACATGACAAGTCTGGAATAGGTTTCAAAGGAGAATCCTCAAGCACTAAGAATAGTGCGAAAAGCTATGCCGATGCACTTTCCTGCAATCCAAAAGATGAAAAAGTATGTTATCAAAAGTGCATCCCAGATCCCAATAATGAAGAGAGAATTACTCCAAAGAAGAATGTGGAGTTGAATCATGGACACTACAACAAATACAAACCTGTACTCCACCAAGTGCCCATCGCAAATCCAAAGAATGAGGGAGGAGTAATTCCCAGGAAGGAAATTGACTCAAACTGTGGATGCTTCAACAGGTACAAAACCATCTTTCTTGGACACTACTTTCACTATAAAAACTTTGGTCATCAAGAAAGACATTGTATGGCTCGCAGAAGTGAAAAGACAAAGCTAAAGGATGGAATAATCAACTCATATGCCCCCAAAAGGCAGGGACAAATCAATACCTTCAATTCATTTGATCCCTTGACCAAATTTGATTTAATTTCCTCTTTCTGCTACAATAATGGACACTATGAACAAGATTCCCCACTTAAAGGAAGAAAGACGAGTAGTAAGAACTCCAGAATGGATAAATGCTGCCTGGCTCTATATGCTCAAAATAATGGAAACCATTGGTTTGTGGATAGTGGGTGCTCCAGACACATGACAGGAGACAGAAGAAAGTTTGTCTCACTGAGCAAAAAGGAAGGGAATGTGTCCTTTGGAAGTGGATCTAGCAGAATTGCAGGAAAAGGAACAGTTATTCTGATCAATGGAAAAGGAAAAGAACAAGATGCTCTGCTAGTTGACGGACTCAAACACAACCTCCTGAGTGTCAGCCAAATCTGTGATCAATGACATAAGGTTGTTTTCAGCACCAAACTGTGAAATAAGGAACTCTGCCTCAGGGGAACTTGTGGAAAAAGGGGTGAGAACATCAGACAACATTTACATTCTGAATACGATTCAAGAAAATAAATGCTACTTGAGTCAGACAGATGAGAGTTGGTTGTGGCACAAGCGACTTGAACATACAAGCTTCGAAAATCTTATCAATATCAGCAAGATCAAAGTTGTACGAGACATCCCAAGGCTGTTCAAACCAAATCAAGGAGTATGTGGTCCATGTCAACATGGAAAGCAGACCAAAACTAGCCACAAGACAAAGGAGCTCTCTATATTGAAGCCCTTGGAGATCATCCATGCTGATGTGTGTGGGCCAACTAGAAATCAGGGACTCCAAGGAGAAAGGTACTTTGAGTTATTTGTTGATGATTAAACTAGAATGACGTGGATATATTTTATAAAGTTTAAATTTGAAAATTTTGAGTGTTTTAAGAATATAAAAGCCCTTGTAGAAAATGAAAAAGATTAAAAAATTAAGTGCCTTGGAATAGATCGAGGGGGATAATTCACATCAAACGAATTTAGCGAGTTCCGTAATATTCATGCAATTAAAAGGGAATTATCTGTTGCCAAAACACCTTAGCAAAATGGGGTAGTTGAAAGAAGAAATCTAACAGTCCAAGAAATGGCAAGAACAATGATATTAGCAGCAGACTTACAGCCTAGATTCTGGAGAGAAGCAGTAGGGACAGTTGTCTATACATTGAATCGAACTCAATTAAGACCAAATTGTGAAAACAATCCTTATGAGATATGGAAAGGAAGACCTGCTTCGGTGAAGTACTTCAAGATCTTTGGAGCAAGTTCTTCATAAAAATAAATGATGGCTCACCTGAAAAGTTTGATTCTTGGGTTGATGAAGGGATATTTCTTGGATACTCTACACAAAGCAAGGCTTACAAGTGCTACAATTATCGACTGAAGAAAATAGTGGAAAGCATTGATGTAAAGGTTGATGAAGATCTTCCAGAAAAGGAAATTGAAGAACATGAAGATGACTTTCTCATTGAAGAAGAAGAACCTAAAGAAGAAGAAATAGATGAGGAAGAAGAAGAAGAAGAAGAGGAAAGAAAACCACCTAATACCCCTTCAAAGATGAAGTATGTCGAAAGACATCATCCAAAAGAGTAGATCATTGGCGATAGAGATGAAGGTGTGCAGACCTGAAGAACGATAAAAATCACACCCAAGAGAAAATTCATTGCCCTCCTATCTATGATAGAACCAGAAACTTTTGTAGAAGCAAGTAAGGATCCTCATTGGGTAAAAGCCATGGAAGAAGAAATGTCCCAAATTGAGAAGAACAAGACATGGGAGCTGGTACCTCGTCCAAAGGAAAAAAACATAATAGGAACCAAATGGGTGTTAAAAAATAAAATATATGAGGAAGGACAAGTTATCAGAAATAAGGCAAGACTTGTCTGCAAAGGCTATTCACAAATTGAAGGAATTGACTTTGAAGAGACATTTGCACTAGTGGCCCGTATGGAAGCTATCAGGATGTTCTTGGCATTTTCTTGCTCAAAAGGATTCAAAATCTATCAAATGGATGTGAAATCAGCATTTCTAAATGGGGAACTCAAGGAGAAAGCCTACATGGAGCAGCCAAAAGGTTTTGATCTAATAGCAGGAAATGACTTAGTCTGTAAGTTGAAAAAGGCATTATATGGGCTGAAACAAGCTCCTAGAGCTTGGTATGAAAGATTGGATCACTACCTACAACAATAAGGCTTCAAAAAGGGAGTGGCTGGAAGTAATCTATACATAAAGACAAATGAAAGTAAGTTACTAGTTGCTCTTGTTTATGTCGATGATCTGATTTTTGCTAGTAATAATGATGAAATGAGCCATGATTTTTCTCGAAGCATGTCAAAAGAGTTTGAGATGTCAATGATAGGAGAGTTTTCCCACTTCCTTGGACTTCAAGTATCTCAAACCAGAGCAAGATTGTGTATATCTCAAACCAAATATCTAAAAGACATGCACAAAAAATATGGAATGGAGGACTGTGCACCCGTGAGCATACCTATGACCACAAACTGCAAACTGAGCAAATATGATGACTCTCCTCTAGTAGATGCAACTCGTTACAGGTCAATGATTGGAGCCCTTCTATACTTAACAGTTACAAGACCAGAAATAATGCAGGCAATAGGAATGGTGGGAAGATTTCAATCTACTCCCAAATAATCCCACTTATTAGCTGTAAAAAGAATTCTGATATACCTGAAAGGAACTTTTGGTTTCGGTCCTTGGTACCCAAAGAGCTCAAAACTGACTGTCACTACATACACTGATGCTGATTGGGCTAGAAGTATAGATGATCGGAAAAGTACTAGTGGAAATGTGTTCTTCCCAGGAGACTATTTAGTATCCTGGCTCAGCAAAAAAAAATCATCCATATCATTATCCATTGCTGAATCTGAGTATATTGTTGCAGTAGACTGTTGTACTCAGATACTATGGATGAAGTAAGCTCTAAAAGATGTCGACATATGTACAGATCAACTGATTACCGTCTATTGTGACAACACAAGTGCTATCAGTCTCAACAAAAATCCAGTGACGCACTCAAGAACCAAACACATACCAATCAAGTATCATTTCCTCTGTGAGCAAGTAGCTGAACAAAACATCGTCCTGGAATATATTAGTACTAAGGAGCAGATCGCTGATATTTTCACAAAACTTGTTCCTCGAGACGCATTCAAACATCTGTGTCAAAAGATGGGGGTTATTTCTTTATCATCACTCAAGTTCATTCATAAATATGTAGCAGGACAGGGGGAGTAGTTTGACAGGGGGAGTCCATATGCATTCCTTTGCCATTGATGTCAAAGGGGGAGAGCAGAAGAATATTGCCATCAATAACAAAGGGGGAGATTGTTGGACACAGATTGTCATTGATGTCAATATGGCAATATTCGAGGAGCAAAAGGAGCCAAGAGGAGCAAAAAAGAGGACACAAACATCCATCGTAGCAACAGAGGAACAAGCAGAGCTATAAGGAAGCAGACGGAGCCATCAGAGGAGAAATGGGTGCATTTATATTATCGGGAGCTATTGGGCCACAAAAGAATTATATGCATGAAGATATAGGTAGAGGAGCATATATCATACATATGTGTTTTTACACTATCGGAGGCATAGAACCTTATCTGTATCTATATATATATATATATATATATATATATATATATATATATATATATATCTATATATCTATATATATATATATATATATATATATATCTATATATCTATATATATATATATATATATATATATATATATATATATATATATATATATATATATATATATATATATCTATATATATATATATATCTATATATATAGACTATCTGGCCCATAAAACCAATATATGCATGCTTTAACAATATTCGCGGATAGAAAGCCCACATACATAGGCTTAACACTATGAGAGGTGGAAGACTTGGCTCCAGGGAAAATACTCTAACGGAGGCAGATTGCGGACATGAAACTCTATACATGGGAGTGTTGAGCTGTATTGGGTCCGGCACATCGCATCGCTATGAGGGGTCTATGTTAATGTCAAGCCTTGACCCTATGCGACTTTCGATCTTCGATAGTGAGTATCACATCGACACTTCGGAAGTCAGAGCTACAATATGTCAAGTGGTCCATTGCGATTTCCGATAGCGAGATCGCATCGGACCTCCACCAGGGGAAACTCCCGACTGTGATTCATATCCACGTGGACCCACCTCACATTACAAATATGACTTAATCTATGATCACATCTGTCGTATATTGCAAGCCGTAAAGCCTTGCCACATTGGAAGCACCCACTGCGATAGGTTGTGGGCCCGATGGGCATATTAACTGTGGTTTAATACCATATCGCATCCATTCCATCGTAGCAGTGGAGGATCGACTGTCATCCATCGACAGAGTCATGGGTTTGATATATAAAGTACTCTCGGGAGTCTCGAATCACTGATTGTGATTTAAGTGTGGACCCGATACAGGAATAGGTGTGATTGTAATATTTTCTGAAGTCTGCCTTTTAGTCTCTTTGACTATTTTTTTCTCATATTCTCTGTGTAATGCAATGTCTAGCTTGAGCTGGGTGTTTTAAGCCGAAAGGCTTACAATGGCTGTTCTAATGGTTCAAAACGTTGAACGTCAGTGAAAAAGGGGTGAATCATGGCAATTATGATTGCGATCGGGACACAACATCTCCGTTTAATTGAAAGAAATCAGTGTATGCCACAATCATTGTCAAAAGGAGCACTGTTACGGTAAACCGGGAGGATGTGTTCTCCGTGGATCGTTTGGACTAGTCTAAAGAATCAACGTATCCCTAGAAAGTCAGTGAACCTGTACAGTGTAGAGGAAGCCACAACAACTGAGGAGGAATCCTAAGAGGTGGTGTAAGCATAAACGAATGGATAGAGGCATGGGAATTTATAAAACAATAAAAATAGAGAACTGTTGGTGTTGTTGTTGTGGTGAAGAACCGGAGTGAGAGGTAGCAGAAGCAGTAGAGGTAGAAGAGGTAGCAAAAGCAGTGAAGGTTGTAGAGGCAGTAGAGGCAGGAGAGTAGGAGTGAGAGAACCTCAGATGAATATAGTGTAGCAACAAACTAGTTTATACGAAGGTTGGGTTGGAGCCCAAGAGGTTGGAGCCTCAGAACTGAACAGGATTGAAGTCATTGGGGATAGGCGCTTCTAAGTGTAGAACCACTGCAAAACAGAGTTGGTGCTCTGGAGGTTGGAGCCTCACTGAAGTCCAAGTTGGAGCTTAGCAACTATTCACAATCAGATATATACTTATATTGTATTTATTTCATTGCACTATCTTGAGTTTTAATAAAAGCATTAATTCCAACTATAGATTTCTATGTTCGATGTATACATATACATATCTATATATGCTTTTGGCAATCACTAGAACAATTAAAAATAATAATAAGAAATATTGATTCAGCCCCCCAGTATTTCCAACATTGGTGAGGGGGCTTTCAAAGGATTTAATGGTTGCTCCTCCAAAAAGTAAGTGGTTGATTTGAATTAAAAACTTTGAAAACTGGATCTAAACGCCCTCATCGTGGTACCAGTTAGGGACGGTGTAGGTATTCTTTCATGTGCATAATAGATAAGACAATAGTCGCTTTTATTATGCTTGAAGTAAGATGCATACCCATGTTATCGGAATTAGATGTAAGGAAATGTTCTATTTATGTTGCATGGAATATTGAATGAAGACATTAAATTAGTTGTAAGGGTTACATGTTAGGAGAGCATGTGATATTATGCCCAAGGTGTACGATTCACTACCTTGATATTTCACACTAGTTATGATCCTTCATTCACTGAACTTGCAATGACTGTGAAATCTTAACTGTAATCAAGACAACATTTTTAAATTTATGGGGCATAGAGGCTATTTTCCTGGGTAGGCTATGGAGTTTCGTTATAAAAAGTGTGTCTTTTAGAGATAACATGCTAGAGTTAAGTACAAAAACTTGGTTATGTTTAATATTTATTGAGGGTGATTGAAGGTCTACTTTTGAAATGGTCACACATTCCCTAAAGAGAACATGTCAAATGCAGAAACATTGAAGATCATATGAGAGTGATTAAAGGTTTGTCTCTAAAGTTATTATTTTTTTCTGGATGGAAAAGGGGGGCGTTAGATCTCTAATAGAATTCATTTGTTTTTATAACATGAATGATTAATATAGGCTTTGGCTATGTGATAATACATAGTTGGTAAGTGCATTTTTCTTTTTGAATCCAAGACAATTTTCTTGGACCCCTGTGCTCCTTGATATCGTGCAAGATTAACTGATAATGTTAATGTAGTTCTAGATTTGAAGTTCAAATGAAACGAAGGTAAAAACCACTAGTTATAGTTTGCATCCAATGATATCTATGGTTATAAATTTTACCCATCAAACATGTAGCCAAAATATAACATGCACATCACAAGCCATGAATCCTCATGAATGCTTCTAATGGAGTTATTCATCATGTTTTTGTTGTTTCACATTTGTGGCAAGGGTCTTGGATCTTAATATTTGAACTAGATATTCCCACATTTATTTTATGCATATGTAAATAGTTGCTTGATGCTTTGCAGGTGGTCCTGAGACTTAAGAGAAAGCACATTGGTGGTACTCTTATAAAGAAGAAAAGGTGTAGCAAATATCTAAGTTCTTATGCAATTTTGTTGTATTTGTTTTTGGAACTTCTCTTTAAAAGTATTAAGCTTGGTGATATGGCATCCTATGTGCAAGATTCTTACTTAGATTTCCCTTCTTGGCCAGGTAGAGAGCCATTAGATCTATCAAGAATAGAACAAAGATGATATTTGGGGCTTGAGACTCTACGTGGAATAATACAATTAAAATGCATGAACAAGATTGTTCATAGAATATGCACATAATGGGTGGCACATTTTCTTTTTTTAGCACAAAGACAAGATATCGAGACTCATGATCCCTTCATATTGACATTAGCTTCTTTCTAAATTTGTCTAATGCATGATTTTTACTCAGATTTACCTATTTGGCCGGATAGAGAGTGATTCGCCCTATCAAGAATAGAACAAAGATGCTATTTGGGGCTTGAAACTCTAGGTGGAGTAATACAATTAAAATGCATGAAGAAGATTATTCATAGAATATGCACATAATGGGTTTCACATTTGATTTTTTTAGCACAAAGGCGAGATATTCAAACTCATGATCTCCTCATCTTGGCAGTAGCTTCTTTCTAAATTTGTCTAAAGCTAGATGACCCTAATTAACGCATTATTTTATAGATAAATTTAATGTTACTGTTCATTTCCTATTCATAACTATGTACATAGTCCAATAAGATTCAAATGCACCACAACATATTAAACTTCATCAAAATTGAGAAACTTTTGTTTGAAGATAATTATTTGACACTAAAAATAGCATAATTTGAATGCATGAACAAGGTTGTTCATGATGATGATGATGATGATGATTAACGTCCACTGAGACCAAACTTTGGTTTATCAGACCTAAAGAAGCAAATTATTAAGTTTGATTTAAGATTTTATTCCTATGCTGAAAAAGCTTGGAGAGAAGCCGTCCGAGCTCGCTATAATTTTGACATCATAAAAGGCTAATAAGGTCAGAATTGCAACAAAGATTATGAAACTGAGATCTAATGTGGTTGTACGCGGGGCACTCTAAGAGGAAGTGATTTTCATCCTCGATGTTCATATTCTCACAGAGATGGCATATCATTTCCATCCATGGTGTTTTAGGAACTGCCCAACGACTCATTTCAATATGGAGCTCATGAGAGATTGTTCTAATCTTGGCTATATTAATTTTGTTCTTTGAGATAGTTAAAACAAAGAGATACTTTTGATATTCTAGGGTGGGGTTGATGACCTCATTATAATATATTAATTTTATTTTAGCTGCTAAATCTTTCTCACACCATATTTTTTCTTTGAACTTAGAAGTAACAATATTTTTTTATCATAATAATGTTTTGTAATGCAACATTCTCGTCGATATCCCAATGGTTTAACTAGGCCCTGGTGTATTTATACCAACCTTGTTTGGGTTGAAAATGGCAACAAGAAATGCTAAAAATAGAATTGATAAAAATAGCACTGCTATAAATAGTAGTTCAGGTACCAGTGCTGGACTGAGCAATAAGACGGAAGTGCTAAAAATAACATTGCTATTTTTAGCAGTTCAAGATAGATTCCTATTTTAGTTAGTCCCTGAACTAAAATAGTGAAGTAAAATTCGAATTTGATCGTAGCAGCTGTTTGTAAAATAATTAATTAATTCATCTTGAGTTAATTAGTTAAGGAAAATCAAACATGAAGTCTATGTGGGGACATGCAATAATTTCTCCATTAATTGAGGAATTTATCCATCAGTTAAAGAGTTAAGGATGAGTTGTAATATTGAGTTGTAATTAGTTGGCTCAGTTAACTGAGTCAAGTCCAGTTAGATTAATTCAAATAGTTTGTTGAATTAATTGTGAGTTCAGTTACTTAATGCTTGCATGCATGTAACTGCTGCACTTCAGATAACTTAATATTCTCTCATAAATAACTCATGCATGTCAGTTTAGACAGAGACCGAGTTGAGATTAGAGGAGGGACAATGTACTATCAGTTGGATGGATTTTTCCTATAAAGGAAACTCATCTATGCAGAAGGATTTATCTCCTTTAGGATTGTGCAGTTACTACTCGGCCAAGTGAGCAGTGTGAGGTGGGAATTCACATGTGTGGAAGCATTGGACCCCAAGAAAAATTGCGGAAGGAAATAGAAGGCTTGGAGGGCAGAGGAGAAGGTATGTGAGAGGCCTTTGACTGTCTATGAGTAGCAGAGGGATTATACTGAGAGCTGGCTGGCTTCCAAGCTAAGTCTTTGTGTAATTCTGTGACTATTTTCCACTTGTATGATAATACAAAGATTGGGGTTTTAGGCTGAGGCTTTCCTCGGATTATATTTCTGTGTTATGTGTGATTGGTTCTCATTCTTAGTTATATGTGTTCTCAAATATTGCTCAATTCGATTAAGCTTCCATAAAGTTTGTTGTAGAAGTAGATCTTGTATTTTGCTTTAGTCTATTGCATAATCTGTTGGTCTACAGTGGGAATTTCTACATGATATCAGAGCGAGGTTTTGTAGAAAAAGTTCTACATGGTATCAAATAAAAGGTGATCAAGGAGAAGAACTGTATACAAGAAGGAGGGGTTCGAAGGTTTTGGTTCCTGAATATATAAATTGAGTTCTTATCACATCTCAATTTCACCGATGGCATTCAGTGGTTTAAGACTCGAGTATGCCCTTGATGGCAGCTCGAATTATATAGCCTGGAAGGATCGCAGGGAGATAGTATTAGAGAATAACAGTCTAAAGGAATTCATTGATCAAGAAGTCCCCAAGCCGACTGATGCTACTCAACTGACGGAATGGAAGAAATGTGTGGCTAGAGCAAGGAGAATCCTCCTGGAGGGAGTTCGAGACCACATTGTCTTGATCCTCCATGGGAAGGAGACACCATTTTCGATGTGGAAAACATTGAAAGATCTATATTAGAATAGAAACGATCAGAGGAAGCTGGCGCTGAAAGACAAGCTTCGGAAGATCAAGTGTGAAAAGGGCGACATGATCTCTACATATCTGAGCAAGCTCACCACCTGCATGGATGAGCTTGTAAGTGTAGGGATCATGACCGCTGATGATGACATGCTGAGTCTTGCACTCCTTGGTCTTCCTAAGAGCTAGCATAGCTACCAAGACTTGGTTAATGGAAGAAAAAAATTTCCATATTGGGAACGACTTTGGTCAGATCTGATGCAAGAGGAGATAAGAAGAAGCACCAGAGATGGATCTTCTTCATCCAAGGAAGATGAAGAAAATTATGCCTTAGCAAGTAAGGAAAAGAAAGGGAAGGAGAAGGATTCTC
The DNA here is from genome assembly GCA_031772625.1 of Pinus tabuliformis. Lineage (NCBI taxonomy): Eukaryota > Viridiplantae > Streptophyta > Pinopsida > Pinales > Pinaceae > Pinus > Pinus tabuliformis. The sequence continues at coordinate 27,525,750 of CM062807.1, forward strand.
ATCCAAAATCAAGTTCTTCCCATGGTGGAAAGAAGTTTGAAAAATCGAAAGTGTGATGCTTTTGTTGTCATGAGGTGGGCCATTTTGCTACAAATTTTGCACTGAGGAAATCCAAGAAGGGATCCGTGGAAGGATTAGAAGGTGAGGCACTGGCCTCATGGTTCTTGGATTTCATACTTTTTGCATGTATGGTTTCATCCATTGTGGGAAGTGGTTGGTTTCTTGACAGTGGAGGTTATTTCCACATGACCGGTGACAAGATTTTGTTCAGTACCTTGGAGGAGAAGGATCTCCAGATGCAGATCATGATGGGTAATGATGAAAAGTATAGTATCTCAGGTGTAGGCATAGTTTTTTTTCAGAGGGGGCATGGAGCTCGCATTACCTTGACCGATGTCGAATATGTACCAGGACTGAAGAAAAACTTGGTGTCAATCACAATGCTAGAAAACAGTGGCTATGATGTAGTCTTTAGTAAGGGAAAGGTTTTCCTTCAACACATCACCACAAGACAGGTGACGCAGTTCGGTTCACGAGTCAAGAACCTGTATGCTCTTGAGGTTCAATATGCATGCAAAGCCTTGAGGAGCAAGGCAACTGATGGAGACTGGGTTGTTTAGAGGGAGAGTACATTACCTCTCAACATGCAACCACAAGAGAAGTCTCAAATGATTGTGGAGGAGCCACAATTTGTGAAGCAACTTCAAGAAGTTGTGCAGCAGCCACAACTGGGGAAGCCGAGAGGAAACCGAGTGGAGGCATCCACTCATGCAAAGACCTCCAGTATAGGGAAATTTCAAGCCAAGTGGGTAGAGGGATCACATGCATCCATACCTCTAGGTAGGAGGTGCGGCGATGTGAAGTGATCGTCCCAAGAAGGCTGGAATAGTGGCAGAATCCTTGAGGTACCCAACCTCTTTGATTTGGCTTTGCTACTAGAGCCCTGACGAGGAGTATCAGGACTAGATGAGTGGGTAGAGATAGATGCATATGGAGCGGCATAGAGAGCTACAATGCAGGAGTCCCAATACGATGTAGAGCTAGCAGGCTGCAGCAATGAGAGAGGCACAAGAGTGTTGCACCAGTGTAGGATTGCACATAGAGGTGTGCAATGGTGCGAGATGCATGGAGATGTTACAACAACTCATAGGTCAGAGAGGGAGAACTTTTCAGTGGTAGAGGGAGCTTCAACATCAGAGTATGTTTCTAACCTAATAGAGAGGTCAGTTGGGATTTTTTTTGTTTCTAGAGTTGCTGGAGCATCCACACTTGGAAGAAGTGTTGCATGCAGATCATTCCAAAAGTTCAGGATCGGGTTTGAGTTGAATGCCTTTCTTGTTGAGAGGGAGTGTTGAAAATGGCAACAAGAAATGCTAAAAACAGAAGTGCTAAAAATAACATTGTTATAAATAGCAGTTCAAGTACCAGTGCTAGACTGAACAACAAGGAATGAAAAATGGAAGTGCTAAAAATATCATTGCTATTTTAGCAGTTCGGGATAGATTCCTATTTTAGTTAGTCCATGAACTAAAATAGTGAAGTAAAATTCGAATTTGATCTTAGCAGTTGTTTGTAAAATAATTAATTAATTCATCTTGAGTTAATTAGTTAAGGAAAATCAAACATGAAGTCTATGTGGGGACATGCAACAGTTTCTCCATTAATTGAGGAATTTATCCATCAGTTAAAGAGATAAGAATGAGTTGTAATTAGTTGGCTTAGTTAACTGAGTCAAGTCCAGTTATATTAATTCAAATAGTTTGTGGAATTAATTGTGAGTTCAGTTAGTTAATACTTGGATGCATGTAACTGTTTCACTTCAGTTAAATGAATATTCTCTCATAAATAACTCATGCATGTTAGTTTAGACAGAGACCCGGTTGAGATCAGAGGATGGACAACGTACTATCAGTTGGATGGATTTTTCCTATAAAGAAAACTCATCTATGCAGAAGGATTTATCTCCTTCAGGATTGCGTAGTTACTACTGGGCCAAGTGAGTAGTGTGAGGTGGGAATTCACATGTGTGGAAGCACTGAACCCCAAGAAAAATTACACAAGGAAATAGGAGGCTTGGAGGGCGGAGGAGAAGGTTTGTGAGAGGCCTTTGACTGTCAATGAGCAACAGAGGGATTATACTGAGAGATGGTTGGCTTCCAAGCTAAGGATTTGTGTAATTCTGTGACTATTTTCCACTTATATGATAATACAAAGATTGGGGTTTTGGGCTGAGGCTTTCCCCGGATTATATTTCTGCGTTATGTGTGATTGCTTCTCATTCTCAGTTATATGTGTTCTCATTGATCTTGCTCAATTCGATTAATCTTCCGCAGGGTTTGTTGTAGAAGTAGATCTTGTATTTTGCTTTAGTCTATTGCATAATCTGTTGATCTACAGTGGGAATTTCTACAGTTTGAGCCTTTGGTGGTTTTGGCTGGAATTTAAAGCTAGCTTAGGAAGTCTATGGTCTCCTATGTTATTGAGTTTGTGCTTGCACAACAGAAGCCTAGTCATAGCTAGGCTCTTAATAGGGGAAAGACCCACTTCTATAAGGAGAATAGGATAGGGTGTATGCTTTTAATTTTGAGGTTATACGTTATAAGAAGCTTCTGGATTTTCTCAATCTTTCTCCAAGATTCTCTAGAGATGTTGCAACGCCAAATCTCACATCCATATAAGATAACAGGAGTGACTAAATTTTCAAAGAGGAACTTCTTTCTATCCCACATTACAAGGTTTTTCGTTTTACAATTATTTTCAAGACCAAAATAAGCTTTCCACCCCCCATTAATCCTTTTCTCAATGCTATAGTTCTAGTTGAGCTTGTGATGAATATAAATTCTTGGGTACTTGTAAGAAGATACTTCCTCCAAGTTACTATTGCCATACATAACATTAGCGTAAGTGTCCTTCTTGGGTTTGATAATCATAACTTTTGTTTTGTGAGTGTTAACAGTCATACCCATGGTAGAGCTGAAATCCTTAAGAAGTCTAAGTTGCTTCAAGATCATATAGGCACCTTGCGAGAAGAAAAATATCGTCAACATATAGAAGAAGGATGATGACTATCCCAGCTAAGATCATGCCAGTACAACCTGCTTCCTCTAAACAACTTTCTAGCTTGTTGATGTAAATGCCAAATAGTGTAGGGCGAGGGGGCAACCTTGTTTAACTCCGATATTGCATTTAATACCTTTCGACCACCCCTCATTGCTCTTTAACTTGGTAATTACATTCTCGTATAACCTTATAGTGGCAACTCTCAACTTGAAAGGAACCTTTAGCTCTTCTAATCTATTCCATAGGTTGTTTCTAGGAACCGTATCGAAACCCTTTTTAAAGTCCACAAAGCAACAAAAGAGATTGGATATATCATTACGAAATTCCTCAACAATGATCCTGAGCGTAATGAGGTGGTCTGTTGTTGAGTGATGCCTTCTAAAACCCGCTTGGACTTTAACCCACTTACCTTCACTTTCAAGCCATATACTCAACTTCTTTTCCAAAATAATACCATATAACTTGGCTAAGAGAGGGCTGATCATAATTGTTCGATAATTAGAGGGGTTATTTGTATCCCCACTTTTAAAAATAGGGATAATGAGGCTACGAGTCCATGGTTTAGGGGCCCTTGCTTGATCGCTCGATTTAAAAGCTTGTGGATGTGGGGGATGAGGACAAGACCTCCAATTTTTAGGATTTCCGCCTGGTAACCTTCAATGTCCTTAGCTTTCCCATCTTCCAGGTGTTTAACCCCAAAATCAATGTCTTCTAATCAGAAAAATTCTTTCGTTGTGAGCAGGGTTTCAAAGTTATCCTAGTTAGAATCTGTCTCCAGAATCTCTTACACCTTAGAGAGGTGTAAGAGATTCTCTTGGCTTTTATGAATATACTGCCTTGTTTTCCTTTTAGTTAGGGCTTTGTATATTTTTATCTTGCCAATTTTAAGAGGTTCATCAACAACTTCCTTAATTTCTCTCCTCGCACTTTTACAATCTTTGTCATACCATGGGTTGGTTTTTCTATTTCTCTTATTACTTGAAACTTCAATTGAGAACTTGTTAATAGAATATGAGAGGGTTGTAGTAAAATTATGATAGAGGTCTTCTATGTTGTCTATACTAGATAAAGGAAGAAAATTAGTTTTTAATTCATTTAGAAAGAGATCATATTTATTTCTATCAAATATTAAGTTCTTGTGGCTATAAGGATTATCTTCTATGGGATCTCTATGAATGACAAAATTGAGCGTTATAAGTAAAGGCCTATGATCAAAGTCAGGCTCGTGGTTGTTTAAGATGTCAAAATTTATTACTTCATTGTATAAAGGGAGATTGGAAATAACATAGTCTACCACACTGCTACCAAGCCCATAGATGTTGGTCATATGACTAGAATTGGGCCACTTCTTTAGACCATTGCAAATTATGAGATCTTGAGCACTACAGAGCTTGACTAGCTCCACCCCAAATAAATTCTCCCCGAGGTCTTTGGAGCTGCTTTTGTACCGACTAGCCAGAGTAAGGTCTTCGTCTAACCAAAGAGGATTAGGGTTGGAATTATTGGTTAGAAGAATATCTTTTTTGCTTGAAGCTCGAGAATTAAAGTAACCCATTAAAGGGATATTACCTTCATTCCTTAGGCTATAAATATCATTCTCTAAACCATTGTAAGGACTATTTTTATCTAGATTCTTTTTCTTATAGAAGTTAATTGACGGGGGGGGGAATAAAAAATTGCTATGTAGGTCTTTTTATCATTAATGTTAGTAATCTCTATCCAACTATATTGGTTGTAAGGTTCGTTTTTATAAATCCTAACATGGGGAGAGATTTTCATCTTAATGTAACAAGTTATACCCCCAACGCCTCTATGGGAGGATCGCTTGTTCTAGGTAGACCCTAGTGAAAATCCATCTATGTTAGGAACCTTAGATTCTTCGTGCTCCCAAGTTTCAACAAGTAATATAATATCAACATCATTGGAGATCCAACGTAGCTTGGGGCCTTTGTTCCATGGAAAGCCCTAGTAGTTCTAAGAAAGAATCCAGAGCATGTTAAATTGCAATTTATTACTATCTTTTCGATTTCTATCTCAAATAATGGCTTTTCTATTTCTGATTATTGCCCATTTTCCTTCCTTCCTAGCTTCTTTTACCTTTTGAACCTCCTTTATTAATTCTGCTTGATCTTCGAGAATGAGATCTTCATTTATAAATAGTCTCGTTCCTTTTAGACTTCAGGTTTTACTAAGTATGTCATACTTATGGTTAGTAGAGCTCACCTTTATTCAGATCAACTTTCCTTTATTCTCAGTTAATTTCCCCAACCTTGTTGCTTCTGTGAGACATGTTGTTTCAATTTGTAATCTATTATGTAATTATGTCTGGGCTATGGCTAAAGTATCCTCATCTACATCCTCTTTCAAATCGAATATTATAAGCTTCAAGGCCCTTTTGTTACGCTCATCGTCTAATTCTATCAATTTTTTCATTTCATCTTTAATTGATTTGATATCTAATTTACATGCCACACTATTTAGGGTGAGGCGGCTATTAACTTTTTTTTCTAGGTCTTTAATCATGTCCTTCATTTTAAGACTCCCTAAAGTATCAACATCTCCTTGTTGAGATGTTTGGTTCGTATCTTGGTTTTGTTTTTCTATAGCCTGCAACCTAGTCTCCATTGCCTCCATTTTATTCTCCAATAGTTCTATTTTATTTTCTATTTGTTTTTGGATCTTGTCTTCAAGAGATGTGAATTTATTTTCCAACATGGCTTCTAACTTTTTTTGTAGCTTGACTTCTCTTTCTTCTCTATGTTTCTCTAAAGACTCTATATACTCAGAGTAATTGCGCTAGGTCTAACTTTGGTAATATTTGGTAGCTGTGGTGAATTATTCATACTTGAAAATATATAAGTAAAAATGTATTAGAAAAATATAAGGAATGTGTGCACTTGATATCAACAAACCGAACCGCAGACCGCACGTGCCCCAGATTGGATCGAATCATAGCCCGTAGATCACATTGGATCTAGAAAGATGAATGGCTGAGACCATAAAGATTGGAAAAGTATTTCGAAAAATCGTACCACAGACCCGATTCGCAAACCTAACACAAAAATTTATAAAAGGAAATTTTGAACCATAGAGATGATTGAACCATAGACCTAAATTGATGACATCGCAAACCCAAATCCTTGTTATTCTTCACAAATATGGTACCGCAGACCGACACTACCGCTTATTCCTGCTTTTTGTATTGTTTTTTTTCGTCTTGTGAATAAACATAATCAGAAATCATAATACTTGGACCAACGAAAAACTTCTCCTTTATTAAGTCTATAGTTCTGCAAAGGCTAGATTCAAGTACTAAAATATGCTGCACCATGGACTGTTGATGTCTTTGACAAGCATACCACCTGCCAGTGTTGTATTCAGTGTCACAAAACCAATGCGAGGCTACACCTTAGGGGTTTTGAAGATAACGTCTACGAGGGAAAACCTTAGCCGCAGAAGATGTCTGTGTTGCAAGCTGAATATATAAACAAATCATAGATTGGGTTTACATTCATCAAGAACATAGTCGAGATGCTATTTTTGGCTTGACTCTGTAGGTGGAGTAAAACAATTTGAATGCATGAATAATATTGTTCATAGAATATATGCACAAAAGGGGTTTCACAGTTGTTTTTTTAAACATAAAGTGAGGGATTGAAACTCATGATCCCCTCATCTTGACATTAGTTACTTTCTAAATCTATTAAAACCTATGTGGCCCCTTATTAATGCAATGTGTTATGTGTTATGGATAAATTAAACATTATTATACATTTCTTACTCAAAACCACCTACACACTCCAACAAGATTCAAATGCACCAACACATTTTAAATTTCATCAAAATTGAAAAACTTTTGTTTGAAGAAACTTGTGTTTGAAGATAATTGTTTTACAACAAGAGTTTTACAAGAGTTTTACAATGTATAGACTGTAGTTGCATTCATCTTGAAGAATATGCATAAATTGAGTCTGCTAATAATTTGAGAGTATAAATGTGAATGAAAAATATGTGATGAGCAACAAAACAAATACAATCATAATAATCTATCACAACACACTTCCTTTACTTTAATGTTTAACAAATACAATATTAACAATCTCTAGTAGTTTAATTCTAATAAATGAATAAGTATATTCCAATGTGTTATGTTGTATGTATTTATAAAAATCTATCACTTTTATCTTACAATAAAGTAATCCTACCTTTACGTTATATTTTCTTTTTTTATAATAAATCCTTTCGAATTCTATAAATATAACTATAACGTGCCGGCAGGGGCAAGTGCAGGGAGAGTTTGGGGACGTACGGGCTGCTCTTTCGACGCGTCTGGTAAAGACAGCTGCAACACTGGTGACTACGGCGGCTTGCTCAGCTGTCAAGCCGCTGGACGGTCTCCTGCAACGCTGGCTGAATATACTCCGAATGGGGCCAACGGTCGAGACACATATGACATCTCTCTCGTTGATCTATTTAATCTGCCTCTCTCCATAACTCCCTCGGACTCTAGCTGCCCAACGGTTGACTGCGGCAGCAACATAACTGCTAGCTGCCCTACAGAATTGAAAGTGGTCGATGGATGCGATAGTGCTTGTGCTGCTCTGAATACTCCCATCCATCGACCACCTCCGAGCTGGCACCCGCTATGCTGGCGCATTTTCAAACCAACGCTCGCTAATTTTCAAACGATTCCTCGCGCCAAACATTCATTTGCTCCATTCGCCCTCCCAGAACAGGTCCTCTGCAACCCTCTCGATCATTCGTTTCTCCTGCTCACGGTGCTCATGAGATTAGAACCCACATCGACGGGCTATTCTCTGTTATATAAGACACTCCTCTCCCTGGCCTGCTCTAATCTCATCTTCATTTACATATTCTTTACATATTCTGAATCACTAGAAATCTTTGTATCTATTCCACTGTGATTGAATTCCATTACTGTGTGTTGAAGGAGAAAATGTCTCATCACCACCACCACAAACATCATGAGCACGGGCACCACCATAGCAGACACCATCAGAACGAAGAGGAAATCAGACACCATCAGAACGAAGAGGAAATCAGAAGGCCGGGAATTGTTAACTATGGTGAAACGGCAGCCCAGGGAGCAGATCTGTACGCTGTAGACTACGAGAGGGCTATGAAGGAGCAGAAACATCATAAACAGATGGAGCATGTAGCGGAAGTGGGAGCAGTCGCTGCAGGAGCGTTTGCAATGGAGATATCTTTTCGAGTCCTTAATCTCAATTTTCAATCCATATACAGACCTGAATTTATTTTAATATACCATAGCTAATTCTGACAGAGATCTATTAAAAACAAAGCAATAAATATAGGGGATATCACAGAGATCATGATGGTTGATAATGCCAATAAATTCGATCGATGGGATTTAAAGTTTAAACTTGTGATTTTTTTGGTAAACCACTGTTAAATTTAACTTGATTATTGATTTCTGCAATATTTCGTAATAGGATGAACTGAAATATTTCCATAATTTGCAATTAAGGGAAGGATTAGCTTAAATTATCAATAGGATAATGATAACCGTTATAAAATGAATGTGAATATTGATATAATATTTTGTGCATGCAGTATGAGATGCACGAAGCAAAGAAGAATCCAGAGCACGTTCATAGGCACAAGATTGAGGCAGAGATTGCAGCAGCTGCTGCAGTTGGAGCAACCTGGTACGCCTTGTACGAGCATCACCAGACGAAGGAAGGTCATGGCAAAAAACAACACCACCATCATCACCACCACTAGCTGCCCACAACAAAGAATTTAAAATAATTTCCTTCTTTAGCTAAAGAAGTTAGTCATTATTTGATCATTGGTTTCAGCTTCTTTTGTTGTTTGAACTTTATATTCAGTGTGGAGTTATGGAGTTCAGATGAAAATTGAAATTGAAGTCAACTGATTCATCTGTCCTCTTCCATATTTTCATATCAGTGTGCTTTCCTGTATGTGCCTTATCCATGAGATCGAATCCGTTTGAATCGGTTTGTTTTGTGAAGCCAGTAAAGATTTTATTGTGAATAATCCATCACATTGTGAAACAGTTATCATATTATTGTGAATATGGAGTTTCTGATTCTTCAACACTGTTCCAATATTTTATTTAAGGTAGAACTCGTAGAATTTAAAAAAAAAATTGGAGACTGATCAGAGTCAGGTTAAACAATTTACTTAATTTTTATTAATCAAATTACTAAATATTTCCAAATTTTACAATCCTGTTAAATTCAACTCCACCATGAAGACTTTAACATGAACACAATTCACTTTCAGAAAAGCCATTGACAATGTTTGCATTGCATGAACCCAAAAGCCTTTTAAATTGTGATAGGCCACCATGGACAATGTTTGCATTGCATGAACCCAAAAGCCCCTTAAATTTTGAAATGTTGACATCATGAAGGCAATGTCTTTAATCGTAACTCTGTAAAATTTATCCCTAACAGTTTTTGCTATATAAACATCGAATCGATGATACTCACGCTTTATAAAATGGATTGAATCTTGATCAGTCGAGGACAGCTTTTGGGGTTTGAAAAAGGCATGTCGGACGAGAGAAGAAGAATTTGATACCAGGTCGAAGGGATATTAGGGTTTGGAGAAATGGTCTTGTTATGGGAATCCATTTGAATAAATAGGACCTATTTTGGTAGTACAAATTAAGATAGAATCTCAGCGCCTATGTGAGTCAGGATGTGGGCTCAAGCAACATAATATAATCAAACAACTTTATTCATCATACTGCAAACAAATTGGCAGTAGTATGGAGTAATTATGAAATGTGGCCCTTTGTTTATAATATTTCTGTCATGCTAGAGGCTTCCTCCCAGTGTTGTCTCATAATAAAAGATTATAATGTATCCCTGAATATTCTAGTCTTTTCCAATGCTAATGGATTAATTTTCCCTTGTACTGGGGGCTTGGATGTTATTGCTACTTAATAGCATAAAGTAGGAATTAATTCAAAAGATTAGAAACTACAATTTCAGCATGGGTTCTTCAAGCTGTTGCTTCTCAATTAGACCATCTGATCAGTGTCTCCGGCATAAGTTCAGTATTTAGCCTTTAAATTTCCCATATATTTTGAAAGGTTTTTGAATTTTCTGTTCCTTCTCATATACTTTTTAAATTCACCTATTTTGAGCTTGCTCCTCAGGGATCAAATGGTGCATCACTTGAGTTCCTGAGAGCTGATACGGATTAGTACCTTTTTTATTTAGTAGTTGTATTTCCTTTTTTTCCACATAAATCTTCATCTCCTCCACTAAAAACAGCTGCAAATTAGAAGATAAATGGGTCTGTAGACCGACTGCAAAGGACTGCCCGTGATAGAGAAACGAACTAGAGTTTTGCTGGCTCGTATGGTATATGCGAGGGGTTTCATATTTGAGGGTAGAATCTGTTTATTATAAGGACATATTGTTAACTAATGTATATTCTAAAACAGAGGATGGCTTGGAACAAATAGTATTGGAGGAAAGAATTTCCTAGTTCTCATTCTCCAGGTTTAGATATGAATATGGCAGCATTTTTCTTGTCCTTGGGAAACCTAGTGTATGTTTAGGTGTTGAAGCAATCTTAGTGTATGTTCAGGGGTGGCGATTTTCAACGCCATCACAGCAGAATTTTTTCACAATCAGTGAATAAAAAACAATGAGAAAGCCACCGGCCATGGGCAAATGGGAATAAAGGCATAAATAAAAGCAAAGGGAATCAAAATTTTAGGTTAAACAACCGGAGGAAGGAAAAAACTGGTTCGATAATGGAGTCTTAACCTAACCTGTCTAGGGTTTAGGTTTTCCTCTGCTGCAGACGCACTGTTCTCCATCAGCACGTTTCGGGCGACACTGTCCTATTGCGGGGCAGTGGGTTCGGGAAGAATGGGTGCCGAGGGGTCCAGTGGGACCCCGTCGTTCAAACAAGTGGTAGCGCATTCGCAACCACAGAAGGCTACGGTGGGAGTGAGAATCGAGGGTCTGAACAGTAAGATGCTCAGCGGCAAGAGCAACAGGGAAAAAAAGCAGCCACATTCTGACAAGACAGACAAAGCCACAGGCGTTAGGAATACAGTAAAGGGAAACACTGCAGACAAACAGGATAAGAATGATGACAGAACGCAGCCATCAGAAAATGAAAAGGAGAAAACCACAAATGACAAAGAAGGGAAAGGTAAAGGAATAGTCTATCCGGAGAAGGAGGGGGAGACAATGGCAGACCCCAAAAGAACCCACGTGAACAACAGTGCTTGCAAGCCAAAAAAAGAAGACAGTCTGAGGATAACTATCAACGACCCTGAAATCCAAGCATACAGGGATCACATGGCTGAACATGCCATCATCTGCAAATTCATGGGCATCTGGCCCTCTGAGAGAACCCTTTGTCAATGGATACGACAACAATGGAAACCGAAAGGGGACGTGCAGCTGCACTTAGGAGCCAAAGGTTTTTTCACAGTTGTTTTCACGAGTTTAGAAGACAAGGACAGAGTGTTTGAGGGAGGCCCTTATTTTCTAGCAGCAGCCGGGCTCTACATGAGACATTGGAAGCCAAACTTTGTACCAGAGAAGGAAACTTTCACTCAAGTTCCTGTCTGGATCAGACTCTTCTCCCTACCCATAGACTATTAGGGTCTTAATGCCCTGAAACAAATCGGGGACAAGCTTGGCACCTTCGTCAAAGCCTCAGAAGCAACCATGCAGAAAAGATACACCACCTATGCGAGAATTTGTGTTGAACTAGATGTATGAGGAGCGCTGCACGAGGGGGTTTGGCTTGATTACAGGGACGAAGAATACTTTCAGGCGCTAGATTACGAGCAAATACCCTTCAGATGCCGGAAATGCCACGAGCATGGACATCTAGTAAGGGACTGCCCCTTGAGCAAAAAGGAGATAGAAGAGGAAAAAACACAGACTACCAGAGATAAGAATAACTTCATTAAACCCAAGAACAGGAAGAGAGCCATCAGAAGGAAAAATGGTAAAGGGAAAGTAGATAGGAACTATTTCAGCAACCCCTTTGAGGTTCTAGATCTAGAGACAGACTCGGAGGAAAAGCAGCACACTCCCCACGGAAACATGAGGCAAGAGAAGCAGGGACAACCCACAGAAGAAGAAAGGCCGGATGCAACAACAGGAGGGGAGGTCCTCATGGCCGACAGAATCGTCGAAACGGAGGAGGAGACAGATATGCAGACAAGTGAAGCAGGAAGCGAGGACTGGGAGTTGGAAAACACCCTCGCAACGGATGGAATGGACCTAAAGGCGCTGGTGGCAAGCTGGAAAGCCAAGGGAATGGAAGCAGTCCCAGAGGAAGAAATAAGGAAGGTTAATGACCTGTTTATCGCACGGCAGAAGGCACTTATGGAGAAACAGAAAAGCAAACTTGGAATAATCAAGGGAGGTTCACCACACTACCAATTGCAGTTGGGAAGAATTTCCGGCCCAAGACACAAGCGCCGACGGGGCCGGAAAACAAACATAGAGCAGCTACAGGAACTTGGCGAAATGTTAATCAATGCTGGCTTGATTAGGCAGCTAGATGAGTACTCGTCCTTCCAACAAAATTGTTAACTATGAAGGTCATCTCTTGGAACGCCAGAGGAATAAGTAGTCAGGCCAAACAGAGGGTCCTAAAGCGAATAATGGGGAAGTATAATCCGGATATGCTGTTTCTACAAGAAACCAAATGCAACAGTGAACTCATAGGCAAGCTACGAAGGAAGATAAGCAGGAATCTTGAAGTTATGGAGATTGAAAGTAAGGGACGTGAGGGAGGCCTTGCCACCTTTTGGGATACTCGAAGGTTTCATCTCTTAACAGCTGAAGCCAGCAAGCACTACCTGGCTTTGGAGATGCAGCCAACAGGTAACTCTTCTTCTTTCATCTGTATTAATGTCTACAGTCCCCAAAAGATAGAAGATAAATTTTGTTTTCTAGATTCGCTCACCAAACTCATAGAAAGACACCACAATGCCAATTTCATCCTGGGGGGAGACTTCAATATGATAACCTCCCTCCTGGAGAAGAAAGGAGGCCTAAGAAAACTACACAAGGATGGAGAGGCCTTCATAAGCTTCATAGAGAATGCAAAACTGGTGGATGTTTATCCCAAAAGCGGAAAATATACCTGGAACAATAGACGGGGGGGAGATAGGCTCATCGCTTCTAGATTGGACCGTTTCTTAATTTCGGAGAATCTGCTACTGGAAGGAATAGACGTAGAATCAAACATCCTCCCCAGTGGAGGATCAGACCACTGGCCGGTCTCTCTTGCAGTTGAGATTCAGGACTCTCCCAAAAACAAACCCTTCCGGTTTGAAAAAATCTGGATAGAACACCCCTCTTTCCTAGAAATGGTAGAGAAATGGTGGAAAGAGCCCACAAGGGAGGAAGGATCCAAAATGTTCACTTTGCAACAAAAACTAAAAAACATCAAACTTAAACTGAAAGAATGGAACAAACAAGTCTTCGGAAATATCTTCCAGGAGAAAGCAATTATCGAAGAGAAACTGGAACTAATACAAAAGGAAGGCATGGAAGGCCGCAGAGAGGAGGAGACAAGCAAACTAGAAGAGGAACTCACGCAGCAATGGCATACCAGGTGCAAACAGGAAGAAACTCTATGGAAACAGAAATCCAGAATTCTTTGGCTGAAAGAAGGGGAGCAAAACACAAAGTTCTTCCACAGATCAGCCATGGATTACAGAAGTGCTAATAAAATCCCGGAGTTAAAAGATGAGGAGGGGAACCTCATAAGAAATCATAATGAAATCTCAGCCTCCCTCAGAAATCACTTCAGCCTCATAGCGCAGGAGCCAGACATTAATAGGGAGGAAGCCATTACAAAGATCACAGAAGTAATTCCCAGAATGATTACTAAAGAACATAACTGGTCCCTCCGAAAAACAATCACAATGGAAGAAGTTGAGGAGGCTGTCAAAAGCATGCCCAATGATAAAGCTCCGGGCCCGGATGGATTCACCATCAACTTCTACAAAGCATGCTGGAACATCGTCAAGCAAGATATATGGGAAATAGTGGAAGACTCCAGACGATCCAAGACCATTCTCAAATCCTTAAATTCCACCTTCATAGCTCTTGTTCCTAAAATGGAAGTTGCCAATACTCCGGAAAAATTCCGGCCTATAGCTCTTTGTAATGTCATCTATAAAATAATTTCAAAGGTCATTGCAAACAGGTTGAAAGCTATCCTTTCGGGCATCATATCTCCGGAACAATCTGGCTATGTGGAGGGAAGGCAAATCATGGACAATATCTTGCTTGCGCAAGAGATGATTCACTCTCTTCATTCCAAAAAAGAAGCAGGTATGCTCATGCAGCTTGATCTCTCCAAGGCTTATGATAAGGTAATTTGGTCTTATCTGGAAGCTGTGCTTGTAGCATTTGGATTCAGCAATCAGTGGATCAAGTGGATTCTAGCCCTCATCAAGTCACCTAAATACTCTATCCTTGTGAACGGGGTTCCCTTAGCTCCCTTCCAACCAACCAGAGGCATTAGGAAAGGCGATCCCCTCTCCCCCTTTTTGTTTATCATCCTCATGGAGGGACTTGGCAGACTAATAACAAGGAACAAAGAAGAAGTCATCTTCAGAGGCCTTCAACCCATTAGAGAATGTCAAGCCACAACCCATCAACAATTCGTGGACGACACCATGTTACACGGTATCCCTACTGTCAAAGAAGCCTTAGCCTTCAGAAACATTCTTAATCTTTTCAACCAAGCCTCAGGGATGGAGATCAACTTCTCCAAATCTACTGTATTATTCTTCAATACTCACCCTTCCATTCAGTCTCACCTTTCCCGTCTCCTTGGGTTCAAAATTGGATCTCTTCCCTCCAGATACCTTGGTGCCCCCCTCACGCTGAAACCATGGCAGAAAGGGCACTGGGAGAAAATTTTAGCTAGTTTGGAAAGGAAAAGTAAACACTGGACTCACCGAGCTTTAAACTTTGCAGGCAGACTAATTCTCACAAAGGCGGTTTTGCAGTCAATTCCTCACTATATGCTCTCTATCCTCCCGGCACCAAAAGGGGTCTTAAACCAAATTCGCGCCATTCAGTGCTCCTTTCTGTGGAGTGGAAGCAGCGAGAAGAAAAAATGGGCTCTTGTGGCCTGGGAAAAGCTATGCAAACCAAAGAACAAGGGAGGGCTAAATCTAGTTGATCCAGCAACAGTAAATAACATCTGTGGAGCCAAGATTTGGTGGAAATGGATCTCAGATACGAGTCTTCCCTGGGCCACTCACTGGAAAGAGAAGTACATGCCAAACAACAACAATCTAGACATAATCAGGATGCAGATCACCTGCAATGGCTCACCAATCTGGAACCACGCTCAGGCCAATAGAAGCATAGTCCAGGATCATAGCTTCTGGGAGATAAGAAATGGCAACAATGCTCTCTTTTGGGAAGATGCCTGGCAACATCTTCCCAAGTTGGATTCCCCTCATCTCCTTCCCTTGAAACAAAGTCAGCAAGCGACAGGCAAATTCACTGTAAGTCAGTACTGGTCGACCAACAATGCTGACCAGGATTGGAGGCAGTGGACAGCTTTTGATTTAAATAACAATGATCTCCCTCAGGAAACTCTACAAGATTTAAATCAACAAATTTCAAAAAGGAAAATTAGAACTGCAACCGAGAACGACAAGCTCAGATGGGGGCCCAAAGGGAACGGGAACTTTTCTCTGAAAGAGGCCCGGAACATCATAGATGAGGAGGGACCACCAAAAATTCTACCTTGGGCAACTAAGGTGTGGGACAGTTTGCTTTGGCCGAAAATAAGAACTTTTCTATGGCTATTAATGCAGAAGAGGACTCTCACCTGGGAAAACCTTATGAAGAAAGGCTTCAGTGGACCATCCAGGTGCCCTATGTGCACTAAGGAGGAGGAAACAATGAACCACCTCCTCAACTCCTGTGAATGGGCTTCTAAGCTCTGGGAATGGATGGAAAGCATTCTTGGAGCCTCTGACCGGAACAGGGATTCAATACAGGAAACTATCTCCAAATGGAGAAGCAAGTTCTCAAAAGTGAACAGAGTGGAAAGCATCTGGAAATCTGCCCCCGGCTTTATAGTTTGGACCATCTGGAAAGAACGCAACCGCAGAATCTTCAAAGAAGAAACTAGAAGCCTAGAATTTGCAAAGGAATCCATCTCAACAAATATCAAACAGCTCATACAAGCCAAATGCAAAGCTGAAGCTGAGGAAAAACCAACTATTCAGGATTTACGAATCTTAAAGGCGTTTCAATTGGAAACTGTGCGCCATCAACCAACAGGGGGAGGTTCTAACCAACCCCCTTCAATTTCTTCAATGTGGCAATGACCTCCTATGGGCAACCTGAAAATGAACTTTGATGGTGCCTCTCGGGGAAACCCTGGTATAGCAGGCATTGGGGGAGCTGTCCGAAATCAAACAGGGGAAATCACTCACATTTTCTGCAGAGCTTTAGGTGAAGCAACTTATAATGAGGCCGAGTTTGCTGCGCTTGAGCAGAGCTTAAAAATCCTAAAAAATCTCAGAAGGGGAAATCTAATAGTCGAAGGAGACTCTCTTCTGGCTATCATGGCGGCTAAACGCCTACAGACAGGCACGGCCATAAGCAAAGCGACCAAGTATTGGAGGTTGGCCAAAGCAACGGAAAACATAGCTGAGCTAGTTATGGGGATGAAGGGTCTTATCTTTCAAACAACCAGAAGAAAAGCGAATGGTCTTGCTGACCATCTGGCAAACTGTGGAGCAGACAACCCCAACATGGCCATTGACAGATGCTGGTGGGAGTTTGATGACCCAACCATAAAGGAAGCACGCATACAACTGGCAGCGAAAGATCTTACTGAGGTTACCCAACCTTAACCGAGGACGGCACCTGGCAACAATCTCGAAACTACGAGAAGATAGGCAAGGATTGTCAACCTAAAGCCCTCAATTGGCTGATTGGACACAGAGGGCGGTGGTACTCCCGGCGGCAACAGCTCCTGCAGATTGGAGATCATAACGATTTAAGCGACGGGATCCGGCACATCAGACACCGTCCTTTCAGCACGCACGGAAAGGATTTGTATGGAAAGGAATCACCACCATTAATGGCAATTCTGAGTGGAAGAAGGTGGTACAAGGCCCAAAGGAACAGCTTCAGGCATGATAGCACAGGGAGCATACCCACCCTCACGCACCACCACCCTTTGCGAAGATTTTTACCACACACTTGGCACCTGGCTCGTCAACCTTGCAGTTACATCATGAGCTCCAATTCCTCCAGGGACAGGCCCGCTTGTGCGACTCGTCAGATCACCCACCAGCAAGGTACCACCACTATCAGAGGCATTTACTCCAAACCCCTCAGGAAGCATCACTACTTTCATTATAAAAACAGGGGCAATTGCCCTGTTCTCCTTATTGTTCTTAACGTCTGTGTTGAGAGTGGTTCCGCCTACAATTCTGGTTCAACTCGGGCTAGTCACGAGAGGCTCACCATGAAAGAGGGGAGCAGTCGATGCGAGGCGGCTAACAGGGAACTTCAGGCAGCAAGAAGTGGCTACGAAACCAGGACTGCGACCAGGATCAAGCGCAAAATGGCAGAATTGGAGGCTGAGGCGAAGCGTGAGGAGGATGGTCGCTTGGAGATGGAGATCGCTGCTGAGGTCAACTGGGTAACAGACCCCGGCACGCCTGCGAAGAGGGCCACACAGTTTGTGCGCACCAAGGCGGAAAGCTGGTGCATGAAAACCTTAATCGCAAAAGCGTTGGAATCAGTCACAGAGGTTAATCTCACCACTCAGGTCAATCTCACCACAGAACAGATGGCCAGGATCACAGATTACAATAGCTCCCTGGACAGCAAATTAACCGCGGTGAATGAATCGATCAAAACCCAGAACCGTCTGATTATGCTGCTCATCCAACTTCTCAAGAACTCCATTAACATTGCTCCTGCGGCTCAGCCAGCCACTTCCAACGCAAACCAAGCTGCTCAGCCATCGACCTCTGCAGCATTTCAGCCTGCATCCCTGGAAGAGCTGCAAGCGAGGGTCGACAGCCACGTCAAGAACAGCGGCTTGGATACCACCGCCCAGATGGGTAATTACTACCTCTAAATTCTTCATGTTAGCTCCTTTCCCGACTCGCGTTCTGGCTTCTCTGTTATCTTTTTACTCTGTTATCTCGACTTTAGTCTGTGTTTGTTGCTCGGCTAATACTTCTACCATCTACTCACGGTAGCTCCTGTGGTTTAGAAATGTTTTGTTCTGTCCATCGGCACCCTGCGTGGTGTGCCCCGTTTTGGTGTATATGTAACACATCTTCTGAGCAGGCGATTAGCCCAGGAATATTGTACATCCCTGCTCACACTGCCTTTGCAGGTTTTTGTATTATACTTGTTATATAATATAATCTTCTTACTTACAAAAAAAAAAAAAAAAAAAGCAAAGGGAATCAAAGTGCAGAAGAAAAAAGAAAAATGCAACAGCTTGGACTTGTGGACAAAACTGCAAATAAAATAAAAATTCCAGGCCACTTCAGCGGTAATGGCTTGGATAGTTTTGAATCTAGTGGACCTCTATCTGTGTCGCAATTTCCTCATAGTCTTCACGAATTTCCATGGACTTGTTGTGCAATGGTTAGTGATCAATGTGGATAATGGTTTCCTTGCCCATCAGATAGTGCTTCCACTCCTTAAAAACTTGAACCAAGGCATAGAGTTCCTTATCATATGTAAGGTAGTTCAGGACAACCAACCTCCCCGCCCCCAACCCCTATGATACATATTAGAATGATAGCATACCGACTTACCCCTTGCCATCAAGACCACTCCAATAGCATATCCACTTGCATCTTTCTCCAAATCAGGACATGCCACTAAAATGGGTCCTGGAAGCCAATTCCTCCAATTTTTCCACCCAGAAACTACCAAGATAGATGTCAAATTATATAATAATCCAATCCAAATGACCTTGCTTCATTGACAATTAAGATCATATTGATTTCATTTCATTGCCCCTTCTCATCAGTCACAATAGATGGCTATCAACACGTTACATTCAACAAATATTTTCTAAGTTATCCTTACTGTGAACCTTTTCAACAAATTCTTCAAGGAAAGGAACAGACTCAGGGCATGATAGTTAGGGAAAATGTTGTTCAAGAGTAGGTACGCAAAGAATATTATTATAACTCCTTGCATAAGTTCTATTTATGTTAGTTTGGTTGGGGGTTCTAACATCTTCTTGGACACTAAAGCAGTTTATTTATTTTCCAGGTAAATCAACTTGTTTCTCTTTTGGAGAACATGATAACACATGCAATTTCCCATTTCTAAAATTTTTAAAGTGGCACTTCGAAACCTACCCCATTGCAAACATCCCAATTCCCTGTCTATTTCCCCATTCTAGGTATAATAGGGATAATTCCAAAACAGATCGAAACAAGCAAAGTATTAAATGCATCATTAATCTCTGCCTAACCAATGTGATAGAAGTGACTAGTAGGTATTTAACCATAATTAGAAATAATGAAGGGCTTTGTTTGCAGAAATAATCCCAGAGTTGCTTTTGCAAACTGGCGTACAACTTGTAGGCTTGAAAAAAGATGCGTGTGAAATGTTGCCTGCTCCAATGTCTTATCAATTAAGTTTTGGTCCTTCTATGCTTGTTCTACATTCTTATATCTCTTTTGCTAATCCTCTCTTGCACTACGGTCTGCTTCTTAGACAGTAGTTGAGTTCAAAGTCAGGAACTCATAACTTTGCAAAAACTACAATTTTATTGCCCACTAATTTTCTCACTCTTGACTTGTTCTTGTAAGATTCATATAAGTCCACATACCCTCAGAGTCTCCACGAATTTGCATGGACGAGTTCTAGGCACATTCTCTTAAATCATTTCCAATGAGAATAGTAGTACCCGCTTATGCATAGACAGTAGCAAAAGTCAATTTTGTAGTAACCTGGAATAGTAAATTTTCAGATGAGTTTTTTATGAGAGAATTAGTAAATCCTGCAGACATAATGGATCCATTGCCTGGTTCAGTAAATTTCTTCTTACCCCATCAGCTACAACAAAAATATTGACAACAAGAGAATTTCGTAGACTGGGCTTTACAAGCAATGCATATCCATCAATTATTGCCAGTGATAAGCTCCACAAGAAGGGCCATTGGCTTGTAGGTTATATGGTTAATTTTTGTGTTGTTTACAGACATTTGGGGGGGCACACATTTGGGAGAGTGTTTGTTGTTGCAACAACATTAAGAACTTAAACCTTAAACTATGTATAGACAAAAATATGATTGGGTATAAGTATGGTGCATCTAAATCAATGATATGGATGTTTTTGTTGTTCCTGAAGGGGCTGCCCTTAATATTGCATATCAACATATGTCCAAGATCCCTAAAAAGAACATGCTAATATAGAAATGGACTCTAGACAATCTACGTAACCTTTAGCTTAGCTCTAATATGTCTTCCATATAAAAACTCCGAGTGGACATTATTACCCCGAAAAGGTAATTGGCTTGATGCAGAAAGCTTTATTCTCATGGAAAAATCAAGCTTCATACACTTCTTGTGTTAAGTGTGAATGGACTTCTTCAGCAAGTCACACCAAATATTACCTCTTTTCCAACATCCAAAATGTAAAAAAAAAATGATGGTGAAACCATGAACCAACTCAAAAATTCCATAGCTGTAGCAGTTTCATATTTTGCAAAGTGGTTCTGGGCACATTCTCTTAAATCATTTCCAATGAGAATAGTAGTACCCACTTATGCACAGGCAATAGCAAAAGTCAATGTTGCATTGACCTGCAATAGTGAATTTTCAGATGAGTTTTTTATGAGAGAATTAGTAAATCTTGTAGGGATAATGGATCCACTGCCTGGTTCAGTAGATTTCTCCTTACCCCATCAGCTACAACAAAAATACTGACAACAAGAGAATTTCATAGACTAGGCTTTACAAGCAATGCATATCCATCAATTATTGCCAGTGATAAGCTCCACAAGAAGGGCCATTGGCTTGTAGGTTATATGGTTAATTTTTGTGTTGTTTACAGACATCTGGAGGGGCACACATTTGGGAGAGTGTTTGTTGTTGCAGCAACATTAAGAACTTAAACCTTAAACTATGTATAGACAAAAATATGATTGAGTATTTCTAATGCCTAACTCTTCTCCTCTCCACTCTGTTTTTATTGAAAAGTGGAATGCCCAGCTCTTCTCCTCTTCACTCCAATCTTATGAAAGCTTAGTTATTGCAGACTCCAATAACCATATTAGATTAGTGAAAAGTGGAATGCCTAATTCTGCTCCAGAGAAAGGTTAGCTGATGCAGATGCCTAATGGCTTTCACCAACCACGTCTTAACCTACTGTGCTAGCTCATTTACTTATTTATAATGTAATAAACTACTCTTCATCATTAAGGACATCCACCATTCCAAAAGTTGGAATGCTCAGATCAGTGATATGTTGTTTATACAGATAATCTGAAATTTGTTATGGGGTTGGCATGAAATACAAACTAGCCCAATAGTGCTAATTGACAGCCTAATTGCACCATGGGAAGAAGAAATAATCTGTTAGGATAATCAATAATTGGGCCTTGTACTGAGAAGGGTTAGTCTATTGTTCTAGCATGAGAATATCTAACATTAATTTCATAGAATCATAAGCTTCAAACTTCATAAAAGCATGTAAGAATTTTTTCATACCCATAGTAATATTTTCTATATTTTTTTAAAAGAAAACCATGGTTGATAAAAACTAACAACCTAGAGATATATGCAACAGCAGTCACATATATCATAAACTCATCCAAGATGTCTAGACATTCATAGTCCAGTCTAGTACATAGTATGGTAGAACAGTCTAGGCTGCTCTTTTATGCCTGTTCTGAAGAGCAATTTGCTCTTCCTCTTCTTTGATCATTGAACAATCACATCATGTTATACATTTTCTGAATTCATCTGAATGCTAATTATCCGGTGTCAGGGCCTTCTCGTGTTATAATACAATCTAAACTGGGCCCTCTCATATTATGTACAAAGGCAATGGAGGTTGAATGACTATCAAAACAATGGAAGCAAAAGCAGAAAAAAACTGTTTTGTTTCATTGGACTTTAAACAATTGGATAGCTCTGATAATTAAGTTCGACATCCATCGTAGATATAAGTGGTGTCCAATCTCTCCTTCTTGGACTTGTCTTGCCTACATGATTGGACTTCCCTAGATATTGCCTCTTGTTGATGGAGATCTAGATAAGCATATGAGTGTTCTCTCTATTTGGAACCCTCCACCCAATGCAATCCCTCTTTCAAGATGTGAGTAGTAGCTCTAGAAAAAACTAATAATCAACTACAATCAGAATCGCTAGATATAGCAATGTTTTTGAAAATGTATCAGGAAAAATCATTTTCCAAGATTTCTTTAGTCAATCTTACTAAAATATGATATTTTGAAATCCTTAGAATCCTAGATAGCATGACAAAGTTTGTCTTAAATGGTTCATTTCTTCTTGTCATGCTACGTAATCATTTTCATGACCATGCATGCATTATTAACATGAGCGTGCATTATTAACTCTTTATGCTAATAGAAAAATAAATATGCTCTCTTTATGCCCAAAGTCTTATCACTAATATTTGATTTTGTGTTATTTTTCAAGGATGTGCGTTCAAACTTGAGGTAGAATAAAAATAATCAATTTCAATCAGGATATTTTATCATATTTCATATTCTAACATGAATCTATTTTGTTGTTGTCACTATGCATGCTTCTAAGCTCACAGAATGGTGGAAAAGTGGACACTGTGCATTGAAGTATCATGCTGCCCAAATCCGGGTCGAGCAACTTTAAAATTTGTCCTTCACAATGGGGCAAAAAATCATGTGGTTTATAGAATATGGGAAGTGCAGGGAAAGACAACCAATAATGAAGCATACTACATTACACTTGTTGCAGGATTAAAAGAGGAAAAACACAATGGGGTCAATTACATAACAGTATTGACAAACTCAGATTTAATCTGTAATCACATGGAAGGCATCTACAATGTTTGCACAGACAATTTGAAGCCCCTCTACAGAGAGGCAAAAATATGGAGTGCTCGATTTAATTCTTCTACGATAAAGCACCTTGTGGAGATCCATAAAATTTCTACTGATCTAATGGTTGGAGAAATCTCAAGTGTAGATGTAGGTGCTAGAGATGATTTAGCATCACCGTTCATTCCATTGGCAAACATGCATCAGCATCAGTATAGGTCTCGACTATGTTTATACACTATGGTTGTCATTTTTCTTGGGACTCTCATATTGTGGTTCTTTCACTAAAGAAACCGATAATGTACTTTTTTTCCCCATTTTGTAATATCATTCACCTTAAATGTCTACTCATGTTATTACATGCTTCATGTGTTCAGTTATATACATTATATTTGAGATGAACTAATTATTCTTAACCTACCAGTGGTTCAACAAATATTGTTGGAGATCCATTTGAATTTCATTTTAATTTCAAGTTTTATATGCTACCTCTTTAATACCATCTTGAATTCCACCTGGATGGATGCCATGGGAATAATTGAAAGTAGAAAAATAGGGTTATTTACATCTGGTTTGTTGGTTTTCACAACATTTAAGAAGTATAAGTCATTTCTGATGCAAACCCTAGCTATATCCATATCTATATTATGAAAAGCCGGAAATAGTTGATGCATGATCTAATGTGAGATGAAGAAGCTCATACCATGAAACCCTCCTAGGAACATTGATGCATAATAATGACAAACTCTAACATAGTATGAAGTGAATTTTCTTAGGTACATGGTTTTCCCTAGAATGATGCAATGTACGCATATATCAATGAAGCCCTAGATGCCCATGATGCCTTTGAAGATGCCCTAATCCTAATAAATAAAGAAAACAAGTGAAGAAACACTCATCTTTGGATATTTCCAAAAAGATTAAAAGTATGGAAGCCCTAAACATTTTCGAAAACATAATGATAAAATCCTAAAGTCTGCCACAGATAAAATAATGATTACAGTTCATAAAATATAATTTTACTGATGGAATACTGATATTAGTTAAGGATGAAAATGACACCATCTTGTAGAGGACACTTTCCCCTTTCGAATGAGCTATTACTCGCTTTCTAACTCCTCTTAGATTGAGAGAAATTGAATTTATAAATTAGAAAAATTAGTATTGGTAAAATGAATTATGTAGGCTCATGTTCCTTGGCCAAGTGACATGTCATTTCATTAAAGGTAAAAAACTAGTATAAATATAAGCTGGAACTGGTCATTCCTCCCATCAACCTCAGTGAAGAACATCACAAGAAGACAAATAAGAGGGATACAAGCATGACATAAGCCGAGGAGATAAAAGCGAATACTTTTTTGGGAAAATACCTTTTTAGGAACTAATCATAATCTTATTTATAAAGAAAAATAAAAAATATATATTGACTAAGTAATATTATTTCCATGCATAGTATTTGTATTGAGGGAATTAGAATATAAAAATCTTTTAATAAGAAAGTTTGATTTACTGTTTGAGAAAGGCATGGAGAATTTGTTTTTGTGTATTTACATGGGTCTGGAATGTGCATGGCAATAATCTTGGATATTTGATGAGGAGCTCTACTGATCTGTGGGTGTTGTAGTTCTACACATTGTAAGGGGTGTTATTTTGTGGCCTCATGGGATTCTTGAATGTTAGTTTAATGGTCATATCATGTTTTTATTTTTTTCTAGAAAATTGTTGGGCATTGGGGTCTGCCTGATAAATATAATTTGTCCATTCGCTACCCTGTAAGCAAGAATGGGAATGCTTATACCTTGCCACTGCCACACAAACAGCGGCTTGGCCACATGTACATATTTTACCCCTGTTTGGAATTGAACATATGACCTTTGTGGAGAGAATCACATGTTCTTAACTGTTAGGACGACTCAGGTTGTATGTATCATGTTTTTATTACATGGCAGTATTAAATAATAAAGTAACTTTAGGCATAATGTAATAAAGTAACATGTTATATGAATCTGCAAGGTTAAGAGATGTTAATTAGCTGCTAGTTTTGTTTTAACATTAAGCTGCATAGTGCATAGTATGAAGCTCACAAATTGTAACAGTAATCAGGGTCCAATTTACAGCCCCCTTGATATGGCCACAAAATTGGACTTTTCATACTAAACTATGTTAGATTAAAAATCTGGTGTGAAAGATGAAATTTCTCAAAACTGGAAACAACAGGCTCACCCCATAGGTAGTATATCTCAAAAAACTAGTTTCTGAAATGAAAACCAAGAAAAGATAAATTTGCAGAAATAGGTTGTGGGTTTCCTCTTTTCATTGGAAGTTAAATATCTTCAAAATTAGAGTCAAATCAAGAAGTATTTCTCTTTCCTATCCAATATACTATATGAGGTGCATAGATGATCTCATGCATAATGACAACCTATCTTCAATTAGAAATTATAGTGAATAATTAATATTTAATAAGTAACTCATATTTCTATCCTAATTAAAAAATGATCTAGAAGAAATGCTATTTAACTCAATGTATAGTTTTCTAGAGATAGAATATTTGTTACCATGATGACTTAGGTTCATTTCATGGTGGCCTTGCTTCAACCTTTCTTAATGCTTTTGGACTCTATCACTTTATATTTTGGGTTTTACTTATTAAAAGAGATGATAGGTTGGTAACTTATTCTCTTGTTTGTTTATGTGAGACAACTCTAAAATCATTTGGGAAATCCTCAAAATCCAAAAGCACCCCAACAATTTTAATAGAGAAGTTGGTTATAAATTAAGTCATTCCTAGAAACCTATTATCCATTGGCATCCTCATTAGTTTTCTCTTCTCTCCTCTCCGTCCCTCTCCCCCTTTTCTTTCCTTTTCCTCCTTCCCAGCCTCCCTTTCTCATTTTTCAGTCACTTGGTTCCAATTTTGATGGTTTTGTTTTTTACCCTCTTACCACTTTAATCCTCCACTTTGTTCTTGACTTATATATATATCTTATTCATTTATTTGATTATATTTCTCATTTCCTTCCTCCATCTTTATAAGGATTTTCACATTTCTTCATTCATATTTATATCCTAATAAATCGATTTGATTCTTTAAAATTATTTCTTTATTTATTCTAATCATCATCTTTATTTATTTATTTCCCTGCTCTTTTATTTTATTTTTATTTTTAATTTTTTAATTAATTCTTTGACTTGATCCTATGCTTATTAATTTATAATTAACCATTAATGGATAATTGGTTTCTTCCCTCTATTAAAGGTCTTTAAAAGCATATTTGTGACCATTCAATTTTTTGGTCCTTACTAATGGGTGGAGTGTCCACTCAGAACATTGGATAGGATTAAAAAACCCTCTACACAATTTCATCCATAAAAATACTCTCAATATGTCATACATGTTAGGCATAGTTGATACATCAATTTACTACATATTGACATCATTTTCTGTGGGTGTCTACTATGGTTGTGAGGGATTACTACTAGTAAAGTTTCCATCCTCTCCTCCTAGATCCATTTGATTTGCTACATGTTTTCCTTTCATGGAATAATATGAGCTAGCAAGATACCAATAATCTCATTTTTACTTAAGTGACTTAGGGTGTGACAAGTTGTCTTCAAACATTTTTTTATTCATTGGTTTGGACTGGATGACTATGGGGAGGAATTTTTACCCTCCTACCCATTTTCAAATATCACTTGTGACAAGTTTTCTCCTTGCACATCAACTGGGGATAACAAAGTAATAATAATTTAATTGTCACATAAATAAATGTATGAGGTTGAGGAACCAAAATTTTCCACTCTCAAGATAATACCAACTTGACAGTGACCTTATAGATTTTAAGAAGTGGTTCCATACATTTTAAATACAATACAAAAGCAATATGTACACTTAGATGACATTAAAATAAGACAAATTTTACATCCATAATGAAAACTATACACTTAAAAGTTAGTTTTGAGAAAAAAATAAAAACAACAACAATAATTATATTTTTTTTACAACTTTTGAATCAATGTTGAATTAATTCAAAAATAACTTTCATATACAACTAATACAATCCTTAAAAGTTTTGCATATGAAGTGATAATAAAGCATCCTACAAACAATCTCGGTTGTACACTACCGAGCACCATGTGCTCTTTTAGCAAACCCTTTAGTAATGATCTTATGTAATTGGGGTATAATGAAGGAAGTGGGTTGAGAGTTCCATGTTACATGAATCTTGGGAGGATGGGGAAATAATGTTTCAAGAAAGGAAACTCTCACCCAACATGTGGAAGATTGTTCATTACATGTAACCCCCTATGTAGAGTAAATCAACTCATTTATTCAATGTCTTCTACATGACAATATTTCTCTCTAGTAATTTTTTTATTCTTGTTTTTATAATTTGGTCTTTGTTTTAATGTCCTCTTATTTTGAAGTCGTCTTCATTCTAGCACATCAAGGAAGATGTTGTTGTTGAATGGGCTTATTGAGAGGATGTTGAGGTGGATCATATTATTTTTGCAATGTCCTCAGTCTCCCACTAGGCGACACTACTTGAACCACCACACTTAAAAAGCCCAAAACTACACTACTAGCACCACCATAATTAAAAAACACACAATTGCTACATGGGAGTGAAAACCCTAAACTTTGATAAAGGCCAAATTTACACATTTAATTCATAATTTTAATTTGTATAGCAGAAATGACACTTAATGATAAATTAATCATGACATTAACTAGTAACACAAATGTTTGCAACACAAGATATAAAGAAATTACAATTATTTGCACAAAATACTTAATTTTAGGGTTTTAACCCCGAATTCATAATTACAAGAAATAGTAATAGAAAGAGATGCCACAAAATAACCATGACACTTGTTCATAGATTTCAAGCATGATTCACCTTTGAGCTCGGGTTATAACTCCACAAGAAATGGTAAATCAAAAAAAAAAAAAAAATCAGGTCAAAGTGCCAACCCAACAACCATGTTGCTCCAAAAACCCTCCAAGTCGCCACATTAACTGCCAAGATGCAAAATCAACTGTTATAATTCCCTAAACTATTTTTTTCCTTAAATCGCTGTGAATTATTATTTGAATTAAGGACCCTAAAAGAGTGCCATACATTGTAACGAATATTGCAGACAATTTGATTTCAGTTTCTGCATGCTATGAGATTAAGAGAGATCAAGCTGAGTGCAGAATTATCCAAGGAAAAAGGAAAAGAATCTCAGTCATGACATTCTAATATTGAAAGTGAAAAGAAAATCTAGACATATAGGACAGGAAGGCATGAGGGAGAAATTTCTATAAAATCACAAACCACATCAATTTGTATTGCCCATATGTTCATAGGATCATATCATCATCATGAATGTTTTGATCGGATAATTGTCAAATCTCATAGTACTAATTTTTACGACATTATTGTCATGTAGTCTTGCGCATTAAGCATGCGAGAATTTTCATTCCTATTGACTCCTTTTTTTTCGATATTAAACACTCATATATTTTCAATGTGACACCGCAGTATGAAATCGTTGAAAGATACGATGCCATTTTTTTCATTCCTTTCATGTATAGTTCGTGGAATGTGAATAATAAAGATGACCCCTCGTCACACATGAGCTTGATGAAGTGTACACTATAGGACTCACAGGACTTCAAAAAAAAAATTGGATTCTAACGGTTGCGTGTAGAGGATTTTAATGGTTGCGTCGTAACGCCAAGAGGAGCGACGAACATGTATACAACTCTAGTTGTTAGTCTTCAACATACAACCAAATTAGAGCTTTGAAAAGCCAAAAAGAGGGAGGAATATCGAGTGGGACCAACCTCTATGATCGTCAATCAGTGGCGTCACTTTCTGCATCACTGATTTTGGTAGAGGCAATTTTTTAAAGTGTGATAGGGATCGAGAAAAAATCTTGCTTATACACTAAAATTGAACACCTAAAACTGCAATTATGCTTCAAATTTCTATCCATTCATGTAAATTTTATGGCCAAAAGAAAGTTCACAGGTATTTACTGAGAAGCCAATTTTTTTTTAAAGTGTGATAGCAATCTTATACACTAAATTGAACATGTAAAACTGCAATTATGCTTCAAATTTTTGTCCATTCATGTAAATTTGATGGCCAAAGGAGGGTTCGCAGGTAAATTACTGAGAGGAATAGTTTACTTTTGTGTGTGGTTTATTGTATCCCTGGAATCTTCCTCACGACGCCCCAAGAAAAGATGATAATCTCATATATAATTATATAATTGCTAAGTGCATTCTATAACTATGTATGATTCTCTTTTTTTAATCTCTTTCAAAATAAAAATAAAACCATGTGGACCAATAAAAGAAAAATATCATTATCTATATATATTCCAAAATAAATCTATTATCTAAACCAAATTTATTTATATATTATATAAATAAATTAACAAAAAATTTATATGCTCAAAAAATTTAAATAGCATTCTTATTCTAAAAACATTTAAATGGTATTGTTATTTTACATTTTGGCTTTTTTTAAATATATGTTTTAATCTATTTTATGTAAAAATTATTACAGATTTGGTGTAATTGCAAGGTGTAATCTCTTTTCAAGGCATTGAATAATTGAATAATTTATCCAAGACACTCTATCAAGTGCATAGATTAACTAATGAACTCATGGATAATGAAAATCTACTTTCAATTACATATCATATTGGATAATTAAAATCTAATAGGTAAATACCATATTTCTATTTATAATCAAAAGCAATGGAGGAGAAATGATATTTAACATGTAACTCCATTTTATAGCCTTTTCCACACATAGTATATTGACCACTTTGAGTTGTTGGTGGGGATTTAAACCTCATTAAATCCCTCCACCAAGATGAGGTTTGTGTTATCGATGAAGATTTCAACCTTATTAAATCCTTGGAAGAGAAGAAGGGGTGGGAAAGGGAATCAAAAGAATTAATCCTAAGGCACAACAATTTTCTAACCTTGTTCATCAACTTCAAGGGGACAATCTAAATACTATTAATAGTGTGTATAATTGGAATAACTGCAGGGGAGGGAGACATCAGGTATCTAGTAGACTGGATTGATTTGTACTATCTGAATACTTACGTGAACACGATCATTTTGCTTAAGTCGTTATTCTGCCAAGGATTAGCTCAAACCACTAGCCAATTCACTTGAAGCTAGCTTGAAAATGGCTCCTCATAATCAACCCTTTAAATTTGAAGGATTTGGCTACAATATCTCGATTTATGGTCCAAATCCAAAAGTTGGTGGGAAGAATTGTAGGTCCAAGGACGAAATTCTATGCACATATTCTACTTAATCTCAATGAATTTAAAGTCAAACATAGAATGGAATAGAAAGGAATTTGGTCATATATCCAAAGAAAACATGCCTTGGAGACATGGATGTAGCAAGTGAAACAACATATCATTATGAATGATGCATTGATGCCTTGATAATGGAAGAAGGAAAACTCATTAACAAATGAATAAAATCTTCAAATCCATTGCTACCCTCTATAGATATTTTCTATGGAGAGGAGCTAAGAAAGAAAAAAATGGTCAATTGTTGTTTGGGAAAATATTTATGTTCCCAAACTGGCTTGGGGGTTTGGGACTGAGAGACCCAAAGATCTTGAACATGTCATTGGGAGCTAAACTATGGTTGAGATGGCTTTAGGGAGGCAATGGAATTTGGAAATAATTTGGGACATGAAATATTATCACACCCCTTCTTAGTTGGAAAATTTAAGAGTTACAGAGTATCCCTTAGGCTCCTCAATATGGAATTTAGCATGTGAAAACTATATTCTTATCCAAATCCATGCCTTATGTGAGATCAGGAATAGGCAGACCACTCTCTTCTAGAAAACACTTGGAAATAGATGTCATGGCTCGGGGACCATGGGAAACTCCGAGGGCTAGATGAATTTACTTTAGAGCAACAGTACACTAGAATAGAATATATATGGAAAGAATAACCTAATTATATGATTTGGAGAGGGTGGAAAATGATAGAGGATTGGATGTCACACCCAACCTTGAATTGTTGGCCCATTCTTGCTCAAGGGTTACAAAGTCATCAAATTAACATTGCTCAAGACCAAGATACCATTAAGTGGGGTTAGAAAATTGTTGTAGTTTCTACAACCCCCTCCAGAATTTTCCTATCTTCAAATTATTAAGACTCCTTATGATCATGTCATCCTTCGTTTCAAACCATTAATGTCATGATCGATCATGTTGTCTAAGTATTCAAGTATTATTAAGAAAACCTAAGTGTCGATATTCTTTTTTTCACATGCCCAACTCTTAATGTCTTCACAAGTGTGCATGAAAACTTAGGCTAAGTTCACTTCATAATGACTTTGTTGTGCACTCTTTGTTAGTAGTCAATGTGTCATCCTTGCCAACAGTGAATGTGCAATATTTCCAATAGCGATTTCCCAATCCTTACCATTAGTGATTATGTAGTCCCCGCCAACAACGATTGTATAATTCTCACTGTCAATGATTGCATAGTTCCCAATGATAGCGTAATGACATCCTATGTAGATAGTGATTGAGCACTCTTTGTTGAAAGTGATATTATACTTCTTCAAGTCAATACTGTCACACCTCTTAGTTGGATTCAATTCACTCTTGACACCTAGTTTCTCAACATGCACAAAGTTCACTCACAAATCCTAATTGCATGTTTGCTCTCCCTATATAAAAAGTCTAGCTAAGAGATTATCTCACATTCATCTTTTTCTTTTGAGCTCTAAACACATTTTGAGCACAAGGAGCATTCTCTCATTCGTGGATGAAGTGTGCTATCATCTGGGTTACTCAATTGTCGCTTTTTCTTTAGCATCTTTTATCTTCACTTTATCTTCCTTTTTTCAAGTGTCACTTTTTCCTACTTTAATTCTTGCATGTGTCACTTGTGTTTTCTTTTGTTTTTCCATGTGTTGCTTTCACTCTTGCATATGTTGGTGTTGCTTTCTTTTGCATATCTTAAGAACACCTTTTATAGGCAGCTCCAACACACTCTCTTGCACTGGTTGATGTTATCTATCATAAGAACATGTGATGGAAACTCTCATACCATAACACCTTTTGATTACAATTGACACTTGTGTCACAAAGGCTTAATTCCTAATTATCACACTTGTTGGAAAGTGTCATTTTATTGCCACTTTAATGTATGCATGTTGGTTTCGGGTACTGTGCATATCCTTGAAATGTTTTTTATTGTAAATGTGTGTGTGTGATCATTCTTGGGACCTATTTTCATGCTCTTAGCTTCTCCTTCTTGTCTCACTAATCTAACACTTAGTTAATTTTGGGCTTCTTCCTTGTCCTCACATTGTGTGCAAGTTATGAACACCTTTAACATTTAGTCAAATGATAAGCACATTGTGCACTTTAAATTCACATTTATA
Source organism: Pinus tabuliformis (assembly GCA_031772625.1). Taxonomy (NCBI): domain Eukaryota; kingdom Viridiplantae; phylum Streptophyta; class Pinopsida; order Pinales; family Pinaceae; genus Pinus; species Pinus tabuliformis. The sequence goes on from CM062807.1 coordinate 27,558,330, forward strand.
AGCTTCTTGTTTCTTATAATTTCCCTTTGCACCCATCTTGAGGAAATCTCCCTTCACATTGCATATTGTGCATTGTTAGAGCATAATCAATCAAACCTTGTTGCTTACACTTTCCCTCCGCGTAATTCCTTAATCATTCTCGCCTTCGGTTCATATTGTGCAGTCCTAGAGGAAGATAGGGTCATTCCTTGGCCCTTGAATTGGTGATGTATGAATTCCACACAACCTCCTCCTCAACCAATTTTGCATTGCACAATCACAATTCCCAAGCATGTCACGCTTGTCTCCTAGACTTGCCCATTGTGCAGGGCATTGCCTCTTTCTCTCACCATTGTGTAATGGACACTTCTAGTGCCAATGCCTCCATCTCTTAACTCCTGACTCTGCTCTCTGCATCCAAGAAGTCCCCTCTCTCAGTCTTTGCACACTATCTCATCACACTAAGCACCTTACATGAGAAAATAAGATAGAATAAGTGATTTTGGGGACTGATGTTGTCATTTCATGAGTGAAATTCATTTGTAGGTGCTATCATCCTATCATGGAAAGATGATGCTCAAGGAGGTTTTAAAGAGGAGACTTGTGGAGCTAAGACACAAAGATGCTATGATGTAGGAGTAAATGAATCTTGGACCATGACAAAGAGATGACAACTCATGTTGAATTAAAAGGTTCTAATAATTATCCAAAACCTTTAGATGGTGAAGATGAAGTACAAGTCAGATCAGTCATGAATATTGAATACATAACAACAAATAGAAGAGCTTGGCATTGACACATTACAATGAAGTCCCATGTCATAGTTGCCAAATTGTAATTATTTAATGTGTCTACACAAGAGTGTTGTTTTGTCACATAATTGGAAAATGTAAAATGTGTGGAATCCCAAGGGTCACATATGGAATATGAAGAGTGACTAGGAAGTGCAAGAGTCATGTAGGATCTCAAAAGTCACATGGGAACTCAAGAGTTATGAGGGAGGTCAAGAGTCATATGGGAGGTGAATAATCACCTCATTTGTTATAAATAAACCCTCCTAGCCTAGGAAAGTGACTTTTCACCTTGACTTCTCAATCTAGCCATATGAGAGAAGATCATTCTTTGGATAAGAAAGTTGTGGATTAATGTTCCACTATTGGGGCTAGTTCTAGTGTTGCATCATTTTAATTGTGTACTTGTAACCTTCACATAATATTTAAAGCTCCAAGAGTTGACACACATTCATGCATGTATCATGGATGTTGTAAGACTATTATTTTAATGTTTATGGTATATGTTTATGTTCATCCATGCTAAAGAGAATGAACTATTTCATTGGATTTGGTATACATCTTGTTGAATGTGCTTTGTTACTTTCATTCATGATCGTTGTTGCGTCGTGAAGTATTTTTCAGGTTAATTAACGACCCATTCTATTCTCCTATGCATATTTATTAGGATATTACTATTAATTTTCTTCTAAGAACTCACTTTCTCTCTTATTTCCTGTGAAAGTACCTTATATGCATTGCATTGTATGCTTCAAGGTGTCAACTTACTTGCTTGTTTCAAAGGTTGTGTGAATACTCTCTTATGTTGTTTATTGCAACCAAGGAAAATATTTAAGTTATGGTAGTCGAGACTATCATTTGGATGGGTCTCCTACTCCAAATGATGTGAGGTGTAATTGGGACTTCATATTGGAAAGACCCCCTGTATATTAGCAGTTTCTAGTACTGTCAACATTTTGGAGCTAGAAGGAGGGCCAGATGACAAGATGAGCCCATTGATTTTGTTTTGAATATTTCATCCTGAATGGCTCATCCCAAAATCATAATCCTGCATTGTTTTGTTAAAAGTGGAAATATTACAATCCACATGGAACTAATTCATGACTTGTCACATTTGAAGTTCAATGGCGAGGGTGAAAGATCTAAATTTGAACATACATTTTTGTTTCTTAAGTTTTATTATTTTCATAAAGCGAATTGTGAATATGTTTGTTGTATATTATTCATCCTCACATTTGAAGGTTGTGCTAAGAAATGATGTCATCCCTTACCATCTGCATCTATTCATTCATTCAAAAAGCGTTTTAGAGAGCTTCATCAAGCTTTTGATAGGTAAAATTATAAAGATGTTTTTAGAAGGATCAAATAGCTTAGAATGAAGCTGGATGAATTGTTAGAAGATATTCTTGATTAGTTTCATCACCTTTTCTATGAATTTTTAGAAGAAGATGTGGATTGCGATTTCACGGGTGGAAAGTTTTAGTGTTTGGTTCAGATCTCTATTGAACAATTTGAATTTGAAACATATTTAAATCTCATCCCTAATTTGGTTTTCCAAATTTTCCCAGACATAAGACACCTCAAATATCAAAGGAGGAATCTGCTCCCCATTATGCCCCTTCTCCTCCCCCTTGTCATTATTGAAAAGTTTAGTCTCTAGTGCTATTATTGAAGTTGGGAAATTCCAAAATCAAGTTCCTGGTCCTATTCTTCATTCACCTAATTTTAATGATCAAGATTTTATCTAGGAAAACATTGAATGTTCTCATAATCTCATGGATCGTAGTGTGAAGGTTGATCCCCTAATTTTCAAGGTGACATAAGCATGCATAATTTAAATCTTGAATTTGATTTTATTGAAAGTATTGATTCTTCCATGGATAATTTTCATCCTTTATTGTTTACACTTCATGGATCCATGTACTTTGATTCGTTTGATCAATCCACTCCACCACCATTTTCTTCATACACTCTTGATTTTCAATCTAGTGGTTCAAATAGTGATCAGGTACAAGGTGGTAATATCTCACAGGCAGAGGATCAAAAGGATGAAGAATCTTTCCATATCTCTTCCCTTTTTCAAATTCCTTTATGTTGAGATGATGTTTCTACATCCTTGGTGGATCAAGGATATTTTTATCTTGGAAATTAGTTGAATAAAGCAAAATCTCTTAACCAAGATAAGGTCTTAGGAAACCATCACTGTGATGAGAATAACTCCATCACTACAAATTACGATGAGCACCCAAGTACATTGGATGATCTCTTGTTTCCACAAGAGGACTTTTATTTGCAAAGATTTGATCTAGAATCTAATTTGATCATAGAAGAGTTTCTCATAGGAATTTCTTTCTCATCCCACCAACCCTTATGTCAAGATGTGTGTAATAAATGAATTAATATATCATGTTCCTCCAATGCAAATTTAGATGAATTAGATGTAAATACCTTACAAGGTATTAAGGCTTCCCGTGATGAATAAGATGATGTGGTAGTCATCGAATATCTTCCTTACAATTTGGTTAATCTATTTGGTGATGTTGATACATCCGCTGAAACTATTGGTTCCAACAATTTCCATTTGATTCATAATGAAATTTCTTACATAATTGATGATAGATGTCCTCACACAAATTCGTATATGACCATTTGTTCAAAATCCAATAATCTAACATTGGAAATTTTAGGGACAAATCAAGAAGTTGAGGAACTTCAACTTGAGTTAATGGTTATGTTAGGTTCTCACAATCCAGATGAGACCTTTGAATTAGGTGAGATTATAATTTTCGTGCATAATTATTTTCTTAGTATTCTATCACTAGATTTGGACTTACTCTTGAAGTATTTTAAGCATTTTCAAGATGTTTTTTCTTATTCTTCTAGATAAACATTCTAGGTTGGGTGAAAGATTCTTGTTTGGCTAATTCTTCTTCATGGAATCCCTTGTATTAAACTCAGGGTTACAGTGCATATTTTAAAAAAATGTCGGTCAACATTAAAGCCTGTGATAAGATTATTAAGAAAAAAATCATCACTAGCTGATATATTTGTCCATGTCAATTTTTTTTGTGAATGATCAGTTTCTTATCTCTCTTGTAATATTATGAAAGTAATCAATTTTCTGAGAAAATCAATCATTTTGAGTCTCGTTCAATGATCGAATCATTTGGCGGAGCAAATTTGTGTGCTCACAAACAAATTACTTACATTGATATGAATGTTTGATATGATTTGACATATTCTTCTAATCTTTTTTCAGCTTGGTACCCTAATTGGTTTCCCCAATTTACAATGCCAAAAATTGTTTCTAATCCCCCAAGCTTTCATTTTTCCCGTCTATCTTGTAATCGAATACAAAGGAAACAATTGGAGAATTGAGAATCTTATATTCCAACCCACCAATCTAATCATAACACCAATTATAACAAATGTATTTCAACTAATCCTTTTCGCAGTGGTGCATCTCATGATATTTGTTTTAAATTTTTTGATCTTGTTAAGGCCATAAATTTTTATGATTCATCATTTTACTACTCAAATGCTTATCAAGTATTTGAGGCACTTCAACTTTTGTTGATGGTTGTGTTAGGTCCACATGATCTTGACAAGGTTTTTGAACAAGATCATACAAAATTTCCCTTACAAGATTCTCCCCATGACTCGATTGTGTTGATTGGAAGTTCATTTTCCCATGTGTTTCAGGATTTTCAAATAGGTTGTTTCAAATATCAGGATCAAATTGCTAGTTGGATAGAGGAATCTTACTTGGAAAACTTTGTTTCCAATAATAAGTTTTGATATTTCTTGATGTTTTCTAAGACTAAAAAACCTAATCAATGTACATTCATGAGAAATATTCAAGGTTTGTATGATCGTTGTGCTAATAAACAAGGTAAATTTTCGCACTGATTAAAGGAAGCATTTATGGCACACCTTTTTATTAGCAGGAATTAACTTCAATTGCTTGTGAAACTTATTCAGGTTGACATATTTATTTCTACACATTGTTTTATACTATTTCTAATCACATATATCTTTCTACTTGTAGGTTGGGAACAAATTAAATGGCTACATTGGAAATTTGACTTTACATGATCCTGACCTTATAGCTAAATAGATCAGAGTTTAGGTTTAGTTGCATTATAGTCACTTTTGCATCACATTATAACAATTTTTCCTGCATCCCCTTTCTCGTTTGAGTTTTGTTCTTTGCATCCCCTTACAAGTTTTTACATGCTACTTTTCTTTCATCCTTTCTTTCTATGTTATTCATGTTTCTTTCACTTCTTTCCACATGTTTCATTTTAATAAGGCTTTGTGTGAAAGCTGCCTCGTTTGGCTCTGAAGTAATGTGGGTAAAGTATTAAAAGGGGGCACGATGATGACTAACAATGATTGGTTAACTTTTAATCCCTTTCTTTTTTGGGCCTAAATATATTATGAGTCCATGATGCTTAGATGGAAAGTATGACTTATTTGGAAAAAATCTTTAGCGGATCTATGTTGCTCATAACTATGATATGATCTTCATTCCTTGAATCAATTGTTTATATTAATGGGTTTTTAACATTTCAGTGAAATCGAGAAGAGAAGGGAAAAGAGAAATACTTAAGCGAGCACACTAATTTTAGAGGTATATATACAAGAATCTCTACAAAACAAGGAATAACCTCTCGTGCTCATTAATAAGTTGGGATCCCTCTTCTTCCCTTAGTGAAATAAAGGACTATAAAATTCCAATGAGCATAAATTTATAAAATAATAAAGGATGAAAAAAGAGAAAGGCTTCCAACATAGAGTGGTGAAACAAACAACTTTGTCAGGGAACTAAAAAATATTACTGGTCGAAAATCAATGCTTCTTACTCCTTGAAGTGACTCCGTCGGGGTACTAAATAAGAATGTTGGTAGTGGAGTAACACTATAGATGACACTAAGACTGTTCAAGGTAAGCTCATGAATATGTACTATCCTTCTCCCCAATTGAAACAATTAAGATATGGAAAGTTTTGTAAATGTGTTTGAGTTGATGAGAGGAATAGGAGAGACTACATATATAACCAGGCTAAGTAAAGAATCTAGGGTGATCTATAGGATGAGATAATACTTCCAAAAATATAGAATCCATGCCTAAATTTAGACCTAAATAGAGAAGTGGGGGTTCTTCATGTGTGTCGCTAAGTGTTGTAGCTACTACATACTCCTCCAAAAAGTTTCCTATATTCAAATTTTGGAGGCTCCTTATGATCATGCCATCCTTTGTTTTAAGAAATTAATGTCATTCCTAGAAATCTATTCTACGTTTTCAAGTCTTCCTTAGGGAAACCTACGTGTCGATCTACTTACTTTCATATGCCCAGTTCTTGATGTCTTCACTAGCACACATGCCAAGATAGGTTAAGTGCACTTCATAATGACAATGTTGCACAATCTTTATCAGTAGTCGATGTGCAGTCCTTGCCAACATTGATTGTGCAGTCCTTCTCAAAATTGATTGCACAATCCTTACCATCAGTGATTATATAGTCCCTGCCAATAGTGATTGTGCCATTCTCACTAATAGTCATTGTGCAGTTCCCAGTGACAGTGTAAGTGCATCCTATGCAAATAGTGATTGAAAAATCCTTGTTGATGGTGAGAGTATACTTCTTCAAATCAATAATATCACACTTCTTAGTGGTAATCAATTCACTCTTGACTCCTAGTTTCTTGACATACACTAAGCACACTCACAAATCCTAATTGCATGTCTGCTTTCCCTATATAAAAATTCTAACTCAGATTTCATCTCACTAGCATCTTTTTCTTTTGAGCTCTATATAATTTTGGAGCACAAGGAGCATTCTCTCACTCATGTATGTAAATGTGCCATCTTTAGTGTGAGTTTCTCAACTATTGCATTTGCTTTTGCATCTATCGTTTTCGCTTGCTATTTCTTTTGTAAGTGTCATTTTTCCCACTTTCATTCTTGCATGTGTCACTTGTGTTTTATTTTGTTTTCACATGTGTTTATTTCACTCTTGCATGTCTCATTTTAACTTGTTTTGCATATCCTAAGATCACCTTGGAACACCTTTTAGAGGAAGCTCTAGTGCACTCTCTTGCATTGGTTAATGTTATCTATCATGAGAACATGTGTTGGACACTCTCCCATAACATAATGCATCTTTTGATTGTAGTCAAAACTTGTCACAAAGTCTTAAATCCCAACTGTTAGACTTGGAGATAAGTGTCATTTTATTGTCGCTTCAATGTATGTCTGATGGTACTACACATATCCTAGACATGTGCTTTATTATGAATGTGTGTGCAATCATGTTTGGGACCTATTTGTATTCTCTTACTTTCTCGTTCTTGTCTTACTGATATAACACAATCAATTTTTGGATTCTTCCTTAACCTCACATCATTCACAAGCTATTAACACCTTTAATGAGCACATTGTGCACTATCAAGCCTTAGTTATGAGGCTCTTGTTGCTTAGACTTTCTCTCTTTTCCCATCCCGAGGACAACTCCCTTCACATGTGCATTGTGCATCCCTAAAGCATAGTCACTCAACCCTTTTGCCTTACACTTTCTAAATTCAGAATTCCTTAATCAACCTTTCCTTCATTTCACATTGCACAATCCTAGTGGAAAATAGGGTCATTCCTTGGCCCTTGCATTGGTGACCTGTTCAATCCTTAAGGGATCCTCCACACTTAACTATGCATTACATAGTCACAATTCCCAAGCTTGTCACCCTTGTCTCCTGGAATTTCCCACTACACAGAGCCTTTCCTCTTTCTCTTTCCATTGAGAAATGCACACTTGTAGTGCCTAAACCTCAATCCCCTAGCTCCTAAATCTATGTTATGAACCTATTAAGGCCCCTCTCTCAGTCCTTTCACATGGTCCCATCACAGTCAATACCTCGCATGAGAAAATAAGATAGAACAAGTGATTTTGGGGACTGATGTTGTCTTCTAATGAGTGAATTTCATTTGCGTATGCTATAATCCTATCATGTGATATAATCCTTGGTTTGTAGGTATGTGAGGGAGATGGAGAGTTTTTTGTGAGTTAGGGGAAGTACTCTTATGAAATACTTCAGATATTTCATATGCAGGACTATTATCCTATGGACACTCCTCTAGCTACAAACTAGAGGAAGGAGGGTACTTCTTCGGGAGAGGAAGCTAATGCTACCATCTATAGAAAACTTGTTGGGAGCTTGATGTATCTGGTGAACACAAGGCCCGACATGTGCTTTAGAGTTAATCAACTGAGTCAATTTATGGTGAATTCTACCAAGCTTCACTAGAAAGCAATAAAGAATGTGCTCAGATACCTCATAAGCATAACAAATTATGGTGTGTGGTACAAGATGACAGATGGTGTGAAGCTCCAAGCCTTCAATGATACAGATTGGGTAGGGTGTCCATCAGACAGGAATAGTACTTTAGGAGCTATCTTTAGTATTGGGTCTGCAGCTATTTCCTAGTATAGTAGGAAACAAAGATGTGTGGAACTCAACTCAGCATAAGTCGAGTAAAATATTTCTAATCAAGCAACATGTAAGGCCATATGGATTAGGAAAACTCTTTTTGGTATTTTCAATTAGGGGACGCACCCAATAGTGATTTATTGTGATAATCTGAGTTGTATCAAACTCTCTATGAATCCAGTGTTTCATGATAGGCCCAAGCAGGTTTATATAAGGGACTATCACTTGAGAGATTATGTGCAGAGGAGAATTATGATGTTGTAGTACATTCCCACTAAGAAGAAGGATTAAAATATTTTGACAAAGGCATTGCCAAGAGGCAAGTTCGAGTTCCAAAGGTGCAAGATATGGGTGGTGCAGAAACTTTTTCTTACTAAGAGGGAGTGTTATAAATGTAGCAAGAAAATCCTCCATTTGACTTGTGTCTTAGTCCAATAGAGAAGTTTGATTTTCTACATAAGCCTGATGACTTAGATTGTAGTTAGCTTGAGTGACATGGCCTTGTCACCTAGTTAGATCGGAAAATTTGAGTTTATAGACTTGGAGTAGAGTTATGCATGTAGTGATTGCTAAAATTTAGCAACCTAGTTCAGTTATTTTGAGTTAAAATTTGTTAAAGTTCTGAGCTCTAGTCATTAATAGAGTCAGTTGAAGGTCAGTGGATTAATTAAGACTCTTTGCAACTCAATGATCTCTCAGTTAACTAGTTAATCAACCAAAAATATCCTAGTCATGTATGGAATTCAAATTTCCTAGCTCGAGTGGAGGAAAATGCACATTGTAATCATACTAGTTGAATGTATAGGCTTGGAAATTAAGAAAGTGTTCAATTCACTTATATTTGCACAAGGAAATAGGGAATTCCCCTATTCTTTAGGAGATCAATTTCTCTAGGACAGCACAAGGAAATATGAGGAAGATAGGGGGCTTGAATAGGCTAAGTGTTGGCCAAATATAGTCATTCAAAAAGAGAACAATTTTATAATGTAGGGTGTGCTTTAGATCTTGATGTTGACATTGTAATAATTTATCACTCTCATCTGATTAATGAAAAGCAGAAGAGGGGTTTTCCCGGTTGGGTTCCCTTGTATATCATTGTGTTCCTTGGGTTTTGATGGTTGCATGTTATTGCATGTGGTTCTATCTTGTGATTTTGTATTGTGCAAATTGTAGAAGAAATTTGTTTCTCTTTGTTTCAGTTTGAATTCATCAGTGGTAACAAATTTATTTCCATTTCTACAAAACAATATATTATATAAATACTAGTACATTATATGACCAAATTTGTTATGAATTCATTCATTCATGTGATTCCATCAGCATGAATGCATAATAATGACTATGAGATATCTTGTGAGTATTAAAGCATAATACTTATACCATAGCAATTTCAACTTTATTAATATTTATCAACTACAAAATGGTTTCATTAACAAATAAGCATCAATTGAAAATTCCAAGTAACTCATATAATTTCCTTCAAAGTAAGTATATATTTATTTTAGTTTTGAGTATTTTTGAAAAATAGAATTTTTATTTTTTTTTTCCAATTAATATCATCACTTTTTAAAATACAATTTACTTAAAAAAATAATCTTTACTATTGTATTTGTTTTTTTGTGTGTAGGGTTTTAAATTTTTCTATTATGATTGATTAAGGTTTTAGGCAATAGAAAATTCCATTTGATGGTTATTTCAAGTGCAAATGCCAAGAATGAAGTTTTTTTATGCAATGGACTTTCAATTCAATTAGATTGTGGTTATTTTCTCCTTGATTATCCATTTCTAGTGGCCATCCATCATTTTTATCTTGCATGGAAGAGAAAGATCTAGATTCTCGAGGTATTCAATGTCTGGAAAAGATTTTCTAGGCTACATTTTGACTTTTATTTTGATGATTTCGATACATGCCATGAAATAGGTTGTTGGTGTTAGATTGATTAGATGGCTTCTTGCAGGAGGTGGGAGATATTCCTAGGACTTTTTTTGTTTTTGGGTCAATGGCTAGAAATGTGGATAGAGAGGATCCCCATTTAGATTAACTATCTTATTAAAATTTTAAATTAATTTTCATCTATTCCCTCCCATATTTGATCGTCTTTCTCATAGATACCCTTTGAGAGGCTTTGATATAGAAAAATGGTAGATTCATTTTTCAGTAAGAGGGAAAAATTTAGGTCAAGTTCTACAAGGAAAAGGAAGTTTTGGATTTAAGACATCTGTGGTATATATCTTTAGATATAGTTACTGGAGAATCCACAGTAAAAACCATTTTCCGTCAACATTTCAAATCCCAACTGGGATCCATCATTAAGACTATCTTGATGGATCCCAGTTGGGATTTGAAACATTGACAGAAAATGGTTTTTACTGTGGATTCTCCGGTACCTATGTCTAAAAAGAAGTTCATTTGAGCTATGGACAGAACATATTAATGGTTGTTAGGAAATACGTGAGGTAACTTTGAAGACATTACAAGTTTTCTACGAAAAGCTATGGTTTTCTAATTATTTGGAAATCAGTTAGGGAAGATTCCCTAAATCATTGGTTGGAAATTAATTCATCATCAATCTTACTGTAGTTTATGGTCTTTCATATTCTAATTTTGAGGTTGAATCTATTTTATGCTTGATTCAAAAGTTGATGTTAATAGAACTATGGGTCGACGATGGAGATGTGGTCCTTCAAGGTGAGTCCTTCAAAAGTGGTTGGTTGATTCTAACCAAGTTAGGCCTCTAGTTAGAATTCAGTAGGAGTGGGGCATCCTTCCTACTCTTTCAATGGTTTTCTAGAATGAGATTTTTATGGTTACAATTGGTAACAAACTTGAAAGGTTTGTTGGGATAGATTCAAACTAGGTTTCACAGGCCAATCATCATCAGGCATGGGTCCAAGTTGAAGTAGAAATTAAGTATGGTTCATTTAGAGAAACAAATGTAGTCTTTAGTGGTTTTTTTTGGATCCAAGAATTTTATTATTGGAGGATACCATTTTGGTGCTTCATGTATCATGAAGTCAACAATATGAAGAGCCAGTGTAGGAAGATATTTCGTTTGGTGAGTAATGAAAGAAAGGTTCAGGTGGAAAGACATAATGGATTTTAGGAGGGAGGTTTTCAGGCTCTAGGTTCATAGATGATGGTCATAGGAGGGTTTCCTTCCTCATATATAGGTGATTCTCCAAGGACCATCTTAATAGAAGGAGATGGATCTTCAAATTCTGTTTGTGGTAATTCTCTTCCCATATCCCCTCTTCCTGAGTTTCTTGTTTCTCCTGTTGGCCAAAATTTTGTTGTTTCTTGGGTAGGGGTTCACACATTTCTATGGCCACTCCCCTAGCTTCTCCTTCTCAACAATTCTACCAAGTTTTAAACTTGTCCTTGCCTTACTCTTCAACACATCCCATCACCTCTGAAGTTTGATAGTTTAGATGTTGTAGTGGTAAAGGTGTCTAGTGCCTCTACTTTTTTCATGGATTATGGCCCTTCAATAAGGAAGGGTTATGCCTTTAGGCCTTGTGTTAAGCTTAAGGATGATTCATATTCGTAAGGGGGTTTTTCCTCAATCCCATCCATTCCAACCCAGCGGGAAGGAAATACAATCAATTGAAGGGTCAATAGAAGGTAGTTCAAGATATATAGAAAGGAAGGTTGTCCATTATTGCTAAGAACCTTGGAGGAGGGAAATCCCTTAAAAGGGTTACCCCATGAAAGTTCTATCCTTAGTTCCAAAGGGGATGAAAGTGATCGTAAGTAATTAGCCCTAAAGAATGTCATTTTAAGAAATAAGCTAGACATTATTTTAATTAGGAAACAATGATGGAAAAAATTAGAACCAAAGATATTTTGCAGCCATGGCTAAAAACTTGATATTTTTGTAATTTTGATGCATATGCTTAGTTGGGTAGATTTATTTTGGGTTGGAATACAACATATAAGGCTAAATTTGTATGTGCACTCAACTCAACCATTTTGATTTAGTTGGAAATTAAAGAGTTATGACTAAGTATTTTTGTTTTGAATATTTATGGCTCGTATTCATATCAGGTTTCTTTCTAGGAAATTTTTGTTAATACTAATATATTGAAATACCCTATCTCCCTAATCAGAGGTTATTTAATCATAGATTGGTGCACATTGAACTAGTGAAGTTAGTGCAAACATAGAGCAACTTCCATGTGAAAAAGGATACGATTTCAAGAAGGCCAAATTGACTTCTAGCATTTGGAGAAATTTTGGACAGTTCATTTCTTTTGCATCAGTGTCAGCTAATCATTTTTTGATATTCTTTCAAATGGATTATAGAGGACAGAAGCCCCCATATCCTTTAAATTTCAATCATTCTTGGCTCATATAAGAATATTATAGAGAGCTAATTGAGGATATGCAAGAACATCCAACTTCCTCTTCTCCATTTTCCTTTATGTGTCGATTTGCAGATAATATTGTGAGAATTAAAGAAACCATAATGAAATGGTTCAAATCCTTTAGAGAAAAGTACAAAGCACAACTATAGGAGGTTAAGTATTACAACATCATATGAATTCCATGCGTTATGCACTCTATCTGATTTAGATTTATAGCTACATGCATTGGAATCTTCTGGACACTCATTAGTTTCTTGGTAGCTTAAGAGTTACACCATTTGGATCAAAGATGGTTATAATAATATTGAATTCTTTCATCAGTATCCAAACTATTAAAAACATTTAAACACAATTTGTGAAATTAAATATGTACAATTATTTGGTTCTCTCATTTAATGGCATGACGGAAGAGGGGTTCCATCATTTCCAATCACTCTTTATGGAGTTGAAAGGGTTTCTAGTTCAGGAAATTCTAGAGGTGATATCCAAGGTTTCTATTATTTTTTTGATGAATTGAACTAGTCATTGGAGGACGTTGTTATTTGAGTCTAAAACTCTTGTGTATCATGGATCCATGAAAAAGGTAAGAGCCTAGGTCTAGATGGGATCATGGTGGAATTTTTCATTAGTTTCTACGATTTGTTGAAGGATGATTTGCTAAAGGTGATTAGGGAGTCTTAGGGGCAAAGGAAATTTTTGGGATCTATAAATTATACATCTATTACTCTCAATCCCATAAATAAAAATGACGTTTATTATATATTTTTCCAACAAAATTCATGTTGTAACATGATATACAAGATTTCACCAAAGGTTATTGCTATGCAATTAAGTCTATTTGATTGAATATATTTCAGAAGAAAAATTTTGATTTTTTTTCAAAGGATAATTCATGATTTGGTGCCAATAATTCAAGAAGCTATTCATTTGGGTAAGGTGTCAAATCAACCTGTCAAAATCCTAAACATTGACTTATCAAAATCCTATGACAGAGTAAGTTGATTCATTCTTTGATTAGTTCATATGAGTATTCATAACCAACTAGATTATGGGACGTGTTGAGTTTATTTCCATTGCAATGCCTGATAATGGATTTCCATCTAGGATTTTTCGGACCCTAAGGGGGCTTTGGCATTGATTCCCTTTGTCTCCCTTTCTCTTTATTATTATGGGTTAGGGTATTCAAAAATTGATATGTGATGACAACTGAAGAGGAGATCTCAAGGGAGTCAAAGTATCTCATTAGGAAGCCACCACACATCATTTGATTTTGGATGTTGTGCTTTGATCTTAGGTGGAGAAATAGAATTAACCAAAGGTTTTCCTTGAGCTAGTATGGATCAACTTTAGACAATTTTTCTTAGTAGTTGTCACTTCTATGGTTTGTTTTGGGGGCTAAGAGACATCTTTCATCTTTAAAAGGAATTATGAATATTTATAGCAGATACACATGTTTGGAAATCAAATATGAAAATTGTTGTCTTATTCCTTTTATTTGTTAGATTCTTCCTAGAAATATGTGGATCTCCTCTCATTGCCTTTCCTAGTCCTCTTTTTGAGTTGAAGACAAAAGTATTGTTGTAGCCATGGAACCGCATATGAGTAAATGGAAAGATGTGGATCTCCTCTCATTTCCTTTCCGAGTCCTTTTTTTGAGTTGAATACAAAAGTATTGTTGTGGCCATGGAACCCCATATGAGTAAATGGGTGTACCCCAAAATGGGGTACCATGTTTGGTGGACCACTTCTGTAGATCTTGTTCATCACATCATCTTGCATGAATGTGAACAATTAGGATTTTGATATATAGAGGATGGAATTCTTCTAGAATAAAAAGGAGCCAATAATCATCATTGTTTCTTCTATAGCTTTCTTGATGCATCTAGAATTATATTTTCAGTACATTTTCACTTTTGAATGGGTATGGACTACAAATTACATGGATCAATAGCACAAAGGATTTGTTCTCCTTTGTTCCATGGATCAACACCATTCAACAATTACAAAATGAGAGAGAACCTTATTTTTTAGTGATTATAATGGGAAGAGGAATGGATAGTAGTGACATATAAAAGGGGTAGTCAATGGGTTTATCAATGGAGAAAGAAAGTAGGCTAGAAAGTTAAGGGAAACCATAAAGATCCAAACAAAGTCCCTCTTATAGATATTATGAGTGTGACATTTCATGGGAAATATTATGAGTGTGACATTTCATGGGAAGAGGAATGGATAGTAGTGACATATAAAAGGGGTGGTCAATTGGTTTATCAATGAAGAAACAAAGTAGGCTAGAAAGTTAAGGGAAACCATAAAGATCCAAACGAAGTCCCTTATACATATTATCATTGTGACATTTCATGGGAATTTTTGAAATGGAATGGAATGGATGTGCTTCTTATTTCAGTGGTGTGAGGTACTCATCCTTTCTCAACTCATAGATATTACCTAGTTTCCAATAAACTTGAGTTGAAATATTTTTTTAAAATCATTCCATATCAATTGTAACAATCACTTCAATAACTTCTTTCTTTTTGGCATAGAACTTCACAAACACAATGGTACATATTTGTTATTACATAGAAGCGAGTTTATTTATGAAATGGATTTTATGCCATGATCAAGTGCAAAAGACAATATTGTAATTTGCACCAGAAGCACAGGGGAACATGCTTGAAGCATCGTCCTCCGCATAGGTGTATGCCTGTTGGCATTGATCCTTGAATATTTGGGAATAGTCAGTAGGAGGGAAGTTGTTTTGGTAGTCCCCATCGCAGCAGTGTTGAGAGTATTTGAAAGTTACACGGGCATTGTTGCATCCATCAGTCACTTTCGATTTTGTGGGGTACATGGCATTTATGTTGCTGCTACAGGTGGGTGTTGTGCAACTAGTGTCGGAGGGAGTTATGGAGATGGGGATATTGAAACCATCAACGAGAGAGATGTCATGGTAATCTTAATTCTTGTCCCATTCACAGTATATTCAACAAGTGTCGCAAGAGGCTGTCCTGAATGTTAGTAATTGAGAAAACCGTCGTAGTCACCAGTGGTGCAATTGCTTTGATCCGTTGCGTCGAAGGAGCAGCCGGTGTGCCCCCAAAACCTACTCGAAGTTGTTGTTCCTACAGAAACGTCATCACTCCAAGTTTCACCCTGTCCCGACGCTTGACCACCACCTACGGGATTTCCTGTGACCCATATCGTGTATGAACACTGGTTTTGGATCACAAATCTCACACTTGTATCTCCTTTACTTACTAAGCAACCAATTTATTTATCTATGATATTTTGATAGGATTGAAAATATCTGACAACGTGTTTTAGAGTCCACACTTTGAGTCCGCTAGTGTTGCTATTCATCAAATTTCCAGATGATAGCCACTGACCTTGAATGAATAGCCACACTGGCTAGCATGGAACAAAATAAAAATTATATTACATCACAAAAGCCTAAAATCAAATATTATAACATCTTTAAACAAACTGATCTCTTATTAGTCCCTACCTTTGATGGCGCAGGGAGTATTGTGAACTATGAGCATTTACCTAGCATTAAATTGCTTTAACTAATTATTATTTTTACCTTTTAACCAATGTTTCAGGAGAAATATTTCATCAAACAAATTTTTATGCAAAATTTTTATTTGAACCTCTTATTGCAGGGAAAAAGTCTGATGTTATAAAAACTTTCGATAATCCTTTCAAATTTCTCTGGAATGCCAATTTAATGCTAACTTGTAATTTAGCATTACTTAGCTACTCAAAGGTTCAATTTAATTATTGGGTGGAGGGGTCGAACCTGCTTGCGCTGCCAATAAATAAGAGAAGTGGGCCAGTAAGTAAGTGGCTTCTGGTAAGAATGTGTTGACCTTTAATGTTTTCCTACTTCAGTATAATATATAACGAAGGCCACCACTCCAATGCAATGACCATCGTGGCAAGATTCATGTCTGTCACCTCCTTGGTGTTCGAAAGGCACCACTCCAATGCAATGGACAACAGTGTGGCAAGCTACATGTCTGTCACCTCCCTGGTGTTGGACACAATATTGCCTTTGAAACTCAAATTCTTATTGACTCACCATCTGAGGAATTAATCACCGTTCCGAAATCTACTTGTACACAACTAATTCTAATTCTAATAGTCATTTGAGGCAAACAACCAAACTATTGTTGAATATTAATGCAGCCATCTCATGGAAACAAAGATCAATAGCCACAAGCCTGAGGAAGGTCACCGAGCCTCTGGAACGGTTTGAGAGATTATGCCAAAGAAATTCGTATGTGGCCATGGATGAAGCAGAGAGAGTATACTCTGGAATGGTTTGAGATTATGCCAAAGAAATTCCTATGCAAACATGGACTAAGCAGAGAGAGCATACTATGGAACGGTTTGAGATTATGTCGAAGAAATTCGTATGCAACCATGGACGAAGCAGAAATAGCATATTGAAGCAATAGCCATACATATATAAGGCCCTAGGCAACTTTATATAGTATGTTTGGTGCTTCAAGCATGGGCAGTTTTCTCAGAGAATGTAATTATTACAAATTCAAACAATCATTTGAATTTACATATTTATTAAAACACTGAAGCCTGAAAAATACTCTGTAAAATACGTTATAGAAAATTGAGAGGGATAATTAACGTGGAAAAAGGGCTATTCTTGTTGCTGGCCATATTTACTCCAGCGATAACCATCTTGCCTTTTTCTTTTGCTCCTATACAAATACAATCAGTTAGACAAATTGCTGGAAATACATAGATAAGTGGATGCTAGGGAGGTGGAATGTGAAAGCCTCACTGCAAAGCCTTTCAATTTTAATGTAATTGTGTTCACTCTTATTCTTCGAAATTTAAAATATTTTCAAAATTTGTCATTGAATTAAGTTTAACTAATAAAAATAAATTTGAATCTCAAGAATAATGTTACAAGAAGATTGGTTTTCATGATAATGCTCTGTCGACAAAGAAGTTGATCCAGAAGATTGGTTTTCACGATAACTCTCTGTCGACAAAGAAGTTGATCTATTTACTAAAAGGTAAGTTGATCCAGAAGTGTAAGGACTCTCGACACCACATATCTCCACAATGGTATGATATTGTCCACTTTGGGCCTAAGCCCTCATGGATTTGCTTTTGGACTTACCCCAAAAGGCCTCATACCAATGGAGATATTTGTCCATCCTTATATATCCATGATCGTCCCCACCTCTAGTCAATGTGGGACTTTGGTGGTATACCCAACAATCCTCCCCTCGAACAAATGACCATCGAGCCTCCCCTCAAACGATTATCCATCCGTCCACTCTCTACCAACTAGGATTCTCCGCTCCAATGCGTTGGAAGCACACGCCTTACATGGAGCACCACCTGCCTCGAGAGCTTGCTCTATCCCAGGTCAACTCCTCTTCACCGTGTTGGGACCAGGACACGTCCATGAAGAATTCGGAGCACACAGCCTGTCTAACCAAGCTCATCCACGGATCCCATCGTGATATTACCGGGGCCCACCACCTTCGTTTGGTATTCCGAGGATTCATCCACTTGGCTAACTTTGGGGCATGGCTCTGATACCACTTGTCAGGACTCTGGACACCACATATCTCCACAATGGTATGTTATTGTCCACTTTGGGCCTAAGCCCTCATGGATTTGCTTTTGGACTTACCCCAAAAGGCCTCATACCAATGGAGATATTTTTCCATCCTTATATATCCATGATGCTCCCCACCTCTAGTCAATGTGGGACTTTGGTCATATACCCAACAAGAAGATTGGTTTTCATGAAAACGCTCTATCAACAAAGAAGTCGATCTATTTACTGAAAGGTTTTGCATTTCCCGTTCTTGATCTTTTTCTAACTCGTCTTCAGTAACTATTGCCCACTGCTTTCCAATGGCTGCAACGAAATATATGAAAAATTGGGAACAGTAAAGCACATTAAAACTTTAAATTGACAGACTAATTAATTATTTTAATGGTTTTGAAAGTGGATAGAGCTTTACATGTTTGAACTTTATTTCGAGAGACCGAAGTTGAATATAACGTACAGTTCAGGTACTCAAATGCCAGTGTGAAGAAGATATTAAACATAACAGTGAACCCCATTAGCGCTGCAATTCCAATCCAATACTAGTAGTTATTGGTAAAACGTCCCCGTGATTGCAACAGTATTGATTTTTATTTTGACTGGCTGAATCACATAAATTTTAAAATTTTAAATATTTCTTGTACTAACCTAATAAAACTGTGCATGCTTCTAACACAATATAAATTTGTGTATATTTGTTTCACAAATTTAATTGTAATAAATAATGATCCACTCAGATCTCCCATCAAAGCAGCAGGGACTACCATTGCTTGCAATCCTTGTTTATAATATACATGACTATGGCCCCCTTACCTTGAAGATAAGGATTTAATATTAATGCATTCGATTACTATAAAAGAAATCGAAATTGATAAAGTTCTAGCCTTCATTGCAACCACTAGCCAACAAGCTAAGTGTCACTACTATAATACAATGAGTTGCAATTCAGAAGAGACGCTATATATAGAGGTCGACTGATGAGTGATCCACTTGGCTTGTATCTAATGGGTAGAGTGTATTAACTAGCACAACCACATTTACCAATGCTATTGATAAATGGCGATAGGCGTATATGCACATTTTCCAATGTGGTTGATATACCTCGATAGGCTTATATCAACCACATTAATAATTATTATAGTTATTTAGTATTATTAATAACTATATAAATATTAACAACCAAATTATTCCTATATATTATTATATAAATATTATATTAATATTATAATAATAATATAAACTCTTAATATATATCAATTAATAATAAGGATAGCTCATAATAATATTACATTACCATTATATTATTAAAATAATAATAATAATAATAATAATAATATTGGATTATAATATTATATTATTATTATATTACTATAATAATATACAAATATAATAATAATATAATCAATATTATTATAATAAGAACCATAAAAACCAATTATGTATTATTTATGATAATTAATAACTATACAAATAACAGCAACTATATTCTTATATAATTATATATTTATGATTATTATATTAATATTATTATAATAATATAAACTATTACTATTACTATTATTATTATTATTATTATGCTTTAGTATTTTTAATATATATTTTAGGGTCATAGGGTTAATTATTATCAATATTTAAGATTATTAATAGCTATATAAATAACAATATAGGGTTATTAATAAGTATATAAATATTAAAAACCAGATTATTTCCATATATTATTATATAAATATTATATTAATATTATAATAATAATATAAACTCCTAATATATATTAATTAATAATAATAATAGCTCATAATAATGTTAGATTATCATTATATTATTAAAATAATATAATAACATAAAATAATAATAATATTATTATTATTAATATTTGATTATAATATTATAATAATATACAAATATTATTATTATTATTATTATTATTATTATTATTATTATTATTATATAAACAATATTATTATAATATATTATTTAAATAAGAACAATAAAGACCAATTATTTATTATTTATGATAATTAATAACTACACAAATAATAGCAACTATATTCTTATGTAATTATATATTTATGATTATTATATTAATATTATTATAATAATATAAACTCATAATAATATTAGTATTATTAATTATTATTATTATTCTTAAAATTTACTATTTTTAATATTTATTTTAGAGTTTGTATACATAAAGTTAATTATTATAGTATTTAGGATTATTAATAACTATATAGGATTATTAATTACTATATAAATATTAACAACCAGATTATTTATATATATATTATTATATAAATATTATAATAACTATATAAACTCCTAACATATATTAATTAATAATAAGAATAGCTCATAATAATAATAATAATAATAATATCTCATTATAATATTATATAATTATTACATTATTATAATAATATACAAATATAATTATAATAATAATAATAATATAATCAATATTATTATAATAATAACAATAAAGACCAATTATTTACGATATTTAATAACTATACAAATAATAGCAGCTATATTTTTATATATTTATATATTTATGATTATTATATTAATATTATTATAACAATATAAACTCATTATAATAATAATATTATTATTATTCTTAGGTTTTTGTATTTTTAATATTTATTTTAGGGTTTGTATACATTAGGTTAATTATTATTGGTATTTAAGATTATTAATAACTATATAAGATTATTAATGACTATATAAATATTAACAACAAGATTATTTATATATATTACTATATAAATATTATATTAATAATATAAACTTCTAATATATATTAATTAATAATAAGAATAACTCATAATAATAATAGATTATCATTATATTATTAAAATAATAAAATAATATAAAATTATAAAAAAATCATAACAACTATTATTATTATTATTATAAAATATAATAATAATAATAATATCTGATTATAAAATTATAATAATATTATATTATTATAATAATATACAAATATAATTATTATTATAATAATAAAATAATCAATATTATTATAATATATTATTATAATAATAAGAATAAAGACCAATTATTTATAATAATTAATAACTATACAAATAATAACAACTATATTCTCATATGTTTATATATTTATGATTATTATATTAATATTATTATAATAATATAAACTAAAAATAATAATAATAATAATAATATTTTTAGGCTTTAGTATTTTTAATATTTATTTTAGTGTTTGTATACATTGGGTTAATTGTTATTAGTATTTAGGATTATTAATAACTATATAAATATTAACAACTATATAAATATTAACAACTATATATATATATATATATTAATGATGATGGTTAACATCCATTGAGACCAAATTTTGGTCTATTGTACCTAAAGAAACAAATTATTTAGCTTGATTTAAGATTTTATTCCTATGCTCAAAAAGCTTAGAGAGAAGCATCCCGAGGTCATTATAATTTTGACATCGTAAAAGGCTAGGAAGGTCAATATTGCGACAAAGAATATGAAATTGAGATCTAATGTTGTTGTATGTGGGGCACTCTAAGAGGAAGTGGTTTTCATCCTCGATGTTCCTATTCTCATAGAGATGGCAGATCCTTTCCATCCATGCTATTTTAGGAACTGCCAACGACCTGTTTGACTATGGAGCTCATAAGAGTTTGTTCTAATCTTTGCTATATTAATTTTATTCTTTGAGCTAGTTAAAATAGAGAGATACTTTTGATCTTCTAGGGTAGGGTTGATGACCTTCTTATAATAACTTAATTTTCTTTTAGCCGCTAAATCTTTCTCACACCACTTTTTTTCTTTAAACTCAAAAGTAACAATATTTTTAATGTTATTAATGTTTTGTAATGCATCATTCTCGTTGATCTCCCAATAGTTTAACCAGGCCCTCATGTCTTTATACCATCCATGTTTGAGCCTTAGGCGGTTTTGGCTGGAATTTAAAGCTAGCTTAGGAAGTCTATGATCTCCAATGTTATTGAGATTGTGCTTGTACAACAAAGGCCTAATCATAGCTAGGCTCTCGATAGGGGCAAGACCTACTTCTATAAGGAGAATAGGATATGGTGTATTGCTTTTAATTTTCAGGTTATACGTTATAAAACACTTTTGGATTTGCTCAATCTTTCTCCAGGATTCTCTAGAGATGCTGCAACCCCAAATCTCACATCCATATAGGATAACAGGAGTGACTAATGTTTCAAAGAGGAACTTCCTTTTATCCGACATTACGAGGTTTGCCATTTTACAATTATTTTCAAGACCAAAATAAGCTTTCCACCCCTCGTTAATCCTTTTCTCGATGCTACGGTTCCAATTGAGCTTGTGATGAATATCAATTCCTAGGTACTTGTAAGAATACACTTCCTCCAAGTTATTATTATCATACTTAAAATTAACATAAGTGTCCTTCTTGGATTTGATAATCATAACTTTTGTTTTGGCAATGTTGACAGACATACCCATGGTAGAGCAGAAATCCTTGAGAAGCCTAAATTTCTTATCAAGGTCAGATGGGCACATTATGAGAAGAAAAATATCGTCAGCATAGAGAAGAAGGATGAAAACCATCCCAGCTAAGATCATGCAAGCACAACCTGCTTCCTCTAAATAACCTTCGATCTTGTTGATGTAAATGAAAAATAGGCTAGGGGGGAGGGGGAAACCTTGTTTAACTCTGATATTACACTTAATATCTTTCGATCACCCCTCATTGCTCTTTAGCTTGGAAATTCCATTCTTGTATAACCTTATAGCGGTAGCTCACACCTCGAAATGAACCTTTAGCTCTTCTAATCTATTTCAAAGGTTGTTTCTAGGAACCATATCAAAACCCTTTCTAAAGTTCACAAAGCAACAAAAGAGATTAGATTTATCATTACGACATTCCTCCACATTGATCCTAAGCGTAACGAGGCGGTCTATTGTTGAGTGGTTCCTTTTTAAACCTACTTGGCCTTTAGCTCGCTTACCTTCACTTTCAAGCCATATGCTCAACTTATTTTCCAAAATACTACCATATAACTTGGCTAAGAGAAGGCTGATCATAATTGTTCGATAATTAGAGGGGTTATTTCTATCCACACTTTTAAAAATGGGGATAATGAGGCTCTCAGTCCATGGTTTAGGGAACCCTTGCTTGAATGCTTGATTGAAAAGCTTGTGGATGTGGGGGAGGAGGACAAGACCTCCAATATTTAATATTTCTGCCTGGTAACCTTCAATGACCTTAGCTTTCCCATTAGGTAGGTGATTAACCCAAAACTCAATGTCTTCTAAACAGAAAACTTCTTTCGTTGTGAGCAGGGTTTCAAGTTATCCATAACATTTGGAGATTCATAAAACCTTTTAAGATAGGAATTCCAATCATGTAGAGTAATTTTATTATTATCTTTAGTTTTCCTAGTTAGAATCTGCCTCCAAAATTTCTTAGGACCTACCTTAAAGAGGTGTAAGAGATTCTCTTGTCTTTGACGAATGTACTGCCTCTTTTTCCTTTTAGTTAGGTCTTTGTATATTTTTATCTTGCCCATTTTAAGAGATTCATAAACAGCTTCCTTAATTGCTCTCCTTGCACTTTTACAATCTTTGTCATACCATGGGTTGGTTTTGCTATTTCTTTTACTATTTGAAAATTCAATTGAGAACTTGTTAATAGAATATGAGAGGGTTGTAGTAAAATTATGATAGAGGTCTTCTATGTTGTCTATACTAGATAAAGGAAGCAAATTAGTTTTTAATTCATTTAGAAAGAGATCATTTTTATTTCTACAAAAAAATAAGTTCTTTTGGCTATAAGGATTATTTTCTATGGGATCTCTATGCATGACAAAATTGAGAGTTATAAGTAAAGGCCGATGATCATAATCAGACTCATGGCCATTTAAAATGTCAAACTTTATTATTTTGTTATATAACAGGAGCTCAGAAATAACATAGTCTACTACGTTGCTACCAAGCCCATGGATGGAGGTCATCTTGCTAGAATTGGGCCACTTCGTTAGACCATTGCAAATAATGAGATCCTGAGCACTACAGAGCTTGACTAGCTTTGACCCAAACAAATTCTCCCCAATATAAACTCCTAATATATATTAATTAATAATAAAAATAGATCATAATAATATTAGATTGTCATTATATTATTAAAATAATATAAAATTATAAAAAAAATCATAGCAATTATATTTTTTATTATTATAATAATAAAATATAATAATAATAATAATATTATTATTATTATTATTATGATTATATTATTATAATAATATACAAATATAATTATAATTATAATAATAATAAAATCATTATTATTATAATATA
This sequence comes from Pinus tabuliformis, assembly GCA_031772625.1. Taxonomy (NCBI): domain Eukaryota; kingdom Viridiplantae; phylum Streptophyta; class Pinopsida; order Pinales; family Pinaceae; genus Pinus; species Pinus tabuliformis. The sequence continues at coordinate 27,582,881 of CM062807.1, forward strand.
TTATTATAACAATAACAATAAAGACCAATTATTTATGGTAATTAATAACTATACAAATAATAGCAACTATATTCTTATATATTTATATATTTATGATTATTATATTAATATTATTATAATAATATAAACTACTACTACTATTATTATTATTAGGATTTAGTATTTTTAATAGTTATCTTAGGGTTTGTATACATTGGGTTTATAATATTAGTGTATTTTGTTTATTAATACCTAAGGGTTTAATACTAAAATCTCAAGGAATTATGAACCAACGGGAATAATATTAAACACAAAGGACTAATATTATAAAGCCAATGAACTAATCAACCCAACTCTTAATATTATAAACCTAAGGAATTAGTGAACCCAATGGATAAATATTAAAAACTTAAGGGATCAAGAAGCGCAAGGAATTAATATTAAAAACCCAAGAGAAACATAAAGATGACCATGATTGATATTATAAACCCAAGTTAATAATAAACCCAAAGGATTAATACTAAAACCCCAAGGGACTATGAACCAAATAAAATAATGTTAAACCCAAGGGACTAATATTATAAATCCAACATTGGTAAACCCTAATATAAATATTAAGAAAACAAAAATAAACATGGTTTATTTTCATGGTGAGAGAATCCTTGTCACAATGTAACATTCAACCATGGTTGACCATGATCGATATTATAAACCTAAGGGAATAATAAACCTAAGGCATTGATATTATAATAAACCTTAGGCATTGATATTATAAACCCCAAGGAATAATAAAACTAAAGTATTAATGCGAAAACCCCAAGGGATTATGAACCCAAGGGAATAATATTAAACCCATGAGACTAATATTATAAACCCAACATTGTTAAACCCAAATATAAACACTACAAACACTAAAATAAACATGGTTTATTTTCATGGTGAGTCAATCTTTGTCAAAATGTGACATTCAACCAAGGGACTAATATTATAAAACTAACATTGGTAAACCCAAACATAAATACTACAAATACTAAAATAAACATGGTTTATTTGACTAGGAGACAATTCTTGTCACAATGCGACATTTAACCATGGTTGACGATGTTTCGCTATGATTGACAATGGTTTACCATGATTTATATTATCAACCAAAGGGAATACTAAACTCAACGAATTGATATTATAAACCCAAATGAATAATAAATCCAAGGGATAAATTCTAAAACCCAGGGGATTATGAAGCCAAGGGAATAATATTAAACCCATGGGACTAATATTATAAACTTCACATCGAGTCAAGGCAAATATCAATACTACAAACACTAAAATAAACATACTTTATTTTGATGGTGAGACAATCCTTGTCACAATGTGACATTCGAACATGGTTCACCTTGTTTGGCTATGATCTATATTATAAACCTAAGGGAATTAAAAAACCTAAATTTTGATATTGTAAACCCAAATGAATAATAAACCAAAGAGAGTAATACTAAAACCCCAAGCAAATATGAACCCAAGGGAACAATATTAAGCCCAAGGGACTAATATTATGAACACAATATTCGTAAATATAAATATTACAAACACTAAAATAAACATGGTTTATTTTTATGGTGAGACAATTCTTGTCAGAATGCGACATTCAACCATGGTTGACCATGTTTGGCTATGATTGACAATGGTTTATAATGATGATATTATAAACCAAAGGGAATAATAAACCCAAGGGATTGATATTATAAACCCAAATGAATAATAAACCCAAGGGATAAATACTAAGACACTAGAGATTATGAACCCAAGGGAATAATATTAAACCCAATGGACTAATATTACAAACCCAACATTCATAAAACCAAATATAAATATTACAATGTCTAAAATAAACATGATCTATTTTCATGGTGAGACAATCATTGTCACAATGTGACATTCAACCACAGTTGACTATGTTTGATATTATAAACCTTGATGGAATAATAAACCCAATGGATTGATACTAAAACCCTAATGAATAATAAACCCAAGGTATTTATTTTCATGGTTAGAAAATCCATGTGACAATGTGACATTCAAGCATGGTTTACCATGGTTGGCTATGATTGACAATGGTTTACCATGATCAATATTATAAACCTAAGGGAATAATAAACCTAAGGGATTAATATGAGAAACCGAAAGGAATAATAAAACAAAGGGATTAGTACTAAAACCCAAGGGGTTATGAACCCAATGGAATAATATTAAACCCAAGGGAATAATACTAAACCCAAATGACTAATATTATAAACCCAACGTATATAAACCCTAAGACAAATATTATAATGATTGAAATAAACATGATGTACCATCATTGATTTTCATATTGAGACAATCCTTATCACAATTCCATGTTGGACCATGGTCGACATCATAATAAACCGTGTTTGACTTAGGAATAATAAACCCATTTGATTGATATTATAAACCCAAGGGATTATGAATCAAAGGGAATACTATTAAACAAAAGGGACTAATAATATAAAACCAAGGGAATAAAAAACGCAATGGATTGATATAATAAACCCAAAGGAATAATAAACCAAAGGGATTATTGTTTATTTTCATGGTGAGACAATCTTTGTCACAATGTGAAATTCAAGCATGGTTGACCATGGTTGGCTATGATTGACAATGGTTTACCATGATCGATATTATAAACCTAAGGGAATAATAAACCCAAGGGATTAATATGAGAAACCCAAAGGAATAATAAAATGAAGGGATTAATGCTAAGACCCCAAGGGATTATAAACCCAAGGGAATAATATTAAATCTAATGGACTAATATTATAAACCCAATGTATATAAACCCCAAGACAAATATTATAAAAATTAAAACAGACATTATCAACCATCATTGATTTTCATATTATAAACCTAAGGGAATAGTAAATCCAACTTATTTACATTAATACTAAAATCCCAAGGGATTAATACTAAAACCCCTAGGGATTATGAACCCAAGGGACTAATATTAAGCCCAAGGGATTAATACTAAAACCCCAAGGGATTATGAACCTAAGGGAATAATATTAAGCCTAAGGTACTAATATTATAAATCCAATATTGATAAACCCAAATATAAATACTACAAACACAAAAATAAACATGGTTTATTTTGATCGTGAGACAATCCTTGTCACAATGCAACATTCAAACATGGTTGACCATGGTTGGCTATGATTGACAATGGTTGACCATGATTGATATTATAAACCTAAGGGAATAGTAAACCCAAGGGATTAATACTAAAACCTCAAGGGTTTATGAACCCAAGGGAATAATATTAAACCCAAGGATATTATAAACCCAACGTATATAAACCCTAAGACAAATATTATAAACATTGAAATAAATATGATGTACCATCATTGATTTTCATATTGAGACAATCCTTATCACAATTCCATGCTGGATCATGGTCGACATCATAATAAACCATGTTTGACTGAGGAATAATAAACCCAAGCGATTGATATTATAAGCCTAAGGGATTAATGCTAAAACCCCAAGGGAATACTATTAAACAAAAGGGACTGATAATATAAATCCACGGGAATAATAAACCTAAAGGATTGATATAATAAAACCAAAGGATTATTATTTATTTTCATGGTGAGACAATCCTTGTCACAATGTGACATTCAAGCATGGTTGGCTATGATTGACAATGGTTTACCATGATCGATATTATAAACCTAAGGGAATAATAAACCCAAGGGATTAATATGAGAAATCCAAAGGAATAATAAAACAAAGGGATTAATACTAAGACCCCAAGGGATTATGAACCCAAGGGAATAATATTAAATCCAAGGGACTAATATTATAAACCCAACGTATATAAACCCTAAGAAAAATATTATAAACATTAAAATAAACATGATCCACCATCATTGATTTACATATTGAGACAATTCCTATCACAATTCCATGTTGGACCATGGTCGACATTATAATAAACCATGATTGACTTGAGAATAATAAACCCAAGGGATTGATTTAATTATCCCAAGGGATTAATACTAAAACCCCAAGGGATTATGAACCTAAGGCAATATTATTAAACAAAAGGGACTGATAATATAAACCCAAGGGAATAATGAACCCAAGGGATTGATATAATAAACCAAAAAGAATAATAAACCCAAAGGATTAACACTAAACCCTCAAGGGATTATGAACCCAAGGAATTATTAATATTAAAAAGTTGAAGAATGAAGAAAACCAATAATTTGATATTATAAACCATTGGGAATTACTAAACCCAAGTGAAAAATATTAGAAACCAAAGGGATAAAAAATGGCAAGGAATTAACAGGAATTAATTTTTTGAACCACACTGTAAAAGAGTTGTCTTTAGTGTGACTTTTTAGAGTCTAGTGCCAAAATCCGACGGAAACTTTTGTGGTGAAATCTTGATTTGTGTTATTTAAACTAGTTTTTGGTGTTATTCAACACCTTGGAAAACCCCTCGTGCACTTCTATTGTGCAGGGGTTACCCATCAAACTTGTGATTTCAATGGATTCTTGCGTGACTTTAGAGAAATTAGACCAGGAAAATCCACAGGAAAAGCTTCCAAAAATTTGCATTAAAGACAACTCACATTGTAAACCATTAAGACATCAATACAAAAAATTTATATGAATATATTGTACTATAATCATTAAAACATGATAAATCATCAAGACATTAATAATAACACATTTATATTAACATTGACTATATTTATTGGTTATTGGAAGAGGTTATTGACTATGTTTCAGTAATGGTTGACTTGATTTGAATATGTTTGTCTATATTTATTGACTATGTTTGAGTAATGGTTGACTTGATTTGAATATGTTTGTCTATATTTGATTAATGTGGTTGAATATATTTGATTATTAATATTAATTAAAAATATTAAAAAGAGATTATGTTTGAACAACATTAGTTTAGTCTTCTCATTTTTCAATGTTTCATTACAGCATTTGATAAATTACAATGTAATATAACATAAACAATATTAGTTATCATTAATGATTAATTATCAAAATTAAAATTAAAGTTTAATTTGATATTTTTAAAAATAAAAATGACCAAAAATATATTTTTATTAAATTTTATTCATCCACAATTTTTTATTTATAAAATAAAAATCCTAAAATTTATATATTTAGAAATACACATATTTACCTATAAATAATAACTATACAAATAATAACAACTGTGCATGGGGATTTTAGGGTTAGGGTTCATCAAAAATAAAAAATGTATTCACTTTTGTGAATGTTTAGAGTAGGCTTTAACACCGCACCTGAGATCTAGGTTTAGGGCATGGGAGTTTTAGGGTTAGGGTTTATGTTTAGAAACTATGACTGTCATTCGTAGCTATATAGGCCTCGGCAATGGCGCTGATTAACAGAATAAAATTGGGGATGCTAAGTTGTGGGTTACGATAAAATACCTGGGTCAAATCCTGTAGATTCCATCTCTACAAACGAGGATGGTGGTCAAATCCTGTAGATGCCATCTCTGCAAATGAGGATGTTGGTGTGGTTGCTGGATAATTAAAATCGTTGTTGCTGATTCTGGTGGATAACCATTCAATTCGATTCCATATAGATATCAACTACCCTCCAGACATGGAATCGATTCCATATCGATAACCATTCAATTGTTGTGATCACTACAATAGTGTAGACTTTCGACTTTTTGCAAATTCTTACAATATAACAAATTTTATTTCCACGATTCGTGAAGGCTTATGAGCTACCTGAGCGAGTGAGCAAGGGATAAATGAGGCCATAAATCTTAAATCAAATTCGCAAGATGAATACCTACAACATGACCAGTTTTATTCCATGATTCCTGGAGGCTTATGAGTTACGTGAGGAAGGCAGAAAATGAGGCCATAAATCTTAAATAAAATTTGCAAGGTAAAGGTGGCCGGCCATGATGTATCGATGACACTCTCAGTGACATGTTGATCTTGAGAAATTGAAACCGACTTTTGATCTCTTGAAATAGACCATCGGACGCAAAGATAATATGAACACGGGGCCATTACACAGCCACATTTATGACAAAGGTGCACAATTAGAATATTATAACACATAGTCGCATACCTTAGTTTCATAAGTTTCAAAATGCAAAGAGACATCAGTTTCACGTCTTTTTGACATTAATTTTTTAATTTCATTTTTTCTAATCCCATATAGCAGGGGAGAATGCCAACAGTCAAGAGTTTCATGATTAAATGATGGGATAACTGCATGTTGCGAATATGGAAGGAAAACTGTTGTTCCATCCTATATTGTTTCATATTCTTTTTATTTTATTTTTTAATATTATTTTTGTTAATCTTCATACGTGGAGATAAATGACAGTAAAATTCTAATCTCATTTGATAAAAAATTAATTTACTTAGGATTTAAATCCCTGATTTAGATATGCAAGGAAGTTATGGCTTTTAATTTCAGTGATTGATCGATTGTTGGCATCTTTTAGTTTAGACCATCAAATCAAAGGGATTAATTAGCAAAATGATTAAAATGTCCAATCCCAATAGGAGGGACACCTATCCGCTTAATGACTATCAAGATGGAATGAGATCTAAATTTTCATTTAATAATTGACCAAGAATACAATATAGCATGGGTCCACCAAATTTTCATGTAATTATGGATGAAGAATATAATAATTGACCAAGAATACAATATAGCATGGGTCCACCAAATTTTTATGTAATTATGGATGAAGAATATAATGGTAAGTAATATTTAACAGATAATAAGCTCATCAATACTGTCTGGCTGTATATGCCGATCCCTAAATAATATATTTGTTTAAATCTAACTCTGAACTGGGAAATATGTAGCACCCAATATAATATGGCATAGAATGGTTAGAAGACATGTAGTTTATTGATTGACCAAGTATACAATATAGCACAGGTCCCCAAACTTTTCGTTTAATGATTGACCAAGAATACAATATGGCACAGGTATCGAAGAATACACTATAGCACAGAAGATATGGCGTTTAATGATTACAATATGGCAAAGGTCTCCAAGAATACAATACAGCACAGAAGGGACGGGGTTTAATGATTAAATATGGCACAGGTCTCCAAAAATACAATATAGCACAGGTCCCCTAAATTTTGATTTAATAATTAACCAAGAATACAATACGACACAGGTCTTGTGGACTGGTTAGAAGAGACGGGATCGTCGTTTGGCACATTCAAATTACTTCCCAATTTCCGCAACTCGTAATCTTCTAGGTGTTCCCAGTACCTCTTGAAACTAGTGGTCACAGACTTCCCTCTTCCTGGTTCGTAAATGAAAATCTGAATGACAAATACGATTGATTGGAAACTTTCGCAAGCTCTTCGCATGTTTGAGTTTTGAATAAATGTTTACGTTAAAACAGGTTTGATTTAATCTTGGTACAATTAGGTTTCGAATAAATGTGTAGTCATTTCCTTACTTTAATATTTATAAAATTATCTATAATTATTTATTTTAACATTTATAAAATCATCTTTAATTATTTATTAAATCATTTAAGATCCTTAAAAGATATCCAAATTGATGCATATACCCCTTAAGTTATCCAAAATAGCATTACTCATTTGCAAAGTAGAGGTAAAACACCTTTGGCTTTTACAGGATAGAACTTCTTGCAACCATGCACGCAATGGTATTCTTATTATAAATATGAGAATACAATCAACATGATTGTAATACTCTTATTATAGCTATGGTACTCCATAGAAATCGGTTTACTAACGATGTATTTTATGTAACGACCAGAGAATTCAGTATGATAAACTTCTAATCAAGGGCAGAATATAATGTTGTAATTAGCACCAGAAGCGCAAGCGTGGGTTTTAGTGTCATCAGTGGGATATAGGTAGGCATCTGGGCACTGGTCCATTTTGCAAGTCAGTGCTTTGCAGCTACCGTCGGAGGGAGTTAGGGAGAGAGGGACATTGAAACCATCAATTACAGAGAGGTCATAGAAATCTTGATTGTTGCCCCCATTCAGAGTATATTCAACCAGCGTTGTAGGAGACTGTCCCGAGAGCGTACAGCTGAGCACGCCACCGCAGTCACCAGTGCTGCAGCTTCCTTTACCAGAGGCATCGAAGGAGCATCCAGTACGTCCCCAAAATCTACCTGAGCTTGTTCCTGCGGGCACGTCAACACTCCATGATTGACCCTGCCCCAACGCTTGACCGCCACCTACGGGAATTCCTGCGGCCCATACCGTGTATGAACACTGGTTCTGGATCACAAACGTCGCACCCGTAGCTCCTGCAGTTACAAAAGCAAAAATATATTTCTTTATGATATCAAATATTTCTTTATCATATCTCAACTCATTTACGTACATAAAATACGATGCAATGCAGTCAAGGGATTACTGTAACCTTACCTTGAAGACAAACGTTAAATATCAAAGCTAGTATTGCTGTAACATAAATCGAAACTGCTAATGTTCTTGCCCCCATTGCAACGTCCACCACCAAGTAATTAAACACAAGTACTAAACAACGAAGGAATTGCGGTTGAGCTTATTTGATGTTGTATAACACGAATGGCACTCTATATATAGGCGGGGCTAGCCATCCCAATCTTGGTCTTAGCGTAGCGTATACTGCACGAAATTCTTATGAAGGTTGATCCCCCCTAGTTGGGCGGCGTGGGATGAATCAGAAGGCGCGCTAATCGCTCCTGGACATCCCGGTTTGTTCCAGATGTTCCGGGTCTTCTTAAACTAGCGATCACGAAATGCTTATCCACACTGAGAGTGTGGAAAAAATTACTAAGAGAGAGGATAAGGAAAAAAACGTGATGTTGATATTTATTTGAGTATTTCATGAATGTTTTTCTATATAATTAAGTAAAATTAATTAATTTTATTTTTTTAATCAAATTTTAAAATATTTTTGAAATCTACAATTGAATAAAAATTAAAATGTGAAAAAATCACTACCAACTTGTTAACTCCCTCACCTTGTACTGTTGTAATGTTCCGGGCCGTCTTAAACTAGCCCTCTTCTTCTAGAGTATGCCACGAAAAATTATCCGCTGGAGTGTATGACTCACTATCAAGATTTCATTCAATGATTCACCAAGAATACAATATAGCGCGTGTCCCCTAAATTGTCATTTAATGATTGCCCAAGAAACAAAATATGTCTAGACTTGTTAGAACAGATTGGTCGTCGTAATCTTCCAAATATCCACGCTTAGGATTGACTAACGACTATCAAGATTGAATCCAGAGCTTTTTATGACTGACTATCAAGATTGACTGACGACTTGAATTTTCATTTAATGATTCACAAACCATACAATATAGCACGGGTCCCCTAAATTTTCATTTGATTATTGGTGAAGAATATAATATGGCACAGGTCTCCTGGGTCGTCGTTCGGTACATCACAATTGCTTCGTAAAAACGAGTGACCACAGACTTCCCTCTTCATTTTGTGTGTGAAAGGCTTAATTTTATTTCCTGTCTTCCTGGTTCGTACATGAAGCTCTGAATGACAAATAAGATTGATTCGATACTTTCATAACCTCTGCGTATAGTTATGTTTTGAGTATGGATTGTTTTTTGAAGGTTGAGTATTTATTATATCCACTACATATAGTATATAATGCGATTTTTTGAAGTTTTTCCGGTCGGTTTTTCCGGTCAAAATCCGGCAACAATTTACTGGAATCGCAAGTTTGATAACTTGTTTCTGCACAATCAAAGCGTCCCAGGGGTTTTTCAGGGTGCTGAATCCAAATATGTAGTTAAAAAACCATTTTAACTACAACAAATCAAGATTTAAGCTCAATTTCTTCTGGTGGATTCCCGAATCTCCAAAAAATCGCATTATAGACAACTCCCTTTTGTTTTTATAGCATATTAATTTGTTTTTTCTTTTACCGTTCATTCATAGTTTAAAATGGGAATTGAATTTTTGTTATTTTTTATTTTATCTAAATTTATTTATTTGTAAAGTGATTGGTTGAGGTCTTATTATTAGTGTATTTTGGTAACTTCTATTTTTCTATTAGTTACTAGTATTTTTGTTTTAAGTTTTATTTATTTTTTATTTAACTTTTTTATTTTTTACATTTTTTTCCTAACTCCGTTGAATTTATTTTATTTAGGTATAGTTTTTATAACTCCCGCTTGCAACATATATCAAGAATTCAAGAAATTGTTCTTATTACAAGAAATTGATTTTCTTGAATTCAATAAGTTTATCTTTTTTTCTTCTTTCGTGTGTCTATTAGTAACGTCTGAGCTTATCAATTATCATAGACCAAGGATTTGATAACTATGAGGAAATCCAATGCAATGCACTAGAGCTCTTCATTTCATTTTGGGTTATTCAAATTTTATGGTGCACAGGTTGGGGAATGAGATCCAAACTAATTCTGCCATAGCTCTTCATTGCATTTTAGGTTATTCAAATTCTATGGTGCACGGGTTGGGGAATGGGATCCAATGGGATCCAAACTAATTCTACCAGGGTATTAACCAGATCTCACTTTGACGTTTTGAGTGCAAACATAGCGAAAGATGGTTAGACATTTATTGGAATGTTATTCTTCAATTTCTCCTTTGTTTCAATTGGTTTGTTAAAGTTGTTTTACTTTCTTTCCTTGAACCAAACACGTAAGGTTGGTCTCAGTTACCATGCAAAAGGTTAATGTGTGAATTTTGTTAAAGGTTATTTATTCTACTCCAACTTTATTCCTAGTTAAAATTGATCTTAGTTACTATGCAAAAAGTTAATGTGTGAATTTTGTTAAAGGTTATTTATTCTACTCCAACTTTATTCCTAGTTTTATTCAAAATTAATGTGCCAAATTCAACCAATTTAAAATTAAGTTAAAAATCATAGACAAACCTTTAGTATTTGGAAAATATTTAAAAAGGGCTAATGATAAATTTTCTTTATTTAAATATTTAATTTTCTTAATGATTTATAACTATGATAATTATAATCTAGTTGTTAAATTAATAGTAAAACATCTCTCTTTTTATTTTTGATTATAACTTTAAGATAAATGAAGGGAACCATGGGAGGCGAGCGGAACGAGGGTTTTGAACAGGGAGCGACGGGTGCGAGCTGGTAACCATGGAGGGGCAAGGAGGGGGGAGCTCCACTCCCTCCTACAGTCATGTAGTTGTGAACAGAAGCAAGGAGGTTGGTTCGAATCGATTCAGGAAACTAATGGAGGCAGAAACGGAGAAGACAAGCACAAAAAATCCGGAAAGCATCAAATCTCATGAACAGGAAGAGAATCATGAGGAAGTCAGAAGAGAGAAGAGAATAGGAGACAACAGTCAGAGAACTGAGCACAAGACCGTGACAAGACTCTGTAAACCCAGGTCAACCAGTAAACCCTGCGTTGTTTTAAATGATCTAGCGTCATAGGTGCACAGGGATCACATGGTGACATATGGGGTTATATGCAAATTTATGGGAATATGGCCAACAAAGAAGGCTTTGCACACATGGATAAGAAACCACTGGAAACCAAAGGGAGATATAAACCTTCATCTTGGGTCCAAGGGATTCTTCAGAGTGGTGTTCATAAGCCTAGAGGATAAAGACAGAGTGTTCGAAGGAGGACCATATTTCTATGCTACTGCAGGCCTCTACATGCGACCATGGGTGATGAATTTTGTCCCAAAATGAGAAACTTTCACATCAGTACAGGTATGGATAAGACTCTACTCTCTACCTTTAGATTATTGGCTGCCAGAATCCTTAAAAGCCATAGGCAATAAATTAGGTCATTTTTAAAAAATATCAGATGCAACTATGCGAGGTAAATATACCTCTTTCGCTCGCAGATGTGTAGAAATGGACCTATCGGGAGCACTTCCGGACGAAATCATTCTAGAAGTATATGTTGAAGAATGGGTGTAGGCGGTGGACTATGAACTTGTCCCATTCAGATGCCGTAAATGTCATGAACACGGGAAACCTCTTCAGAGACTGCCCACTAAACAAACTGGAGGACAATATGAAAACCAACATAGGCAAAAATCCTGAAGGCTTTACCAAGTTGGGAGGCAAAGGGAAAGGAGGAAAAAAGTACCAAAAGAAAACTAACGAGGATAAGCAACCAAGTCATAACAGTTTCAAGATTTTAGAAGAAGAAGGTGGGAACAATGGAACGAACCAGGCACCGGAGGATAATCCTGTAGAGAAGGAAAAAGATGTTACCATGGAGGACATAAATGAGAAAACCAAACTAAAGGAGGATCTGCCAAGCACTATGGAACTTGGCAGGGACCATGAGATGACCCCAAGTAAAGTTGGTATGGAGGACCACGAACTACAGGAGATTCTTGAGAGGGAGAATCTTGATCTAGAAAAGTTCCTGGAGCAGGGAACCACCAAAGGTGTTGATTCTCTACCACGAGAGGAGTTCGATAGAGTGCAACAACTCTTCCTTTGGAGATCTCAAGCAAAGGGTTCTGGAGTCAAAAGGAACCATGATAGACAGGAAAATAGAGGGGTAAAACCGATGGAGGTAACATCAGGACACTCTTCCAAGAACCCAGGCCAGAAAGGAGAAAGGGAGAGACAGAATGAGCTGCTGACGGAGTGTGGGAAACACATGATTAACTCAGGCAAGATGAAAGATCTTACTAGTTACTCATTTACAAACCTTTCATAATGAAGCTCACAACCTGGAACATTAAGGGTCTAGTAAGTAAAAGAAAACAAAGAAATCTCAGCAATAGAATAAAAGAAGAAAAACCAGATATGGTGTTTATACAGGAAACAAAATGTTCAATCGACAAAATCATAGAGATACATAACAAATGGCTCATGAAGTACGAGTATCTAGAAGTTAAAGCAAACAACACAGCAGGAGGGATTCTCACTCTTTGGAATCCCCAGAAACTTGGAATCCTGGATGTTGAAGCATCCAAGAACTACCTTTCGATGGTAATCCAACCTTTGGGTGACAAGGAACTCTATATGATCACAAATGTCTATGGTCCTCAAAAACTTGAAGACAAACTCAGGCTTCTCACCTCACTGGAGGAGCTGGGAGAGAGACATCTTGTTATGCCCTGGATTCTGGGAGGGAACTTAATATGATTAGATTTCTTATAGAAAAATAAAGGCGGGACCAAAATACTAGGCAGAGACTCCATTGCCTTCCAGAACTTCCTAAACGACATGAGGCTAGTGGATATGGAGACAATAAATGGCACCTTCACCTGGAACAATAAGAGGGGAGGGGCTTCTCAAGTTGCCTCTAAACTAGACATATTCATAATCTCGAAGGACCCCCGTCTCACTGGCCTTGACTTGACTGCTTTAACCCTTCCTTTCGGAGGCTCGGATCATTGGCCTATCCAGCTTGAAGCTTCTTTTATAGGCACTCCGAGGAACAGACCTTTCAGGTTTGAAAATGTTTGGCTCACTCACCCTGACTTCATCACTAATATTGGAAAATGGTGGGTGGAAGACATGCCTGTTCAAGGCACGAAGATGTTCCTACTGCAACAGAGACTGAAACACATCAAACTCAGGCTTAAAGAATGGAACCAAAATGAGTTTGACAATATTTTCAAAGCCAAAAGAGAAGTTGAACAGAAACTACAGGGAATTAACCAAATCCTCATCATAGATGGCTTTACCAAGGAAAGGAAAATGCAAGCTGACTCTCTTCAACAAGAATGGGAAAGCAAATGCCAGTAAGAGGAGATCTTCTGGAGACAGAAATCGAGAATGCAATGGATTAAAGAAGGGGAAAGAAATACAAAGTTTTTCACAAGTCAACCATGGATCACAGGGCACATAACAGGATTTCAAAACTCAGAGATACTCGAGGGAAAGAGCTAAGTATCCACAAATAAATGCAATCTGCTTTGGTACAACATTTCCAAAGCATAGCAGAGGAGCCTCTCTTAGACAGATCACAATTTATCAAGAGCTTCAAGGCACGAAGATGTTCTTATTACAAGAAATTGATTTTCTTGAATTCAATAAGTTTATCTTTTTTTTCCTTCTTTCGTGTGTCTATTAGTAATGTCTGAGCGTATCAATTATCATAGACCAAGGATTTGATAGCTATGAGGAAATCCAATGCAATGCACTAGAGCTCTAAATTTCATTTTGGGTTATTCAAATTTTATGGTGCACAGGTTGGGGAATGAGATCCAAACTAATTTTGCTATAGCTCTTCATTGCATTTTAGGTTATTCAAATTCTATGCTGCATAGGTTGGGGAATGGGATCTAAACTAATTCTACCAGGGTATTAACCAGATCTCACTTTGATGTTTTGAGTGCAAACAAAACGAAATAAGGTTAGACATTTATTGGAATGTTATTCTTCAATTTCTCCTTTGTTTCAATTGGTTTGTTAAAGTTGTTTTACCTTCTTTCCTTGAACCAGACACGCAAGGTTGGTCTCAGTTACCATGCAAAAAAGTAATGTGTGAATTTTGTTAAAGGTTATTTATTCTACTCCAACTTTATTCCTAGTTAAAATTGATCTCAGTTACTATGGAAAAAGTTAATGTGTGAATTTTGCTAAAGGTTATTTATTCTACTCCAACTTTATTCCTAGTTTTATTCAAAGTGAATGTGCTGAATTCAACCAATTTAATATTAAGTTAAAAATCATAGAAAAACATTTAGTATTTGGAAAATATTTAAAAAGGGCGAATGATAAATTTTATTTATTTAAATATTTAATTTTCTTAATGATTTATAACTATGATAATTATAATCTAGTTGTTAAATTAATAGTAAAACATCTCTCTCTCTCTCTCTTTTTTATTATAACTTTAAGATAAATGAAGGGAACCATGGGAGGCGAGCGAAACAAGGGTTTTGAACAGGGAGCGACGGGTGCGAGCTGGTAACCATGGAGGGGCAAGGAGGGGGGAGCTCCACTCCCTCCTACATGTAGTTGTGAACAGAAGTAAGGAGGATGGTTCGAATTGATTCAAGAAACTAATGGAGGCAGAAACGAAGAAGACAAGCACAAAAAAGCCGGAAAGCATCAAATCTCATGAACAGGAAGAGAATCACGAGGAAGTCAGGAGAGACAAGAGAATAGGAGACAACAGTCAGAGAACTAAGCACAAGACTGTGACAAGACTCTGTAAACCCAGGTCAACTAGTAAACCCTGGGTTGTTTTAAATGATCTAGCGCTACAAGTGCACAGAGATCACATGGCGGCATATGTGGTTATATGCAAATTTATGGGAATATGGCTAGCAAAGAAGGCTTTGCGCACATGGATAAGAAACCACTGGAAACCAAAGGGAGATATAAACCTTCATCTTGCGTCCAAGGGATTCTTCATAGTGGTGTTCACAAACCTAGAGGATAAATATAGAGTGTTCGAAGGAGAACCATATTTCTATGCTACTGCAGGCCTCTACATGCGACCATGGGTGATGAATTTTGTCCCAGAATGAGAAACATTCACAATGGTACTGGTATGGATAAGACTCTACTCTCTACCTTTAGATTATTGGCTGCCAGAATCCTTAAAAACCATAGGCAATAAATTAGGTCATTTTTTGAAAAATATCAGATGCGACTCTGCGAGGTAAATATACCTCCTTCGCTCGCATATGTGTAGAAATGGACCTATCAGGAGCACTTCCGGACGAAATCATTCTAGAAGTATATGATGAAGAATGGGTGCAGGCGGTGGACTATGAACATGTCCCGTTCAGATGCCGTAAATGTCATGAACACAGGCACCTCTTCAGAGACTGCCCACTAAACAAACTGGAGAACAATATGAAAACCAACACAGGAAAAGATCCTGAAGGCCTTACCAAGTTGGGAGGCAAAGGGAAAGGAGAAAAAAAGTACCAAAAGAAAACTAACGAGGATAAGCAACCAAGTCATAACAGTTTCAAGATTTTAGAAGAATAAGGTGGGAACAATGGAATGAACCAGGCACCAGAGGATAATCCTGTAGAGAAGGAAAAAGATGCTACCATGGAGGACATAAATGAGAACAACAAACTAAAGGAGGATCTGCCAAGCACTATGGAACTTGGCAAGGACCATGAGATGACACAAGTGAAGTTGGTACAGAGGACCACGAACTACAGGAGATTCTTGAGAGGGAGAATCTCGATCTAGAAAAGTTCCTGGAGCAGGGAACCACCAAAGGTGTTGATTCTCTACCACGAGAGGAGTTTGATAGAGTGAAACAACTCTTCCTTTGGAGATCTCAAGCAAAGGGTTCTGGAGTCAAAAGGAACCATGATAAAGAGGAAAATAGAGGGGTAAAATCGATGGAGGTAACATCAGGACACTCTTCCAAGAACCCAGGCCAGAAAAGAGAAAGGGAGAGACAGAATGAGCTGCTGACGGAGTGTGGGAAACACATGATTAACTCGGGCAAGATGAAAGATCTTACTAGTTACTCATTTACAAACCTTTCATAATGAAGCTCACAACCTGGAACATTAGGGTTCTAGTAAGTAAAAGAAAACAAAGAAATCTCAGCAATAGAATAAAAGAAGAAAAACGAGATATGGTGTTTATACAGGAAACAAAATGTTCAATAGACAAAATCAGAGAGATACATAGCAAATGGCTCATGAAGTATGAGTATCTATAAGTTAAAGCAAACAACACAGCAGGAGGGATTCTCACTCTCGCAGAAGTGAAAAGACAAAGCTAAATGACCGAATAATCAACTCATATGCCCCCAAAATGTAGGGACAAATCAAAACCTTCAATTCATTTGTTCCCTTGACCAAATTTGATTTGATTTGCTCTTTCTGCTACAATAATGGACACTATGAACAAGACTCCCCACTTGAAGGAAGAAAGACGAGTAGCAAGAACTACAGAATGGCTAAATTCTACCTGGCTCTATATGCTCAAAATAATGGAAAGCATTAGTTTGTGGATAGTGGGTGCTCCAGACACATGACAGGAGACAGAAGAAAGTTTGTCTCATTGAGAAAAAAGGAATGGAATGTGTCCTTTGGAAGTGGATCTGGCAGAATTGCAAGAAAAGGAACAATTACTCTAATCAATGGAAAAGGAAAAGCTCAAGATTCTCTGCTAGTTGACGGACTCAAACACAACCTCCTAAGTGTCAGCCAAATCTGTGATCAGGGACATAAGGCTATATTTAGCACCAAACACTGTGAAATAAGGAACTCTGCCTCAGGGGAACTTGTGGAAAAAGCGGTGAGAACATCAGACAACATTTACATTCTGAACAAGATTCAAGAAAATAAATGCTACTTGAGTCAGACAGATGAGAGTTGGCTGTGGCACAAGCGACTTGGACATACTTGCTTCGAAAATCTGATCAATATCAGCAAGATCAAAGTTGTACGAGATATCCCAAGGCTGTTCAAACCAAATCAAGGAGTATGTGGTCCATGTCAACATGGAAAGCAGACAAGAACTAGCCAGAAGACAAAGGAGCTCTCTATATTGAAGCCCTTGGAGATCATCCATGCTGATGTGTGTGGGCCAACTAGAAATCAGGGACTCCAAGGAGAAAGGTACTTTGAGTTATTTGTTGATGATTAAACTAGAATGACGGGGATATATTTTATAAAGTTTAAATCTGAAAATTTTGAGTGTTTTAAGAATCTAAAAACCCTTGTAGAAAATGAAGAAGATTAAAAAATTAAGTGCCTCAGAATAGACCGAGGGGGAGAATTCACATCAAACGAATTTAGTGAATTCCGTAATATTCATGGAATTAAAATGGAATTCTCTGTTGCCAGAACACCTCAGCAAAATCAGGTAGTTGAAAGAAGAAATTGAACAGTCCAAGAAATGGCAAGAACAATGATATTAACAGTAGAATTACAGCCTAGATTCTGGAGAGAAGCAGTAGGGACAACTATCTATACATTGAATCAAACTCAATTAAGACCAAATTGTGAAAACACTCCTTATGAGCTATGGGAAGGAAGACCTGCTTCGGTGAAGTACTTCAAGATCTTTGGAAGCAAGTGCTTCATAAAAATAAATGATGGCTCACCCGGAAAGTTTGATTCTTGCGTTGATGAAGGGATATTTCGTGGATACTCTACATAGAGCAAGGCTTACAAGTGCTACAATTATCAACTAAAGAAAATAGTGGAAAGCATTGATGTAAGGTTGATGAAGATCTTCCAGAAAAGGAAATTGAAGAACATGAAGATGACTTTCTCATTGAAGAAGAAGAACCTAAAGAAGAAGAAATAGATGAGGAAGAAGAAGAAGAAGAAGAGGAAAGAGAACCACCTAATACCACTTCAAAGATGAAGTATGTCCAAAGACATCATCCAGAAGAGCAGATCATTGGCGATAGAGATGAAGGTGTGCAGACCTGAAGAAGGATAACAATCACACCCAAGAGAAAATTCATTGCCCTCCTATCTATGATAGAACCAGAAACTTTTGCAGAAGCAAGTAAGGATCCTCATTGGGTAAAAGCCATGGAAGAAGAAATGTCCCAAATTGAGAAGAACAAGACATGGGAGCTGGTACCTCGTCAAAAGGACAAAAACATAATAGGAACCAAATGGGTGTTCAAAAATAAAATGAATGAGGAAGGATAGGTTATCAGAAACAAGGCAAGACTTGTCTGCAAAGGCTATTCAAAAATTGAAGGAATTGACTTTGAAGAGACATTTGCACCAGTGGCTCGTATGGAAGCTATCAGGATGTTCTTGGCATTTTCTTGCCCAAAAGGATTCAAAATCTATCAAATGGATGTGAAATCAGCATTTCTAAATGGGGAACTCAAGGAGGAAGTCTACATGGAGCAGCCAGAAGGTTTTGATCTAACAGCAGGAAAGGACTTAGTCTGTAAGTTGAAAAAGGCTTTATATGGGTTGAAACAAGCTCCTAGAGCTTGGTATGAAAGATTGGATCACTACCTACAACAATAAGGCTTCAAAAAGGGAGTGGCTGGAAGTAATCTATACATAAAGACAAATGAAAGTAAGTTACTAGTTGCTCTTGTTTATGTTGATGATCTGATTTTTGCTAGTAATAATGATGAAATGAGCCATGAATTTTCTAAAATCATGTCAAAAGAGTTTGAGATGTCAATGATAGGAGAGTTTCCCCACTTCTTTGGACTTCAAGTATCTCAAACCAGAGCAGGATTGTGTATATCTCAAACCAAATATCTAAAAGACATGCTCAAAAAATATGGAATGGAGGAATGTGCACCCGTGAGCACACCTATGACCACAAACTGCAAACTGAGCAAAGATGATGACTCTCCTCTAGTAGATGCAACTCATTACAGGTCAATGATTGGAGCCCTTCTATACTTAACAGCTACAAGACCAGACATAATGCAGGAAGTAGGAATTGTGGGAAGATTTCAATCTACTCCCAAACAATCCCACTTATTAGTTGTAAAAAGAATTCTCATATACCTGAAAGGAACTTTTGGGTTTCAGTCTTTGTTACCCAAAGAGCTCAACACTGACTGTCACTACATACACTGATGCTGATTGGGCTGGAAGTATAGATGATCGGAAAAGTACTAGTGGAAATGCATTCTTCCTAGGAGATTCTTTAGTATCCTGGATCAGCAAAAAACAATCATCCATATCATTATCCATTGTTGAAGCCAAGTATATTGTTGTAGCAGACTGTTGTACTCAGATACTATGGATGAAGGAAGCTCTAAAAGATGTCGACATATGTACAGATCAACCGATTACCATCTATTGTGACAACACAAGTGCTATCAGTCTCAACAAAACTCCAGTGTTGCACTCAAGAACCAAACACATACCAATCAAGTATCATTTCCTCTGTGAGCAAGTAGCTGAACAAAACATCGTCCTGGAATATATTAGTACTAAGGAGCAGATAGCTGATATTTTCACAAAACCTCTTCCTCGAGAAGCATTCGAACATCTGCGTCAAAAGATGGGGGTTATTTCTTTATCATCACTCAAGTTCATTCATAAAGATGTAGCAGGACAGGGGGAGTAGTTTGACAGGGGCAGTCCATATGCATTCCTTTGCCATTGATGTCAAAGGGGGAGAGTAGAAGAATATTGCCATCAATAACAAAGGGGGAGATTGTTGGACACAGATTGTCATTGATGTCAATATGGCAATATTCGAGGAGAAAAAGGAGCCAAGAGGAGCAAAAAAGAGGATGCAGGCAGCCATCTCAGCAACAGAGGAACAAGCAGAGCTATAAGGAAGCAGATAGAGCCATCAGAGGAGCAATGGGTGCATTTATATTATCAGGAGCTATTGGGCCACAAAAGAATTATATGCATGAAGATACAGGCGGAGGAGCATATATCATACATATGTGTTTTACACTATCGGAGGCATAGAACCTTATATATATATATATATATATATATATATATATATATATATATATATATATATAGATATGTATATATATATGTATATATATATGTATATATATATGTATATATATATGTATATACATATATATATACATATATATATATATATATACATATATTTATATATACATATACATATATATATATATATACATACATATATATATATATATATATATATATATATACATACATATATATATATATCTATATATATATATACATACATATATATATATATATATATATATATATATATATATATAATATCGGGCCCATAAAACCCATGTATGCATGATTTAACACTATCGGCGGACAGAAAGCCCATATACATAGGCTTAACACTATCAGAGGCAAAAGACTTGGCTCTAGGGCAAATACTCTATCTGAGGCAAATTACGGACTTGAAACTCTATACATGGGAGTGTTGAGTTGTATCGAGTCCAGCACATCGCATCGCTATGAGGGGTCTATGTTAACGTCGAGCCTTGAACCTGTGTGACTTTTGATCACCGATAGCGAGTATCACATCGGCACTTCGGAAGTGGGAGCTACAATATGTCAAGCGGTCCATTGCGATCGCGATAGTGAGATCGCATCGGACCTCCACCAGGGGCAACTCCCGACTGCGATGCATATCCACGTGGACCTGCCTCACATCACAAAGATGACTTAATCTATGATCGCATTCGTTTCATATCGCAAGCCGTAAAGCCTTGCCACATTGGAAGCACCCACTGCAATAGGCTGTGGACCCAACGGGCATATTAACTATGGTCTAATACCATATCGCATCCAGTCCATCGGAGCAGTGGAGGATTGGCCATCGGCCATCGGCGGAGTCATGGGTCTGATATATAAAGGAGCCCCGGGAGTCTCAAATCATTGATTGTGATTTAAGTGTGGACCCGATACAGGAATAGGTGCGATTGTAATATTTCCTGAAGTCTGCCTTTTAGTCTGTTTGACTATTTTTTTCTCATATTCTCTGTGTAATGGAATGTCTGGCTTGCACGGGGTGTTTTAAGCCGAAAGGCTTATGATGGCTGTTCCGATATTTCAAAAGGCTAAACGTCAGTGAAAAAGGGGTGAATCATGGCAATTATGATTGCGATCGAGACAAAACATCTCCGTTTAATTGAAAGAACTCTGTGTATGCCACAATCATTGCCAAAAGGAGCACTGTTACGGTAAACCGGGAGGATGTGTTCTTCGTGGATCGTTTGGACTAGTCTAAAGAATCAACGTATCCCCAGAAAGTCAGTGAACCTGCACAGTGCAGAGGAAGTTGCAGCGACTGAGCAGGAAGCCTAAGAGGTGGTGTAAGCGGAAACGAATGGATAGAGGCATGGGAATGTATAAAACAATAAAAATAGAGAATTGTTGGTGCTGTTGTTATGGTGAAGAACTAGAGTGTGAGGTAGCAGAAGCAGTAGAGGTAGAAGAGGTAGCAGAAGCAGCGAAGGCTGTAGAGGCAGGAGAGTAGGAGTGAGAGAACCTCAGCTGAATAGAGTGTAGCAACATACCAGTTTATACTAAGGTTGGGTTGGAGCCCAAGAGGTTGGAGCCTCAGAACTGAACAGGATAGAAGTCATTGGGGATAGGCGCTCCTAAGTGTAGAACCACTGCAAAACAGAGTTGGTGCTTTGGAGGTTGGAGCCTCACTGAAGTCCAAGTTGGAGCTTAGCAACTATTCACAATTAGATATATACTTATATTGTATTTATTTCATTGCACTGTCTTGAGTTTTAATAAAAGCATTAATTCCAGCTATTGATTTCTATGTTCTGTGTATACATATACATATCTATATACGCTTTTGGCAATCACTAGAACAATTAAAAAATAATAATAATAAGAAATACTGATTCACCCCCCCCCCCAAGTATTTCCAACATTGGTGAGGGGGTTCTCAAAGGATTTAATGGTTGCTCCTCCAAAACGTAAGTGGTTGATTTGAATTAAAAAACTTTGACAACTGGATCTACACGCCCTCATCCTGGTACCAGTTAGGGATGGTGTAGGTATTCTTGCATGTGCATAATAGATAAGACAATAGTAGCTTTGATTATGCCTGAAGTAAGATGCATACCCATGTTATCAGAATTAGATGTAAGGAAATGTTTTATTTATGTTGCATGGAATATTGAATGAAGACATTAAAGTAGTTGTAAGGGTTGCATGTCAGGAGGGCATGTGATATTACGCCCAGGGTGTACGATTCGCTACCTTGATATTTCACAGTGGTTATGATCCTTCGTTCATTGAACTTGCAATGACTGTGAAATCTTAACTGTAATCAAGACAAAATTTTTAAATTTATGGGGCATAGGGGCTATTTTCCTGTGTAGGATAAGGAGTTTCGTTACAAAAAGTGTGTCTTTTAAAGATAGCATGCTAGCTTTAAGTACAAAAACTTGGTTATGTTTAATATTTATTGAGGGTGATTGAAGGTATAATTTTGAAATGGTCACACATTCCCTAAAGAGAACATGTCAAATGCAGAAACATTGAAGATCATATGGGAGTGATTAAAGGTTTGTCTCTAAAGTTATTTTTTTTTTAGATGGAAAAGGGGGGCGTTAGATCTCTAATAGAATTCATTTGTTTTTATAACATGAATGATTAATATAGGCTTTGGCTATGTGATAATACATAGTTGGTAAGTGCATTTTTCTTTTTGAATCCAAGACAATTTTCTTGGACTCCTGTGCTTCTTGATATCGTGCAAGATTAACTTCTAATGTTAATGTAGTTCTAGATTTGAAGTTCAAATGAAACGAAGGTAAAAACCACTAGTTATAGTTTGCATCCAATGATTTCTATGGTTATAAATTTTAGCCATCAAACATGTAGCCAAAATATAATGTGCACATCACAAGCCTTGAATCCTCATGAATGTTTCTAATGGAGTTATTCATCATGTTTTTGTTGTTTCACATTTGTGGCAAGGGTCTTGGCTCTTAATATTTGAACTAGATATTCCCACATTTATTTTATGCATATGTAAATAGTTGCTTGATGCTTTGTAGGTGGTCCTGAGACTTAAGAGAAAGCACATTGGTGGTACTCTTATAAAGAAGAAAAAGTGTAGCAAACATCTAAGTTCTTATGCAATTTTTTTGTATTTGTTTTTGGAACTTCTCTTTAAAAGTATTAAGCTTGGTGATATGGCATCCTATGTGTAAGATTCTTACTGAGATTTTCCTTCTTGGCCGGGTAGAGAGCCATTGGATCTATCAAGAATAGAACAAAGATGCTATTTGGGGCTTGAGACTATACGTGGAATAATACAATTAAAATGCATGAACAAGATTGTTCATAGAATCTGCAAATAATGGGTTGCACATTTGCTTTTTTTAGCACAAAGACAAGATATCGAGACTCATGATCCCCTCATATTGACATTAGGTTCTTTCTAAATTTGTTTAATGCATGATTTTTACTCAGATTTACCTATTTGGCTGGATAGAGAGTGATTGGCTCTATCAAGAATAGAACAAAGATGCTATTTGGGGCTTGAGACTCTAGGTGGAGTAATACAATTAAAATGCATGAAGAAGATTGTTCATAGAATATGCACATAATGGGTTGCACATTTGATTTTTTTTAGCACAAAGGCGAGATATCCAAACTCATGATCTCCTCATCTTGACTGTAGCTTCTTTCTAAATTTGTCTAAGGCTAGATGACCCCTAATTAACGCATTATTTTATAGATAAATTTAATGTTCCTGTTCATTTCCTATTCATAACCATGTACATAGTCCAATAAGATTCAAATGCACCACCACATATTAAACTTCATCAAAATTGAGAAAATTTTGTTTGAAGATAATTATTTGACACCAAAAATAGCATAATTTGAATGCATGAACAAGATTGTTCATGATGATGATGATGATGATGATTAACATCCACTGAGACCAAACTTTGGTTTATCAGAACTAAAGAAGCAAATTATTTAGTTTGATTTAAGATTTTATTCCTATGCTCAAAAACCTTAGAGAGAAGCCGCCCGAGCTCGCTATAATTTTGACATCATAGAAGGCTGGGAAGGTCAGTGTTGCAACAAAGATTATGAAACTGAGATCTAATGTGGTTGTACGCGGGGCACTCTAAGAGGAAGTGATTTTCATCCTCGATGTTCATATTCTCACAGAGATGGCATATCATTTCTATCCATGGTGTTTTAGGAACTGCCCAACGACTCGTTTTACTATGGAGCTCATGAGAGTTTGTTCTAATCTTGGCTATCTTAATTTTCTTCTTTGAGATAGTTAAAACAAAGAGATACTTTTGATCTTCTAGGGTGGGGTTGATGACCTCCTTATAATATCTTAATTTTATTTTAGCTGCTAAATCTTTCTCACACCACATTTTTTCTTTGAAATTAGAAGTAACAATATTTTTTATGATAATAATGTTTTGCAATGCAACATTCTCGTCGATATCCCAATGGTTTAACTAGGCCCTGGTGTCTTTATACCAACCTTGTTTGTGTTGAAAATGGCAACAAGAAATGCTAAAAATAGAATTGATAAAAATAGCACTGCTATAAATAGTATTTCAGGTACCAGTGCTGGACTGAGCAATAAGGAATGAAAAATGGAAGTGCTAAAAATAACATTGATATTTTTAGCAGTTCAAGATAGATTCCTATTTTAGTTAGTCCCTGAACTAAAATAGTGAAGTAAAATTCGAATTTGATCTTAGCACTTGTTTGTAAAATAATTAATTAATTCATCTTGAGTTAATTAGTTAAGGAAAATCAAACATGAAGTCTATGTGGGGACATGCAACAATTTCTCCATTAATTGAGGAATTTATCCATCAGTTAAAGAGATAAGTATGAGTTGTAATATTGAGTTGTAATTAGTTGGCTCAGTTAACTGAGTCAAGTCCAGTTAGATTAATTCAAATAGTTTGTTGAATTAATTGTGAGTTTAGTTAGTTAATGCTTGCATGCATGTAACTGCTGCACTTCAGATAACTGAATATTCTCTCATAAATAACTCATGCATGTTAGTTTAGACAGAGACCCAGTTGAGATCAGAGGAGGGACAGTGTACTATCAATTGGATGGATTTTTCCTATAAAGGAAACTTATCTGTGTAGAAGGATTTATCTCCATTAGGATTGCGCAGTTACTACTCGGCCAAGTGAGCAGTGTGAGGTGGGAATTCACATGTGTGGAAGCACTGGACCCCAAGAAAAATTGCGGAAGGAAATAGGAGGCTTGGAGGGCAGAGGAGAAGGTATGTGAGAGGCCTTTGACTATCTATGAGTAGCAGAGGGATTATACTGAGAGTTGGCTGGCTTCCAAGCTAAGTCTTTGTGTAATTCTGTGACTATTTTCCACTTGTATGATAATATAGAGATTGGCGTTTTAGGCTGAGGCTTTCCTCAGATTATATTTCTGTGTTATGTGTGATTGGTTCTCATTCTTAGTTATATGTGTTCTCAGATCTTGCTCAATTCGATTAAGCTTCCACAAAGTTTGTTGTAGAAGTAGATCTTGTATTTTGCTTTAGTCCATTGCATAATCTGTTGATCTACAGTGGGAATTTCTACATGATATCAGAGCGAGGTTTTGTAGAAAAAGTTCTACATGGTATCAAAGCAAAGGTGATCAAGGAGAAGAACTGTATACAAGAAGGAGGGGTTCGAAGGTTTTGGTTCCTGAATATAGAAATTGAGTTCTTATCACATCTCAATTTCACCAATGGCGTTCAACGGTTTAAGACTCGAGTATGCCCTTGATGGCAGCTCGAATTATATAGCCTAGAAGGATCACATGGAGATAGTATTAGAGCATAACAGTATAAAGGAATTCATTGATCAAGAAGTCCCCAAGCCGACTGATGCTACTCAACTGATGGAATGGAAGAAATGTGTGGCTAGAGCAAGGAGAATCCTCCTAGAGGGAGTTCGAGACCACTTTGTCTCGATCCTACATGGGAAGGAGACACCATTTTTGATGTGGAAAACATTGAAAGATCTATATTAGAATAGCAACGATTAGAGGAAGCTGGCGCTGAAAGACAAGCTTCGGAAGATCAAGTGTGAAAAGGGCGACACGATCTCTACATATCTGAACAAGCTCACCACCTGCAGGGATGAGCTTGGAAGTGTAGGGATCATGACCGCTGATGATGACATGGTGAGTCTTCCACTCCTTGGTCTTCCTAAGAGCTGGCGTAGCTACCAAGACTCGGTTAATGGAAGAGAAAAATTGCCAGATTGGGAATGACTTTGGTCAGATCTGATGCAGGAGGAGATAAGAAGAAGCACCAGAGATGGATCTTCTTCATCCAAGGAGGATGAAGAAAATTATGCCTTAGAAAGTAAGGCAAAGAAAGGGAAGGAGAAGGATTCTCATCCAAAATCGAGTTCTTCCCATGGTGGAAAGAAGTTTGACAAATCGAAAGTGTGATGCTTTCATTGTCATGAGGTGGGCCATTTTGCTACAAATTGTCCACTGAGGAAATCCAAGAAGGGATCCGTGGAAGGATCAGAAGGTGAGGCACTGGCCTCACAGTTCTTGGATTTCACACTTTTTTCATTGTATGGTTTCATCCATGGTGGGAAGTGGTTGGTTTCTTGACAGTGGAGCTTCTTTCCACATGACCAGTGACAAGATTTTATTCAATACAGATGCAGATCGCGATGGTAATGATGAAAAGTATAGTATCTCAGGTGTAGGCACAATTGTTTTTTAGAGGGGGCATGGAGCTCGGATTACCTTGACCGATGTCAAATATGTACCAGGACTGACGAAAAACTTGGTGTTGATCACGATGCTAGAAGACAGTGGCTATGATGTAGTCTTTAGTAAGGGAAAGGTTTTCCTTCGACACATCACCAAAAGACAGGTGAAGCAAATCGGTTCATGAGTCAAGAACCTGTATGCTCTTGAGGTTCAATATGCATGCAAAGCCTTGAGGAGCAAGGCAACTGATGAAGACTTGGTGGTTTAGAGGGAGAGTACATTACCTTTCAACATGCAGCCACAAGAGAAGTCTCAAACGATTTTGGAGGAGACACAATTTGTGAAGCAAATTTAGGAGGTTGTGGAGCAGCCACAACTGGGGAAGCCGAGAGGAGACCGAGTGGAGGCATCCACTCATGCAAAGACCTCCAGTAGAGGGAAATTTCGAGCCAAGTGGGTAGAGGGATCACATGCATCCATACCTCTAGGTAGAAGGTGGGGCGATGTGGAGTGATCGTCTCAAGAAGGCTGGAATAGGGGCAGAATCCTTGAGGTACCCAACCTCTTTGATTCGACTTTGCTACTGGAGCCTTGACGAGGAGTAGCAGGATTGGATGAGTGGGTAGAGATAGATGCAGATGGAGTAGCAGAGAGAGCTATAGTGCAGGAGTCCCAAGACTATGTAGAGCTAGCAGGCTGCAGCAATGCGAGAGGCACAGGAGTGTTGCACCAGTGTAGGATGGCATAGAGAGGTGTGCAATGGTGCGAGATCCATGGAGATGTTACAACAACTCAAAGGTCAGATAGGGAGCACTTGTCAGCAGTAGATGGAGCTTCAGCATCAGAGTATGTTTCTAGCCCAACAGAGAGGTCAGTTGGGAGTTTTTTTGTTTCTAGAGTTGCTGGAGCGTCCACACTTGGAAGAAGTGTTGCATGTAGAACATTCCAAAGGTTCAGGATCAGGTTCGAGTTGAATGCCTTTCTTGTTGAGAGGGAGTGTTGAAAATGGCAACAAGAAATGCTAAAAACAGAAGTGCTAAAAATAACACTGCTATAAATAGCAGTTCAAGTACCATTGCTAGACTGAACAACAAGGAATGAAAAATGGAAGTGCTAAAAATATCATTGCTATTTTAGCAGTTCGGGATAGATTCCTATTTTAGTTAGTCCCTGAACTAAAACATTGAAGTAAAATTAGAATTTGATCTTAGAAACTGTTTGTAAAATAATTAATTATTTCATCTTGAGTTAATTAGTTAAGGAAAATCAAACATGAAGTCTATGTGGGGACATGCAACAGTTTCTCCATTGATTGAGGAATTTATCCATCAGTTAAAGAGATAAGGATGAGTTGTAATTAGTTGGCTCAATTAACTGAGTCAAGTCCAGTTATATTAATTCAAATAGTTTGTGGAATTAATTTTGAGTTCAGTTAGTTAATGCTTGCATGCATGTAACTGCTGCACTTCAGATAAATGAATATTCTCTCATAAATAACTCATGCATGTCAGTTTAGACAGAGACCTAGTTGAGATCAGAGGATGGACAACGTACTACCAGTTGGATGGATTTTTCCTATAAAGGAAACTCATCTATGCAAAAGGATTTATCTCCTTCAGGATTGCGTAGTTACTACTGGGCCAAGTGAGTAGTGTGAGGTGGAATTCACATGTTTAGAAGCACTGAACCCCAAGAAAAATTACACAAGGAAATATGAGGCTTGGAGGGCAGAGGAGAAGGTTTGTGAGAGGCCTTTAATTGTCTATGAGCAGTAGAGGGATTATACTGAGAGCTGGTTGGCTTCCAAGCTAAGGATTTGTGTAATTTTGTGACTATTTTCCACTTATATGATAATACAAAGCTTGGGGTTTTAGGGTGAGGCTTTCCCTAGATTATATTTCTGCGTTATGTGTGATTGCTTCTCATTCTCAGTTATATGTGTTCTCATTGATCTTGCTCAATTCGATTAAACTTCCACAGAGTTTTTTGTAGAAGTAGATCTTGTATTTTGCTTTAGTCTATTGCATAATCTGTTGACCTACAGTGGGAATTTCTACAGTTTGAGCCTTTGTTGGTTTTGGCTGGAATTTAAAGCTAGCTTAGGAAATCTATGGTCTCCTATGTTATTGAGTTTGTGCTTGCACAACAGAAGCCTAGTCATAGCTAGGCTCTCGATAGGGGAAAGAACCACTTCTATAAGGAGAATAGGATAGGGTGTATTACTTTTAATTTTGAGGTTATACGTTATAAGATGCTTCTGGATTTGCTCACTCTTTCTCCAGGATTCTCTAGAGATGTTGCAATGCCAAATCTCACATCCATATAAGATAATAGGAGTGACTAAAGTTTCAAAGAGGAACTTCTTTCTATCCCACATTACGAGGTTTGTCATTTTACAATTATTTTCAAGACCAAAATAAGCTTTCCACCCCCCATTAATCCTTTTCTCAATGCTATAGTTCTAGTTGAGCTTGTGATGAATATCAATTCCTAGGTACTTGTAAGAAGATACTTCCTCCAAGTTACTATTTCCATACATAAAATTAGCGTAAGTGTCCTTCTTGGGTTTGATAATCATAACTTTTATTTTGTGAGTGTTAACAGTCATACCCATGGTAGAGCTAAAATCCTTCAGAAGTCTAAGTTGCTTCAAGATCATATGGGCACCTTGCGAGACGAAAAATGTCATCAACATATAGAAGAAGGATGATGACTATCCAGCTAAGATCGTGCCAGTACAGCCTGCTTCCTCTAAACAACCTTCTAGCTTGTTGATGTAAATGCCAAATAGGGTAGGGGAGAGGGGGCAACCTTGTTTAACTCCGATATTACATTTAATATCTTTCGACCACCCCTCATTGCTCTTTAACTTGGTAATTGCATTCTCGTATAACCTTATAGTGGCAACTCTCAACTCGAAAGGAACCTTTAGCTCTTCTAATCTTTTCCATAGGTTGTTTCTAGGAACCATATTGAAAGCCTTTCTAAAGTCCACAAAGCAACAAAAGAGATTGGATATATCATTACGACATTCCTCAACAATGATCCTAAGCGTAACGAGGTGGTCCGTTGTTGAGTGATGCCTTCTAAAACCCGCTTGGACTTTAGCCCACTTACCTTCACTTTCAAGCCATATGCTCAACTTCTTTTCTAAAATAATACCATATAACTTGGCTAAGAGAGGGCTGATCATAATTGTTCGATAATTAGAGGGGTTATTTGTATCCCCACTTTCAAAAATAGGGATAATGAGGCTATGAGTCCATGGTTTAGGGAACCCTTGCTTGATCGCTCGATTGAAAAGCTTGTGGATGTGGGGATGAGAACAAGACCTCCAATTTTTAAGATTTCCGCCTGGTAACCTTCAATGTCCTTAGCTTTCCCATTTGCCAGGTGTTTAACCCCAAAATCAATGTCTTCTAATGAGAAAACTTCTTTCGTTGTGAGCAGGGTTTCAAAGTTATCCTAGTTAGAATCTGCCTCCAGAATCTCTTACACCTTAGAGAGGTGTAAGAGATTCTCTTGTCTTTTATGAATATACTGCCTTTTTTTCCTTTTAGTTAGGGCTTTGTATATTTTTATCTTGCCAATTTTAAGAGGTTCATCAAAAACTTCCTTAATTTCTCTCCTCGCACTTTTACAATCTTTGTCATACCATGGGTTGGTTTTTCTATTTCTCTTATTACTTGAATCTTCAATTGAGAACTTGTTAATAGAATATGAGAGGGTTGTAGTAAAATTATGATAGAGGTCTTCTATGTTGTCTATACTAGATAAAGGAAGCAAATTAGTTTTTAATTCATTTAGAAAGAGATCATTTTTATTTCTATCAAATATTAAGTTCTTGTGGCTATAAGGATTATCTTCTATGGGATCTCTATGCATGACAAAATTGAGAGCTATAAGTAAAGGCCTATGATCAGAGTCAGGCTCGTGGTTGTTTAAGATGTCAAAATTTATTACTTCATTATATAAAGGGAGATCGGAAATAACATAGTCTACCACGCTGCTACCAAGCCCATGGATGCCGGTCATATGACTGGAATTGGGCCACTTCTTTAGACCATTGCAAATTATGAGATCCTGAGCACTACAGAGCTTGACTAGCTCCAACCGAAATAAATTCTCCCCGAGGTCTTTAGAGCTGCTTTTGTACCAACTAGCTAGAGTAAGGTCTTCGTCTAACCAAAGAGGATTAGGGTTGGAATGATTGGTTAGAAGAATAACTTGTTTGCTTGAAGTTCGAGCATTAAAGTCACCCATTAAAGGGATATTACCTTCATTCCTTAGGCTATAAATATCATTCTCTAAACCATTGTAAGGACTATTTTTATCTAGATTCTTTTTCTTATAGAAGTTAGAATTGATGGGGGGGAATAAAAAATTGCTATGTAGGTCTTTTTATCATTAATGTTAGTAATCTCTATCCAACTATATTGGTTGTAAGGGTCGTTTTTATAAATCCTAGCATGGGGGGGAGATTTTCATCTTAATGTAACAAGCTATACCCCCAACGCCTCTACGGGAGGATAGCTTGTTCCAGGTAGACCATAGTGAAAATCCATCTATGTTAGGGACCTTAGATTCTTCGTGCTCCCAAGTTTCAACAAGTAATATAATATCAACATCATTCAAGATCCAACTTAGCTTGGGGCCTTTGTTCCATGGAAAGCCCTAGTAGTTCCAAGAAAGAATCCAGAGCATGTTAAATTGTGATTTATTACTATCTTTTTGGTTTCTATCTAGAATAACAGCTTTTCTATTTCTGATTATTGCCCATTTTCCTTCCTTCCTAGCTTCTTTTACCTTTTGAACCTCCTTTCTTAATTCTGCTTGATCTTCGAGAATGAGATCTTCATTTATAAATATTCCTGTTCCTTTTAGACTTGAGGTTTTAGTAAGTATGTCATACTTATGGTCAGTAGAGCTCACCTTTATTCGGATCAACCTTCCTTTATTCTCAGTTAATTTCCCCAACCTTGTTGCTTCTGTGAAACACGTTGTTTCAATTTGTAATCTATTATGTAATTATGTCTGGGCTATGGCTAAAGTATCCTCGTCTACCTCCTCTTGCAAATTGAAGATTATAAGCTTCAAGGCCCTTTTGTTATGCTCATCGTCTAATTATATCAATTTTTTCATTTCATCTTTAATTGGCTTGATATCTAATTTACATGTCACAATTTTTAGGGTGAGGTGGCTATTAACTTTTTTTTCTAGGTCTTTAATCATGTCCTTCATTTTAAGACTCTCTAAAGTATCAACATCTCCTTGCTGAGATGTTTGGTTCGTATCTTGGTTTTGTTTTTCTATAACCTCCAACCTTGTCTCCATTGCCACCATTTTATTCTCCAATAGTTCTATTCTATTTTCTATTTGTTTTTGGATCTTGTATTCAAGAGATGTGAATTTATTTTCCAACATGGCTTCTAACTCTGTTTGTAGCTTGACTTCTCTTTCTTCTCTATGTTTCTCTAAAGACTCTATATACTCATAAAGGCATAGAGTAACTGTGCTAGGTCTACCTTTGGTAATATTTGGTAGTTGTGGTGAATTATTCATACTTGAAAATATATAAGTAAAAATGTATTAGAAAAATATAAGGAATGTGTGCACTTGATATCAACAAACCGAACCGCAGACCGCACGTGCCCCAGATTGGATCGAACCATAGCCCGTAGATCGGATTGGATCTAGAAAGATGAATGGCTAAGACTGCAAAGATTGGAAAAGTATTTGGAAAAATCGTACCACAGACCCAATTCGCAAACCTAACACAAGATTTTTATAAAACCAAATTTCGAACCACAGAGATGATTGAACCATAGACCCAAATCGATGACATCGCAGACCCGAATCCTTGTTATTCTTCACAAATATGGCACCGCAGACCGACACTACCACTTATTCCTCCTTTTTGTATTGTTTTTTTTCATCTTGTGAATAAACATAATCAGAAATCGTAATACTTGGACCAACGGAAAACTTCTCCTTTATTAAGTCTACAGTTCCGCAAAGGCTAGATTCAAGTACTAAAATCTGCTGCACCATGGACTGTTGATGTCTTTGGCAAGCGTACCACCTGCTAGTGTTGTATTCAGTGTCACAAAACCAATGCGAGGCTACACCTTAGGGGTTTTGAAGATAACGACTGAGAGGGAAAACCCTAGCCGCAGAAGATGTTTGTGTCGCAAGATGAATATATAAACAAATCATAGATTGGGGTTACATTCATCAAGAACATAGTCGAGATGCCATTTTTGGCTTGACTCTGTAGGTGGAGTAAAACAATTTGAATGCGTGAATAATATTGTTCATAGAATAAATGCACAAAAGGGGTTTCACAGTTGTTTTTTTAAACATAAAGCGAGGGATTCAAACTCATGATCCCCTCATCTTGACATTAGTTACTTTTTAAATTTATTAAAACCTATGTGGCCCCTTATTAATGCAATGTGTTATGTGTTTTAGATAAATTAAACGTTATTATACATTTCCTACTCAAAACCACGTACACAATCCAACAAGATTCAAATGCACCAACACATTTTAAATTTCATCAACACTGAAAAACTTTTGTTTGAAGAAACTTGTGTTTGAAGATAATTGTTTTACAGCAAGAGTTTTACAATGTGAGTTTTACAATGTATAGACTGCAGTTGCATTCATCTTGAAGAATATGCATAAATCGAGTCTGCTAATAGTTTGAAAGTATAAGTGTGAATGAAAGAGAGGTGATGAACAACAAAACAAGTACAATCATAACAATCTATCACAACACACTTCCTTTACTTTAATGTTTAACTTTAAATACAATATTAACAATCTCAACTAGATTAATTCTAATAAATGAATAAGTGTATTACAATGTGTTATTTTGTATGTGTTTATAAGGGTCTATAACACTTTTATCTTACAATAAAGTAATCCTACCTTCACCTTATATTTTTTTTTATAATAAATCCTTTCGAATTCTATAATTATAACTATTAAAATTTATTTTACTTTATCAAATTGAAGTCGAAATTAAAATTTGATGCATTATTGATTTCCCTCGCTGGAAATATATGTTTTATTTTTGCCAGAAATTGAAATTTGATGTATTATTGATTTCCCTCGTCGAAAATATATCTTTTATTTTTGCCATTTATTAAAATTAACGCTAACACACAT
Organism: Pinus tabuliformis; assembly: GCA_031772625.1. Taxonomy (NCBI): domain Eukaryota; kingdom Viridiplantae; phylum Streptophyta; class Pinopsida; order Pinales; family Pinaceae; genus Pinus; species Pinus tabuliformis. The sequence goes on from CM062807.1 coordinate 27,617,169, forward strand.
CATTTTTTTTGGCTGCGCTAATTTATTTGAGTTCATATAAATTTACTAAAAAAAATTAATCTTAATTATCAATTCATGTGATCTAATCTATATATTATATTTTTTTAACTTTCTATCCTTCTATATATTATTATAAATCTATCTATTTAATTTTATAATATTATTATTTTGTATTTTGTATATTTATTTATTACGCCGTAAGGCGTTTCCCTCTGAGATCCATCCCCCATTTTGCCTATGTGTCCTCCTCTGACGCCGTATGATGAGATGTTAGACGATTACAAACACCAGAACCGTCGATCAAAAATGTCACTAAGGCGATGCGGTCCGGGTAATGAAGAGCGCGGAGTGCCAATCGCCATTCCACATACCGATATTTCTTCCACTGTTACTCCGGTTTATTGTGTAAATAATATATTCTTCCACATTCTGTGCTGAAAATGGTGTCAAACGACAAGGCCTCCGTCACGAAGGAGCTCAACAATAAGCACAGAAAGGTAAAGCTTCAAGGTCTCATGTTTTTTCTTTGAATAGTTCCGAAAATGTAGTGTGGATTTTGATTTATCTGTAAATGCGCCGAAAGCCCTAGAATTTTTTTTCTTTGTAGATTTGTAGTCCGAGCTATATTTTTACTAGGGTCAGCTATTTTTTGTTTTGCCATTCATTCTTGAAATTATGCAGGGTCTCGGTACAAGTAATTCTAAAGAGGGGAAAGAATATTTTAAAAATTTGCAAAAACATAAAAAAGACTTCATGTGGATTAACGATGACGATGGAGATGCAATTGAATTAGCCTTCAGCAAGAAGAAAATAGAGGCCAGAAAGAACTGGCTAAGACATTTTCGAGGTAATGAAATTAGTTTCCATAATGAGTAAATGTTGTTGAATGGAAGACTGCTAATTTTCTCACAATTCTAACATTAATGAATCTAATGGCAGTCGGGGACATATTTGGACCAGACTGACAAGCTTATCAAGTACAACAACTTTGTAAACAAGGAACTGATCCTATTTTCCATGGCTGATTTGCAAAGATCCATCCCATCCATGGTTGATGGTTTGAAACCAGGGCAAAGAAAAATATTGTTTTGTTCTTTCAAGAGAAATTTTGTTACGCAAGCAAAGGTTGTCTCATCTTACCATGAAATTATTTACTCCCTTATCGGCAGTGCTTATTGGACTCTTGGAATTTACAATAATAATGTTTTTTCCTTAAACAGGTGGCTCAATTCTCGGGTTATGTCTCAGAGAATTCTGCTTACCATCACGGTGAGCAGAGTCTTGCTAGCACAATTATTGGAATGGCACAAGATTTTGTTGGAAGTAACAACATTAACCTTCTTGCCCCGCTTGGACAATTTGGTACCAGAGCCCAGGTGAGAAATTCAGGGAGGTAGTTGCTTTTGAATCTTAATGATCTTTACCACTGCTATTTATTCTTACATCTAAATGAAACCTCCTGCCTATGTGGGTCGTTTATGACGGTGGAAAAGACCATGCAAGCGCTCGATATGTTTTCACATGCCTGTCACAAATAACACGCTTCTTGTTCCCAAAAGACGATGATGTACTCTTGGATTACTTGAATGAAGATGGCCAGAAAATTGAGCCAACGTGGTAAGTAGTTCGGTATAGAAGAGTGATAAATTGTTGTATTCAGAATTGTGTATAAGTTGATAGGCAGGTACAGAAGGATGGCGAATTGTGGGATTCAGAAATTGCGTATAACCCTGGGGAGTCTTGTACACCAGGAATTTGTGTTATATATATGTTTTATTGCAAGCATGGGTTTTCATTGGTTTTCTGTATGTGGCTTAGATATGTGCCAATTATTCTGATGGTCCTTGTGAATGGAAGTGAAGGAATTGGAACTGGTTGGAGTTCCTTTGTACCTAACTACAACCCAAGGGATATTGCCGCAAATATAAAGCGCATGCTTAATGATGAACCCTTGCAGCCAATGACACCTTGGTACAAGGGTTTTAAGGTAATATTGTGTCCATTATTCAATATAGAGATTTGCAGAATATTTTACAAATTTGATTCAACTCTGACGCCGTACGATGAGATGTTAGACGATTACAAACACCAGAACCGTCGATCAAAAATGTCACTGAGGCGATGCAGTCCGGGTAATGAAGAGCGTGGAGTGCCAATCGCCATTCCACATACCGATATTTCTTCCTCTGTTACTCCGGTTTATTGTGTAAATAATATATTCTTCCACATTCTGCGCTGAAAATGGTGTCAAACGACAAGGCCTCCGTCACGAAGGAGCTCAACGATAAGCACAGAAAGGTAAAGCTTCAAGGTCTCATGTTTTTTCTTTGAATAGTTCCGAAAATGTAGTGTGGATTTTGATTTATCTGTAAATGGGCCGAAAGCCCTGGAATTTGTTTTCTTTGTATAATTTGTAGTCCGAGCTATATTTTTACTAGGGTCAGCTATTTTTTGTTTTGCCATTCATTCTTGAAATTATGCAGGGTCTCGGTACAAGTACTTCTAAAGAGGGGAAAGAATATTTTAAAAATTTGCAAAAACATAAAAAAGACTTCATGTGGATTAACGATGACGATGGAGATGCAATTGAATTAGCCTTCAGCAAGAAGAAAATAGAGGCCAGAAAGAACTGGCTAAGACATTTTCGAGGTAATGAAATTAGTTTCCATAATGAGTAAATGTTGTTGAATGGAAGACTGCTAATTTGCTCACAATTCTAACATTAATGAATCTAATGGCAGTCGGGGACATATTTGGACCAGACTGACAAGCTTATCAAGTACAACGACTTTGTAAACAAGGAACTGATCCTATTTTCCATGGCTGATTTGCAAAGATCCATCCCATCCATGGTTGATGGTTTGAAACCAGGGCAAAGAAAAATATTGTTTTGTTCTTTCAAGAGAAATTTTGTTACGCAAGCAAAGGTTGTCTCATCTTACCATGAAATTATTTACTCCCTTATCGGCAGTGCTTATTGGACTCTTGGAATTTACAATAATAATGTTTTTTCCTTAAACAGGTGGCTCAATTCTCGGGTTATGTCTCAGAGCATTCTGCTTACCATCACGGTGAGCAGAGTCTTGCTAGCACAATTATTGGAATGGCACAAGATTTTGTTGGAAGTAACAACATTAACCTTCTTGCCCCGCTTGGACAGTTTGGTACCAGAGCCCAGGTGAGAAATTCAGGGAGGTAGTTGCTTTTGAATCTTAATGATCTTTACCACTGCTATTTATTCTTACATCTAAATGAAACCTCCTGCCTATGTGGGTCGTTTATGACGGTGGAAAAGACCATGCAAGCGCTCGATATGTTTTCACATGCCTGTCACCAATAACACGCTTCTTGTTCCCAAAAGACGATGATGTACTCTTGGATTACTTGAATGAAGATGGCCAGAAAATTGAGCCAACGTGGTAAGTAGTTCGGTATAGAAGAGTGATAAATTGTTGTATTCAGAATTGTGTATAAGTTGATAGGCAGGTACAGAAGGATGGCGAATTGTGGGATTCAGAAATTGCGTATAACCCTGGGGAGTCTTGTACACCAGGAATTTGTGTTATATATATGTTTTATTGCAAGCATGGGTTTTCATTGGTTTTCTGTATGTGGCTTAGATATGTGCCAATTATTTTGATGGTCCTTGTGAATGGAAGTGAAGGAATTGGAACTGGTTGGAGTTCCTTTGTACCTAACTACAACCCAAGGGATATTGCCGCAAATATAAAGCGCATGCTTAATGATGAACCCTTGCAGCCAATGACACCTTGGTACAAGGGTTTTAAGGTAATATTGTGTCCATTATTCAATATAGAGATTTGCAGAATATTTTACAAATTTGATTCAACTCTGACGTCGTACGATGAGATGTTAGACGATTACAAACACCAGAACCGTCGATCAAAAATGTCACTGAGGCGATGCGGTCCGGGTAATGAAGAGCGTGGAGTGCCAATCGCCATTCCACATACCGATATTTCTTCCTCTGTTACTCCGGTTTATTGTGTAAATAATATATTCTTCCACATTCTGCGCTGAAAATGGTGTCAAACGACAAGGCCTCCGTCACAAAGGAGCTCAACGATAAGCACAGAAAGGTAAAGCTTCAAGGTCTCATGTTTTTTCTTTGAATAGTTCCGAAAATGTAGTGTGGATTTTGATTTATCTGTAAATGGGCCGAAAGCCCTGGAATTTGTTTTCTTTGTATAATTTGTAGTTCGAGCTCTATTTTTACTAGGGTCAGCTATTTTTTGTTTTGCCATTCATTCTTGAAATTATGCAGGGTCTCAGTACAAGTACTTCTAAAGAGGGGAAAGAATATTTTAAAAATTTGCAAAAACATAAAAAAGACTTCATGTGGATTAACGATGACGATGGAGATGCAATTGAATTAGCCTTCAGCAAGAAGAAAATAGAGGCCAGAAAGAACTGGCTAAGACATTTTTGAGGTAATGAAATTAGTTTCCATAATGAGTAAATGTTGTTGAATGGAAGACTGCTAATTTGCTCACAATTCTAACATTAATGAATCTAATGGCAGCCGGGGACATATTTGGACCAGACTGAGATGCTTATCAAGTACAGTGACTTTGTAAACAAGGAACTGATCCTATTTTCCATGGCTGACTTGCAAAGATCCATCCCATCCATGGTCGATGGATTGAAACCAGGGCAAAGAAAAATTTTGTTTTGTTCTTTCAAGAGAAATTTTGTCACACAAGCAAAGGTTGTCTCATCTTACCATGAAATTATTTACTCCCTTATCGACAGTGCTTATCGGACTCTTGGAATTTACAATAATAATGTTGTTTCCTTAAACAGGTGGCTCAATTCTCTGGTTATGTCTCAGAGCATTCTGCTTACCATCATGGTGAGCAGAGTCTTGCCAGCACAATTATGGGAATGGCACAAGATTTTGTTGGAAGTAACAACATTAACCTTCTTGCCCCGCTTGGACAATTTGGTACCAGAGCCCAGGTGAGAAATTCAAGGAGGTAGTTGCTTTTGAATCTTAATGATCTTTACCACTGCTATTTATTCTTACATCTAAATGAAACCTCCTGCCTATGTGGGTCGTTTATGACGGTGGAAAAGACCATGCAAGCGCTCGATATGTTTTCACATGCCTGTCACCAATAACACGCTTCTTGTTCCCAAAAGACGATGATGTACTCTTGGATTACTTGAATGAAGATGGCCAGAAAATTGAGCCAACGTGGTAAGTAGTTCGGTATAGAAGAGTGATAAATTGTTGTATTCAGAATTGTGTATAAGTTGATAGGCAGGTACAGAAGGATGGCGAATTGTGGGATTCAGAAATTGCGTATAACCCTGGGGAGTCTTGTACACCAGGAATTTGTGTTATATATATGTTTTATTGCAAGCATGGGTTTTCATTGGTTTTCTGTATGTGGCTTAGATATGTGCCAATTATTCTGATGGTCCTTGTGAATGGAAGTGAAGGAATTGGAACTGGTTGGAGTTCCTTTGTACCTAACTACAACCCAAGGGATATTGCCGCAAATATAAAGCGCATGCTTAATGATGAACCCTTGCAGCCAATGACACCTTGGTACAAGGGTTTTAAGGTAATATTGTGTCCATTATTCAATATAGAGATTTGCAGAATATTTTACAAATTTGATTCAACTCTGACGTCGTACGATGAGATGTTAGACGATTACAAACACCAGAACCGTCGATCAAAAATGTCACTGAGGCGATGCGGTCCGGGTAATGAAGAGCGTGGAGTGCCAATCGCCATTCCACATACCGATATTTCTTCCTCTGTTACTCCGGTTTATTGTGTAAATAATATATTCTTCCACATTCTGCACTGAAAATGGTGTCAAACGACAAGGCCTCCATCACGAAGGAGCTCAACGATAAGCACAGAAAGGTAAAGCTTCAAGGTCTCATGTTTTTTCTTTGAATAGTTCCGAAAATGTAGTGTGGATTTTGATTTATCTGTAAATGGGCCGAAAGCCCTGGAATTTGTTTTCTTTGTATAATTTGTAGTCCGAGCTCTATTTTTACTAGGGTCAGCTATTTTTTGTTTTGCCATTCATTCTTGAAATTATGCAGGGTCTCGGTACAAGTACTTCTAAAGAGGGGAAAGAATATTTTAAAAATTTGCAAAAACATAAAAAAGACTTCATGTGGATTAACGATGACGATGGAGATGCAATTGAATTAGCCTTCAGCAAGAAGAAAATAGAGGCCAGAAAGAACTGGCTAAGACATTTTTGAGGTAATGAAATTAGTTTCCATAATGAGTAAATGTTGTTGAATGGAAGACTACTAATTTGCTCACAATTCTAACATTAATGAATCTAATGGCAGCCGGGGACATATTTGGACCAGACTGACAAGCTTATCAAGTACAACGACTTTGTAAACAAGGAACTGATCCTATTTTCCATGGCTGATTTGCAAAGATCCATCCCATCCATGGTTGATGGTTTGAAACCAGGGCAAAGAAAAATATTGTTTTGTTCTTTCAAGAGAAATTTTGTTACGCAAGCAAAGGTTGTCTCATCTTACCATGAAATTATTTACTCCCTTATCGACAGTGCTTATCGGACTCTTGGAATTTACAATAATAATGTTGTTTCCTTAAACAGGTGGCTCAATTCTCTGGTTATGTCTCAGAGCATTCTGCTTACCATCACGGTGAGCAGAGTCTTGCTAGCACAATTATTGGAATGGCACAAGATTTTGTTGGAAGTAACAACATTAACCTTCTTGCCCCGCTTGGACAATTTGGTACCAGAGCCCAGGTGAGAAATTCAGGGAGGTAGTTGCTTTTGAATCTTAATGATCTTTACCACTGCTATTTATTCTTACATCTAAATGAAATCTCCTGCCTATGTGGGTCGTTTATGACGGTGGAAAAGACCATGCAAGCGCTCGATATGTTTTCACATGCCTGTCACCAATAACACGCTTCTTGTTCCCAAAAGACGATGATGTACTCTTGGATTACTTGAATGAAGATGGCCAGAAAATTGAGCCAACGTGGTAAGTAGTTCGGTGTAGAAGAGTGATAAATTGTTGTATTCAGAATTGTGTATAAGTTGATAGGCAGGTACAGAAGGATGGCGAATTGTGGGATTCAGAAATTGCGTATAACCCTGGGGAGTCTTGTACACCAGGAATTTGTGTTATATATATGTTTTATTGCAAGCATGGGTTTTCATTGGTTTTCTGTATGTGGCTTAGATATGTGCCAATTATTCTGATGGTCCTTGTGAATGGAAGTGAAGGAATTGGAACTGGTTGGAGTTCCTTTGTACCTAACTACAACCCAAGGGATATTTCCGCAAATATAAAGCGCATGCTTAATGATGAACCCTTGCAGCCAATGACACCTTGGTACAAGGGTTTTAAGGTAATATTCTGTCCATTATTCAATATAGAGATTTGCAGAATATTTTACAAATTTGATTCGACCGTTGTTTTCACTCTTAATCTTGGGTGTGTTCAGGGTACAATTGAACAAACAGCTGTAAAGGATAATTGTGTGAGTTACACGATTAGTGGCATCATAGAAGAAATTAATGAGACCACACTGAGAATTACAGAGTTGCCCATTCGCAAGTGGACTCAGGATTACAAGGAATTTTTGGAAGCGTTGATGACTGGGAATGATAAGATTAAAGATCCATTCATAAGGGTGGGTTGCTGTCATTCATACAAATAGGTTACACGTAAGAATTTTTAAATATCGTGAAATGATTTTTAATGAAAATATTTGTCTTCCAGGACTACAAGGAATACAATATTGATACCAGGGTCCATTTTGAGGTGTCACTTTCTGAAGAGAATATGAAGATTGCACTTCAAGAGGGTCTTTTAAAGAAATTCACACTGACTACTACAGTCAATACAAGTAACATGCATCTTTTTGACTCAAAGGGAATCATTCATAAATATGAGACCCCTGAGCATGGTACATTCCTTAAATTCATCATTATTTGGTTGTCTGGTAGGCTTCAATCTTGTATTTAAATGCATGAGTTGAAGAACGGTTCTAAATGGGATTACCTCATAAACTTGCAGTTCTGGAGGACTTCTATCATATCCGACTGGAATTCTATGAAAAGAGAAAGGTAGGGTTTTTCTGTGCTATCCTCTTTAGCCAGAGCCTTCTTTCTGGCTTAGCATTACCAACACATTTGTTTTCTGCCATTTCTGTGCCTGCCCTCTTTGTCTTACTTTGTCTCCAAGAACTTGTTTTGGCAATGCCTCATCAAAAGATGCCATGGATTGAAATTTTGAAAGCCCAACAAATTGTGTTTTTGTTTCATATAATGAACAACAAAATTTTGGAATGAACGCTTTTAACATTGAATTGAAATTGTGAATCCAGAAAGTCCAATTGGACAACCTTCAGCTTGATTTGCTGAAATTGGACAATAAAGTTAGATTCATACTGGGGGTTGTAAATGGATAAATCATAGTGAGCAACAAGAAACGTGCAGAGTTGCTGCTTGAATTGAAGAACGAAGGCTTCACCCCATTCCCCAAGAAGGGAAAACCTGTTGAGGCGGCTATTGCTGGGGCAATAGAAGATGCTGAAGAGTCTCCTGAAGACAACATTGAGACAGTAAAGGGTGTTCGTGCTGGAGATTACGAGTATCTTCTATCCTTGGCAATAGGAACATTGACTTTAGAAAAGGTGCAGCAATTATGTGCTGAACGAGACAAGCTTGAGGATGACGTTGAGGAGCTTAAAAAGGCAACACCCAAATCTCTATGCTGGAAAGACTTGGATGCCTTTACAAAGGAGTTGGATGTATGTTCCTCATCTTTTGACACCTTTGGTAGATCGAGATTTGTGTGATTCATCCTGTCTGATAAATGAGTTGCTTCATCCACTCTTATGGCTTTTGGTATATTTGGTTTCTCACTTGTCTGTAATTTTTGTAGGCTCAAGAACTACAGGAGCCCAAGGATGATGAATATGAATTGAGCAACATGGGAAATGATTCTGCCAGAATCTTCAGACAAGTAGGCAAAAACCAGAGAAAAAAATACCAAAAAAACTGTAACTGCTGAAAAAACTGATTCTCAATCAACCACCAACAATCAGGCATCGACTGCCTCTCTTACTACAACTAATGCACAGAATGGTAATGCTGTTTTTAATCAACTGCGATTGAAATTCACTGTTATAAATGTCATCCCTGTGGTTGTAAAAGCTTTGACGTATGCCTGGCATCTATCTGCAGAAATTGCGAAACCCAAGCGTGGAGGCGGCAAGAAAGGGGCTGCGAAAAAACAAATGGTTTGTTTAAGTTGCTTTCTATTTATTTCCGTAGGATCCAATTTATGTTGTTGTTTAACATGGATGATGTGAATTGGATCTTTTCAGGAAGTGGAAAGCGATGAGGACGATGAATTAGATACCAGCCTGCAGGATCGGTTGGCATCTTATAACAATGGCTTATCAACAGATTTATCAACAGATCAATCAGGTTCCTCATCATATTTTTTCTGCAGCAATTGATATTTACTCAAGAGATGAGATAAGATGAGATAATTATATCTATGTCCAACTAATGACCACAAAGTAGGTCAAAGGGACTATTGATTACAATGATGTCCATAAATTGTGGGAGAACCAAACAGTCTCCTATAAAAAATACAATGCATGAATATAAAACTTTTGTTATTTGGGCACTTCAGTCTCTTCTAATATAAATTTGCATTCTGTAATCTGAGTACTTGTATTTTTTTCAATTTGCAGCTGTTGAGGATCAGGGAAGCAAACAAAATTCACCAACTGGAGATTTTAAACCAAACCAGAAAGAGACCACTAGACGGGCAAAAAGGGCTGCCCCTGTCTACGTTGAGATGTCAGATGAAGATGGTACAATGGAAACCATTCCAGAAGAAGAAGAAAATGAAGAGGGAGAGAAACAACCAAGGAAGGCTGGTGCAAAAAGGAAGGCTGCCAATGGGAGAACAAAGAAGGCCACTATTGCCAGTGATGGTGATTCTGATTTTGGAATTGATGAAGATGACGACACTGATTATGAGGAAGCCATTCCTAGGAAGGGGTCAAAGAAGCGTGCTGTTGCTAAGGCCTCCAAACCCTCGAAAACAAACCCTAACAAGTCTAATTCTACAACTACTGCCCCTGTACCTAGAAAGAGAGGACCCAAAAGGCCAACCCAGGGACAAAAGCTCCCCCAAATGCCTTTCTATCCTAATCGTAGCCGTTAGATTTTTTGTTAGATGATTGAACAAAAATCAACCGTCTGATTAGCTGTCTGATTTAATAAATAAAAAATGTTTTAAAATATTAAAAACCTTGAAAAAACGTTTCACCTTTCACTTGACATCTGTGGGCTCACGGCTGAGCTTAAGGAAGAAGTTGCAACTTCCTGAGAGCATGTGAAAAGCCCCCCTGATTTTACAGTGTCGTCTGGCCTGTATATTCTTGCAAGAATTACTCCTGCCTCATTCAGAGAAAATACCAGAAGGGCTTCGATGACTGCAAAGACTGCTTCGATCTTCAAGGCCGGGAGAAAACCATGTGGGTAAATGGCGGTGGCTCCATGGATTACTCTGTCGACGAGGTATTGAATCTGAAGAAGAATACAATTCGAATTGGGTTGGACATCGGAGGAGGAATAGGAACTTTCGCCGTGAGAATGAGGGAGGAATAGGAACTTTCGTCATGTATATCACTATAACACAGACGCCGCTATTCTTTGAAAATACTTTGGACATTGTTCATTCTATGCATGTCTTGAGCAATTGGATTCCCACACAGCTGCTGGAATTTGTACTCTATGATTAGGTGAGGGTTCTGAGAAGAAACTGCAGAAACATGTGAGAGATTTGAAATTGATACACTTTTGATTTTGTTTATCAGGAAACTTTTCAAAGATGCTCAGAAGGTAAAGTTTAGCTTGGTGGCTTTTACAATACTTCTATTTGAGAAATTTTTAATTTTCAATCATGGGAATATATATGATGCCCTTGCATGTTTTTAATATATTTGCCACTTTCAGTGTATGGTTCATGTATCTGGGTTTGATTTAGGGCTCCAAGATTTTCATATTCATATTAATATATAAAACAGATCTGCAATTTGAATTTCTGGATTTTCTACCGTGCCATGGTTTTCATTGATATTTGAAAAAATGTGGATGGTTTGTGTGTAATGGTCAAGGGCTGAAATTCAATGGCCATGTTTAGTAGGTGTCGTTCTCTGCAAATTCTCCCAGACTCAGTTGGGAATCTGGCGGGCCTTCGAAGTCTTGTCCTGGGCGAGTGCCGCGCTCTACGGACGCTGCCAGACTCGGTTGGGAAGTTGACGTTTTTCCAAAGTCTTGACCTGGAAGGGTGCCATGCTCTGCAAATGCTCCCAGACTCAGTTGGGGATCTAAAGGGCTTCCAAATTCTTCAGCTGCGTCCGTGTTCCAATTTACAGGTGCTGCCCAAAGTTGAGCATTTGAGATTGTTGGTGAAGCTTGATGTGTCTGGATGTCCCAAACTACAATGTAGTGTGGGAGTATTCGAGCAGCTACGCCAACGACTGGGAGAAGGTTTTAGTGAAGAAAACTTGGGAGAAAGCTTCAGTGAAGAAAGTGAGTAGTAAATATAACAACATTTAATAATCACAATCGTGGTCCAGTGGCCACAGTGTTCACTGCTCGCCGAATACAACCTTCACAGATTTGTAATCTTAACCAAAATGAACAAGGTGGATAGCTGCGAGGCAGTTAGTCCCTGTCTCTATAGATAATTAAAATATCTTGCTTAATGCGACAAGATTTATGTGTAATGTAATTTTACTGAACAAATAAGTTCATATTTCTCATTTCTGATTTGTCAAAATTTGAAATCACATGGAAAATTTTAGGGTGACGCGTTTCGAACCTTTATCAAGGTTTATCACCATCATATAATAAATCTCCACCATGTCCTATAATGAACCTCGATAGAGATTCGAAACTTATCGACCCTAAAATTTCTATATGATTTTTTCAGAAAATCTTGGCTTAAGTTCATACTTCTCCATTGATCCGTTCTCATTTTTGGTCTAAACATATTATTTGATATTTTTGGTCTAAACATATTATTTGATGAATACAGTAATGGCTTTGCTTCTTTGACGATTTCAATGTACTTCACATTTGCCATAGACAAGCTGTTAATTTACAAAAAGCACGTGCACCGTCAAATTAAGCTGAACAAATTACATAAGACCAAGTTGCTTCATACAAGGTTGTCTCTAATTTTATTTTTCAGTATGGAAAAAGTGATATATTCATCAAAAAGAAATTTTACAAACACGTGATATGAGATCAACATATAGATGTAATAAAATACATCAAATATCATCTTTCTGTACCAGTCAAAACTATTCTGGCAAATCCAGAAGTATAGACTATCATAACCAGTATTGTGCAGGCATAATGATGACAAGTGAATCAGCAAACCAAGCATAGGAAAAGTAATATGTACAAATCAAAAACACAAAATGGGTTGATAGGATGTCCAACATGTTGTATCCCGACAAAGTTCATCTTGTACATATGAGAATTCCTGCAAAGAAATAGTTCTATTCAGAGAAAGTCATCACCCCGACGTCTAGAATTTGTCCTTCCATCTTAATCTCAATGTGTCGTACGTTCGCTTCAGCATGAAGTCCTTTTTTCGAGAGTCTGCCTCTAAAATGGTTATGCTCTCTTTCTATGTGTTCAATAGATGAACCCGGATAATAAGTCCAGAGTTGTTGTACTTGGAAGAGCCAACCTTGAAGAGTGTAAAATGGTTATGCTCTCTTCCTATGTATGCAATAGATGAACCCAGATAATAAGTCCAAAGTTGTTGTACTTGGAAGAGCCAACCTTGAAGAGTGGTTTGATAGTTATGTGCCCGTCCAAGTCCTCATATATGTGTAATATTGGGATGTTCAAAAATTTTGTGAACCAAAGTAAACCTTAGAGTGACATTACTTCAGCTTAAGTGTTCGTGCCATGGCCAACACCCCAATGTATCCAGAATCCCTGATCCAGCTAGAAGGCAATCCAGAAACCACATCTGCAAATATGTCTTTGCGATGCTCCATCAAAATAGGCAGCTGGGAAAACCACTGTAGGGGTGGATTTGCAAGAAGAAACCTTCGGCCCGGTATGCAGATATGAACCAGTAGTGTGGGCCGGGCCAGTTTGATGTTTTCCAAAACCCGCAGTTCAGAAATCTGGTGGTTGTTGAAGATGATTTTATTTCTCCATTTCCAGACCTCCGAGAAAAAATATAATGGTAATAACAATATAATGGTATATTGCGCCATGCATATTGCGCTTGCTCTTTGCTCCGCCAGATAAGACATTCTGACAAGGTTGTGAAATGTATCAACAATAAGAGCTCAACAGTCCCAACATCCTAGGTCATATTATATTGGTAGAATCAATTGTTTGAAGTTAAGTTAGACAGATTCTTATGAAGTTATCCTACTTCAACCCACATTTACGTTTCTCTTTTCTCAATGTGATTTTTCAGAAATCCTCGCCATCAGCATATACAAACGTAATTTAACGATCCTATTTCAACCAAGAACCTAAGAACCTGACAGTTGCACTCATGCAATTTGTATGGAATTTTTTGACGCTTTTCCTCTGGAAACATGTATGTTGTTGTTGATTACAAGACCATGACATTGTTTGTTGGTAAGTTTGAAACAACACAAATATTATAAGCCCAGACTGAAAGAACTTGTTCCAAAGTAAACATAAACATATACCTGAATGTAAAAGCCTTTTGTGATCATGAAGGAAAGCAAAACAATAGATGCTACTAATCCAATCCGTCTGATGTCAGGAACTACAACACCTATCAACACTTCAATTCCCTTCATGTGTGTCAAAACAGTGTGAATGCATTAATCATATGTAGGTATAGGTAGGTAAGATGACTAGGACATAGAGTTAAAACTTACATTAACTGTGATGATTACTAAATATAGCCCAAGCAAGGTGAGCAAAAATGCAAATGCAGTACTTCGAAAATTGGCCATAAAATGCCCAAGAAGTTGTTGGATGAAAATATCTGTTTTAAAAGGCAAGAAATGGAATGGTTTTTTTGTTATTTGGATTACCAAAAGAAATGGCTTAGTTAAGATAGCTTATAAATGGAGGCATAAGCTCTGAGGCTCTCATGGTGTCATTTCAATATATTGGCCCTGTTCAAGTTTTGAATGATTCAAAAATTAGCAGATCTGTTAGACAGTGGAGGTAGGAAATTTGTAATTCTTTTTTGTCAAACGTGGTAGCTGATAAAAGATGAGAAACAACTTAATCACACACATGTTGTTAAAAGCCTAATACTAAGAAGGCTGGTAGAAGTGGATGATTAAGATTGTTTATAGGTTTAGCCAACAGTTTTATTGGTAACATGCATAGTTTGAACTTTTGGTGATATTGTTTCATCACATAGGCTGACTACAGTTTGGTGAATTGTTACTGGAAATATACTTAAATCAAGATAAAATATAGGTGGTAATACCTAGTTGAATGGAGAGTCCTAGTATATTGGCCCTTTTGAGGATTATTATTTGACCAGTTTGTTTCCTTAGTCTGCTGAGTACATTTTTTTTTTGTTGGTTGGTTGTTGTTGTAATTGGTAAATTGTATAGCTGATTTTCATTGCTTCTTGGAATAACTGGCTTCTTGAATAGGGCAGTCATGCATTTGAGTATGTGAGAGGGGTTTGTAGAACACATTGTCTAATGAACTCTTATGTAGAGGCAAAAAGTCTCACTCATAGCCTACTCAGGGCTTCAGATGAGAATTTCTTGTATAGAATGATCAACTTACTAGAACTACTGCTGCACTTTCTTCATCCACAGAAGCCACTTGAAAATGCTTGAAAATAAACTCTCTGTAATGGCCATTGTCAACAAAAATATTTGCAGTGGAGGCCCTCAGCCCAACAACCATTTTAGCAAGCCTCAGAAGGCAAATAGTTGAGTTCAAACATGATGAAAATTTAATTCCCTGTATACAAAAGCATGTATTAGGTGTTGATAATGGCTAGAAATATGAATTGAAGATGTATATACCTCCTTCTGTAAAAAAATGAACAGAAGAGGCAAAGGTATAGGGTTCACCTCGAATTTTCTTGCAAGTTCAATCCACTCTAGGATGTGAAAGGAAGTGTCATAGTGCTAAGAGCGAAAAAGAGGGGAGGAAGAAACTAATAATTTCAGAAATTTTATCTTTCTATCCGTACCTTGATTTGTTCTAATAAAATTAATATTAAATGTTTGATGGCATCCAGGGAGCTATCTGGTAATGATAATAATAATATTATTAGTATTATAATAATAATAACAACAATGGAAAGGTGGGGAAGGAAGAAACTAATAATTTCATAAATTTGGACCTTTTATCCTAGCTTTATTTGTTCTTTAGATCCAACTAATATTTTGTAGATCCAACTTATGGTGAACCAGCAGCTTGAAAGCCAATTGCAATTCATTCAGCCAACAACAATCTATAAGCATGCCATAGTATTATGTCTATGCATATTCACAATAGTGATTCCACTGTCATATTATTATTCCCCACTTGGACAGAGCGATGACACAAGGGGTTTCTACATGTTGATCGACCATGTAAATTGTATCTTATAAATTAAAATTCTTGTTTTCTAGCCTTCTATTTCTGTAGATATCAATTGTGTAGTTGATGGCTTACTTTTTATAAATTCTTCCACAACCTATTATTATTTACAAAATATTCATTTTCAAAATACACATAACTAACTATTGCAATCGTAACTCATTATCATCCACCCTTGCTTTCAACAATGTCCATTCAGATGTCCCTATTCTTCCCCACTCTATGCTATTCTTCCCCACTCTATGCCTTACGGCGTTTCCTTTGCAACATAAGGTGCAAATGCTAGTTTATTTTTAATTGCGAGATCTGGTAGTAACTATTTTCATTGTAGCCCTTCGTTACTATCTTGGTCATTACTCGTGCGAGATTTCGTATCCGTTTACTTCTCTCTTTTTTTTACAAAAGTGATGTGCCGCTTCATCACCAAATAGTGGAAACGAATGTTGAGGATGTCTTATTTTATAAGCAGTTGTCTATAATGCGACTTTTTGGAAGTTTTTCCGGTCAAAATCCAGTAGCAATTTATTGGAATCGCAAGTTTGATAACTAGTTTCTGCACAATCAAAGCGTCCCAGGAATTTTTCAAGATGCAGAATCCAAATATGCAGTTAAAAAACCTAAAGAAAAAAAAAAAAAAAAATCTCAAGTTACTATAGCACATCTATAGATGTACTATAGTGAGATTATTTCATGACATTCCACCATCATCTAATATTGAAAGTGAAAAGAAAATCTACACATGCAAAACAAGGAGGCCTCAAAGAGTCATTTCAATAAAATCACAAACCACATCGATTTGTATCGCCCATCTGTTCATAGGTTCATCTCATCACGAATGTTTTGATGGCATAATTGTCAAATCTCATAGTACTATTTTTATCACATTATTGTCATGTAGACATGCGCATTAAGCATGTGAGAATTTTCATTCCTATCCATTGACTCCTTTTCCGCTATTGGACACTAATATATTTTCAATGTGACTCGGCAGTACGAAATCGATGAATCGCGGCCATTTTTTTCATCCCTTTCATGCATAGTACGCAGAATGTGAATAATGATAGCAATGGACGATATTTCCACAATCTTTGGTGAAGGTGACTCCTCGTGGCACCTGAGCTTGATCAACTGTACACTCTGCAACTCACAGGACTTCAAAAATTGGATTTTAACGGTTGCGTGTTGAGGTTTCTTTTGAATATAGCGGCACCCTTTTGAATACAGCCATTTAAATTTCTACTGTAGGACAATCAGATGGACACGTCGTAATGCCAAGAGGAGTGACGGACATTCAACACTTGTCCGTCACAACCAAATTAGAGCTTTGAAAAACCAAAAAGAGGGAGGAAAATCGAGTGGCAGCCGCCGCTAAGACCGTAAATCAGTGGCGTCACTGATTTTGGTACAAGGCAATTTTTTTAAAGTGTGATAGAGATCGATAAAAAAAATCTTGCTTATACACTAAACTTGAGTTTAAACTATTTTTTTCCCATACTAGTACAAATGATAAATAAAAATATTAAATTTTTTATTTTGTTTTTTTTTTTTTCCTATAAAAAAATCAAATATCTTCCTGATTAAATTTAACATAAAATTAAAAAGTATTTTAATTGTTTATCCAATACACTCTATCAAGTGCATGGATTAACTAATAAACTCGTGGATAATTAAAATTTAATAGGTAAATACCATATTTCTATTTATAATTAAAAATAATTGAGGAAAAATGATATTTAACCTGTATTGACCACTTCGAGTTGGTGGAGATTTCAATCTTATGAAATCCCTCCACCCAGATGAGGTTTCGGTTGTCTACGAAGATTTCCCTGCGAGAGAAGAAGGGGTCGGCAGGGGAATCAAAAGAATCGATGCTAAGGCACAACAATTTTCTGACATTTTCATCAAGTTCAAGTGGACAATCTAAATACTATCAATAGTGTGTATATTTAAAAATAAGTGGAGGGTAGGGAGACATACTTAGGAATAACTGGAGGGGAGGGAGACATCAGATATCTAGGAGAGGGAGACATCAGATATCTAGGGGAGGGAGACATCAGACATCTGAAGAATTAGGTGAACACGATCATTTTGCTGAAGCCGGTATTCTGCCAAATATTGGCTCAGACCACTAGCGAATCAGCTTGGAGTTAGCTTGATAATGGCTCCTCGTAATCATGCCTTTATATTTGAAAGCTTTGGCTACAAGATCTCGATTTACGATCTAAAGCCAAAAGCTGGTGGGAAGAATTGTAGATCAATTTCATGCATACGTTATACTTAAACTCAAAGGAATTTAAAGTCAAACTTAAAATGGAATAGAAAGGAATTTGGTCATATCTCGAAAGAAAACATGCCCTCGAGACCCGCATACAGCAAGTGAAACAACATATCATTATGGATGACGCACTAGTGCCTTCATAATGGAAGAAGGAAAACTGATTAACAAAATAAATAAAATATGCAAATCCATTGCTCCCTTTATAGAGATTTTCTATGGAGAGGAGCTAAGAAAATAAAAATGGTCAATCGTTGTTTGGGAAAATCTTTGTCCCCAAACTGGTGTGGGGTTTGGGATTGAGAGCTCTGAATATCTTGAATACACCAGTTTGGGATCTGAATATCTTGAATACACCGGCGGTTTGGGATTGAGAGCTCTGAATATCTTGAATATGTTATTGGGTGCTAAACTATAGTCGAGGTGGTTTAAGAGAGGAAATGAAATTTGGATCAAAAAATATTATCACACTATTTTTTAGTTTGAATATTTAAGAGCTATAGAGTATCTCTTAAGCTCTTCAATATGGAATTTAGCTTGGAAAAACTAGAGTCTTATCCAAAGCCATGCCTTATGTGAGATTAGGAATGTCTACACCACTCTTTGCTAGAAAAAAAAACTTGGAAATAGATGCCATGGCTGGGAGGATGGGGAACTCCGAGGGCTAAATGAACTTAATTTAGAAAAACATTATACTACACTCGAAGATTTATGGAAACCATAACCTATGATTTGGAGAGGTAGAAAGTGATAGAGGATTGGCTGACGCACCCAAGCTTGACTGCCCAGCCCTCTCCTGCTCAAGGGTTACAAAGTCATAAAATTAACATTGCTCATTTCTCAAGACCGAGATATCCTCAAAGATTACAAATTCATAAAATTAACATTGCTGAAAACCAAGATACATTAAGTGGGGTTATGAAATTGTTGTAATGAAATGGTTGTAGTTTCTACAACCTCATTTAAAATTTTCCTTTATCTTTAAATTTTTGGAGCCTCTTTAGATCATGTCATCTATCGTTTCAAGCCATTAATGTCATGCTCGATCATGTTATCTAAATGTTCAAGTCTTCTTAAAAAAACGTAAGTGTCCATCTACTTGCTTTCACATGCCCAGTTCTTAACGTCTTCACAAGTGCACATGCAAAGATAAACTAAGTGAACTTCATAATGACCGTGCTGCACACTCTTTGTTAGCGGTCGATGTACAGTCCATGCCAATAATGATTGTGCAGTCCTGCCAATAGTTATTGCCTAATCCTTACCCTCAGTGATTGCGCAGTCCCCGCCAACAACGATTGTACAGTTCTCACTATCAGTGATTGCATAGTTCCCAATGATAGCAATCCTCTGCATATAGTGATTGAGCATTCCTGCTGGACAGTGAGATTATACTTCTTCAGGTAAAAACTGTCACACTGTGAGATTATAGGTCTTTTATGCAGCGTTGGGTCGGCAAAAAAAGACAAGTAAACTCGAGTTGTTGGTCTTTACTAACATTGCATTCAATATACACAACCAAATTATATTCTTCGACGAAAACAAATTACAGATAACACCTTTGAAAATCCAAAAGGAATTCAATATACAACCAAATTCCATCCTTGGACGAAAACAAATTACGAATTAACAGCTTTGAAAAACCAAAAAAGAAGGCGAAAATAACACATGGGCAGCGGCGCCTATTACGGACCGGGTAATCACGTGGCCATACTTTCTAAGTTACTGATTTTGGTAGAAGTCTTAGTTATTGATTTTGGTAGAAGTCGGGAGTTTATAGGGATGTTTGGGATTTAAAAAAAGGGATAAATTTGAACCCTACTAATGCTGCTATTATATTTCAAATCTCTGCTTATTCATGTAAATTTTATGGCCAAAAGAGGGTACGCAAGTAATTTTCTAAGAGGATTAGCTTACTCCGTGTCGTGGTTTACTGTAGCTCTGGAATTTTCGACACTGCGCGCCAACAAAAGACAATAATATTATCTGAACTTCATCCGTGTTTCATACGCTACTCCTCGGTTCATGTGTGTGGATCGCTACTACCTTGTCTAGGTATATAGCGTGTGACTGGCCTGTGGTATCCGTGCATAAAAACCAAGCAAGCTCATTTGCAATTGATTGCGCTGTGTTTGAGTAGTGTTTGTTCATTGTATTGTGTTTAACTTGCTTCCTGGTCTTAGCAATGGGGGGAAGAACAATAGATATTTCGGTTTCAGTTGCAGCAACTCTAGCTTTAGGATTACTGGTTTATCTTCAAGGTGGTACTCCCCCAATTCAAATCTACTCTATTTTATGAGAATCACGTTAACGAGCGATGTGTATATCTTACTTATATTTCATCAATAAATATGTGTTTGCTTTCCCAACCGCAGGAGTTGAAGCTGCAACATTTGTGATCCAGAATAAGTGTTCGTTCACTGTGTGGGCCGCAGGAATTGTGCCCGCAGGGACAAGTGCAGGGAGAGTTTGGGGACGTACGGGCTGCTCTTTCGACGCATCTGGTAAAGGCAGCTGCAACGTGACTGCGGCGGCTTGCTCAGCTGTCAAGCCGCTGGACGGTCTCCTGCAACGCTGGCTGAATATAGTCTGAATGGGGCCAACTGTCGAGACACATATGACATCTCTCTCGTTGATGGATTTAATCTGCCGCTCTCCATAACTCCCTCCGACTCTAGCTGCCCAACCGTTGACTGCAGCAGCAACATAAATGCGAGCTGCCCTACAGAATTGAAAGTGGTCGATGGATGCGATACAGAATTGAAAGTGGTCGATGAATGCGATAGTGCTTGTGCTGCTCTTAATACTCCCATCCATCGACCACCTCCGATGTGGCATTCGCTGTGCTGGCGCATTTTCAAACCAACGCTTGCTAATTTTCAAACGATCTCTCGTGCCAAGCATTCATTTGCTCCATTCGCCCTCCCAGAATAGGTCCTCTGCAACCCTCTCGAGCATTCGTTTCTCCCGCTCACAGATGAGATTAGAGCCCACATGATGCGCAATTCTTTGTTATATAAGACACTCCTCTCCCTGGCCTGCTCTAATCTCATCTTCATTTACATATTCTGAATCACTATAAATCTTTGTATCCATTCCACTGTGATTGAATTCCATTACTGTGTGTTTGAACGAGAAAATGTCTCATCACCACCACCACAAACATCATGAGCATGGGCACCACTATAGCAGACACCATCAGAACGAAGAGGAAATAAGAAGGCTGGGAATTGTTAACTATGGTGAACCGGGGGAGCAGATCTGTGTTGCTTGCCCAAGATGCAGCTTTCACAAAGGCTGTCTCGTTTCTCGATTAATGGCAATCCCTTTATCATTCCCTTTTTGTGCAACAGATTCAAGCCTCCGAAATTGAGATGTCCAAATCTCAAGTGCCACAACCAATTCTCATCTTTCACTTGTTCCTGAAAGACTTCTTGTGTTACAGCTCCAATAGTTCTTCCTTCCTTCAATCTGCACTGAGTTTGAGAGGAAACATTCTATCGCTGGTCATTTGCACATGTGCAATGATCTTCTTACTTGGAGGTATGTCTCTCATTGTACACATATCATCTTTGAAGAACACATTGTAACCTTTGTTAATGAGCTGTCCAATCCTCAAAAGATTACATTTCAGACGAGGTACATAGTATACCTCTGGCACAATCATCTATTCTCCATTTCTTGCTTGGATGCCGACTCTGCCCTTACCCTTGACAGATATCTTACTATCAGTTCCTGTTGTTACCTCAGATTTCACATTTTCATCCAGATTAGCAAACATTTCAATATTTCAAGTCATGTGATTACTACAACCTGAGTCTAAGAACCAAAAATCTTCTTGTTTGTCTTGTGCAATGTTACATGTTAACAGCACAATCTTTGGATTCTTATCTTCTTCATTTGCAAAATTAGCATTCTGCCTACTATTCATGTCATTTTGTTTTTTCCTACATTCATTGGCGTAGTGCCCATATTTCTTACAATAATGACATTGGACTTGGGATTTGTCATACCTTTATCCATGAGCTTGTTGTTTGCTTGAACTTTCATTTTGGTTCTGATTGTAGCTCCTTCCACTTGTGCTTGCAGGATTGTTTCTGCCTTTATTTTGGCTTCTTCCACGACCTTTGTTATTTGCTCTGCCTCAACCTTTTCCTTCGCCAAAAGACATCAGAGTCTTGAATGCTTGCTCAAAGGAGGAATCTGTTCCTCTACTCAGTCTGTGTTCATGAGACAAAAGAGAAGCACTCAGTTCATCTACTGTGAACTGTGAGAGATCATTTGTTTCTTCTATTGCTACCACAATAGATTCAAACCTTGAGGGCATAATTCTCAAGATCTTCTCTACAATCCTTCTTTCTTCAAGAATCTCACCATGAGATCTTATCTGGGTTATCAACCTAATAACCTGAGTGAAGAATGAATCAATTGTATCAGATTCCTTCATGCTGAGTGTTTCAAAGTCTCTTATCAACATCTGCAACTTTACAGTCTTCACCTTCTCCATGCCTTGATAGGCAGTTTTGAGAATATCCCATGCCTCCTTGGATTTTATTGCTGCTGCAATCCGTGGAAAAACACTTTCATGTACTGATTGGAAGAGAAAAAATGAGAGCTTTTGCATCTTTCTTCCTGTCGCTCTTAAACTGGTCTCTTTCTACTACTGTCAAAGCAGCCAACGCTGTTGCATCTGTAGGTTCAACATAGCCAATTTCTACCAGCTCCCATATTCCTTGAGAAGCAAACAATGCTTTCATTTTTATGGACAAATAACTGTGATTTTTCCCATTAAACTGTGGCAGTTGGGAACTTGTCAAACCTGTTCGAGCATCTGCCATCTTAACCTGTATAAATAAAGAAGAGATATTGACTGTATAAATAAAAACAAGCAAAAACTTTCTCTGTTGGAGAAAATCTGCTCAATAAGCTTCTTACAGCTCCTACAGTGAAAAAACAAACTCTGTTTTTGACTCACTGAGTGCCTAGACCAGCTCTGATACCATGTTGGGAATTTCTGATCATTCCAAACAAAACTGAAAAACAGAACAATACTCTGTTTTAACACAGCGGAAATAAAAATCGTTTGCGGAATACGGTGTTTCAGCAACGCAGTTTCGTCAGTTGTTGTTTGTAGTGTTTCAACATCGGTGTTTCAACAACGCTGAAACTTGTGTATCAACAACACTCTGTTTTGACGTCAAGACTATTTTCTAGTTACGGTGTAACAACAACGTGCAAATAAAACTTCTATTTATAAAAATTAAACCAATTGATACAAATTCATCTTCCTCACATAGATGGATTTTCACAAAAGATTATGCTGAAGAGCATCTTTCTCTTGATAGAGGGATTACAGCAGGAATGCTTCAATTCCACAAACCGATTTTTCACTATCTGAAAAAATTACAGTTTCAGCATTGCTGTGCGTTACAAAAAGGAACTCTCTATCTTTTTTCTAACCTGAAAACAGAACTGTTTTTCATTACATTTATATGTTAAAACATATTTGGCTTTAAACAATAAGATAATAAAAATATCTTCTAAAGCTTATCTGCCTATTGAATGCAGCAAGCGGTGATGCCTTTTGAAGAAATGAAGTCGGCTGTTGCAGGGGAATTTAATGCTGAAAATTTAATGCACATTAATGTGGAAAATATCAAACAAAACTTTGAGGCATCCAATAGCCTGGAATACCTACAATAAATCAGATTTCTGTCGAGCTGTTTATGTTGCAGTTGGAATTAAATTCCAACATCCATAACTCCCTCAAACTCTAGCTGCCCAACCGTTGACTACAGCAGCAACATAACTGCGAGCTGCCCTATAGAATTGAAAGTGGTCGATGGATGCGATAGTGCTTGTGCTGCTATGAATACTCCCATCCATCGACCACCTCCGAGGTGGCACCCGCTGTGCTGGTGCATTTTCAAACCAACGCTCGCTAATTTTCAAACGATCCCTCGCGCCAAACATTCATTTGCTCCATTTTCCCTCCCAGAACAGGTCCTCTGCAACCCTCTGGAGCATTTGTTTCTCTTGCTCACGGTGTTGATGAGATTAGAGCCCACATCAATGGGCTATTCTTTGTTATATAAGACACTCCTCTCCCTGGCCTTCTCTAATCTCATCTTCATTTACATATTCTGAATCACTAGAAATCTTTGTATCCATTCCACTGTGATTGAATTCCATTACTGTGTGTTTTAACGAGAAAATGTCTCATCACCACCACCACAAACATCATAAGCACGGGCACCACCATAACAGACACCATCAGAATGAAGAGGAAATTAGAAGGTCAGGAATTGTTAACTGTGGTGATCTGGTAGCCCAGGGAGCATATCTGTACGTTGTAGACTACGAGAGGGCTATGAAGGAGCAGAAAGATCATAAACAAATGGAGCATGTAGCGGAAGTGGGAGCAGTTGCTGCAGTAGCGTTTGCAATGGTGAGATATCTTTTTGAGTCCTTAATCTCAATTTTCAACCCATATACAGACTTGAATTTATTTTAATATACCATAGCTAATTCTGATAGAGATCTATTAAAAACAAAGCAATACATATAGGGGATATCACAGAGATCATGATAGTTGATAATGCCACTAAATTCAATCGATGGGATTTAAAGTTTAAACTTGTGATTTTTTTGGTAAACCACTGTTAAATTTAACTTGATTATTGATTTCTGCAATATTTTGTAATAGGATGAACTGAATTATTTCCATAATTTGCAATTAAGTGAAGGATTAGCTTAAATTATCAATAGGATAATGATAACCGTTATAAAATGAATGTGAATATTGATATAATATTTTGTGTATGCAGTATGAGATGCCCGAAGTAAAGAAGGATCCATAGCACGCTCATAGGCACAAGATTGAGGCAGAGATTGCAGCAGCTGCTGCAGTTGGAGCAACCGGGTACGCCTTGTACGAGCATCACCAGACGAAGGAAGGTCATGGAAAAAAACACCACCACCATCATCACCACCACTAGCTGCCCACAACAAAGCATTTAAAATAATTTCCTTCTTTAACTAAAGAAGTTAGTCATTATTTTATCATTGGTTTCAACTTCTTTTATTGTTTGAACTTTATATTCAGTGTGGCGTTATGGGGTTCAGATGAAAATTGAAATTGAAGTCAACTGATTCATCTGTCCTCTTCCATATTTTCATATCAGTGTGCTTTCCTGTATGTGCCTTTCAGATCCATGAGATCGAATCCGTTTGAATCGATTTGTTTTGTGAAGCCAGTAAAGATTTTATTGTGAATAATCCATCACATTGTGAAACAATTATCATATTATTGTGAATATGGAGTTTCTGATTCTTCAACACTGTTCCAATATTTTATTTAAGGTAGAACTTGTAGAATTTCAAAAAAAATTGGAGACTCATCAAAGTCAGGTTAAACAATTTACTTGATTTTTATTAGTCAAATTACTAAATATTTCCAAATTTTACAATCCTGTTAAATTCAACTTCACCATGAAGACTTTATCATGAACACAATTCACTTTCAGAAAATCCATTGACAATGTTTGCATTGCATGAACCCAAAAGCCTTTTAAATTGTGAAAGGCCACCATGGACAATGTTTGCATTGCATGAACCCAAAAGCCCCTTAAATTTTGAAATGTTGATATCATGAAGGCAATGTCTTTAATAGTAACTCTGTAAAATTTATCCCTAATAGTTTTTGCTATATAAACATCGAATCGATGATACTCACGCTTTATAAAATGGATTGAATCTTGATCAGTCAAGGAAAACTTTTGGGGTTTGAAAAAGGCATGTCGGACGAGAGAAGAAGAATTTGATACCAGGTCGAAGGGATATTAGGGTTTGGAGAAATGGTCTTGTTATGCGAATCCATTTGAATAAATAGGACCTATTTTGGTAGTACAAATTAATATAGAATCTCAGCGCCTATGTGGGTCAAGATGTGGGCTCAAGCAACATAATATAATCAAACAACTTTATTCATCATACTGCAAACAAATTGGCAGTAGTATGGAGTAATTATTAAATGTGGCCCTTTGTTTATAATATTTTTGTCATGCTAGAGGCTTCCTCCCAGTGTTGTCTCATAATAAAAGATTATAATGTATCCCTGAATATTCTAGTCTTTTCCAATGCTAATGGCTTAATTTTCCCTTGTACCGGGGGATTGGATGTTATTTCTACTTAATAGCATAAAGTAGGAATTAATTCAAAATATTAGAAGCTACAATTTCAGCATGGGTTCTTCAAGTTGTTGCTTCTCAATTAGACCATCTGATCAGTGTCTCCGGCATAAGTTCAATATTTAGCCTTTAAATTTCCCATATATTTTGGAAGGTTTTTGAATTTTCTGTTCCTTCTCATATACTTTTTAAATTCACCTATTTTGAGCTTGCTCCTCAGGGATCAAATGGTGCATCACTTGAGTTCCTGAGAGCTGATACAGATTAGTACCTTTTTTATTTAGTAGTTGTATTTCCTTTTTTTCCACCTAAATCTTCATCTCCTCCACTAAAAACAGCTGTAAATTAGAAGATAAATGGGTCTGTAGACCGACTGCAAAGGACTGCCCGTGATAGAGAAACGAACTAGAGTTTTGCTGGCTTGTATGATATATGCAAGGGGTTTCATATTTGAGGGTAGAATATGTTTATTATAAGGACATATTGTTAACTAATGTAGATTCTAAAATAGAGGATGGCTTGGAACAAATAGTATTAGAGGAAAGAATTTCCTAGTTCTCATTCTCCAGGTTTAGATATGAATATGGCAGCATTTTTCTTGTCATTGGGAGACCTAGTGTATGTTTAGGCGTTGAAGCCATCTTAGTGTATGTTGAGGGGTGGCAATTTTCAACGCCATCACAACAAAAATTTTTCACAATCAGTGAATAAAAAAAATGAGAAAGCCACCAGCCATGGGCAAATGGGAATAAAGGCGTAAATAAAAGCAAAGGGAATCAAAGGGCAGAAGAAAAAGGAAAAATGCAAGAGCTTGGACTTGTGGACAAAACAAAAAATAAAATAAAAATTCCAGGCCACTTCAGCAGGAATGGCTTGGATAGTTTTGAATCCAGTGGACCTCTATCTGTCTCACAATTTCCTCAGAGTCTTCACGAATTTCCATGGACTTGCTGTGCAATGGTTAGTGATCAATGTGGATAATGGTTTCCTTGCCCATCAGATAGTGCTTCCACTCCTTAACAACTTGAACCAAGGCATAGAGTTCCTTATCATATGTAAGGTAGTTCAGGACAACCAACCTCCCTGCCCCCAACCCCTATGATACATATTAGAATGATAGCATACCGACTTACCCCTTGCCATCAAGACCACTCCAATAGCATATCTAGTTGCATCTTTCTCCAAATCAGGACATGCCACTAAAATGGGTCTTGGAAGCCAATTCCTCCAATTTTTCCACCCAAAAACTACCAAGCTAGATGTCAAATTATATAATAATCCAATCCAAATGACCTTGCTTCATTGACAATTAAGATCATATTGATTTCATTTCATTGCCCCTTCTCATTAGTCACAATAGATGGCTATCAACATGTTACATTCAACAAATATTTTCTAAGTTATCCTTACTGTGAACCTTTTCAACAAATTCTTCAAGGAAAGGAACAGACTCAGGGCATGATAGTTAGGGAAAATGTTGTTCAAGAGTAGGTACGCAAAGAATATTATTATAACTCCTTGCATAAGCTCTATTTATGTTAGTTTGGTTGGGGGTTCTAGCATCTTCTTGGACACTAAAGTAGTTTATTTATTTTCCAGGTAAATCAACCTGTTTCTCTTTTGGAGAACATGATAACACATGCAATTTCCCATTTCTAAAATTTTGAAAGTGGCACTTCAAAACCCACCCCATTTCAAACATCCCAATTCCCTACCTATTTCCCCATTCTAGGTATAATAGGGATAATTCCAAAACAGATCGAAACAAGCAAAGTATTAAATGCATCATTAATCTCTGCCTAACCAATGTGATAGAAGTGACTAGTAGGTATTTAACCATAATTAGAAATAATGAAGGGCTTTGTTAGCAGAAATAATCCCAAAGTTTCTTTTGCAAACTGGCGTACAACTTGTAGGCTTGAAAACAAATGCCTGTGAAATGTTGCCTGCTCCAATGTCTTATCAATTAAGTTTTGGTCCTTCTATGCTTGTTCTACATTCTTATATCTCTTTTGCCAATCCTCTCTTGCACTACAGTCTGCTTCTTAGACAGTAGTTGAGTTCAAAGTCAGGAACTCATAACTTTGCAAAAACTGCAATTTTATTGCCCACTAATTTTCTCACTCTTGACTTGTTCTTGTAAGATTCGTATAAGTCCACATACCCTCAGAGTCTCCACGAATTTGCATGGATGAGTTCTAGGCACATTCTCTTAAATCATTTCCAATGAGAATAGTAGTACCCGCTTATGCACAGGCAGCAACAAAAGTCAATGTTGCAGTAACCTGCAATAGTGAATTTTTAGATGAGTTTTTTATGAGAGAATTAGTAAATCTTGCAGACATAATGGATCCACTACCTGGTTCAGTAAATTTCTCCTTACCCCATTAGCTACAACAAAAAGACTGACAACAAGAGAATTTCATAGACTGGGCTTTACAAGCAATGCATATCCATCAATTATTGCTAGTGATAATCTCCACAAGAAGGACCATTGCTTGTAGGTTATATGGTTAATTTTTGTGTTGTTTACAGACATTTTGGGGGGCACACATTTGGGAGAGTGTTTGCTATTGCAGCAACGTTAAGAACTTAAACCTTAAACTATGTATAGACAAAAATATGATTGGGTATAAGTATGGTGCATCTAAATCAATGATATGGATGTTTTACTACTCAAATGTTTATCAAGTATTTGAGGCACTTCAACTTTTGTTGATGGTTGTGTTAGGTCGACAAGGTTTTTGAACAAGATCATACAAAATTTCCCTTACAAGATTCTCCCCATGACTCTATTGTGTTGATTGGAAGTTAATTTTCCCATGTGTTTCAGGATTTTCAAATATCAGGATCAAATTGCTAGTTGGATAGAGGAATCTTACTTGGAAAACTTTGTTTCCAATAATAAGTTTTGATATTTCTTGATGTTTTCTAAGACTAAAAAAGCTAATCAATGTACATTCATGAGAAATATTCAAGGTTTGTATGATCGTTGTGCTAATAAACAAGGTAAATTTTCACACTAATTAAAGGAAGCATTTATGGCACACATTTTTACTAGCAGGAAATAACTTCAATTACTTGTGAAACTTATTCAGGTTGACATATTTATTTCTACACATTGTTTTATACTATTTCTAATCACATATATCTTTCTAATTGCAGGTTGGGAATAAATTAAATGGCTACATTGGAAATTTGACTTTACACGATCCTGACCTTCTAGCTAGATAGATCAGAGTTTAGGTTTAGTTGCATTATAGTCACTTTTGCATCACATTATAACAATTTTTCCTGCATTCCCTTTCTCGTTTGAGTTTTGTTCTTTGCATCCCTTTACAAGTTTTTACATGCTACTTTTCTTTCATCCTTTCTTTCTATGTTATTCATGTTTCTTTCACTTCTTTCCACATGTTTCATTTTAATAAGGCTTTGTGTGAAAGATGCCTCATTTGGCTCTCAAGTAATGTGGGTAAAGTATTAAAAGGGGGCACGATGATGACTAACAATGATTGGTTAATTTTTAATCCCTTTCTTTTTTGGGCCTAAATATATTATGAGTCCATGATGCTTAGATGGAAAGTATGACTTATTTGGAAAAAATCTTTAGTGGATCTATATTTCTCATAACTATGATATGATCTTCATTCCTTGAATCAATTGTTTATATTAATGGGTTTTTAACATTTCAGTGAAATCGAGAAGAGAAGGGAAAAGAGAAATACTTAAGCGAGCGCACTAATTTTAGAGGTATATATACAAGAATCTCTACAAAACAAGGAATAACCTCTCGTGCTCATTAATAATTTGGGATCCCTCTTCTTCCCTTAGTGAAATAAAGGACTATAAGATTCCAATGAGCATAAATTTATAAAATAATAAAGGATTAAAAAAGAGAAAGGCTTCCAACACAGAGTGGTGAAACAAACAACTTTGTCAGGGAACTAAAAAATCTTATTGGTAGAAAATCAATGCTTGTTACTCCTTGAAGTGACTCCGTCGGGGTACTAAATAAGAATGTTGGTAGTAGAGTAACACTAGAGATGACACTAAGACTCTGTTCAAGATAAACTCGTGAATATGTACTATCCTTCTCCCCAATTGAAACAATTAAGATATGGAAAGTTTTGTAAATGTGATTGAGTTGATGAGAGGAATAGGAGAGACTACATATATAACCAGGCTAAGTAAAGAATCTAGGGTGATCTATAGGATGAGATAATACTTCCAAAAATCTAGAATCCATGCCTAAAGTTAGACCTAAATAGAGAAGTAGGGGTTCTTCATGTGTGTCGCTAAGTGTTGTAGTTGCTACAAACTCCTCCAAAAGTTTTCCTATATTCAAATTTTGGAGCCTCCTTATGATCATGCCATCCTTTGTTTCAAGAAATTAATGTCATTCCTAGACATCTATTCTACGTTTTCAAGTCTTCCTTAGGGAAACCTATGTGTCGATCTACTTACTTTCACATGCCCAGTTCTTGATGTCTTCACTAGCACACATGCCAAGATAGGATACGTGCACTTCATAATGACAATGTTGCACAATCTTTATCAGTAGTCGATGTGCAGTCCTTGCCAATAGTGATTGTGCAGTCCTTCCCAAAATTGATTGCACAATCCTTACCATCAGTGATTATATAGTCCCTGCCAATAGTGATTGTGCCATTCTCACTAATAGTCTTTGTGCAGTTCCCAGTGACAGCGTAAGGGCATCTTATGCAAATAGGGATTGAAAAATCCTTGTTGATGGTGACAGTATACTTCTTCAAATCAATAATATCACACCTCTTAGTGATAATCAATTCACTCTTGACTCCT
The DNA here is from genome assembly GCA_031772625.1 of Pinus tabuliformis. Lineage (NCBI taxonomy): Eukaryota > Viridiplantae > Streptophyta > Pinopsida > Pinales > Pinaceae > Pinus > Pinus tabuliformis. Next base: position 27,648,101 of record CM062807.1, read on the forward strand.
AGTTTCTTGACATACACTAAGCACACTCACAAATCCTAATTGCATGTCTTATTTCCCTATATAAAAATTCTAACTTAGATTTCATCTCACAATCATCTTTTGCTTTTGAGCTCTGTATAATTTTGGAGCACAAGGAGCATTCTCTCACTCATGTATGTAATGGCATCATCAAGGTGAGTTTCTCAACTATTGCATTTGCTTTTGCATTTATCGTTTTCGCTTGCTATTTCTTTTGCAAGTGTCATTTTTTCCCACTTTCATTCTTTCATGTGTCACTTGTGTTTTATTTTGTTTTCACATGTATTTATTTCACTCTTGCATGTCTCATTTTAACTTGTTTTTCATATCCTAAGATCACCTTGGAACACCTTTTAGAGGAAGCTCTAGTGAAATCTCTTGCATTGGTTAATGTTATCTATCATGAGAACATGTGTTGGACACTCTCCCATAACATAATGCATCTTTTGATTGTAGTCAAAACTTGTCACAAAGGCTTAAATCTCAACTGTTAGACATGGAGATAAGTGTCATTTTATTGTTGCTTCAATGTATGTCTGATGGTTTGGGTAATACACATATCCTAGACATGTGCTTTATTATGAATGTGTGTGCAATCATGTTCGGGAACTGTTTGTATTCTCTTACTTTCTCGTTCTTGTCTTACTAATATAACACAATCAATTTTTGGATTCTTCCTTAACCTCACATCATTCACAAGATATGAACACCTTTAACCTTTAGTCAATTTATGAGCACATTTCACACTATCAAGCCTTAGTTATGAGGCTCTTGTTGCTTAGACTTTCTCTCTTTTCCCATCCTGAGGACAACTCCCTTCACATGTGCATTCTGCATCCCTAAAGCATAGTCACTCAACCCTTTTTTCTTACACTTTCTAAATTCACAATTCCTTAATCAACCTTTCCTTCATTTCACATTGCACAATCCTAGTGGACAATAGGGTCATTCCGTGGCCCTTGCATTGGTGACCTGTTTAATCCTTAAGGGATCCTCCACCCTTAACTATGCATTACATAGTCACAATTCCCAAGCATGTCACCCTTGTCTCCTGGAATTTCCCACTACACAGAGCCTTTCCTCTTTCTCTTTCCATTGAGAAATGCACACTTGTAGTGCCTAAACCTCGATCCCCTAGCTCCTAAATCTGTGCTATGAACCTATTAGGGCCCCTCTCTCAATCTTTTCACACGGTCCCACCACAGTCAATACCTCGCATGAGAAAATAAGATAGAACAAGTGATTTTGGGGACTGATGTTGTCTTCTAATGAGCGAATTTCATTTGCATGTGCTATAATCCTTTTTTTGTAGGTATGTGAGGGAGATGGAGAGTGTTTTGTGAGTTAGGGCGAGTACTCTTATGAAATACTTCAGATATTTCATATGCAAGACTATTATCCTATGGACACTCCTCTAGCTACAAACTAGAGGAAGGAGGGTACTTCTTCAGGAGAGGAAGTTAATGCTACCATCTACAAACAACTTGTGGGGAGCTTGATGTATCTGGTGAACACAAGGCCCGACATGTGCTTTAGAGTTAATCAACTGAGTCAATTTATGGTGAATTCTACCAAGCTTCACTAGAAAGCAACAAAGAATGTGCTCAGATACCTCATAAGCATAACAAATTATGGTTTGTGGTACAAGATGATAGATGGTGTGAAGCTCCAAGCCTTCAATGATACAGATTGGGTAGGGTGTCCATGAGACAGGAATAGTACTTTAGGAGCTATCTTTAGTATTGGGTCTGCAGCTATTTCCTAGTATAGTAGGAAACAAAGATGTGTGGAACTCAACTTAGCATAAGTCGAGTAAAAGATTTCTAATCAGGCAACATGTAAGGCCATATGGATTAGGAAAACTCTTGTTGGTCTTTTCAACTAGGGGACGAACCCAATAGTGATTTATTTTGATAATCCGAGTTGTATCAAACTCTCTATGAATCCAGTGTTTCATGATAGGTCCAAGCAGGCTTATATAAGGGACTATCACTTGAGAGATTATGTACAGAGGAGAATTATGATGTTGCAGTACATTCCCACTAAGAAGAAGGATGGAAATATTTTGACAAAGGCATTGCCAAGAGGCAAGTTCAAGTTCCAAAGGTGCAAGATAGGGGTGGTACAGAAAATTTTTCTTGCTAAGAGGGAGTGTTATATGTGTAGCAAGAAAATCCTCCATTTGACTTGTGTCTTAGTCCAATAGAGAAGTTTGATTTTCTACATAAGCCTGACGACTTAGATTGTAGATAGCTTGAGTGACATGGCCTTGTCACCTAGTTAGATCGGAAAATTTGAGTTTATAGACTTGGAGTAGAGTTATGCATGTAGTGATTGCTAAAATTTAGCAACCTAGTTCAGTTATTTTGAGTTAAAATTAGTTAACTGAGCTCTAGTCATTAATAGAGTCAGTTGAAGGTCAGTGGATTAATTAAGACTCTTTGCAACTCACTGATCTCTCAGTTAACTAGTTAATCAACCAAAAATATCCTAGTCATGTATGGAATTCAAATTGCCTAGCTAGAGTGGAGGAAAATGCACATTGCAATCATACTAGTTGAATGTATAGGCTTTGAAATTAAGAAAGTGATCAATTCACTTACATTTTCACAAGGGAATAGGGAATTCCCCTATTCTTTAGGAGATCAATTTCTCCAGGATAGCACAAGGAAATATGAGGAAGATAGGGGGCTTGAATAGGCTAAGTGTTGGCCAAAGATAGTCATTCAACAATAGAACAATTTTATAATGTAGGGTGTGCTTTAGATCTTGATGTTGACATTGTAATAATTTCTCACTCTCATATGATTAATGACAAGCAGAAGAGGGGTTTTCCCGGTTGGGTTCCCTTGTAGATCATTGTGTTCCTTCGGTTTTTATGGTTTCATGTCATTGCATGTGGTTCTATATTGTGATTTTGTATTGCGCAAATTGTAGAAGAAATTTGTTTCTCTTTGTTTTAGTTCGAATTCATCAGTGGTAACAAATTTATTTCCATTTCTAAAAAACAATATATTATATAAATACTAGTACATTATATGTCCAAATTTGTTATGAATTCATTCATTCGTGTGATTCCATCAGCATGAATGCATAATAATGTCTATGAGATATCTTGTGAGTATTAAAGCATAATACTTATACCATAGCAATTTCAACTTTATTAATATTTATCAACTACAAAATGGTTTCATTCACAAATAAGCATCAATTGAAAAGTCCAAGTAACTCATATAATTTCCTTCAAAGTAAGTATATATTTATTTTAGTTTTGAGTATTTTTGAAAAATAGAATTTTTTTTTTTTTTTCCAATTAATATCATCACTTTTTAAAATACAATTTACTTAAAAAAATAATCTTTTCTATTGTATTTGTTTTTTTGTGTGTAGGGTTTTAATTTTTTCTATTATGATTGATTAACGTTTTAGGCAACAGAAAATGCCATTTGATGGTTATTTCAAGTGCTAATGCCAAGAATGAAGTTTTTTTTATACAACGGACTTTCAATTCAATTAGATTGTGGTTATTTTCTCCTTGATTATCCATTTCTAGTGGCCATCCATCATTTTTATCTTGCATGGAAGAGAAAGATCTAGATTGTCGAGGTATTCAATGTTTGGAAAAGCATTTCTAGGCTACATTTTGACTTTTATTTTGATCATTTCGATACATTCCATGAAATAGGTTGTTGGTGTTAGATTGATTAGATGGCTTCTTGCAGGAGGTGGGAGATATTCCTAGGACTTTTTTTATTTTTGGGTCAATGGCTAGAAATGAGGATAGAGAGGATCCCCATTTGGATGAACTTTCTTATCAAAATTTTAAATTAATTTTCATCTATTCCCTCCCATATTTGATCGTCTTTCTCATAGATACCCTTTGAGAGGCTTTGATATAGAAAAATGGTAGATTCATTTTTCAGTAAGAGGGAAAAATTTAGGTCAAGTTCTACAAGGAAAAAGAAGTTCTGGATTTAAGACATTTGTGGTATATATCTTTAGATATAGTTACCGGAGAATCCACAGTAAAAACAATTTTCCGTCAACGTTTCAAATCCCAACTGGGATCCATCATCAAGACTATCTTGATGGATCCTACTTGGGATTTGAAACATTGACAGAAAATGGTTTTTACTGTGGATTCTCTAGTAACTATGTCTAAAAAGAAGTTCATTTGAGCTATGGAGAGAACATATTAATGGTTGTTAGGAAATACGTGAGGTAACTTTGAAGACATCACAAGTTTTCTACGAAAAGCTATGGTTTTCTAATTATTTGGAAATCAGTTAGGGATGATTCCCTAAATCATTGGTTGGAAATTAATTCGTCATCAATCTTACTGTAGTTTATGGTCTTTCATATTCTAATTTTGAGGTTGAATCTATTTTATGCTTGATTCAAAAGTTGATGTTAATAGAACTATGGGTCGACAATGGAGATGTGGTCCTTCAAGGTGAGTCCTTCAAAAGTGGTTGGTTGATTCTAACCAAGTTAGGCCTCCAGTTAGAATTCAGTAGGAGTGGGGCATCCTTCCTACTCTTTCAATGGTTTTCTAGAATGAGATTTTTAGGGTTACAATTGGTAACAAACTTGAAAGGTCTGTTGGGATAGATTCAAACTAGGTTTCATAGGCCAATCATCATCAGGAATGGGTCCAAGTTGAAGTAGAAAGTGGTTTTTTTTGGATCCAAGAATTTTATTATTGGAGGATACCATTTTGGTGCTTCATGTATCATGAAGTCAACAATATGAAGAGCCAGTGTAGGAAGATATTTCGTTTGGTGAGTAATGAAAGAAAGGTTCAGGTGGAAAGACATAATGGATTTTAGGAGGGAGGTTTTCAAGCTCTAGGTTCATAGATGATGGTCATAGGAGGGTTTCCTTCCTCATTTATAGGTGATGCTCCAAGGACCATCTTAATGGAAGGAGATGGATCTTCAAATTCTGTTTGTGGTAATTCTCTTCCCATATCCCCTCTTCCTGAGTTTCTTGTTTCTCCTGTTGGCCCAAATTTTGTTGTTTCTTGGGTAGGGGTTCACACATTTCTATGGCCACTCCCCTAGCTTCTCCTTCTCAACAATTCTACCAAGTTTTAAACTTGTCCTTGCCTTTGTCTTCAACACATCCCATCACCTCTGAAGTTTTATAGTTTAGATGTTGTAGTGGTAATGGTGTCTAGTGCCTCTACTTTTTTCATGGATTATGGCCCTTCATTAAGGAAGGGTTATGCCATTAGGCCTTGTGTTAAGCTTAAGGATGATTCATATTCTTAAGGGGGTTTTTGCTCAATCCCATCCATTCCAACCCAACGAGAAGGAAATACAATGAATTGTAGAGTCAATAGAAGGTAGTTCAGGATATATAGAAAGGAGGGTTGTCCATTATTGCTAGGAACCTTGGAGGAGGGAAATCCCTTAAAAGGGTTACCCCATGAAAGTTCTATCCTTAGTTCCAAAGGGGATGAAAGTTATTGTAAGTAATTAGCCCTAAAGAATGTCATTTTAAGAAATAAGCTAGACATAGAGCAAACATAGAGCAACTTCCATGTGAAAAAAGATACGATTTCAAGAAGGCCAAATTGACTTCTAGCATTTGGAGAACTTTTGGACAGTTCAATTCTTTTGCATCAGTGTCAGCTAATCATTTTTTGATATTCTTTCAAATGGATTATAGAGGACAGAAGCCCCCATATCCTTTAAATTTCAATCATTCTTGGCTCATATAAGAATATTATAGAGAGCTAATTGAGGATATGCAAGAACATCCAACTTCCTCTTCTCCATTTTCCTTTATGTGTCGATTTGCAAATAATATTGTGAGAATTAAAGAAACCATAATGAAATGGTTCAAATCCTTTAGAGAAAAGTACAAAGCACAACTATAGGAGGTTAAGTATTACAACATCATATGAATTCCATGCGTTATGCACTCTATCTGATTTAGATTTATAGCTACATGCATTGGAATCTTCTGGACACTCATTAGTTTCTTGGTAGCTTAAGAGTTACACCATTTGGATCAAAGATGGTTATAATAATATTGAATTCTTTCATCAGTATCCAAACTATTAAAAACATTTAAACACAATTTGTGAAATTAAATATGTACAATTCTTTGGCTATCTCATTTAATGGCATGATGGAAGATGGGTTCCATCATTTCCAATCACTCTTTATGGAGTTGAAAGGGTTTCTAGTTCAGGAAATTATAGAGGTGATATCAAAGGTTTCTATTATTTTTTTGACGAATTGAGCTAGTTATTGGAGGATGTTGTTATTTGAGTCTAAAACTCTTGTGTATCATGGATCCATGAAAAAGGTAAGAGCCTAGGTCTAGATGGGATCATGGTGGAATTTTTCATTAGTTTCTACGATTTGTTGAAGGATGATTTGCTAAAGGTGACTAGGGAGTCTTGGGGGCAAAGGAAATTTTTGGGATCTATAAATTATACATCTATTACTCTCAATCCCATAAATAAAAATGACGTTTATTATATATTTTTCCAACAAAATTCATGTTGTAACATGATATACAAGATTTCACCAAAGGTTATTGCTATGCAATTAAGTCTATTTGATTGAATATAATTCAGAAGAAAATTTTTTATTTTTTTTCGAAGGATAATTCATGATTTGGTGCCAATAATTCAAGAAGCTATTCATTTGGGTAAGGTGTCAAATCAACCTGTCAAAATCCTAAACATTGACTTATCAAAATCCTATGACAGAGTAAGTTGATTCATTCTTTGATTAGCAAGGATAATTTTAGGGGCGAATGTTCGCCCTTTGGCGAAATTAAGGGGTTTTAAATTTTTAGTGGGCCAATATTTTGTATCATAGTACATTTTTACAAATCACCTCAAATAGCCCACCTTATTTTAAGGGAGAGGGTAAAAAAGGTAAATTTAGCCCTTGAAATTAGGACTTACAACCTTCCATTCGCCCATTTTCAAGAATAGGTTTTATTTAAGTGAATCCATTCACCCATTTTCAAGAATAGGTTTTATTTAAGTGAATCCTATGGGCCAAATACCATATTTATAAAAGAGGTATGGTAAATTAATAAAAATATAAATAAATGGGGGGTATGGTAAATAAACAAAACATTTTTTATATTTACTCCATAAGTCACCTTATATACATGTAAGGGTGTAAACAAATAAAAATATAAGTAAAGTGGAGGTATGGTAAATAAATAAACGTCTTTTTATACTTACTCAAAAGGTATGGTAAATAAATAAAAATATAAATAAACTAGACGTATCGTAAATAAATAAAACCTCTTTTTATATTTAGTCCATAACCCTCGTTCTATTTATGAAGGCTCAAGAAAGAGGTTTTATTTAAGTGAATCCTATGGGCCAAATACCATATTTGTAAAAGAGGTATGGTAAATTAATAAAAATTTAAATAAACGAGAGGTATGGTAAACAAATAAAACATTTTTTATATTTACTCCATAAGTCACCTTATATTTACGAACACTCAAAAATGGGTTATATTTAGGTGAAACCTATGGCCAAAATACTATGGGACAAATACCATGGACTAGATTATTATTAATACCATGCAAAAAAACATTATTAACCCTAATATTAGAATTAATAAAAATAAAAATGGCACATGGTATTGACCCATGGTATTCACCAAAATGGCACATGGTATTGACCCATGGTATTCACCTGGAATGTAGCCTTTTTAAATGGGGAATTAAACCAGCATGTAGCCTATGCTAAGATTCACTAGGACTTTACAAAGTTTTATTATTTAGTGAAAGACTCGCCAAGATCTTACAAGATTTTATAATTGAGTAAAATATTCGCCATGCCTGGTGAGAGATTCGCCAAAAAATTATATATACATATTATATTATTGATAAAATCGCCTTTCATTTTTCCTATATACCATGGAGATTCTCCCATTTATTATATTTATAAATTTAGGGGGGGTTCTAAAAATTTTCCCTGTTGATTAGTTCATATGAGTATTCATAACCAACTAGATTATGGGACATGTTGAGTTTATTTCCATTGCAATGCTTGATAATGGATTTCCATCTAGGATTTTTCAGACCCTAAGGGGGCTTTGGCATTGATTCCCTTTGTCTCCCTTTCTCTTTATTATTATGGGTTAGGGTATTCGAAAATTGATATGTGATGACAATTGAAGAGGAGATCTCACGGGAGTCAAAGTATCTCATTAGGAAGCCACCACACATCATTTGATTTTGGATGTTGTGCTTTGATCTTAGGTGGAGAAATATAATTAACCAAAGGTTTTCCTTGAGCTAGTATGGATCAACTTTAGACAATTTTTCTTAGTATTTGTTGCTTCTATGGTTTGTTTTGGGGGCTAAGAGACATCTTTCATCTTTAAAAGGAATTATGAATATTTATAGCAGATACACATGTTTGGAAATCAAATATGAAAATTGTTGTCTTATTCCTTTTATTTGTTAGATTCTTCCTAGAAATATGTGGATCTGCTCTCATTGCCTTTCCTAGTCCTCTTTTTGAGTTGAAGACAAAAGTATTGTTGTAGCCATGGAACTGCATATGAGTAAATGGAAAGATGTGGATCTCCTCTCATTTCCTTTCCGAGTCCTTTTTTTGAGTTGAAGACAAAAGTATTGTTGTGGCCATGGAACCCCATATGAGTAAATGGGTGTACCCCAAAATGGGGTACCATGTTTGGTGGACCACTTCTGTAGATCTTGTTCATCACATCATCTTGCATGAATGTGAACGATTAGGATTTTTATATATAGAGGATGGAATTCTTCTAGAATAAAAAGGAGCCAATAATCATCATTGTTTCTTCTATAGCTTTCTTGATGCATCTAGAATTATATTTTCGGTACATTTTCACTTTTGAATGGGTATGGACTACAAATTACATGGATCAATAGCACAAAGGAGTTGTTCTCCTTTTTTCCATGGATCAACACCATTCAACAATTACAAAATGAGAGAGAACCTTATTTTTTAGTGATTATAATGGGAAGAGGAATGGATAGTAGTGACATATAAAAGGGGTAGTCAATGGGTTTATCAATGGGGAAAGAAAGTAGGCTAGAAAGTTAAGGGAAACCATAAAGATCCAAACAAATTCCCTCTTATATATATTATCAGTGTGACATTTCATGGGAAATATTATGAGTGTGACATTTCATGGGAAGAGGAATGGATAGTAGTGACATATAAAAGGGGCGGTCAATTGGTTTATCAATGAAGAAACAAAGTAGGCTAGAAAGTTAAGGGAAACCATAAAGATCCAAACGAAGTCCCTTATACATATTAATTGTGACATTTCATGGGAATTTTTGAAATGGAATGGAATGGATGTGCTTCTTATTTCAGTGGTGTGAGGTACTCATCCTTTCTCAACTCATAGATATTACCTAGTTTCCAATAAACTTGAGTTGAAATATTTTTTTTAAATCATTCCATATCAATTGTAACAATCACTTCAATAACTTCTTTCTTTCTGGCATAGAACTTCACGAACACAATGGTACATATTTGTTATTACATAGAAGTGAGTTTATTTATGAAATGGATTTTATGCCATGATCAAGTGCAAAAGACAATATTGTAATTTGCACCAGAAGCACAGGTGAACATGCTTGAAGCATCGTCCTCCACATAGGTGTATGCCTGTTGGCATTGATCCTTGAATATTTGTGAATAGTCAGTAGGAGGGAAGTTGTTCTAGTAGTCCCCATCGCAGCAGTATTGAGAGTAATTGAAAGTTACACGAGCACTGTTGCATCCATCATTCTCCTTCAATTTTCTGGGGTACATGGCATTTATGTTGCTACTACAGGTGGGTGTTGTGCAACTAGTGTCAGAGGGAGTTATGGAGATGGGGATATTGAAACCATCAATGAGAGAGATGTCATGGTAATCTTTATTCTTGTCCAATTCACAGTATATTCAAAAAGTGTCGCAAGAGGTTGTCCCGAATGTTAGTAATTGAGCAAACCATCGCAGTCACCAGTGGTGCAGTTGCTTTGATCTGTTGCGTCGAAGGAGAAGCCAGTGTGCCCCCAAAACCTACTCGAAGTAGTTGTTCCTGCAGGAACATCAGCACTCCAAGTTTCACCCTATCCCAATGCTTGAACACTACCTACGGGATTTCCTGTGGCCCATATCGTGTATGAACACTGGTTTTGGATCACAAATCTCACACTTGTATATGCTTTACTTACTAAGCAACCAATTTATTTATCTATGATATTTTGATAGGATTGAAAATATCTGACAACGTGTTTCAGAGTCCACGTTTTGAGTCCGCTAGTGTGGCTATTCATCAAATTTCAAGATGATAGCCACTGACCCTGAATGAATAGCCACACTGGCTAGAATGGAACCAAATAAAAATGATATTACATCACAAAATCCTAAACTCTAATATTTATAACATCTTAAAACCAACTGATCTCTTATTAGTCCCTACCTTTGGTGGTGCAGGGAGTATTGTGAACTATGAGCATTTACCTAGCATTAAATTGCTTTAACTAATTATTATTTTTACCTTTTAACCAATGTTTCAGCAGAAATATTTCATCAAACAAATTTTTATGCAAAATTTTTATTTGAACCTCTTATTGCAGGGAAAAAGTCTGATTTTATTAAAACTTTCGATAATCCTTTCAAATTTCTCTGGAATGCCAATTTAATGCTAACTTGTAATTTAGCATTACTTAAGATACATTTAATGTTTTCCTACTTCAGTATAATATATATCAAAAGCCACCACTCCAATGCAATGACCATCGTGGCAAGATGCATGTCTGTCACCTCCTTGGTGTTCGAAAGGCACCACTCCAATGCAATGGACAACATCGTGGCAAGTTGCATGTCTGTCACCTCCCTGGCATTGGACACAATGTTGCCTTTGAAACTCAAATTCTTATTGAGTCACCATCTTAGGAATTAATCACCCTTCCGAAATCTACTTGTACACAACTAATTCTAATTCTAATAGTCGTTTGAGGCAAGCAACCAAACTATTGTTGAAGATTAATGCGGTCGTCTCAGGGAAACAAAGATCAATAGCCACAAGCCTGAGGAAGGTCACCGAGCCTCTGGAACGGTTTGAGAGATTATGCCAAAGAAATTCGTATGTGGCCATGGATGAAGCAGAGAGAGTATACTCTGGAATGGTTTGAGATTATGCCAAAGAAATTCCTATGCAACCATGGACTAAGCAGAGAGAGCATAGTATGGAATGGTTTGAGAGTATGTCGAAGGAATTCGTATGCAACCATGGACGAAGCAGAAAGAGCATATTGAAGCAATAGCCATACATATATATGGCCCTAGGCAACTTTATATAGTATGTTTGGTGCTTCGAGCATGGCGGTTTTCTCAGAGAAGGTGATTATTACAAATTCAAACAATGATTTGAATTTACATATTTATTAAAATACTGAAGCCTGAAAAATACTCTGTAAAATACGTTATAGAAAATTGAGAGGGATAATTAATGTGGAAAAAGGGCTATTCTTGTTGCTGGCCATATTTACTCCAGTGATAACCATCTTGCCTTTTTCTTTTGCTCCTATACAAAAACAATCAGTTAGACAAATTGCGGGAAATACATAGATAAGTGGATGCTAGTAAGGTGGAATGTGAAGGCCTCGCTGCAAAGCCTTTCAATTTTAATGTGATTGTGTTCACTCTTATTCTTCGAATTTTAAAATATTTTCAAAATTTGTCATTGAATTAAGTTTAACTAATAAAAATAAATTTGAATCTCAAGAATAATGTTACGAGAAGATTGGTTTTCATGATAATGCTATGTCGACAAAGAAGTTGATCCAGAAGATTGGTTTTCACGATAACTCTCTGTCAACAAAGAAGTTGATCTATTTGCTAAAAGGTAAGTTGATCCAGAAGATTGGTTTTCATGATAATGCTCTATCAACAAAGAAGTTGATATATTTACTGAAAGGTTTTTCATTTCCCGTTCTTGATCTTTTTCTAACTCGTCTTCAGTAACTATTGCCCACTGCTTTCCAATGGCTGCAACGAAATATATGAAAAATTGGGAATAGTGAAAAATTGGGAATAGTAAAGCACATTAATTATTTTAATGGTTTTGAAAGTGGATAGAGCTTTACATGTTTGAACTTTATTTCGAGAGACCAAAGTTGAATATAACGTACACTTCAGGTACTCATATGCTAGTGTGAAGAAGATATTAAACATAACAGTGAACCCCATTAGCGCTGCAATTCCAATCCAATACCAGTAGTTATTGGTAAAAAGTCCCCGTGATTGCAACAATATTGATTTTTATATTGACTGGCTGAATCACATAAGTTTTAAAATTTTAAATATTTCTTGTAATATCCTAATAAAATTGTGCATGCTTCTAACACAATATATATTTGTTTCAAAAATTTAATTATTATATATTTGTTTCAAAAATTTAATTATTTATTAAATAATGATCCACTTAGATCTCCTTTCACAAATTTAATTTTAATAAATAATGATCCACTCAGATCAATTTTCTTGATATCCCATCAAATCGGCAAGGACTACCATTCCTTGCAATCCTTTTTTATAATATACATGACCGCGGCCCACCCCTTACCTTGAAGATAATATATATGACCGTGCCCCCCTTACCTTGAAGATAAGGATTTAATACGAATGCATTTGTTACTATAAAAGAAATCGAAACTGATAAAGTTCGAGCCTCCATTGCAGCCACCAGCCAACAAGTTAAATATCACTACTGTAATACAATGAGTTGCAATTCAGAAGAGACGCGACGCTATATATAGAGGTCCACTGACCAGTGATCCACTTGGCTTGTATCTAACGGGTAGAGTGTATTAACTAGCACAATCACATTGGTAGTGATTGATAAACACCTATAGGCCTATATGCACATTTTCCAATGTAGTTGATATATCCCGATAGGCTTATATCAACCACATTAATAATTATTATGAATATTTAGGATTATTAATAACTATATAAATATTAACAACCAAATTATTCCTATATATTATTATATAAATATTATATTAATAATATAAATTCCTAATATATATTAATTAATAATAAGAATAGCTCATAATAATATTAGATTATCTTTATATTATTAAAATAATATAATAATATAAAATTATAAATAATAATAATAATAATAATAATAATAATAATATATTATTATTATTATATTACTATAATAATATACAAATATAATAATTATTATAATAACAATATTATCAATATTATTATAATAAGAACACCAATTATTTATTATTTATGATAATTAATAACTATACAAATAATAACAACTATATTCTTATATAATTATATATTTGTGATTATTATATTAATATTATTATAATAATATAAACTATAACTATTATTATTATTATGTTTTAGTATTTTTAATATTTATTTTAGGGTCATAAGGTTAATTATTATCAATATTTAAGATTATTAATAACTATATAAATAACTATATAGGATTATTAATAAGTATATAAATATTAAAAACCAAATTATTTCTAGATATTATTATATTAATATTATTATAATAATATAAACTCATAATAATATTAGTATTATTAATTATTATTTTTCCTCTTAAACTTTAGTATTTTTAATATTTATTTTAGGGTTTGTATACATAAACTTAATTATTATCAGTATTTAGGATTATTAATAACTATATAGCATTATTAATTACTATATAAATACCAAAAACCAGATTATTTATATATATTATTATATAAATATTATAATAACTATATAAACTCCTAATATATATTAATTAATAATAAGAATAGCTCATAATAATATTAGATTATAATAATAATAATAATAATATCTCATTATAATATTATATAATTATTACATTATTATAATAATATAGAAATATAATTATAATAATAATAATAATAATAATATAATCAATATTATTATAATAATAACAATAAATACCAATCAAATCTCGGACAACACGATGAAGTCTGTAACTGAGGGTTTCGGTTAGGATTTTCTCTCTGCAGTGGTTACTCAGACCGACCGCTGTATTCCACCTGGTTCGCATCCCGTTACTGTCGCTATACTCTCCGCCCTCAGCTTACCTGTTACGGTCGCTACACCGGAGGCACCTATACTGTGCGGATTTCACGGGTCTAACTCTTTCTATTCCTCAACCGCTCCTCTCGTGGCGTGCTTGCGGTTACTGTGTTGACCGGTTCGAGGGTGCCTGCTTTCCGTTTACCTGCAGTCGTGAGGAGGACTTCTCCATTCCTAGGCGCAACTGTCACCATGGAGGACTTCGATGCCGTTGATTACTCCAAAGACCCGTTGGAAGGGGTTTCCATCTGGCGTACCCCATTTTCCATGTCAACCTGCTTATTCAGCTCTGGATTCTCCCTGGTTGAACCCTCTTGGCCTCCTGGGGTCCTGTCGGACGATCCCCCCACCTGGCTAGCGCTCTCTACTCCTCCGGCATCTTCGTCTACACTTGGGTTTGTCTCAACTTGTCTAAACCCTAACCCTGGCTTAGATCCCCCTTACTCGGGCTCAAACCCTAGCTCCCTTCCTCCGGTGACCGACTACCCTCCTGTGTCGTACAATTTCACATCTTTGGCTCCCCCATCCGGCAGTTACTCTGCTGTCCTGCCGCTCGCCGGATCCCTGCAATCGACTGATTTGCCCCCCTCCTCGCACAGCCACCGACCTACCCACACCTCATCAGGTCCGTCTCATAACAGGGCATCGCTTCCCCATCCCCCACGGGGTACAAAAAAGAAGCATAAGTGTTTTAAATCCAAAGTCGACGACATTTTCTTGAGACTAGAAGAGGACATTCAGTGGGGTGAAGCCATGGACTTTGCGGACAGAGTCCTTGTCGGTCGCATTAAGGGAAGAAATTACTCGGCCGCGCGACTGAAGACCTGGGCAACCGAAGTATGGGATCACCATCTGGTCGACATCCCACTCGTGCAGACCTTTGTGAGGGGATGGTTCACCCTGAGATTCACTCGTGTCGACCACACAAATTGGGACGTATCTTCATACTGGCATTTCGAGCATGTACCGGTATTGCTTAAGCGTTGGACACCACTTTTTGACCCCGCGACTGAGCAGATCGGTATTGGACCTGTATGGATTCGACTGCCGGGCCTCCCATTACAATAATGGTCCGAGGACATCTTCAAACGGATTGGTAATGCCATCGGCACTTATATGGAATATGACAAATCATATTTTCAAACGGGTATGATGGCCTACGCTCGAATCCTTATTAATCTCGACACCAGAGGAGGTCTATTGGAATACATTACCATCCAATGGTGGGACACATCCCGCAAGTAGATCATAGATTACGAAGGCATTCCATATTGCTACCGTAGATGTCACAAGGTTGCGCACCTATATAGGGACTGCCCCCTCCTCCACAAAAAAAGGGGCCATGAACAGAACAGAGAACCGGAACCAACGGAGGGTGGACCATCACAGCCAAAGGAGATGGAAGGAGAGCCCACACAACTTCCGGTGGATAATGCACTAGGAGATTCGAGAGATATACAGGGCACTTCTGCTACAAAGGCATCTGACAAGCGTCCAACAGACTCCATACATACCTCGCCTCCTCTACCCATCAGCTCAGACACTTCTAGAGATGTCGCCTGGACTGAGGGTATGTTTTTCCCTATTTCATCCTCTGTATCTGGCATATCTCATATTTTTGCATCGCTCTCTTGCATGGGTATCTCCTCCCCCCTCATCCCCTCTGGCTCCCTTCAGATACCCCCCTCCCTCTAGGCTACACCCCCCCCTCCTCCCTCCTCTGCACACTTCCCTTTCCCTCACACTCTCCCTCCCTCTGTCCCCCCTCCCTTATATCCTCCCCCTCCCCTTCCTTCCCACCGCCCCCCCCCATCCCACCTTACCCCCCGGATCCCTCCTCCATCCCCCCCCCTTTTCCCCTCGATACCCTCTGCGGTCCAGAACAAAGGGAAAGGATGCCGACGCGATAGGCATCGAACCTATTTACCCCCCGACCTCCTTTAAATCGACTAGAGGCTACCCCTCCCGACTCACCAAGGCTAGACATGTAGCAGGGGAAGAAGCTGCCCTTGGGTGACAACAAACGATTGACAGGGCCCTTAGAGCTAAGGATGGCCCTCTGCCTATCCCTCCATGAAAATTCTATCCTTCAATTGCCGAGGGGTTGCTAGCCCCCAAAAAAAACTAGCCCTACGAAGACTGCTCACCTCGACTGCCTTGGAAGTGATCTTTCTTCAGGAAACCCTTTGCTCGGCTGACACTCCCATACCTATTCTTCGCTCTTGGCTTCCGAATTGGAAATTTCATGCTTCGGATGCGTCTGGGAGATCGGGGGGCATTGCTATCGGTTTTCGTAATAAATCCTTGGTTCTTCGAAACACCTGGGGAGGCAGAGGCTACATCGGTATGGACTTATTGGACCTCTCCCTTAACGCTGAGATTTGTATCATCAATGTTTACGGACCTTGTGTGGACAGGGAACCATTTTGGAGAACCCTGTTCGCATCTGAACTTTTCCGGGCAGACAACATCATCCTCGGAGGGGATTTAAACTTCTCCTTGGGTCACTGTGAATCCTGGGGACACTCGGCCCAAGCGAATTACCTGTCCAACTCGATCTCCACCTTACTTGATGCTCATCATTGGGTTGACATCCCTCCTGCCAGGTTACATTATACCTGGTCCAACAATAGAAGTGGTGATCATAGTCTAGCTAGAAGATTCGACAGATTCCTCATCAAAGAGGCATTCCTTACTCTCCACCCTCATATTAGACAGTGGGTTGGATCTGGGGGGTTATCTGATCACAGGCCTATCTTCCTGGAACTCTCTGAGGATATCCCAAAGACCAAAAGCCCTTTTAAATTCAATGTTTCTTGGCTCAAGGATCCCAGCTATCATCAACTTGTATCGGAGATCAAATCCTATCACGGAAGAGGAGGAGCATACTACTAGTTTTTTAAGGAAATTATCTGAACTCAAAAGGCTCTCCAGAAACTGGGCACACCTGAAGCGGATTAACGATGACAAGATTCTGAAGGAGGCCGAACGAGCCATTGCAACATTTGAGGATTCGTCAGATGGCACCTTCACAGCACCGGAAAACAAGGATCTATACTCTACTCTTATATCTAAGCGCACACAAATTCTAAAGGAAAGAGAGGAGAGCTGGCGCCTTAGAAGTAGAGCCATATGGCTGACTGATGGAGACAATAACACTAAGTTCTTCCACAAATTTGCAAATGGCAGAAAAGCCATTAACACCATCTGGGAACTACAAAATGATCAGGGGCAGAGGATTACTGATCAGCAGGGTCTGGCTAGACTTACTAACGAACACTTCAAAACCATCTACAAGGCTCCCCGTGTGGCTAACATACTAGAGATAATGCGGGTCGCTGAATACTTCCCCAGATATGTACAACAAGAGGATTCAGAGAACCTAATGATGGCTGTTTCGAAGGAGGAACTAGAGGCCACCATTAAATGGTTCAAAAAAGACAAGAGCCCTAGACCAGATGGGTGGACCATCGAATTCTTTATTGCATTTTTTGACATCTTGGGGGATGATCTTCTCAGAATCATGGAGGACAGTAGGAGGAATGGTAGCATACATGCAGCCATCAAATCCACTTTCATTGCCCTTATTCCAAAATCTGATTCACCTACCTCCTTTAATGACTTTAGACCCATCTCTTTCTGTAATGTTCTGTACAAGATTATCGCCAAAATCATAGCAAATTTCCTGAAGCCTATACTGTCTTGTCATATATCCCCCGAACAATTTGCTTTTCTCCAGCATCGTCAGATACATGAAGCAATTTCCACTGCACAAGAACTCCTCCATACTCTGAAGACTAAGAAACAGAAGGGCATGATTCTCAAGGTGGACCTTTCTAAGGCATTTGACAAAGCAAATTGGCTCTATATCAGGTTAATACTTACTCACCTTGGCTTCCCTTATGCCTACATTAAATGGATTATGAGTTGTATTAAGGATGTATCCTATAGTGTCCTCCTTAATGGTGAAGCTACCCCTTTCTTCCTATCAGAAAGGGGGTTCACGCAGGGTTGCCCCCTCTCCCTGCTACTCTTCCTCCTTATTATGGAAGGTCTGAGCAGATCCATCTCTGCTGCGAAGGACAGACAACAGCTCACTGGCATCAAGATTTCGGATAATTTCTTTCTGACTCATCTTCTGTTTGTTGATGATGTTCTGATCTTCTTAAACGGAAGCATCGGAGATTCTTCAATTATGCACAATATCTTCAAGCTCTTCCAACAGGCTACGGGGATGATGATTAACGAAGGTAAATCCACCATCACCATTATCGGTTGTTCTCAGCATGAGTCTATATATACTACCCAGCGTTTTCCTTTCTCTGTACTTCACTTGGATGACGGGCTTAAATATCTGGGCTTCCGATTAAAGCCTCTAGGGTATAGGATAGCAGACTAGATGTGGCTTGTCGCAAAAGTGGAGAGACGATTAGAAATCTAGTACCACAAATATCTTTCCAGGGCTGGTAGATTGACCCTCATCAAGGCAGTTATTGAGGCCACTCCAGTTTTCTGGATGACACTTGCATGGATACCAAAAGGAATATTAAACAAAATACAAAACATTTGTTCCAGATTCTTATGGAAGGGAAATCAACCGGGGAAAACTTTTGCTTGGGTCAAATGGGATCGCATCGCTATACCTAAACGATGGGGAGGATGGGGCATAAAAAGGCTTGAGCTATTCTCGAAAGCCTTGGCAGCTAAGCTGGGTTGGCAGCTCATCAGCTCAAATAGTCTCTGGACCCGGGTAGCACTAGCGAAATATATATGGCCTACAAATTTGATGGATTGGCTCAGACAGTCTCGGCCCCCAGCTAGCAATATCTCCAACATATGAAAGGCAATGATGAATGTGCTCCCCCTGCTGCGACTTGGAATTACTTGGAGAATAAAGGAAGGCAACGCGGTCCGCATTGGAACAGACCCTTGGGTAGGATGCGGGAACGCTCACAGATTACCTGCCGACTTAATCAGCTACCTAAATGATAGAGGCATCATACACATCAAGCACATTGGCGACCAAAACAACTCCACTGTCCTTCAAAGAGCTTGGAAATCAACTTATGATTTGGACATACCTGAGCATTGGAGACAAGACTAGCAGCTATATATTGAAGCCCTCACACAGGCCCATATTCATTTAACAGAGGAACCCAACGAAATCATCTGGGCCCTTGCCAAGACAGGTCTTTACTCCCCAAAAGTGGGATACATCAACCTCATGGATCCCCATAAACCTCAATCTATTGACCCAAATTGGAAATCCTTCTAGAAACTCAAGGCCGCCCCTCACACCCGCCTGTTAATGTGGAACATTCTCTTAGACAAGATCCCTACGGGTGCCAATCTGATGAAGAGATCCTTTCATGGCCCCTTCCGTTGCCATCTGTGTCGTATGGCTGATGAGAACACCGAACATCTCTTCCTGAATTGCACTTCATATAAAGAGTTATGGAACGGTATATCTGCTCACTACCCTTCCTTACTCCACTGGCAAGGCAACAATATCCAAGATGCTTGGAACTCATGGTGCCTTGCCCACAAAGGCAAAGCCAAGAACATGCCTCTTCTTTTCAACTGGGCCATCTGGATAGCTAGGAATCAGTCCATCTTCAATCTCAGGGAACCACACTGGCCATCTATCACTCAGCACATAAGCTCAGATTATGATCACCTTCTAGAAGAGGACCCCGTAGCCCCACAACGCATGATCACCCCGGAGATCATTGATAAATCTAAACCTTGGCCATATTTTGATGGTTCAGCCCAGGAAGCAGGCTGTGGAGGGGGAATTATCCTACACCTGAATGATAAACACTGTTTCAAAATCCAAATAAACCTGGGGGATGGGCACGAACAATTTTTCCGAACTCTACTCTGCAAAACACCTCATATACTTTGCATTATCTCATCATTGTACATATCTGCAGTTATTTGGTGATTCAAAAATCGTATGTAATTGGCTCAATAATGCATCTCATTGCAATGCATATTCTCTCAGACATATCCTGGAGGAAGCTCACAGATTGATAAACATATTTGACTCTTTTGTCTGTCGACATATCTACAGGGAACAAAACACGGAGGCTGACCAACTTTCAAAAGAGGCAATGCATCTTCAGGACAATGTCTGGTTGATACAGGAGGAGATTGATGGTACTCACCATCAATATTACCACAGACCGTTTATAGAACAGGGACAAATTGGGCTTTAAGCCCATGTTTTTTGTAGTGCTCATTGTAAAAACATGTTTTAATTTCTTATATCTATCAGTCGGCTGTAGAAACAGTTCTTGTATAGACATACATAGTACTCTCTCTGTATAGAGAAGATACATATATTTTTTGCATCTTTTTCCCTCTAGCTGTTGAGGACAGTTTTGATACAGCTCTGATTCCAGACTCCTTGCGAGGAGATTCACCACTCAGCAGTTCAAGTTTTTGTAAACAGACTTATACGTCTTCTGATAAGGCAAGTAATGCCTCCATATGCATATGCCTCGACATCTACAAAATGTAATTTCTTAAGTTAATAGAAATTACGACTTTTTCCAAGGGAAAAAAAAACATTAAAGACCAATTATTTACAATATTTAATAACTATACGAATATTAGCAACTATATATTAATTAATAATAAGAATAACTCATAATAATATTAGATTATCATTATTTTATTAAAATAATAAAATAATATAACATTATAAAAAAATCATAACAATTATATTGTATTATTATTATTATTATAAAATATAATAATAATAATAATAATAATAATAATAATAATACCTCATTATAAAATTATAATAGTATTATATTTGTATCATGATCCGGATTATCCACAGTTTCTAGTTCATTCTGCCAACATTTCAAACCCCAAAGGCGGTCCATCATCAGGACAAATAAGATAGAATATGAATGAAAGATTATTGAGAGAAGAGAGCCTTGCAAAAATAAACCAAGAACCCTAATTTTATAAAAGGCGACACATGATTTCTAATTTTTATTAATTATTATTTTATTTATATTTATTATTTTCCTCTATAATAATTTTATAAATTTTTATAAAATTCTATCTATAAAAGTTTTATAAAAACTTTAATTAATTATTTAATTATTCATTATTAGTTCAGGTTTAATTATTTTAATCATGAACAAATAAGTTTAATTTATCTTATTTTATTAATTTTGAACTTCAATTATTAATTATTTTAGTTTTAATTGATTAATTCTCTTTATTTGATTAATTAATTTACATTAAATTATTAATTATTTTTAGCATTCTTTCAATTAATCAATTATTAATTAATTAATCAATTAATTAATTGATTAATTAATCAATTAATTAATTAATCAATTAATTAATTAACTAATTAATTAATTAACTTATCAAATTAATTAATTAATTAATTTCTAATTTTTATTTTTATTTGATTAATAAATTGATTAATTAATAAAATAAATTTGTTTTTAATTAATTAATTAGTCCCCATTAAATTTAATTAAAATCCAATTAAAATTGATAAAAAATTAATTCATAATACTAAAGCTCTAATTTTTATTTCATTTAAAAAAAATTATTTCATTTAAATTTTTATTTGATTAAAATTTTTATTTCATTGAAAAAAAAATTATTTCATTTAAATTTTTATATGATTAATTTTTTTTTTTAAATTTTAATTTCTCTCTTTTTCTATAATTAATAGATTAAATTAAATTAATTTATTTTGTTTAATTAATTTTGATTTAAATAATCCTCATTGAATTTAATTAAAATCAATTAATTCATACTACATCCTAATGTTTTAATTTTATATAATTCTAAAAAATTTTATTTGATTAATATTTATTTGATTAATATTTATTAGAGAGATCTTAATTAGATCTTATTTTATTAATTAAATTTTTATAATCAAAGTTATTTTTAGTTATATTTTTTCATAATCAAAGATATTTTTTGGATTATTATTAATCATTTGATTTATTATTTGAGAGGTTATGATTAATTTCATATTTTATTTTATTTTATTTAAGAATTAAATCATTAATTTAATTTAATTTAATTAATATAATTAATTAAATTAAATTAATTAAATGAAATGAAATTAATTAGATTAATTTGTTTTAATTGTTTTAATTAATTAATTAAACTTTCGAAATGAAAGACCCCCTATTTCCGATCCTATGCTTCTAAGGGTCCGGGGGGGTTTATTTGTTTGATCAGAGGAAGCCAATTTCCACTGATTTCACTCCCATTGTCCCTGTTGAGGTTCTGAGGAAATTTCATAATTTCAATGGCCTCTCTGATTTTTCTTTTATGATGGTTGTCCTCTCTTGCAATTACCTTGGCGTCTTCGAAACACACATGATGTTTGGTCTTGGACGAGTGCTCTACAAGGGCTGATGTGCGGGACCTTTCATTCTTTATGTCAGCGACATGCTCTTTAAGTCTTATTTTCAGAGACCGACCTGTTTCCCCAATATAATTCTTGCCACATGAGCAATCGATCTTGTACACTCCCTTGAGTTGTTGTCGATCAATGTTATCCTTAACCGACCTCATCATTTGCCTTATCGTTCCACATGTTGTAAATTGAGTGTCTATGTTATTCTTCCTTAAAAATTTTGCAATCTTATCTGTAATCCCTTGGATGAATGGAAGGTAAACTTTCCCTTGATATTCTTTCTTGTCTCCAGGGGGATGCTCAGAGAGGGCCCTATCCTGAGCCCTTCTTATAACTTTCTTGATACTCCACTCCTTGTATCCAATGTTTTTGAGGACAGAGGTTAAGTGTTCAATCTCATCCTTTATGTGATCAAGGTCAGAAATCCTGAAAGCCCTCATACCTAGGGTGTTTAAGACGCCAGATTTTTGGGAGGGATGATGGTAAGAGTCAGCATGAAGATAGCTATCAGTATGAGTTTTCTTCCTGTAGACTTGGTGTCCCAAAGTACCATCCTCTTTTCTACTGATCAGAACGTCTAGAAAGGGGATCTTACCATTCTCCTCAAGCTCCATCGTAAATTTGATTTCGGAAGATATAGAGTTAAGATGATTGAATAACTTCTCAAGCTCTGCCTTACCATGAGTCCAATTCAGTTTGGTGTCATCGAAAAATCTTTTCCACCATCCTGGCTTCAAGTGGAATGAGCCGAGAGCTTTTCTTTCAAAGTACTCCATGTATAGGTTGGCAACAATAGGTGAGAGCGGGGAACCCATGGTGACTCCACAAATTTGTTCATAATAGTGATCTTGAAAACTGAAAAAAGTGGACCGCAAACAGATTTCTGCAAGCTTCACTGTTTTAGGATCGGTGGCCATCTTTATAACATGAACAGCTTCATCAAGAGGAATCTTTGTAAACAAAGATACGACATCAAAGCTTACTAGAATATCATCTTTATGCACCCTTTTATTCTTAATAAGCTTTACAAAATCACTTGAGTCTTTTATAAAAGAGTCTGTGTTACCAACCAGAGGTTTTAGGATCTTAGCTACATACTTAGCTAATTCATAGGTAGGGGAACCAATGGTGTTAACAATTGGTCTAAGGGGGACCCCTTCCTTATGGATTTTTGGTAATCCATAGATTCTAGGAATAACCTCACACGAGGGAATCAGTTTCTTTTTTATTTTATCTTCCAGGTTGGTTTCCATGATGGCTTTCTTGACCTGCTTTATCACCTTGGGAATAGGGTTGGAGTTGACTCTTCTATAACTTCCACAACTCAAATGCTCATTCATTTTGTGAATGTAATCTTCTTTATTTAACACAACGGTGGCGCCTCCTTTATCAGCTTTAAGAACAACTATCTTATCATTATTTCGGAGAGATGTAAGAGCCTCTCGCCCCTCTTTATTCAAGTTACTCTTTGGGCGTTTAGACTTCAACATAGCTAGGGAACATTCTTGTCTTAATATCTCCCTGTCGTTTGAGGAAAGACCTTGAGTCCCATTCTCAATGTTGCAAATGATGCTTTCAAAGGGAATGTTCTTCGGTGAGACCGCAAATCCCAATCCCTTGCTCAGGATTTTGATTTCTTCAGAGTTGAGAATTATGGATGAGAGATTCACGACTCTCTTATCATGCTTATTGGGAACAATGGGGTTCCCCATAACAAACCTATCATTGTCAGAATTATCACTGGTAGCATTATCATTCTTAATAATTCTATAGCTCGAATTAGTTTCAGCATCAAGATCTTTACCTTCAAAGTTGCTCCCATTCTTATATATATTATAATCATCCATGATTCTATTAGCATCACCGTTAATGTTCTTGGTATACTTAATTTCAACATCCTTAAATATATTATAATCGTCCATGATTCTTATAGCATCACCATTAATGTTCTTGGTATCCTTAATTTCAACATCCTTACTAATTTCCACATCCTTACTAACGAATTCTGATGGACCTTCAATGCGATCCTTCTTATTGCTGCTGGAATCACCATAAGGGACACCGTAAGAGACCATACTGCCTGCGTGTTCCACATTGCTGTCTGTGTGCTCCACAGCGCAGTCGGTATCATCATTACTGCTGGAATTGTTGCTTGTGTGCTCCACAACGTAGGAGACCATGCTGCCTGCGTGCTCCACATTGTCATCATTACTTCTGGAATTGTTTCATGTGTGCTCCACAACGTAGGAGACCATGCTGCCTGTGTCCTCCACATTGTCATTCACGATTACTGGTTGAACAGCGTGCTCCACATTGCATACTGGTTGAACAGCGTGCTCCACATTGTAACTGATATCGATTACTGGTTGAACAGCGTGCTCCACACTGTAACTGATATCGATTACTGGTTGAACAACATGCTCCACATTGCCTGGTTGAATAGCGTGCTCCACATTGCAACTAATATCGATTACTGGTTGAACATCGTGGGTAGCCCGTTCAGCATTTTTTCATTTTGCTGGAACCTTCATTTTAGCGTATTCCAAATCAGATCTTCTTTTAGTATCAGCGCTGTCCAGATTTGTTCCTTCTTGAACAGCGTGCTCCACATTGTAACTGATATCGATTACTGGTTGAACAGCGTGCTCCACATTGCCTGGTTGAACAACGTGCTCCACATTGCAACTGATATCGATTACTGGTTGAACAACGTGGGTAGCCCGTCCAACGTTCTTGCATTCTGCTGGAACCTTCATTTCAGCGTATTCCAAATCAGATCTTCTTTTAGTATCAGCGCTGTCCAGATTTGTTCCTTCTTGAACAGCATGCTCCACATTGTAACTGATATCGATTACTGGTTGAACATCGTGCTCCACATTGCCTAGTTGAACATCGTGCTCCACATTGCAACTGATATCAATTATTGGTTGAACAATGTGGGTAGCCCATCTAGCGTTCTTGCATTCTGCTGGAACCTTCATTTCAGCGTATTCCAAATCAGATCTTCTTTTAGTATCAGCGTTGTCCAGATTTGTTCCTTCTTGAACAGTGTGCTCCACATTGTAACTGATATCGATTACTGGTTGAACAACGTGCTCCACATTGCCTGGTTGAACAACGTGCTCCACATTGCAACTGATATCGATTACTGGTTGAACAGCGTGGGTAGCCCATCCAGCGTTCTTGCATTCTGCTGGAACCTTCATTTCAGCGTATTCCAAATCAAATCTTCTTTTAGTATCAGCGCTGTCCAGATTTGTTCCTTCTTGAATAGCGTGCTCCACATTGTAACTGATATCGATTACTGGTTGAACAGCGTGCTCCACATTGCCTAGTTGAACAATGTGCTCCACATTGCAACTGATATCGATTATTGGTTGAACAGCGTGGGTAGCCTGTGCAGCGTTCTTGCATTCTGCGGGAACCTTCATTTCAGCGTATTCCAAATCAGATCTTCTTTTAGTATCAGCACTGTCCAGATTTGTTCCTTCTTGAACAACGTGCTCCACATTGTAACTGATATCGATTACTGGTTGAACAACGTGCTCCACATTGCAACTGATATCGATTACTGGTTGAACAGCGTGGGTAGCCCGTCCAGTGTTCTTGCATTCTGCTGGAACCTTCATTTCAGCGTATTCCAAATCAGATCTTCTTTTAGTATCAGCGTTGTCCAGATTTGTTCCTTCTTGAACAACGTGCTCCACATTGTAACTGATATCGATTACTGGTTGAACAATGTGCTCCACATTGCCTGGTTGAACAACGTGCTCCACATTGCAACTGATATCGATTACTGGTTGAACAACGTGGGTAGCATGTCCAGCATTCTTGCATTCTGCTAGAACCTTCATTTCAACGTATTCCAAATCAGATCTTCTTTTAGTATCATCGCTGTCCAGATTTGTTCATTCTTGAACAGCGTGCTCCACATTGTAACTGATATCGATTATTGGTTGAAAAGCGTGCTCCACATTTCCTGGTTGAACAGCGTGCTGAACAACCTGTCCAGCATTCTTGCATTCTGCTAGAACCTTCATTTCAGCGTATTCCAAATCAGATCTTCATTTAGTATCAGCGCTGTCTAGATTTGTTCATTCTTGAACAGCGTGCTCCACATTGTAACTGATATCGATTACTGGTTGAAAAGCGTGCTCCACATTGCCTGGTTGAACAGCGTGCTCCACATTGCAACTGATATCGATTACTGGTTGGACAACGTGGGTAGCCCGTCCAGCGTTCTTGTATTCTACTGGAACCTTCATTTTAGCGTATTCCAAATCAAATCTTCTTTTAGTATCTGTGCTGTCCATATTTGTTCCTTCTTGAACATCGTGCTCCACATTGTAACTGATATCGATTACTAGTTGAACAACGTGCTCCACATTGTAATTGATATCAATTACTGGTTGAACATCGTGCTCCACATTGCAACTGATATCGATTACTAGTTGAACAGCGTGGGTAGCCCGTCCAGCGTTCTTGCATTCTGTTGGAACCTTCATTTCAGCGTATTCCAAATCAGATCTTCTTTTACAAATATAATTATTATTTATAAAGACCAATTATTTATAATAATTAATAACTATACAAATAATAGCAACTATATTCTTATATTAGCAACTATATTCTTATATATTTATATATTTATGATTATTATATTAATATTATTATAATAATATAAACTAACAATAATAATAATAATATTCTTAGGCTTTAGTACTTTTAATATTTATTTTAGCATTTGTATACATTGGGTTAATTATTATTGGTATTTAGGATTATTAATAACTATATAAATATTAACAAACATATTGTTTATATATGTATATATATTATTATATAATATTATATTAATGATGATGGTTAACATCCATTGAGACCAAATTTTGGTCTATTGTACCTAAAGAAACAAATTATTTAGTTTGATTTAAGATTTTATTCCTATGCTCAAAAAGCTTGGAGAGAAGCATCCCGAGGTCATTATAATTTTGACATCGTAAAAGGCTAGGAAGGTCAATATTGCGACAAAGAATATGAAACTGAGATCTAATGTTGTTGTATGTGGGGCACTCTAAGAGGAAGTGGTTTTCATCCTCGATGTTCCTATTCTCACAAAGATGGCATATCCTTTCCATCCATGCTATTTTAGGAACTGCCCAATGACCTGTTTGACTATGGAGCTCATAAGAGTTCGTTCTAATCTTTGCTATATTAATTTTATTCTTTGACCTAGTTAAAATAGAGAGATACTTTTGATCTTCTATGGTAGGGTTGATGACCTTCTTATAATAACTTAATTTTCTTTTAGCCGCTAAATCTTTCTCACACCACATTTTTTCTTTGAACTCAGAAGTAACAATATTTTTAATGTTATTAATGTTTTGTAATGCATCATTCTCGTTGATCTCCCAATAGTTTAACGAGGCCCTCGTGTCTTTATACCATCCATGTTTGAGCCTTAGGCGGTTTTGGCTGGAATTTAAAGCTAGCTTAGGAAGTCTAAGATCTCTAATGTTATTGAGATTGTGCTTGTACAACAAAGGCCTAATCATAGCCAGGCTCTCGATAGGGGCAAGACCTACTTCTATAAGGAGAATAGGATATGGTGTATTTCTTTTAATTTTCAGGTTATACGTTATAAAACACTTCTGGATTTGCTCAATCTTTCTCCAGGATTCTCTAGAGATGCTGCAACCCCAAATCTCACATCCATATAGGATAACAAGAGTGACTAATTTTTCAAAGAGGAACTTCTTTTTATCCCACATTACGGGATTTGCCATTTTACAATTATTTTCAAGACCAAAATAAGCTTTCCACCCCCCGTTAATCCTTTTCTCGATGCTATGGTTCCAATTGAGCTTGTGATGAATATCAATTCCTAGGTACTTGTAAGAATACACTTCCTCCAAGTTATTATTGTCATACTTAAAATTAGCGTAAGTGTCCTTCTTGGATTTGATAATCATAACTTTTGTTTTGCCAGTGTTGACAGTCATACCCATGGTAGAGCAGAAATCCTTAAGAAGCCTAAGTTACTTATCAAGGTCAGATGGGCACCTTATGAGAAGAACAATATCGTCAGCATAGAGAAGAAGGATGACGACCATCCCAGCTAAGATCATGCTAGCACAACCTGCTTCCTCTAAATAACCTTCGAGCTTGTTGATGTAAATGCGAAATAGGTTAGGGGAGAGGGGGCAACCTTGTTTAACTCCGATATTACACTTAATATCTTTCGACCACCCCTCATTGCTCTTTAGCTTGGAAATTACATTCTTGTATAACCTTATAGCGGTAGCTCTCAACTCGAAAGGAACCTTTAGCTCTTCTAATCTATTTCAAAGGTTGTTTCTAGGAACCATATCAAAACCCTTTCTAAAGTCCACAAAGCAACAAAAGTGATTGGATTTATCATTACGACATTCCTCCACAATGATCCTAAGCGTAACGAGGTGGTCTGTTGTTGAGTGATTCCTTTTTAAACCTGCTTCGCCTTTAGCTCGCTTACCTTCACTTTCAAGCCATGTGCTCAACTTCTTTTCCAAAATACTACCATATAACTTGGCTAAGAGAGGGTTGATCATAATTGTTCAATAATTAGAGGGATTATTTGTATCCACACTTTTAAAAATGGGGATAATGAGGCTCTCAGTCCATGGTTTAGGGAACCCTTGCTTGACTGCTTCATTGAAAATCTTGTGGATGTGGGGGATGAGAACAAGCCCTCCAATATTTAATATTTCTGCCTGGTAACCTTCAATGTCCTTAGCTTTCCCATTAGGTAGGTGATTAACCCCAAACTCAATGTCTTCTAAAGAGAAAACTTCTTTCGTTGTGTGCAGGGTTTCAAGTTATCCATAACATTTGGAGATTCATAAAACTTTTAAAGATAGGAATTCAAATCATGTAGAACAATTTTATTATTATCTTTAGCTTTCCTAGTAAGAATCTGCCTCCAAAATTTCTTAGGACCTACCTTAAAGAGGTGTAAGAGATTCTCTTGTCTTTAACAAATGTACTGCCTCTTTTTCCTTTTAGTTAAGGCTTTGTATATTTTTATCTTGCCCATTTTAAGAGATTCATAAACAACTTCCTTAATTTCTCTCCTTGCACTTTTACAATCTTTGTCATACCATGGGTTGGTTTCTCTATTTCTTTTACTATTTGAAACTTCAATTGAGAACTTGTTAATGGAATATGAGAGGGTTGTAGTAAAATTATGATAGAGGTCTTCTATGTTGTCTATACTAGATAAAGGAAGCAAATTAGTTTTTAATTCATTTAGAAAGAGATAATTTTTATTTCTATCAAATATTAAGTTCTTTTGGCTATAAGGATTATTTTCTATGGGATCTCTATGCATGACAAAATTGAGAGTTATAAGTAAAGGCCTATGATCAGAGTCAGACTCGTGGCCATTTAAAATGTCAAACTTTATTATTTTTTATATAACAGGAGCCCAGAAATAACATAGTCTATCACGTTGCTACCAAGCCCATGGATGGAGGTCATCTCGCTAGAATTGGGCCACTTCGTTAGACCATTGCAAATAATGAGATCCTGAGCAATACAGAGCTTGACTAGCTCTGACCCAAACAAATTCTCCCCAATATAGACTCCTAATATATATTAATTAATAATAAGAATAGATCATAATAATATTAGATTATCATTATATTATTAAAGTAATATAAAATTATAAAAAAATCATAACAATTATATTTTATTATTATTATAATAATAATAATAATAATAATATCTCATTATAATATTATAATAATATTATATTATTATAATAATATACAAATATAACTATTATTATTATAATCATAAAATCATTATTATTATAATATATAATTATAACAATAACAATAAAGACCAATTATTTATGGTAATTAATAACTATACAAATAATAGCAACTATATTCTTATATATTTATATATTTATGATTATTATACTAATATTATTATAATAATATAAACAACTCGTATTATTATTATTATTAGGATTTAGTATTTTTAATAGTTATCTTAGGGTTTGTATACATTGGGTTTATAATATTTGTGTCTTTTGTTTATTAAAGGGTTTAATACTAAAATCTCAAGGGATTATGAACCAACGGGAATAATATTAAACAAAAAGGACTAATATTATAAAGCCAATGAACTAATAAACCCAACTCTTTAATATTATAAACCTAAGGAATTAGTGAGCTCAACGAATAAATATTAAAAACTTAAGGGATCAAGAAGCGCAAGGAATTGATATTAAAAACACAAGAGAAACATAAAGATGACCATGGTTGATACTATAAACCCAAATTAATAATAAACCCAAAGGATTAATACTAAAACCCCAAGGGATTCTGAACCAGAGAAAATAATGTTAAACCCAAGGGATTAATATTATAAATCCAACATTGGTAAACCCTAATACAAATATTAGAAAAACATAAATAAACATGGTTTATTTTCATGGTGAGAGAATCCTTGTCACAATGTAACATTCAACCATGGTTGTCCATGGTTGTGTATGATTGACAATGGTTGACCATGATCGATATTATAAACCGAAGGGAATAATAAATCTAAGGCATTGATACTATAAACCCCAAGGAATAATAAAACTAAGGTATTAATGCAAAAACCCCAAGGGATTATGAACCCAAGGGAATAATATTAAACCTGTGAGACTAATATTAGAAACCCAACATTGTTAAACCCAAATATAAATACTACAAACACTAAAATACTAACACACAAGGCCAACAAAAAAAACATGTGTCTTGGGCGTGCGACCCATCAACCTACTAGCAATGGAAACATGGTTTATTTTCATGGTGAGTCAATCTTTGTCAAAATGTGACATTCAATCAAGGGACTAATATTATAAAACTAACATTGGTAAACCCAAATATAAATACTACAATTACTAAAATAAACATGGTTTATGGGATTGACATAAATAGATGTATAATTTACAAATCCCAAAAATTTCCTTTGCCCCTAAGACTCCCTAATCACCTTTAGCAAATCATCCTTCAACAAGTCATAGAAACTAATGAAAAATTCTACCATGATCCCATCTAGACCTAAGCTCTTAGCTTTTTCATGGATCCATGGTATGCAAGAGTTTTAGACTCAAATAACAACTTCCTCCATTGACTAGTTCATTTCATCAGAAAAATAGTGGAAACCTTTGATAACACATCTATAATTTCCTGAACTAGAATCCCATTCAACTCCATAAAGAGTGATTGGAAATGATGGAACCCCTCTTCTGTCTTGCCATTAAATGAGATAACCAAAGAATTGTTTACATATTTAATTTCACAAATTGTGTTTAAATGTTTTTAATAGTTTGCATACTGATGAAAGAATTCAATATTATTATAACCATCTTTGATCCAAATGGCACGACCCTTAAGCTACCAAGAAACTAATGAGTGTTTGAAGGATTCCAATGCATGTAGCTATAAATTTAAATCAGATAGAGTGCATAACACAGGGTATTAATACGATGTTGTAATACTTAACCTCTTGTAGTTGTGCTTTGTACTTTTCTCTAAAGGATTTGAACCATTTCATTATGGTTTCTTTAATTCTCACAATATTATCTACAAATTGACACATAAAGGAAAATGGAGAAGAGGAAGTTGGATGTTCCTACATATCCTCAATTAGCTCTTTATAATCTTCTTATATGAGCCAATAATGACTGAAATTTAGAGAGGGGGGCTTCTCTCCTCTAGAATCCATTTGAAAGAATAACAAAAAATGATTAGATGACACTCACGAATTCAAAAGAATTGAACCATCCAAAAGTTCTTCAAATGCTAGAAATCAATTTGGCCTTCTTGAAATCGTATCCATTTTCACATCGAAGTTACTCTATGTTTGCACTAACTTCACTAGTTCAACATGCACCAATCTATGATTAAATATCCTCTAGTTAGGGAGATATGGTACTTCAATCTATTAGTATCTACTAAACATTCCTAGAAATGAACCTGATATGAATATGAGCCATAAATATTCAAAACAAAAATCCTGAGTCATAACTCTTTAACTTCCAACTAAATCAAAATAGTTTAGTTGAGTGCACATACAAAGATAGCCTTAAATTTTGTATTCCAACCCAAAATAAATTTACCCAACTGAGCATATGCATCAAAAGTACAAAAATATCAAGTTTTTAGCCATGGCTACAAAATATCTTTGGTTCTAAAGTTTTCTATCATTGTTTCCTAATTAAAATAATGTGTAGCTTATTTCTTAAAATGACATTCTTTAGGGCTAATTACTTACAATCGCTTTGATCCCTTTGAAGCTAAGGATAGAACTTTCATGGGGTAACCCTTTTAAGGGATTTCCCTACTCCAAGGTTCCTAGCAATAGTGGACAACCTTCCTTCCTATATATCTTGAACCACCTTCTATTGACCCTTCAATAGATTGTATTTCCTTCCCACTAGCTTGAAATGGATGGGATTTAGGACAAAACCCCCTTATGAATATGAATCGTCCTTAAGCTTAACACAAGGCCTAAGGGCATAACCCTTCCTTATGGAAGGGTCAT
Source organism: Pinus tabuliformis (assembly GCA_031772625.1). NCBI lineage: Eukaryota > Viridiplantae > Streptophyta > Pinopsida > Pinales > Pinaceae > Pinus > Pinus tabuliformis. Next base: position 27,681,223 of record CM062807.1, read on the forward strand.
AATCTATGAAAAAGGTAGAGGCACTAGACACCTTTACCACAACAACATCTAAACTATCAAACTTCAGGGGTGATAGGATGTGTTGAAGACAAAGGAAAGGGCAAGTTTTCAACTTGGTAGAATTGTTGAGAAGGAGAAACTAGGGGAGTAGCCATAGAAAAGGGTGAACCCCTACCCAAGAAATAGAAAAATTTGGGCCAACATGAGAAACAACAAACTCGGGACGAGGGGATATGGGAAGAGAATTACCACAAATAATATTTGAAGAGCCATCTCCTTACACTACGATGGTCCTTGGAGCATCACCTATATCGGAGGAAGGACCCTCTCTTATTACCTTCATCTATGAACCTATAGCCTGCAAATCTCCCTCCTAAAAGCCCTTACATCTTTCCACCTAAACCTTTCTTTCATTACCCACCAAAGGAAAGATATTCCTACACTGGCTCTTCATATTGTTGACTTCATGATACATGAAGCACCAAAAAGGTATCCTCCAATAATAAAATTGTTGGATCCACAAAAAACCACTAAAGACTACATTTGTTTCCTTAAACAAACCATCCCTAATTTCTACTTCAACTTGGACCCATGCCTAATGATGATTGCCTTTGAAACCTAGTTTGAATCTATCTCAACAAACCTTTCAATTTTTTTACCAATTGTAACCCGAAAAAGCTCATTCTAGAAAACTGATGAAAGGGTAGGAAGGATGCCCCACTGCTATTGAATTCTAACTAGAGGCCTAACTTGGTCAAAATCAACCAACCACTTTTGAAGGACTCACCCTGAAGGACCATGTCTCCACCCTCGACCCATAATTTTATTAACATCAACTTTTGAATCAAGCATAAAATAGATTAAACCTCAAATTTAGAACATGAAATACCATAAAGTACAATAGGATTGATGAATTAATTTCCAACCAATGATTTAGGGAATCTTCCCTAATTGATTTCAAAATAATTAGGAAACCATAGCTTTGTGTAGAAAACTTGTAATGTCTTCAAAGTTACCTCACGTATTTCTGAACAATCATTAATATGTTCTCTCCATAGCTCAAATGAACTTATTTTTCCTTGTAGAACCTGACCTAAAATTTTCCCTTTTACTAAAAAATGAATCTACCATTTTTCTATATGAAAGCCTTTCAAAGGGTATGGAAGAGAAAGAGGGTCAAATATGGGAGGGATTAGATGCAAATTAATTTAAAATGTTGATAAGAAAGTTCATCCAAATGGGGATCCTCTCTATCCTCATTTCTAGCCATTTACCCAAAAACAAAACAAGTCCTAGGAATATATCACACCTCCTGCAAGAAGCCATCTGATAAATCTAACACCAACAACCTATCTGACGACATGTATAGAAATTATCAAAAATAAAAATCAAAATGTAGCCTAGAAATGCTTTTCTAGAGATTGAATACCTCGACAATCTAGATATTTCTCTTCCATGCAAGATAAAAATGATGGATGGCCACCAGAAATGGATAATCAAGGAGAAAATAACCTCAATATAATTGAATTGAAAGTCCCTTGCATAATAAAAAACAAAACAAACAAACACACTTCATTTTTGGCACTAGCACTTGAAACAACCATCAAATGGCATTTGCCATTGCCTAAAACCTTAATCGGTCATAATAGAAAATTTAAAACCCTACACAAAAAAAAAAAACAAATTAATAAAGATTATTTTTTTAAGTAAATTGTATTTTAAAAAGTGATGATATTAAATGAAAAAAAAAATGAATTTCTATTTCTTTTTAAATACTCAAAACTAAAATAAATATATACTTACTTTGAAGGAAATTATATTAGTTACTTGGACTTTTGAATTGATGCTTATTTTTGAATGAAACCATTTCGTAGTTGATGAATATTAATAAATTTGAAATTGTTATGGTCAATAAGATACCTCATAATAATTATTATGCTTTAATACTCACAGGATATCTCATGCTAATGGAATCACATGAATGAATTCATAACTAATTTGGACATATAATGTACTAGTATTTATAGAATCTACTTTTTTTTGTAGAAATGGAAAGAAATTTGTTACTACTAATGAATTTGAACTAAAAAAAAGAGATACAAACTTCTTCTACAATTTGCGCAATACAAAATCACAAGATATAAACACATGCAATGACATGCAACCATCAAAACACAAGGAACACAATGATCTACAAGGGAACCCAACTAGGAAAACCCATCTTCTGCTTTTCATTAATCAGATGAGAGTGAGAAATTATTACAATGTCAACATCAAGATCTAAAGCACACCCTACATTATAAAATTGTTCTCTTGTTGAACAACTATCTTTGGCCAACATTTAGCCTATTCAAGCCCCCCATCTTCCTTATATTTCCTTATGAAATCATGGAGAAATTGAGCTCCTAAAGAATAGGGGAATTCCCTATTTCCTTGTGAAAAGCTAAGGGAATTGATTGCTTTCTTAATTTCCAAGCCTATACATTCAACTAGTATGATTACAATGTGCCTTTTCCTCCACTCCAGCTAGGTTGATTGACTAGTTAACTGAGAGATCAGTGAGTTGAAAAGAGTCTTAATTAATCAACTGACCTTCAACTGACTCTGTTAATGACTAGAGCTCAGTTAACTAATTTAAACTCAAAATAACTGCACTAGATTGCTAAATTTTAGCAATCACTGCATGCATAACACTACTCCAAGTCTATAAACTCAAATTTTCTTATCTAACTAGGTGACAAGTCCATATCAATCAAGCTAACTACAATCCAGGTTACCCTGCTCATGTGGAAAATCAAACCTCTCCATTTGACTAAGACAAAATTAAATGGAGGATTTTATTGCTACATTTATAACACTCCCTCTTAGTAAGAAAAAGTTTATGCACCACCCCTATCTTGCACCTTTGCAGCTCGAATTTGCCTCTTGGCAATGCCTTTGTCAAAATATTTGCATCCCGCTCCTTAGTGGGAATGTATTGCAACATCATAATTCTCCTCTGCACATAATATCTCAAGTGATAGTCCCTGATATCAAATGTACTTGGACCTATCATGAAACACTGGATTCTAAGAGAGTTTGATACAACTCTGATTATCAAAATAAATCACTATTGAGTTCATCTCTTGACTGAAAAGTAAAACAAGAGTTTTCCTAATCCATATGGCTTCACATGTTGCTTGATTAGAAACCATTTACTCGGCTTATGCTGAGTTGAGTTCCACACAACTTTGTTTCCTATTATACCAAGAAATAGCTGCATACCGAATACTGAGGATAGCTCCTGAAGTACTCTTCCCGTCCAATGGACTCCTTGCCCAATCTACATCACTGAAGCCTTGGATCTTCACACCATCTGTCATCTTGTACCACAACCCATAATTTTTTCTACTTATGAGGTATATGAGAACATTCTTTGTTGCTTTCTAGTGAAGCTTGGTAGGATTCACCATAAATTGACTTAGTGGATTAACTCTAAAGCACATGTCGAGCCTTGTGTTCACGAAATGCATCAAGGACCCGACTATTTGTCTATAGATGGTAACATTAACTTCTTCTTCTAAAGAATCACCTTCCTTCATCTAGTTTGTAGCTAGAGGAGTGTCCATAGGATTACAGTCCTGCATATGAAATATCTAAAGTATTTCATAGGAGTGCTTCCCCTAACTCACAAAAAACTCTCCATCTCCCTACCATACCTATAAACCAAGGATTGTAGCACAAGATAGGATTATAGCACATGAAAATGAAATTATCTCATTAGAAGACAACATCAGTCCCCAAAATCACTTGTTCTATCTTATTTTCTCATGTGAGGTATTGACTATGATGGGACCGTGTGAAAAGAGTAAGAGAGGGGCCCTATTATGTTCATAGCACAAATTTAGGAGCTAAGGGATCAAGGTTTAGGCACTATAAGTGTGAATTTCTCAATGGACAGAGAAAGAGGAAAGGCTCTGTGTAGTGGGAAATTCCAGGAGACAAGGCATTATGACTACGTAATGCACAGTTAATTGAGGAGGATCCTTTGAGGATTGAACAGGTCACCAATGCAAGGGCCAAGGAATGATCCTATTGTCCACTAAGATTGTGCAATGTGAAATGAAGGAAAGGTTGATTAAGGAATTGTGCATTTAGAAAGTGTAAGCAACAGGGGTTGAGTGACTACGATTTAGAGATGCACAATGCACATCTGAAGGTAATTGTCCTTAGGATGGGCAAAGAGAGGAAGTGTAAGAACAAGAGGCTCATAACTAGGGCTTGATAGTGCGCAATGTTCTTATCACTTGACTAAAGGTGTTCATAGCTTGTGGATGATGTGAGGATAAGGAAGAATCCTAAAATTGATTGTGTTAGATCAGTGAGACAAGAAGGATAAATTAAGAGCATACAAATAGGTCTCGAACATGATTTCACACACATTCATAATAAAACACATGTCAAAGATATGTGTAGTAACCAAAATCATCAAACATACATTGAAGCAACAATAAAATTACACTTATATCCAAGTCTAACAGTGGGGATTTAAACCTTTGTGACAGGTTTTTATTGCAATCAAAAGATGCATTATGTTATGGGAGAGTGTCCAACACATGTTCTCATGATAGATAGCATCAGCCAACGCAAGAGTTCACTAAAGCTGCCTCTAAAAGGTGTTCCATGGTGCTCTTAGGATATGAAAAATAAGTTAAAATGAGACATGCAAGAGTGAAATAAACACATGTGAAAAAAAAAAAAACACAAGTGACATGCAAGAATAAAAGTGGGAAAAATGACACTTACAAAAGAAAGAGCAAGCAAAAACAACAGATGCAAAAAAAATGAAATGGTTGAGAAACTCACCCTGATGATGGCACACTCAAATCCATGAGCAAGAGAATTCTCCTTGTGCTCCAAAAGTATGCAGAGCTCAAAAGCGAAATATGATTGTGAGATGAACTCTAAGTTAGAATTTTTATATAGGTAAAGCAAACATGAAATTAGGATTTATGAGTGTGCTTAGTGTATGTCAAGAAACTAGGAGTCAATAGTGAATTGATTACCACTAAGAGGTGTGATATTAATGATTTGAAGAATTATACTCTCACCATCAACAAGGAGTCTACAATCACTATTTGCAGAGGATTCCCTTACACTATCACTGGGAACCGCGCAACGACTATTAGTGAGAACCGCACAATCACTATTGGTAGGGACTACATAATCACTAATGGTAAGGATTGTGCTATCAATTTTTAGAATGATTGCACAATCACTGTTGGCAGGGAATGCACATTGACTACCGACAAAGAGTGTGCAACATTGTCACTATGAAGTGCACTTAGCCTATCTTGGCATGTGTGCTTGTGAAGACATCAAGAATTGGGCATGTGAAAGCAAGTAGATCGACACGTAGGTTTCCTTAAGGAAGACTTGAAAATCTAGAATAAATGTCTAGGAATGACATTAATTTCTTGAAACAAAGGATGGCATGATCATAAGGAGGCTCCAAAATTTGAATATAGGAAAAATTTTGGAGGAGTTTGTAGCAACTACAACACTTAGCAACACACATGAAGAACCCCTACTTCTCTATTTAGGTATAACTTTAGGCATGGATTCTAGATTTTTGGAAGTATTCTCTCATCCTATAGATCACCCTCGATTCTTTACCTAGGCCAGTTATATATGTAGTCTTCCCTATTCCTCTCATCAGCTCAAACACATTTATAAAAATTTCCATATCTAAATTATTTCAATTGGGGAGAAGGATAGTACATATTCATGAGTTTATGATGAACATAGTCTTAGTGTCATCTCTAGTGTTACTCCACTACCAACAATCCTATTTAATACCCTGATGGAGTCACTTCAAGAAGTAACAAGCATTTATTCGCTACCAACAAGATTTTTTAGCTTCACCAATCTACGTTGGAAGCCTTTCTCTTTTTTCACCCTTTATTATTTTATAGCTTTATGCTCATTGGAATTTTATAGGCATTTATTTCATTGAGGGAAGAAGACGGATCCCTTCTTATTAATGAGCAAGAGAAGTTACTCCTTGTTTTGCAGAGACTCTTGTATATATACCTGTAAAGTTAGTGTGCTCGATTAAGTATTTATCTTTTCCATTCTCTGCTCGACTTCACTGACATGTTAAAAACCCGTTGATATAAACAATTGATTCAAGGAAAGAAGATCATATCATAGGTACAAGCAACATAGTTCCACTAACGAATTTTTCCATAATGAGTCATACTTTCCATCTAAGCATCATGGACTCATAATATATTTAGGCACAAAAAACAAAGAGATTAAAAGTTAACCAATCATTGTCATTCATCATTGTGCCCCCTTTTAATACTTTATCCACATTACTTCAGAGCCAAATGAGGCGACTTTCACACAAAGCCTTATTAAAACGAAACATGTGGAAAGAAGTGAAAGAAACATGAAATAACATAGAAAGAAAGGATGAAGGAAAAGTAACATGTAAAAAATTGTAAGGGGATGCAAAGAACAAAACTCAAACGAGAAAGGGGATGCGGGAAAAATTGTTATAATGTGATGCAAAAGTGACTATAATGCAACTAAACCTAAACTCTTAGATAAATTTTTCTTAGATAAAATCTTGATCATTAAAATTAGGTGAAGGAAGAAGAGGACCAAGAACTTGATTTTGGAATTTCCCAACTTCAACAATAGCACTAGAGACTAAAATTTTCAGTAATGACAAGTGGGAGGAGAAGGGACATAATGGGGAGCAGATTCCTCCTTTGATATTTGAGGTGTCTCATGAATAGGAAAAGTTGGAAAACAAAATTAGGGATGAGATTTAAATATGTTTCAAGCTCAAATTTTTCAATAGAGATATTAACCAAACACTGAAACTTTTCACCTGTGAAATCCCTATCCACATCTTCTTCTAAAAATTCATAGCAAAGGTGATGAAATTGATCAAGAATATCTTCTAAGAATTTATCCAATTTCATTCTAAGCTCGTTGATCCTTTTAAAACATCTTTATAATTTTACCTATCAAAAGCTTGATGAATCTCTCTAAAAATTTATTTGAATGAATGAATAGATGTAGATGGTAAGGGATGTCATTATTGTCTTAGCACAAACTTCAAATGGGAGGATGAATAATATGCAAAAAACATATTCACAATTGCGTTTATGGAAATAACAAAACTTAAGAAACAAAAATTTATGTTCGAATTTAGATGTTCCACCCTCGCCATTGACCTTGAAATGTGACAAGTCATAAATTAGTTCCATGTGGATTGTAATATTTCCACTTTTAACAAAACATCGAAGGATTATGATTTTAGGATGAGCCATTCAAGATGAAGATTCAAAACAACATCAATGGGCTCATCTTGTCATCTAGCCCTCCTTCTAGCCCCAAAATGTTGACAATACTAGAAACAACAGATATATAGGGGGCATTTCCAATATGAAGTCCCAACTACACCTCACATCATTTGGAGTAGGAGACCCATCCAGATGATAGTCTCGACTACCATAACTTAAATATTTTCCTTGGCTACAATAAACAAAATAAGAGAGTATTCACACAACCTTTGAAACAAGAAACTAAGTTGACACCATGAAGCATACAATGCAATGTATATAAGGTACTTTCACAAGAAAGAAGAGAGAAAGTGAGTCCTTAGAAGAAAATTAATAGTAATATCCTAATAAATATGCATAGGAGAATATAATGGGTCATTAATTAAAATTTAAAATAGTTCACGACGTAATAACGATCATGAATGCAAGTAACAACGCACATTCAACAAGATGTATACCAAATCCAATTAAATAGTTCATTCTCTTTAGCATGGATGAACATAAACATATACCATAAACATTAAAATAATAATCTTACAACATCCATGATACATGCATGAAAGAGTGTCAATTCTTGGAGCTTTAAATATTAAGTGAAAGTTACAAGTACACAGTTAAAATGATGCAACACTAGCCCGAATAGTCGAACATTAATCCACAACTTCTTTATCCAAAGAATGATCTTCTCTCCTATGCATAGATTGAGAAGTCAAGGTGAAAAGTCATTTTCTTGGGCTAGGAGGGTTTATTTATAAAAAATGAGGTGGTTATTCACCTCCCATATGACTCTTGATCTCCCTCATAACTCTTGATATCCCATGTGACTTTTGAGATCCTACATTACTCTTGGACTTCCTAGTGACTCTTCATATTCCATGTGTGACCCTTGGGATTCCACACATTTTACATTTTCTAATAATGTGACAAAACAACACTCTTGTGTTGACACATTAAACAATTACAATTTGGCAGCTGTCACATGGGACTTCATTGTAATATGTCAATGCCAATATATTCTCTTTGTTGTTATGTATTCAATCTTCATGACTAATCTGACTTGTACTTCATCTTCAACATCCAAAGGTTTTGGATAATTACTAGAACGTTCTAATTCAACATGGGTTGTCATCTCTCTATCACGGTTCAAGATTCATTTACTCCTACATCATAGCATCTGTGTGTATTATCTCCACAAGTGTCCTCTTTAGAACCTATTCTTGATGACCTCCTTGAGAATCATCTTGACATGATAGGATGATAGCACCTACAAATGAATTTCACTCATGAAATGACAACATCAGTCCCCAAAATCACTTGTTCTATCTTATTTTCTCATGTAAGGTGCTTACTGTGATGGGATAGTGTGCAAAGACTGAGAGAGGGGCCTTCTTGGATGTAGAGCGCAGAGTCAGGAGATAAGAGATGGATGTATTGGCACTAGAAGTTTTCATTACACAATGGTAAGAGAAAGAGGCAATTCCCTGCACAATGGGCAAGTCTAGGAGACAAGGATGACATGCTTGGGCATTATGGTTTTGCAATGCAAAATTGATTGAGGAGGAAATTCTAATGAATTCTAAGAATGATTAAGGCATTATGCGGAGAGCAAGTGTAAGCAACAAGGGTTGATTGATTGTGCTCTAAAAATGCACAATGTGCAATGTGAAGGGGGATTTCCTCAAGATTCGTGTAAAGGGAAATTGTAACAAGAGGCTCATAAATGTGAATTAAAAGTGCACAATGTTCGCATCACTTGACTAAATGTTAAAGGTGTTCATAACTTGCACATGATGTGAGGACAAGGAAGAAGCCCAAAATTAACTAAGTGTTAGATTAGTGACACAAGAAGGAGAAGGTAAGAGCATGCAAATAGGTCCCAAGCATGATCACACATACATATTTACAATCAAACACATTTCAAGGATATGCACAGTACCCAAAACCAACATGCATACATCAAAGTGGCAATAAAATGACACTTCCTCCAAGTGTGATAGTTAGGAATTAAGCCTTTATGACACAAGTGCCAACTGTAATCAAAAGGTGTTATGCTATGAGAGAGTTTCCATCACATGTTCTTATGATAGATAACACAAATTAGTGCAAGAGAGTGTGTTGGAGCTTCATATAAAAGGTGTTCCAAGGTGCTCTTAAAAAAGAAAGCGACACCAACATATGCAAGAGTGAAAGAAACACATGCAAAAAGAAAAGAAAACACAAGTGACAAATGCAAGAATTAAAGAATGAAAAATTGAAACTTGAAAGAAGGAAGAGAAAGTGAAAATGAAAGATGCTAAAGAAATAGCGACCATTAAGAAACTAACCCAGCTTACATCCACGAATGAGAGAATGCTCCTTGTGCTCCAAATGTGCTTAGAGCTCAATAGAAAAAGATGAATGTGAGATAAGCTTTGAGCTGGAATTTCTATAGAGGGAGAGAAAACATGTAATTAGGATTTGTGAGTTAACTTAGTGCATGTCGGGAAACTAGGAGTCAATAGTTAATTGAATCCAACTAAGAGGTGTGACAGTATTGACTTGAAGAAGTATAATATCATTGTCAACAAGGAATGCTCAATCACTAGCTACAAAGGATGTCATTATGTTGTCATTGGGAACTATGCAATCATTGACAGTGAGAATTGTACAATCGTTGTTGGCGGGGACTACGCAATCACTAATGGTAAGGATTGGGAAATCACTATTGGCAGGACTGCATAATCACTTTTTGAAAGGATGACACATTGACTGCTAACAAAGAGTTTGCAACAGAGTCATTATGAGCTGCACTTAGCTTAAGTTTTCATGCACACTTGTGAAGACATTAAGATTTGGGCATGTGAAAGAAAGACGATTGACACTTAGGTTTTCTTAATAATACTTGAATACTTAGACAACATGATCGAGCATGACATCAATGGCTTGAAATAAAGGATGGCATGATCATAAGGAGTCTTAATATTTTGAAGATATGAAAATTTTGGAGGGGGTTGTAGCAATTACAACAATTTCCTAACCCCACTTAACTGTATCCTGGTCTTGAGAAATGTTAGTTTGATGACTTTGTAACCCTTGAGCAAGAATGGGCCAAGAAGTCCAGGCTAGGTGTGTCATCCAATCCTCTATCATTTTCCACCCTCTCCAAATCATATAATTAGGTTATTATTCCCATAAATATTCTATTCTAGTGTATTGTTTCTCTAAAGTAAATTCATCTAGCCCTCGGAGTTCCCCATGGTCCCCGAGAAGAAGTGGTGTGATAATATCTCATGTCCCAAATTATTTCCAAATTTCATTTCCTCCCTGCAGCCACCTCAACCATAGTTTAGCTCCCAATGACATGTTCAAGATCTTCGGGTCTCTCAATCCCAAACCCCCAACCCAGTTTGAGAACATAAATCTTTTCCCAAACAACAATTGACCATTTTTCTCTTTATTATCTCCTCTCCAGAGAAAATATCTATAGAGGGTAGCAATGGATTTGAAGATTTTATTTATTTGTTAATGAGTTTTCCTCTTCCATTATCAGGGCATCAACGCATCATTCATAATAATATGTTGTTTCGCTTGCTACATGTAGGTCTCCAAGGCATGTTTTCTTTGGAGATATGACCAAATTACTTTCTATTCCATTCTAAGTTTGACTTTAAATTCCTTAAGATTAAGTAAAAGATATGAATAGAATTTCATCCTTTGACCTACAATTCTTCCCACCAACTTTTGGATTTGGACCATAAATTGAGATATTGTAGCCAAACCCTTCAAATTTAAAGGGCCAATTACGAGGAGCCATTTTCAAGCTAACTCTAAGTGAATTGGCTAGTGGTTTAAGCTAATCCTTAGTAGAATAATGACTTTAGGAAAATGATCACATTCACGTAAGTATTCAGATAGTACAAATCAATCCAGTCTACTAGATACCTGATGTCTCCCTCCGCTGCAATTATTCCAAGTATACACACTAATAGTAGTATTTAGATTGTCCACTTGAATTTCATGAACAGAATTAGAAAATTGTTGTGCCTTAGGATCGATTCTTTTGATTCCCTTACCCACCCCTTCTTCTCTTCCAAGGATTTAATAAGGTTCAAATCTTCATTGACAATCCAAACCTCATCTTGGTGGATGGATTTAATAAGGTTAAAATCCCCACCAACAACTCAAAGTGGTCAATATAATATGTGTGGAAAAGACTATAAAATGGAGTTACATGTTAAATATAATTTCTCCTCCATTTCTTTTAATTATAAATTATAAATATGAATATGGTATTTAGCTATTATATTTTAATTATCCAATATGATTTCTAATTGAAAGTGGATTTTCACTGTCCATGAGTTCATTAGTTAATCTATGCATTTGATAGAGTGTCCTGGATAAGTAATTGAAATACTATTTAATTTTATGTTGAATTTAATCATGATGATATTTAAGCCACCATGAGGAATAAAACGACAAAAAAAAAAAAAAATCTTGCTGCTTTTATGTACCATTAAAAGCATCATTTGTACCATTAACTAATGCATATGAAAAAATAGTTTATAAAAAAAAATACAAACTTATTTAATTTATGGATAAACATTATAAAATATTAAAAGGAATATATAAATTTTCATATTTATTGTAAATGTGAAATAATTCCATTTTAATTACAGTACAAGAGGGATCAAAGCCTTCAAGGTGCAAATTTATTTTAGTGTAAAAATTGAAAAATAGTTTTCACCTCAAAAGATTTGATTCCTTATATATATATATATATATATATATATATATATATATATATATATATATATATATCTATATATATATATATATATATATATATATATATATATAGATATATATATATATATATATATATATATATATATATATATATATATATATATATATATATATATATATATATATATATATATATATATATATTAAATTGCATCTTTGAATCTGTAGATAGATTAAAATCCTAAATTCAAGGATTCAATGCCAAAGCTCCATAAACACATTTTGTAGATTACACCTTGCAATTACACCAAATCTCTAATAGTTTTTAGATAAAATAGATTGAAACATATATCTAAAAAAAGCCAAACTGTAAAATAATAATACTATTTAAATGTTTTTAGAATAAGAATAGTATTTAAATGTTTTTAGTATATAATTTTTTTGTTAATTTTTTTATGTAATATATGAATAAATTTTGTTTAGATAATAGATTTATTTTAGGATATATATAGATAATGATATTTTTCTTTTTATTGTTCCGCATGATTTTATTTTTATTTTGAAATAAATTAAGAAAAGAGAATCATACTCAGTTATAGAATGCACTTAGCAATTATATAATTATAGATGAGATTATCGTCTTTTCTTGCGGTGTCGTGAGGAAAATTCTAGGGATAAAATAAACCATGCCACGAAGTAAGCTAATCCTCTTAGTCATTTACCTGCAAACCCTCCTTTGGCCATAAAATTTACATGAATTGACAGAATTTGAAGCATAATTCCAGTTTTAGATGTTTAATTTTAGTTTATAAGAAATATTTTTTCTCGATTGCTATCACACTTTAAAAAAATTGGCTTCTCAGTAAATTAACTACAAACCCTCTTTTGGCCATAAAATTTACATGAATTGACCGAAATTTGAAGCATAATTGCAGTTTTAGATGTTCAAGTTTAGTGTATATGCAAGATTTTTTCTCAATCTCTATCACACTTTAAAAATATTACCTTCTACCAAAATCAGTGACACAGAAAGTGACGATGATTTACGGTCATACATGTTGGAAATATTAATCCCAACCACTGCGCTAAACATTCTGACAGCAGCCATACTTGTCAGAAGTATTTTTGTAGGTTGCGTCTCTGTTTGAAGATGGAAGCACTGAAGCCAGAACAGAAGTGTCGTGCGAACCATTCTGAAATGCAACAAAGAATTTAAAGCATTTAATGTATTTTTCTAGATAGATATGGGCAAGCAATCATTCAGTGACTATTGCCCACACTCCACAAACACCTGCGTGATTCTGATCACACTCAACAACAACATCATATTAATTATTTTTCTCTGTCATGAATTAAATGTAAAATAGTATGTTCAGTTAAATATGAATGTAAAAGTCATTTTGTATAGAGAGGGTAAGAGTTAAAGAGAAAAAGAGCGAGGGTCTCTGAGGAGAAAATGGTGGAGCAAATTTTGGTGGGCGAGGAGAAAATGGTGGAGCAAATTTTGGTTGGCGCGTGAAAACAACAGTTATTGTGTTTTATTGTTTGTTATTACGTGTAAGTGTAAATCATTGTAAAACCTTTGTTTTACTTGGTGAATGAGCCGCGGTCCCATGTAAATTTATTTTCATGTTTTAGAATTATAACACTAATTTTTTAGTGAATTTCTCCAAACCTACTTTGTTCTATTTTGTCGTGAGTGAATATTTTTCTGAAGTCTCTGTATAGCTTCACGAAGAGTCATAGAGCTGCATGAAATTACCTCCGCCGTGCGCAAAAGAAGCTTTGTGAAAGTCATATCCCTATGCCTCAGCACGTAAATTCTCTGCGTGTAAATTATGTCAATTATTCTAACATGGTATCGGAGTGGGTTAAATATTGTTAGTGTAAAAACAAGTGTTTTTACTAGCACTATGAATTGTTTTGAAGGCGGATTCTTTTTAGCATATTTACCAGCAGGTAGAAAGTTTTTTTTTACGCTCAGAAATGGCAACATCAAGCACAATCTTGACTAATCCTCAAATACCTCAGTTTAATGGCAAAAATTATGATTATTGGGTTATTACAATGAACGCCCTGTTTTCTTCTCAAGACATTTGGGATTTGGTGGAGAATGGTTTTCAAGAACCAACAGATGCAACAACATATAATGCCTTATCTCAAGAAGAAAAAATTTGTTAAGGGACAACAGGAAGAAAAGAGGTAGCTGACATAAAAGTGAACTTTCAAGCAGAGGTAAAAGATGAAAATTGGTTATGGCATTTGAGATTTGGGCATCTCAACTTTGGATGTTTGAATTTGCTACATAAGAAAGGCATGGTGAAGGGTTTACCACTCATAGAAAAACCAGACAACATATGTGAAGGATGTATCTTGGGCAAGCAACATAGAGAGACATTTCCAGCAGGAAAGTCAGTAAGGGCAAAGGCACCTTTGGAGATTGTCCACTCAGATTTATGTGGACCAATGCAGACACCATCAATTGGTGGAAGCCACTATGTATTGACCTTCATAGATGACTACACAAGGAAGACATGGGTCTATATCCTAAAACAGAAAAGTGAAGTGTTTGAACGCTTTCTCCAATACAAAGCTCTTGTTGAGAAGCAAAGTGGACACTACATCAAAGTCCTCAGGACTGATAGAGGTGGAGAATACATCTCAAATTATTTCCTTCATTTTTGTAGAGAGCATGGAATTCACAAGAAATTTACAACAAGGTATACACCTTAGCAAAATGGTGTGGTAGAAAGGAAGAATAGGACCATTATGGAAATGGAAAGGAGTATGACGAAGGCAAAGAATTTGCCAAATGATTATTAGGCTGAATCTGTTGCTTGTGCAGCATATATCTTGAATATATGTCCAATCAAAAGCATTCATAACATAGTTCCTGAAGAGGCATGGAGTGGAAGAAAGCATAGTTTCACCCACATGAGAGTTTTTGGATGTGTGGCGTATGCACATGTCCCGGATGAGTTGTGGAAGAAGTTGGACAGAAAGGGGAAGAAATGTATATTTGTTGGATACAGTGATGAATCCAAGGCTTACAAACTCTACAATCCATTAACTAAGAAGGTCATAATCAGCAGATATGTGTAGTTCATAGAAGAGGAAGCATGGGATGGAAGTTTAGAGAAGACAGTCAATGTGCAAGCATGTATACCACATGAGGACAAAGAAGAATTAACAGCAGCAAGTAATTCCTGAACAGTGACTCCCTCTAGACCTATTCAAGCACAACAAAGCAGGCAGCAAGAAACACCATCAATGGATAATAGGACAGTTTCACACATCCAAGCAAGTGGTTCTCCAAGCACACCGCAAAGCGCAACACCAAGTGACATGTCAAGCCCATATTTAGTAAGCACAAGAAGACCAAAATTCAAAAATTTAAATAAAATTTATGAGCAAGAAGAAGTTGATAGCAGCGTTGGTTTGAATTCCTTATTTGCATTATTTTGTCATGTAGATGACCCAATCCATTTTGAAGATGCAGTCAAAGATGAAAAATGGGTTGCAGAAATGGAGGAAGAAATTGAAGCAATAGAAAGGAATGACACATGGGAGTTAGTGAGCCTTTCGAAAGGAAAACATGTCATTAGAGTGAAGTGGGTCTATAAGACCAAAAGAAACATTGAGGGAAAGATTGAAAGGCACAAAGCAAGACTAGCTGTCAAAGGATACAAGTAGCAGCATGGAAGAGATTACACAAATATGTTCGCGCTAGTCGCGCGGATAGAGACAGTGCGCACAGTTGTGGCGATTTCCGTGCAACATAAATGGAGAGTGTATGAAATGGACATAAAATCAGCGTTCTTAAATGGGCTGCCGAAAGAAGAAGTGTATGTTGTGCAACCGCCTGGTTATGAGGTAGAAGGCCAAGAAGAGAAAGTGTATCGGTTCAAGAAATATCTTTATGGGTTGAAGCAAGCACTGCATGCATGGTACAACAGGATAGATGCTTATTTGTTGGACAATGGTTTCAACAAATGTGATGGTGAGCCTACTCTCTACATCAAAGAGAGTGAATCATGGTAAGATTCTCATTGTCATCTTATATGTAGATGATTTGATTTTTACAGGTAGTGATGATCTCCTCATCACTGATTTCAAACAAGTCATGAAGAGTGAATTTGAAATCACTGACTTGGGATTGCTAAGATAGTTTTTGGGCATAGAAGTGAAGCAAACAAAAAATGGCATTTTTATCTCTCAAGCGAAGTATGTGGTAGACATTTTGGAGAGGTTTAGAATGTAAAACAACAAGTCCGCACCAACTCCAACTGTCATAGGGTTGAAGTTGAGCAAACAATATTGCAGCAGCAATGTCAATCCGACATTATACAAAATCATGATAGGCAGCTTGATGTATTTGACTGCCACTATGCTAGACATAATGTATGCAGTAAGTTTGGTGTCAAGGTTCATGGAGACACCCAAGGAGACATATTGGCAAGCAGCGAAAAGTATTTTAAGGTATGTTAATGGGACAAAACAATATGGTGTTTTGTACACAACAACAAGTGATTTCAGGCTGGTTGATTATACTAACAGAGATTTGGTCGGAAATGTTGATGACAGAAAGAGCACGCTAGGATATGTTTTTCATTTGGGTTCCGGAGCCATTTCATGGGCCTCCAAGAAGTAGCCAATAGTGTGAATGTCAACAACAGAAGTTGAATATATCACAACAATAGCAGTAGCGTGTCAGGCAGTTTGGATGAAAAGGATGTTGATGGATCTTCATCATGACCAAGAGGGAGCGACAACTATTTTCTTTGACAACACCTCAGGAATTATATTGTCAAAGAATTTTGTCTTCCACAAGATGGCCAAGCATATTGATGCTAAGTATCATTTTATTAGAGAGTTGATTAACAATTATGAAATTGTGTTCTAGCACTGTAGGTCACAAGAACAATTTGTTGATATTTTCACAAAGCCATTAGCACGTGAAAGTTTTTTTTATCTCAGAAACTGTTTGAGAATTGTCAATGGCGGCAATTGTGATTAAGTGGGGGTGTTGGAAATATTAATCCCAACCATCGCATTAAACACTCTAACAGCAACCATACTTGTCAGAAGCATTTTTGCAGGTTGCATCTCTGTTTGAAGATGGAAGGAATGAAGCCAAAACAGAAGTACCGTGGAAACCATTCTGAAACGCAACAAGGAATTTAAAGCATTTAATGTATTTTTCTAGATAGATATTGGCAAGCATTCATTCAGTGACTATTTCCCACACTCCACAAACACCTCCACGATTCTGATCACACTCAACAACAACATCATATTAATTATTTTTCTCTATCATGAATTAAATGTAAAATTGTATGTTGAGTTAAATATGAATGTAAAAGTCATTTTGTATAAAGAGAGGGTAAGAGAGTTAAAGTGAAAAAGAGTAAGCCCTGTTCTATATTTTCAAAGTAGTTCATGAAAGTATTTTCCCAAGGGTTGCATCAGCAACGAAGTCCAAGAAAGCATGGCACACCCTCCAGATAGCCTACCAAGGCATGGAAAAGGTCAAGACGACAAAACTGCCAATGTTGAAAAGAGATTTTGAAAAACTTTGTATGAAAGAGTCTAAGAATTTAGACTCATTTTTTAAACATGTAAGTGGGCTGGTTACTCAAATCAGGTCTTATGGTGAGACACTTGAGGAAAGAAGAATAGTTGAGAAAGTTTTGAGAAGTTTTCTAGCAAGGTTTGATGCCATTATTGTGACCATAGAAGAGACAAAGGATCTCTCATAGTTCTTAGTGGATGAGCTTAATGCATCACTGATTTCTCATGAACATAGACTGAATAGAGCAACAAGTTCCTCATTGGAGCATGTCTTCAAGACACAAGTTTTATTTGGTCAAGGTAGAGGTAGAGGAAGATCATATGCTAGAGGAAGAGGAAGAAGCCCACACAACGGTGGAAGAAGCAACCCTTCAAGCTCAAATGGAAGAGGAAGTAATCAAAATCCAAGTCAAGGCCCAAGCCAAAATCAAGTACAAGGTTATAGGTATGATAAATCTCAAGTTCAATGTCATTATTGTAAGAAATATGGTCATGATGCAAATGAATGTAGAAAGAAGCAACATGACATTAGCAACAAACCAAGTGTAAATTTCACAAAAGAAAATTAAAACCATGATAGCATGTTTTTAGCTTGTAATGTAGCACAAGAAAAACAAAGTGATATATGGTATCTAGATTCAGGGTGTAGCAACCACATGTCAGCAAACATAGAAATGTTTTCAAATCTAGATGAAAGTGTGAAATCTGAAGTGACATTAGGGACTGATAGCAAAGTCTTTATCATGGGAAAAGGAAGAGTTAATATCCTAACAAAGAAGGGGGAGAAGAAGTACATCTCATATGTTTACTTTGTCCCCGGTCTGAAACATAACCTCATAAGCATTGGACAACTCATGCAAAAGGGCTACAATGTCTTCTTCAAGAATGATGTATGCACAATTTTGGATAGGCCTCCAAGCAGAGAGCTGATTGCAAAGGTTTAGATGACAAACAATAGAATGTTTCCTATAAAATTAAAATCAGATTTGCAAAAAGAAGGTGCACAAGCACAACTATCTATGAACTCACAAGAAGTTGCGTGAAAAGAGGCAGCTAACATACAAGTAAACTTTCAAGCAGAGGTAAAAGATGAAAACTGGTTATGGCATTTGAGATTTGGACATCTCAACTTTGGAGGTTTGAATTTGCTGCATAGGAAAGGCATGGTGAAGGGTTTACCACTCATAGAAAAACCAGACAACATATGTGAAGGATGTATCTTGGGAAAGCAACATAGAGAGACATTTACAGTAGGAAAGTTAGTAAGGGCAAAGGAAACTTTGGAGATTTTCCACTCAGATTTATGTGGACCAGTGTAGACACCATCAATTGGTGGAAGCCACTATATATTGACCTTCATAGATGACTACACAAGGAAGACATGGGTCTATCTCCTAAAATAGAAAAGTGAAGTGTTTGAGTGCTTTTTCCAATACAAAGCTCTTGTTGAGAAGCAAAGTGGACACTACATCAAATTCCTCGGGACTAAAAAAGCTAGAGAATACATCTCAAATGATTTCCTTCATTTTTTTAGAAACCAGGGAATTCAAAAGCAATTTAAAACAAGGTATACGCCTCAACAAAATGGTGTGGCAGAAAGGAAGAATAAGACCATTATGGAAATGGCAAGGAGTATGACGAAGACAAAGCATTTGCCAAACGATTATTGGGCTGAATTTGTCACTTGTGCAGCATATATCTTGAATAGATGTCCAACCAAAAGCGTCTAGAACATAGTTTCTAAAGAGGCATGGAGTGGAAGAAAGCATACTGTCACCCACAAGAGATTTTTTAGATGTGTGGCATATGCACATATCCCGGATGAGTTGAGGAAGAAGTTGGACAACAAGGGGTAGAAATTTATATTTGTTGGATACAGTGATGAATCCAATGCTTACAAACTATACAATATATTAACCAAGAATGCCATAATCAATAGAGATGTGTAGTTCATAGAAGAGGAAACATGGGGTGGAGGTTTAGATAATACAGTCAATGTGAAAGCATGTATACCACATGAGGAAAAAGAGGAATTAACTGCAACAAGTAATTCCTCAACAGTGACTCCCTCTACACCTATTCAAGTGCAACAAAGCGGGAAGCAAGCAACAACATCAACAAATAATAGGATAGTTTCGCGCAACCAAGCAAGTGGTTCTCTAAGCACACCGCAAAGCGCAACACTAAGTGACATGTCAAGCCCATCTTCAGCAAGCACAAGAAGATCAAAATTCAAAAATTTAAATGAAATTTATGAGCAAGAAGAATTTGATAGCAGCACTAGTCTGAATTCCTTATTTGCATTATTTTGTCATGTAGATGACCCAATCCATTTTGAAGATGCAGTCAAAGAAGAAAAATGGGTTACGGCAATGGAGGAAGAAATAGAAGCAATAGAAAGGAATGACAAATGGGAGTTAGTGAGCCTTTTGAAAGGAAAACATGTCATTAGAGTGAAGTGGGTCTATAAGACCAAAAGCAACATTTAGGGAAAGATTGAAAGGCACAAAGAAAGGCTAGTTGTCAAAGGATACAAGCAGCAACATGGAAGAGATTATGTAGAGACATTTACGCCAGTCGCGGGGATGGATACAGTGCGCGTAGTTGTGGTGATTGTCGCATAGCATAAATGGAGAGTGTATCAAATGGACATAAAATTAGCATTCTTAAATGGGTTGCTGAAAGAAGAAGTGTATGTTGTGCAACCACTTGGTTATGAGGTAGAATGCCAAGAAGACAAAGTGTATCGGTTGAGGAAAGCTCTTTATGGGTTGAAGCAAGCACCGCGCGCATGGTACAACAAGATAGATGCTTATTTGTTGGACAATGGTTTCGACAAATGTGACGGTAAGCCTACTCTCTACATCAAAGAGAGTGATGGTAAGATTCTCATTGTCGTCTTATATGTAGATGATTTGATTTTTACAGGCAGTGATGATCTCCTCATCATTGATTTCAAACAAGTCATGAAGAGTGAATTTGAAATCACTGACTTGTGATTGCTAAGATATTTTTTGGGCATAGAAGTGAAGAAAACAAAAAATGGCATTTTTATCTCTCAATAAAATTATGTGGTATACATTTTGGAGAGGTTTAAAATGCAGAATAGTAAGTCTGCACCAATTCCAATTGTCATAGGGTTAAAGTTGAGCAAAGAAGATTGCAGCAGCAATGTCATTCCGACATTATATAAAAGCATGATAAGCAGCTTGATGTATTTGACCGCCACTAGGCTAAACATAATATATGCAGTAAGTTTGGTGTCAAGGTTCACGGAGACACCCAAGGAGACACATTGGCAAGCAGCAAAAAGGATTTTAAGGTATCTCAACGGGAAAAAATAGTATGGCGTTTTGTACACAACAACAAGTGATTTCAGGCTGGTTGGTTACACTGACAGCAATTGGGCAATCAATGTTGATGACAGAAAGAGCACGTCAAGATATGCTTTTCATTTAGGTTCCAGAGCCATTTCATGGGTCTCCAAGAAGCAGCCAATAGTGTCACTGTCAAGAGCAGAAGCTAAATATGTCGCAACAACAACAGAAGAGTGTCAGGTAGTTTGAATGAGAAGGATGTCGAGGGATCTTCGTCATGACCAAGAGCGAGCGACAACTATTTTCTGTGAAAACACCTCAGCAATTGCATTGTCAAAGAATTCTATCTTCCACAAGAGGACCAAGCATATTGATGCTAAATATCATTTTATTAGAGATTTGATTAACAATGATGAAATTGTGTTGCAACACTGCAAGTCACAAGAACAATTTGTTGATATTTTCACAAAGCCATTGGCATGTGAAAGTTTTGTTTATCTCAGAAACTGTTTGGGAATTGTCAACGACAACAATTGTGATTAAGGGGGAGTGTTGGAAATATTAATCCCAACCACCATGTTAAACACTCTAACAGCAGCCATACTTGTCAGAAGTATTTTTTCAAGTTGCATCTCTATTTGAAGATGGAAGGACTAAAGCCAGAACAGAAGTACCACGCAAACCATTCCGAAATGCAACAAGGAATTTAAATCATTTAATGTATTTTGTTAGATAGATATGGGCAAGCATTCATTCATTGACTATTGCCCACACTCCACAAACACCTGCGCAATTCTGATCACACTCAACAACAACATCATATTAATTATTTTGCTCTGTCATGAATTAAATGTAAAATCTTATGTTGAGTTAAATATGAATGTAAAAGTAATTTTGTATAGAGAGAGGGTAAGAGAGTTAAAGAGAAAAAGAGCGAGGGTCTCTGAGGAGAAAATGGTTGAGCAAATTTTGGTGGGTGCGTGAAAACAACAGTTATTGTGTTTTACTGTGTGTTATTCCGTGTAAGCGTAAATCACTGTAAAACCTTTGTTTTACTTGGTGAATGAGCCGCAGTCTCATGTAAATGTATTTTCATGTTTTAGAATTCAATACTAAGTTTTTAGTGTGTTGCTCCAAACCTACCTTGTTCTATTTTTTTCGTGAGTGAATATTTTTCTTAAGTCTTTGTATAGCTTCATGAAGAGTCATAGAGTTGCGCGAAATTACCTCCGCGGTGCGCGAAGTTGAGCTGTGCGAAAGAAGCTTCGTGAAAGACATAGCCCTATGCCTCTCCGCGTAAATTCTCTACGTGTAATTTCTGTCAATTTTTCTAACAATAGTGGTCATTGCCACTCGATTTTCCACCCTCTTTTTGGTTTTTCAAAGCTCTAATTTGGTTGTATGTTGATGCAATTTGGTCCGTCACTCCTCTTGGCGTTACAACGTGTCCATCTGATTGTTCTACAGTAGAAATTTAAATGGATGTATTCAAAAGGTTGTCGTTATATTCAAAAGAAACCTCTACACGCAACCGTTAAAACCAATTTTTTTGAAGTCCTGCGAGTTACGTCATCAAGCTCTTGTGGAAATATGTTCCATTGCTATCATTATTCACATTCTGCGTACTATGCATGAAAGGGATGACAAAAATGGCATCGTATCTTTCAACGATTTTGTACTGCGGAGTCACATTGAAAATATATTAGTGTTTAATAGCGAAAAAGGAGTCAATGGATAGGAAAGAAAATTCTCACATGCTTAATGCGCAAGACTACATGGCAATAATGTGATAAAAATAGTACCATGAGATTTGATGATTATGTGATCAAAACATTTGTGATGAGATCAACCTATGAACAGATGGGCGATACAAATTGATGTGGTTTGTGATTTTATAGAAATGACTCCCTTATGCCTCCCTATTCTAAATGTGTAGATCTTATTTTCATTTTCAATATTAGATGGTGGAATGTTATGACGCAACCTCACCATAGCACATCTACCTGTGTTCCTGTAATTTGATTTTTTTTTTTTCCTCTGGTAATTCTGCACTCAGTTTGACCTCTGTCAATCTCATAGCATGCAGAAAACTTCCTATTCTCAGTTATTTATTTCTTAGCATTTTTTCCATCTTGAGGCCATATCTCTTTTGTGCTAGGTGCCCCTTAAAATCAGAAGCTTGTCCCCCATCCAAAATTCCTTTTTAGGGAATCATAGTTCTTGGGCTTACCATTTGTCTTTCACAATTTGTCATCAAGTGGAATCTCTTCTATACAATTACAATCCATACTCACTAATGTCTCTCATCAATCTATTTTTGTTTACTTATTATTACTGAAATCAAATTGTCTGCAATATTCATTACAATGTATGCCACTCGTTTAGGGTCCTTAATTCAAATAATAATTCACAATAATTTAAGAAAAAAAAATAGTTTCAGAGAATTACAATTGTTTCATCTTAGCAGTTAATGTGGCTTAGAGGGTTCCTCCAGCCTTGGAGCAACATGGTTGTTGTGTTGGCACCTTGGCCATGGAAATATAGTTGTTTTGATTTATCATTTCCTCAAGGGTGAATCGTGCTTGAAATCCATGAACAAGTGTCATGGTTATTTGATGACATGTGTTTCTATTATTATTTCTTGTAATTATGAATTCATGGTTAAAAACCCTAAAATTAGGTATTTTTTGCAAATAATTATAATTTCTTTATATTTTATGTCGCATACATTTGTGTTACTAGTTAATGTGATGATTAATTTATCATTAAGTGGAATTTCCACTATACAAATTAAAGTCATGAATTAAATGTGTAAATTTGGCCTTTATTAGAGTTTAGGGATTTCACTCCCATGCAGTAGTTTTGTGCTTTTTATGTGTGGTCGTGCTAGTAGTGTTGCCTAGTGGGAGGTTGAGGACATTACAAAACAATCTGATCCACCTTGTCATCCTCTCAATAATCCCATTCAACACCAACATCTTCCTTGATGTACTACAATGAAGATGACTCCAAAATAAGAGGACCTTAAAACAAAGACCAAAGTATAAGAACCAGAATAAAAAAGTTACTAGAGAGAAATATTTTCATGTGGAAGGCGTTGAATAAATGAAGTGATTTACTTTACATAGGGGACTACGTGTAAGGAAAAAGCTTCCACATGTTGGGAGAGAGTGTCCTTTCTCAAGTATAATGAGAATTGGTTAATCAAATGCATACCCTCTGAAACACGAAAATTTTCACAAAATTTCCTATTGAGTTACTAACATCAAACACACACGAGGTATATGGTGAATGCTTACTAGCACCTTAAGTTTCTTCTTGGTAGGGTTTTAATGGATAGAAAGAAGAGAATATATTCTCCTCTTTTTGGATCACATGCAGTGACAAATGATAGAATCAAATAGTTAGTTGGGGTGTATTGAGAAACATATGCACATTCCTCCTAGTTTTAGCTTCTCTTTGGGCATCAATAAAGATCCCAAAATTGTGGAAGCCACAAATTTAAATAATTCTTCTTAATTGGTATCTTATTCTTTTGTTCTTAGTTGTTATGTATCATTCTTCTGCTTCTTAGTCTTTTCAAATCCTTAAAAGTCTCATGTGTAACATATGTCATACTTTAAGTTTTAATTCTCTAAAAAAAACTTTTATTTTTCACTCTATTGAAAAATATTAAAATTCCAATTATAATCAATTTTTTCTAATAACATACCCTTTTTAATTTCACAAACTTAACATATCACCACTATATATATAGATATATGGGTCAAAAACACCATAAATCTTATCAACTTCGCATGATAAAACAAAATTCAAAAAAAACATTTATACAAAAGTTCAAATCTTTAAATATAACATTCTCTAAAACATAATATAGAAAATTTCATTAAACCGATTATCTTTTACAAACAATGACAACAATATAATATGCCGAATAAAAATTATAAATGACAAAGCAATGCATATTGCATCTCGTCAAAAACACCATGAAATCTCAACCCAAAACATAAAATATTATCAACAACAGATAATAAAAGCATTTAAAAGATATTCCTATCCAAATAATTTAAATATTTTACAGCAATACTCTCCGGAACAGACCATGCATAATTCATTAGACAAGTATATGTAACAAACGATCAAACTAATATAATGTGAATTAATTTTTTTTTAATAATATATATATATATATATATATATATATATATTTTGTAAGTCAGGTTTTGATATTAACAAAAGAAAATATAGTACAAAACTTCTGCATCAGCAGACTACGGTCCACTTAACAGTAGGCCTTACTTCATGAGACCAAAAAGAGAAGACAGAGTAACTGAAGACTAAAAACCAGCACACCTCGCAGAGCAGCAGAGAACTAGAACTAACAAAAGTACATAAACAGAGGAATACCTGTCGAAGAAGACATTAGACGGGCTACCTAGACAGTAGACATATCAACCCGCAAAGAAGAAGGAAGAGAGGATAGCAAGCCGCGTAAAAAGAAGAGACTGACCGCCAAGGACATGGAGTCTGAGAGACTACAGAATCAGATATGTTTAAACATCTCCAGGACCGGTGTAGACCTTGACACGTTGACTTGTCCTGGCTTGGGAGGATTTCCCTGCTAATCTCTAGTCGGATCTCCCTTCTACATATCTAAAGGCTTGTTGTCTTGACCAATGACATGTCTTAAGAGTTTAATCAGGACCGTGAGTTTCTTGTCGATAGTGTCGGCCTATTGGTGCAGCGCACTCAGCTTGAATTCACTACTCCCAATGACTGTCATATGATCATGCGTCATAGCTTCTGTGAAATTCTGAAGCTTTTGCAACTGCTCCGCATGTTCTCCCTGAATATCCAGAGCTTTCGCAAGAAGGGTCTTCATGCGCTAGCTCTCAGCTTGGGTTCTGACAAATTGAGTAGCGTGAGTGCTGACTGTTCCAGGGTCCAGGATCCAGTCCACTTCTTTTCCAATTTGCTGGTCTGAAAGCTTGTTCTCCTCTTCCTGGACCATGGCTTCTAAGTCGATAATCTTACGCTTATTCCTTTGTGAGGTCCATGTTTCATACATCTCTCTCGCTTGCCAAAGGTCTTTGTTGGCAGACTCATTACGGTTTCCTTCCACTGCTATTGTATTTCTTACTCTCCTAGCGTTTTCATGAGCTCTATCTACAGAGTGAAGAGGATCTTTCTTGCTACATGATAAAACAATGCTTTTCCCTTTGCCTCTGATAGTGGTTAAATATCGAATTCTGGGGAAATTACCGGTGTATGATCGCTTTTCTCTATGCAACTTGCACGTCAGATCATCATAATTGCTGCGTGATGGTATGTTGGTTGGGTTATGGTATAATTGCACCCCCTTACAGTCACTGCTCCCTGCCTTCTCCATATCTTTCCAAGTGTCCCTCTTCATGATCGTATTTCTGCAGCTCATACCATCACAGATCATAAAACTGCAAAAATCTTTGTCACCTACTTCTGTCATAGCTGCCCTTATCTCGCTTGTCCGTCGAGCCCTGCTGGAATTTAATGGAGCCGGCCGAGTCAGCATGTCTAATCAATTATGACGCTGCATTATTCGACCCTCCTGTCAGACTCCTCTACCATCACCAGCTCTAACCTGAAGAGCTGCATGCATTTTCCTCTTAACTCTGGGTTGTCAATATCCTGCCAACAACTGTCCCACATTGTGTTGGGGTGTTCAAACCCATGATTCACTAGGTGGTCAGCAACCGAATTTGAATTTTGCCTTACCGCCTGAAAGATGAGGCCTTTCATTTCTCCTAACAGTTTAGCAATATTGTCTATAACCTTGGCTAGTCGCCCATGTCTAGTAACCTTGCTTGCTAGCGTTCCCCTGTAGATTTTCCTGGTCGCTGTTATGGCCACCTTTGAATCGCCTTCAACCACTTCGTTGCCTGTTTGGTTCATTCTGAGAATCCTTAGTCCTCTTTCCATGGCTGCAAATTCCATTTCGTTGTTGGTTCCTTCCCCTAGGGCTTTACTGTAAATGTGAAGAATTTCCCCTTTATGATTCTGGATGATTCCTCCAATGCCTGCCAAGCCAGGATTGCCTCTCGAGGCACCGTCAAAGTTTAGCTTTAGGAACCCTTCAGGCGGACGACTCCAGCCGCTTGGCACAGTGCTTGGTTTTTGCTGGCATTTTTTGGTTCCCATGTTTCGTTCATTGTCCAATTTGAAGGCGTTCAAAATTCTCTGGTCCTTGGCCGAAGCTTGGTTATCAGGATCAGCTCTTCATTTTACCAAGATTAATTGTCGAATATTTTGGGCTAAGGTAATTTGTGAGAGCTCTATATTTCTGTGCTCATTCTGAAAAATTCTTCTATTTCTTTCTTTCCATATGGTCCAAGTTATGAAGCCTGGCAAGACTTTCCATATACTGTTGATTCTTAAATTGTTTGAATACTCGCTTGGCCAATTCATAATAGTGTTTTGAATGGAGTCCCTATCCCTGTTAGTTTGTTGCATTATAGTTTCCATCCATCTCCAAAGGTGATCAGCCCATTCACAGGTGTTGAATAGATGGTTCATAGTTTCTTCAGCTAGATTGCACAGAGGGCATTTAGAAGGGCCCTTAAAACCTTTTTTGCACAGATTCTCCCAGGTAAGAGTTTTTCTCCACATTAGGAGCTAGAGAAAGGTTTTTATTTTAGGCCAAAACATGGGATCCCAGACCTTGTTGCTCCATTGCATTACCTCCACCTGCTCTGAATGCTCTAGCTGCTCTCTGGCCTCTTTGAGTGTGAAATTACCACTCCCTTTCATGCCCCATCTTAGCATGTCACTTTCTGTGGCCTTTCTGATTTTTCTTTCGTTTAGATGGTTTAGCAGATCACTTATATTATTGTTTTCCTCAATTGAGTTTTCTGTATCATGGATTAACCATTCCCTCCATTCCTGGTCACTGCTGCTGTGGCTCCAATAATGGTGGACAGTATACCTTCCCCTGTTCTGGCATTCTCTTTTAAAATCTTCGAGCTCTGGTTTTTCCAGTTTTGGGAGTTGCTGCCAAGCATCTTCCCAAAAAAGGGCAGTTTCCCCATTTCAGATTTCCCATAAACTATGATCCTGAACTAAGTTACGATTCCTTCTTGCTAAATTCCATATTGGAGAACCCTCAGGCACTTCCTGTAACCTTATTAAGTCCTGTTCGTTGCAGTCGGGAGTGTATTTCTCCTTCCAGTGTCTGGCCCATGGCAGATTGGGTTCCTTCAACCAACGCCACCACAGTTTGGCTCCGCATGTCATGTTGATGGTGTAGGGATCCACTAAATTTAAGCCCCCTGCTTCTTTTGATTTGCAGAGTTTGTTCCAGGCCACAAGTGCCCATTTCTTTTTCTCTGCATTGCCACTCCACAGAAATGATCTTTGTATAGCTCTAATTTTCTGGAAGACTCCACTAGGAGCCAGCATGATGGAAAGCATATACTGCGGAATGGCCTGCAGTATTGCTTTAGTGAAGACCAATCTTCCAGCAAAATTAAGAGCCCTATGAGTCCAATGTTTACATATTTTCTCCATTTTCGCCAAGATTTTTTCCCAATGAATTTTTTTGCCAAGGTTTAGTCGTGAGTAGGGCTCCGAGATACTTAGAGGGCAGACCACCCCTTTGAAAGCCTAGAATATTAGATAGATTCTTCTGAATGGCTAGATGAGTATTAAAGAAGAAGATAGTAGATTTAGCATGATTAATCTCCATACCTGAAGCGTTGTTGAAGAGGTTTAGAATGTTCTTGAAAGCCTCGCATCTTTCACAGTTGGAGTGCCATGCAGCATTGTGTCATCTACAAACTGTTGGTGCATTGTTGCAGGTATGGAGTGAAGTGGATGTAATCCTTTGATTTTTCCTTCATCTCTTGCTTTGTGAATGAGTATGCTAAGCCCTTCCATAAGGATCACAAAAAGGAATGGGAGAGAGGGTCTCCTTGTCTGATGCCTCGGGAGGGGGAGAAAGGTTCCGAGGGGGAGCCATTGACCAAGATAGAAAATTTGGTGGATTTAATCAAAGCTAGGATCCATTTGGTCCATTGTTTGTCAAAGCCAAAAGCATTCAGAATGGCTTCTAGATAATTCCAGTTGACCTTGTTGAAAGCTTTGGAGAGATCTAGCTGCATTAGCATACCTGCTAATTTTCGTGTCTGAAGGGTATGAACCATCTCCTGAGCTAAAACGATGTTGTCCAAAATTTGTCTGCCCTCCACGTAGCTTGCCTGCTCTTCCCAAATTAAGTTAGGAAGAATTGGCTTAAGTCTGTTGGCTATAACTTTAGATATGATTTTATATATCACATTACATAAAGCTATAGGTCTAAATTTTTCTGGAGAGTTGGCCTCTTCTTCCTTAGGAATTAGAGCTAGGAAGGTGGAGTTCAGCGATTTGAGAATGGAACAGGAGCGTCTAGAATCTTCTACAACTTCCCAAATCTCTATTTTAATAGTAGGCCAACAGGGTTTGTAGAAATTTATTGTAAAACCGTCAGGCCCAGGTGCCTTATCATTCGGCATACTCTTGACAGCTTCTTCCACTTCCTCCATCGAGACAGCTCTTAACAGAGCTGAGTTTTGCTCATTAGTTATGATGTGGGGTATAGCTTGGGTTAGTTCCTCTATGGCCTTTGTTGTTTCTTCCTGTGTTTCCTGAGCTATATGATTAAAGTGCCTAGTAAGCAAGGTTGATATTTCCTTGTGATTTTGAAGAGTTTCCCCTACTTCATTATTGAGCCGAAGAATTTTATTTGCACCCCTGTAGTCCATCATGGATCTATGGAAAAACTTGGTGTTCTGTTCTCCTTCCTTTAGCCATTGGATCCTTGACTTTTGTTTCCAAAGTGTTTCCTCATGTTGACAACGAAGTTTCCATTTTTGCATCAATGCCTTCTCCTGTTCCCTTGAGTCTTCGCTGTTGTTCCCTGAAGCCCATTCCTTATGAATTTGATTTAACTTGCCCTCTATGATGGTTTTTTCCTGGAAGATGTTCCCAAATTCAATTGCATTCCATTCTTTAATTCTGTTTTTGATGTGGTTTAGTTTGCTTTGGAGCTTAAACATTCTAGTGTTAGGATATTCCGACACATAGGATATAGTTAAGTTCAACTTGGTCTAGTATAGAGTTAGGTTTGAGTTAGGTAAAGTGTGTTTCTTTACCGTTGTACATTTTGTAACTTACAATCCGACGGTCACGATATGTAGTGATCCGACGGTTCACTCTCACCTCGGTATTACCGACACTTGATCCGTGGCTTGACACCCGATTGGTCCATGAGTTCTATTTAAAGCGCATGGAGGGTCATTGTTCGGGTAATCCGTGCATGAGAGAAGCTTATGTAAATTTTCATTCTTTGATTAATAAATTGTCTGTACCCACGTTGGGACAGGCCGTGGACTGTTTCCCTCCTTGCACTCTGAGGGTTTTAACCACGTCAAAAATACTGGTGTATTGATTTGAGATCTGGTTGTGAGCGGTGTCCTCTTGGTATTCTTTCTGAGGAACTTACCCTGTAAATTCCTACATGGTATCAGAGCTATTTGAGGGCCGCGTCCGTTGGTGATCCAAATCTGAAGCCGGTAGAACTGCATGCGGCTGTCGTTTCCTAGATCTGCTGTTTCTGACTGCTTTCGGGCCGAGAGGACTGCTCTGTTGCATTCGGAGCATCTGTTTCAGTGAGGAACCCCTTTCGTTTCACGCGAAAAGGTTTCCGGTAGCCCTAGCTGCGTCATTTTTCAGATCGGGAGGTATACAGTGTTTTTTTTTTGCAGTTTACTGTCATTTTCTCTCTGCTTATTTCGGTTTCGGTTTATTTAGCCTTTTTTTTTCCCGGATCTATACCTTTCATTTCTGCGTATGCTCTTTGCCCTGCGACTCTGTGCGATCTGGGCAAATCAGAAACAGAGAGAAAGGATTTTTCTCATGCGTATGCTCTTTTCCCTGCACCTTAGTGTGATCTCGGAAAATCAGAAACATTGAGGAAAATATTTAGTTTTTCGGCTAAAAGCTAACTTTGAGATTTTTTTTTTTAAGTTTCTAGTTTTTTGGCTAAAGCTAACTTCGAGCCGTAAGGTTCGTTTTTCTTTGGATATTCGTGTTGGGTTTTGTGTTTTGTGTTTTGTAGGGGAAAGGAGTCTTCCCAAGGCAAGCACGCAAATCGAGGCCCCCCCCCCCCTCTCTCTCTCTCTCTCTCTCTCTCTCTCTCTCTCAAATATTTTGTATAGATCAATTGGTTCAAAGACCTTTTAAGAGAGTAGAGGTCTTGGGTTCAAGTCTCCATTTTGTGGGGGCGGATTTTTTCATTCCCGCACATTCGCGCACTTTGCCGGCAACGTCAACAATTTGTTTTTAAAAAGCCATAACTTCTTCATCCGGAAGCCTTTTTCAGAGCCGTTTTTTTTAAAACCGCCTATTTTTTCGAGATCTATCCATTGGACCACTTACTTTCAGCATCTTCAGCTTCAGTTGTTTTTCAAAAATGGAAAGTCCATGCCAAGTCATTCTTGACAGCACTAACTACTTCCAATGGGTAGCCTACATGGGAGATTTACTTAGAAGTAAAGGTCTCTTCAGAATAGCCACAGACCAAGAGAAGAAACCCAAAGATGAAGACAAGGCCGAAAAATGGGAAAATCGACAAGATCAAGCACGTGGCTTGATAGGAATGTCTGTTTCTCCTGATCTTAGATTCCACATTGCAGAAATTGAAACTCCTCATGAAGCATTAGAAAAACTTGCTAAAGTTTTTGGGATTAAAAATGAAATTAGATCCCATCAACTTGAAAATGAGCTGCTTACTTTGGATCCTAATAATTTTTCTTGCATTGAAGATTTCTTGTCAAAATTCAAGAACCTTAGATATCTCTTGGAAGGTGTTAAATTTAAGAAAGATGATGGTAACCTTATTTATTCCATCCTCACTAAGTTAGGACCAGCCTACTCTGTATTTGTTTCCACTTTCCATTCTACCAGGGAAGCTTTCATTTGTCAAGGCAAAGACTACAAGCCCCCTTCCTTTGACTCCTTTTGTGATTCCTTAATAAGAGAACAAGAAAAACTCTTACACCTTGGTCTTCTTAATCTTGGAAACTCTTCCACAAAAGCGTTAGCCGCCCAACAGTATCCAAATTCAAAGAATCCTAAGAAGTCTTATCCTCAAAGGAATGGTCCTAAACTAACTCAGCCTCAAGATGAAAGATCATTTCAGCAATATGATAAGCCCAATAAAAACAAATGGAAGAAGACTGATAGACATTGTAACTTTTGTAATCGAGATGGCCACTTAGAATCTAAATGCTTTAAGAAGATGGAAGCCTTGGAAGCCGCAATGAAGAAACATAACATCCATCTGGAGCCTACTTCAACTTCAACTTCCGGAACGGAATTTTCTGCATGTCATCGTCAATCATCTCAGTCTGGTTATGCATTAAATGTATCTTCTTCTTCTTCTCATTCTCATGAGTGGCTCATTGATTCTGGAGCCTCTTGTCACATGGCCAAAAACCAAGCCATGTTTTCTTCTTTAAATGATTGTAACACCAAAAATATATATGTTGGTGATGATAGATCTCTTAATGTTGTAGGGACTGGAACTGTTCATCTAGACAATGGTCAGTTCAATGATGTATTATGTGTTCCAAACTTATCCTGCAACCTTCTATCTGTCTATCAGATAACTCATTCAGGTGAAGGTAAAATCGTTGAATTTTCACCTCATGATGTTGTAATCAAGGATCTAAAAGATCCTAAACAGATTCTAGCTACTGGTCTTGCTGATGATTCCAAAAGGTTGTATAAGTTTCACAACTTTGGGTCATCCCATCTTCCCTCAGTATTTGTTGCTCATAATGATGAAGTGAGCAAACTTTGGCATGAGCGGTATGGTCACTTAAACTATCGCTCCCTTCAGCATCTATGTAAAGAAAACATGGTGACAGGTCTTCCTATGGTATCTTGCAAAGATGGTGTTTGTTCCGGATGTGTACTCGGAAAACATCATCGGGACAGTTTTGACAAACGTGCCTCTTGGCACGCCTCAGCCCCTTTACAGCTTGTGCACAGTGATTTATGTGGTCCTCTTCCTGTTGCTTCATTCTCTGGCTGCAAGTACTTCTTAACTTTCATTGATGATTTCTCTAGACGCACTTGGGTATACTTCTTAAAACTCAAGAGCGAAGTATTTACCACCTTTTTGGCCTTCAAAGCATTCGTTGAAAAACAATCTGGACATCAAATTCTTAAGCTAAGAACTGATAATGGTGGAGAATATGTTAAAAATGCATTCATCACCTTTTGCACCGAAAATGGAATTCAAATGCAACATACTGTTCCATACACTCCACAACAAAATGGTGTAGCTGAAAGGAAAAATCGCACTTTAAAGGAAATGGCTAATTGTATGCTGCAATCTAAAGGACTCAGTCTTAGTTTTTGGGCCGAAGCAATTAATTGTGCAAATTATATAATCAATCGCACTCCTACTAAGGTTCTAGAGAATATCACTCCAGAAGAAGCTTGGAGTTCCATTAAACCAGATGTAAGTCACTTTCGTGTGTTTGGAAGTGAAGCATGGGCCCATATTCCAGATGAAAAGCATAAAGCCTTAGAACCTAAGAGTGAGAAATGTACTTTTGTTGGATATTCTGAAGATGTAAAAGGCTATAGACTTATTCCATTTAAGTCCAAAAATGTTATCATTAGAAGAGATGTAAAATTTGATGAAAATAAATCGGCCTGCGAGCCTAGTCCGGCGGATGTGCCACCTCTTCCCATCTCTTCTATCTTTGAGAACATTTCTTCTTCTGATGATGAAAGCGAGGATGATAATCCTTCCCCACCTTCTCAGGATCCTCAACTTCCAAGATGGGTCCGTGCTACTCGGGATGCAGCAGGTGATCTTGCCGGTGATCCTACAGATCAGCGACGTACACGTTCTCAGTTTGAAAGAGCCTCTTCTTTACTGGCTCAAGCTCCAGTGAATCATGATCCTGACACTTTTGCAGAAGCTTCAGGCCATCCACATTGGGAAACAGCTATGAATGAAGAATATCATTCATTGATGACAAATGATACATGGGATCTTGTTCCTCTACCAAAGGGACGCAAACTTGTTAGATGCAAATGGGTTTACAAAACCAAGTATGGACCAGATGGGAAAGTTGACAAACATAAAGCTCGTCTAGTTGCTAAGGGTTTTTCACAGGTTGAAGGCATTGACTACACTGAAACCTTCTCTCCAGTTGCCAAAATGAACTCTATCCGCCTTGTTCTTTCCCTTGCTGCCTCTTTAAAATGGGAAGTACATCAAATGGATGTTAAATCTGCCTTCTTGCATGGGGACTTGCAGGAAGAAATCTATATGGAACAACCCATTGGCTTCATACAAACAGACTCCAGCCTCGTTTGTCACCTTAAGAAATCCCTTTATGGCCTCAAGCAAGCTCCTCGAGCTTGGTATGCCAAAATGGATAGCTTTCTTTTAGAATCTGGCTTTTCTAGGTGTCATTCTGACAATACTGTCTACACCAAGAAAGTGGGCAACTCTCTCATCATCCTTGTTCTTTATGTTGATGATCTTATTCTTACTGGTAGTGATCCCAACCTTATAAACCATGTGAAGTCCGGCCTTAAAAAGAAATTTGAAATGACAGACTTAGGACACTTACACTATTTTCTCGGTCTTCAAGTCTTGCAATCCCAAGAGGGTATTTTCCTTTCCCAGTCCAAGTATGCTTGTGATATTCTTCGTCATTTTCACATGGAAGACTGTAAGCCAGCCCCTTCTCCCTTTCAGTCTGGAGTCAAACTTTCAGTCTCTTGTACTTCTCCTGAAGTTGATGCTACCTTATACCGTCAACTTGTCGGAAAACTCTTGTATTTAACCCATACTCGTCCTGATCTTTCCTTTGTTGTTGGCCTTTTTGCTCGTTTTATGCAAAACCCCCGTGAAAGTCATTGGAAAGCAGCTAAAAGAATACTTCGTTATGTTCGAGGTACAATACAGTTTGGGATTCATTAGAGTGCCAAAGCAGCTCCTCTGTTAGTTGGTTTCACTGATTCTGATTGGGCTGGTGACCTTGATGATCGGAAGTCTACTGCCGGTTATGTCTTCACTCTTGGTTCAGGACCTATTACATGGGCTTGTAAGAAACAGGCTGCCATTTCTCTTTCGTCAGCAGAAGCAGAGTATCGTGGTGCCGTGGAAGCTAGTAAGGAAGCCTTGTGGCTTCGTCAGATCCTATCAGAGTTTGGCTTTGAGCAGCAGCATCCAACCACACTTTGGTGTGATAATCAAAGTGCCATTCAGCTATGCAAAGATCCAGTCCAGCATCAGCGCAGCAAACACATTGAACTACACATGCACTTCATCAGAAAACTCATTCTTGACCATGTTCTTGAAGTGCAATATTGTCCAACGGATGATCAGGTTGCAGACATCTTCACAAAGGCTCTCACAGAGGCGAAGTTCACTAAACTTCGATATATGCTTGGAGTTCAGGAAGTTGTCACTAAGGGGGGATAGGCTCTAGTGCCTCCTTCCTTCTCCTATTGTGTCATATTTGTAAATCCTTCAATCCTATCCCAAGTTGTTCTTAAGGGGGGATGTTAGGATATTCCGACACATAGGATATAGTTAAGTTCAACTTGGTCTAGTATAGAGTTAGGTTTGAGTTAGGTAAAGTGTGTTTCTTTACCGTTGTACATTTTGTAACTTACAATCTGACGGTCACGATATGTAGTGATCCGACGGTTCACTCTCACCTCGGTATTACCGACACTTGATCCGTGGCTTGACACCCGATTGGTCCATGAGTTCTATTTAAAGCGCATGGAGGGTCATTGTTCGGGTAATCCGTGCATGAGAGAAGCTTATGTAAATTTTCATTCTTTGATTAATAAATTGTCTGTACCCACGTTGGGACAGGCCGTGGACTGTTTCCCTCCTTGCACTCTGAGGGTTTTAACCACGTCAAAAATACTGGTGTATTGATTTGAGATCTGGTTGTGAGCGGTGTCCTCTTGGTATTCTTTCTGAGGAACTTACCCTGTAAATTCCTACATCTAGTTCCTCTGATGTCCAATGGTTTACACCACCATTTCTCCAGCAAATGAACAAAATTGGGGTGAGTCAACCAGAACTTTTCGAATCTAAAGGGCTTGTTTCTAGGGGTCCCTAGGATGGTTGCCTCCAAAGAGATTGGCCAGTGATCTTATCCTCCGCTGGGAAGAATGTCAGAATCCAATGTTATTCCTTCAAGTAAAATGCTTTTAGAGATCAGAAATCTGTCCAAACGAGAGGCAATCAACTTCGCTCCTGCTCTCCT
This sequence comes from Pinus tabuliformis, assembly GCA_031772625.1. Taxonomy (NCBI): domain Eukaryota; kingdom Viridiplantae; phylum Streptophyta; class Pinopsida; order Pinales; family Pinaceae; genus Pinus; species Pinus tabuliformis. The sequence continues at coordinate 27,717,502 of CM062807.1, forward strand.
ATTGTTCCAAGTGAAGGATCCATTTTTGGGAAGGATGTCTACTAGTTTGGCAGAATCAATGAATTCAGCAAAGAGTTCTGCATCCTTATTGAGCCTTTTGATTCCTCCTTTCTTCTCCAGGAGAGAGGTTATCATATTAAAATCTCTGCCCATGATTATCTTCGAGGTGGGATGTCTAAGCTTTAAACTCATGATAGAATTAAGAAAAGAAAATTTATCTTCTAACCTTTACAGTCCATAAACATTTATGCATAAGTAAGTTTCAGAATTACCTATCATTTGAACTTTCGTGGCTATGAACAATCTTGTAGCTTCCATTGAGAGGATACCTACCACTCTTGTGTCCCAAAGAGTAACTATGCCTCCTTCCCATCCCTGACTGGCTACATCTATAAATTCTATAGGTTTACCCAGCCTTTTGTTGATGTTCACCATTTGATTAATGGCACATTTGGTTTCCTGTATGAACATAATATCCGGCTTTTCTTTTTGGAACTTTCTCTTAAGTATTTGTTTCGCTTGGCTATTGAGCCCTCTTGCATTCCATGAAATGATTTTCATTTATAACTAGATATATTATTGGTAAGATGCGAAGGCATTTAGAGCGTTCATTTTGCCTGAATTTAACATTAAAATCCCCAAATCTTGCAATACCTCCCCATTTGTTCTTCGGCCTCTTTTCTTTCTTTGCTTCAAACCTGTTGGATTAAGAGAAATGCTCTTTGAATGATTTCCTGTGCCTTTTGCTATGCCTAATCTCCTGTTTTGCCTGTCTAATTCTGCCTTTTGTCTTGCGATGAATAGATCATTGATCTTCCTTATTTCTTCTTCCAGAATATTTTCCAGTCCTTGAGTTCTCCAATTTTCTTCCATGTCTGGTAGGTTCACCCCTTCCTTCTCTAGAACTTCATTGAGCTCCATCTCCTCACTACCCCCATCGCTGGTTAGCATATCAGTATCTTCATCGCGTTCGTCTTCTAGCTCTTGCATTTGGACTTCTGTTCTGATTAGATTTTCCTCCCCGTCCTTTGTTTTATGGCCTTGCTTGTCTTTTGGCTCTTCATTAAGTTTATTTTCCTTGTTTGTTCCTTCTAAATTTGTATCAGTTTCCAGAATGCTAAAGGTGTTGTTGGTAATGCCTGGGTCTACCCTTGCTCTGTTCATTCTTTTCCTGTTAGCTCTTTGTCTTGCTTTTGGCTTTGTGAAGGCTTCTTTGCTCTTTGCTGCTTGCTCTGGTTTGTGCTCTTCCCCTATTCTGTTTAAAGGGCATTCTCTGACAAGGTGTCCATGTTCATGACACCTTCTACATCGGAAGGGGATTTGCTCATAATTGATGGCTTGAAAATAGTCCTCATCTCTAAACTCCAGCCATAAGCCTTCATGCAGAGCTCCTAAGACATCCATCTCCACACAGATTCTTGCATAGGAAGTGTATCTTCATTGCATCATTTCTTCTGAAGCTTTCATGAAGGTTCCTAGACGGTCTCCTATTTGATTAAGCGTTGCTAATCCCCAATAGTCTATTGGAAGGGAGAATAAGTGGATCCCCAAAAGAGCCTGTGTGAAGGTTTCTTTTTCTGGCACAAAGTTGGCTTTCTAGGGTCTCATATAGAGTCCCGCTGATGCAAAGAACTAAGGACCTCCATCAAAAACCCTGTCCTTGTCCTCTAAGTTCATAAAAACAACAGTAAAAAAAAAATTGCCCCTAGGTGTAGTTTAACATCACCTTTAGGTTTCCAATGTTGCTTGATCCATTGACAGAGCGCTCGTTCCATTGGCCACAGTCCCATGAACTTGCATATTATTGCATGTTCCGACATATGTTCTCTATAGGCTTGAATATCCGGATCTGAGAAAACCACTCTGAGGGTTTCTATTTTTTTTGGTTTGCATGCTCCTTGCGTTGCTTTGTTGGAACTGGGGTTTAGAGCTGTTTCTTTCTCCTCTTCATCTCGAGATTGCTTCTCTGCCTCATGTTCCCCTTCTTCCTCTGTTTGGATATTTATTGGTGTTGTGTCTCTTTGGTCTGCATCTGCCCTTTTGTCGCTATTCTCCTTTCCATTACTTACTTTTTCTTTCATTTTTGGGTTGTTTCTTGTCTCTTTTTGCAACTTCTGTGTCCTTTCTTTGTTGGTTCCGCTATTTTCCTTACGCTCTCCATAGCCAGTGATTTTAAATCCTTCCTGCGCTTTCTGTTTCTGCATTATAACTTGCTTGAAGGATGGGGTCCCAGTGGACCCCCTGTTTGCCATTTGTCGGGTCAGTCCTCGACCTCTGTTGAGTAGATCCTCTATCCTGTCTCTATGTGCTTCCAGAACTGGTTCTGAGCCTGTAGGTTTGAAGCACTAAACCCTAGACCTCGAAACTCACTCCGTCCTGCTCCGGACTCATCCACTCTTACATCAATAACTAAATATTATTAGTTAGTTAGATGAGAAAACTTTTAATAATATTTTTTTCAATGAGGTTGAAAAATATATTTATTTAAAATTTAATTTAATTATTTATAATTATTAGATAGAAAAAATTAATTTTCATAAAATATTTTAGGACACTCTTAGTAATATATACAAATGAAAGGTTGAAATTTATTTCCAAATTAATTGTTTTCCTTTTTTTATTATATTTACTAATTAACAAATTGTCATATCAACAAGTGTCACATGAAATGAGTTATGGATTTTTGGACATGTCGTATTGATAATTTATGGTATTGACCCATATCATTGTAACAAAGTCTATTTATATTTTATGAAACTCCATAATAAAGTGGCGTGAATCTTCATGGTTCAAAATCTTGTTACATATTTATTTTTTAAATGTATATATGTTTAACTTATATATTAGTACAACCATAAAAATTAAATGGTTGGTAAATGTTGATGAACATCAAAACACTTATCTCATTATACATATTATACATATCACATTGTCTAAAAAAAAAGTAAGATTATTCTTAACGATGAAAATTTATCCACACTAAATTATTATTATTATTAAATGAATTATTATATGAGTTAAATATATATACATTTTAAAAAGGATGTAACAATATTCTTAACCATGAATATTTACCTTCCTGGATGCGGGTGAATAGTCAGGTTAGTGGTACGAAGGAGGCATGGAGGGTGGGCGCATGGCCACTCACAACCACCAGATGGATTTGCAGGAGGACGGAGATATGGTTTCACACAAACTTATTAAATGCAGCATTAATGCTGCCCTCCCTCGATTCTGATTTATCTGCGATGGCGCTTGGCCTGGACCTCATTCTTGCTTCTCCTCCGCGCGCCTTTAGGTTCAGCAAGGTGGCAGCTCCTTGCTCTCAAAACAGAACTGTGCATTGTCGGGCTCTGGTTCATGGTGCTGGCAGTTATCAGTGCGCTCAGGCTCCCTTTCATTCGGTGTCTATACTCCTTTGTCGCCACCTCGCCATTCCCTCTCCGATTGTTTGTTCTACTCACCTCAAAATGCCAAGAGAACGCACCAGGATGGGTTGCAGATGGGGCAGCTCCCGTGGCCATGTCTCCCACCAGCCTTCCTCAACCACTTCAGACCCCTCGTCTAAAGCTTTGGAGTTCCGCTGCAATAGATATCCTGCAACAAGAAGTGGCAGGGGCAGGGGAAGAGGGAAAGTCATCACAGAAGTCTACTCTCATCATTCACACTGGCACACAACTCGCTTTCGCTTCCCCTGTTCTCTAGGAAACTCATCCTTCATCGTGTCAGTTACCGTCGAGATGTGCGAGGATGTTGTGGGTTTGGGGGAGGTCAATCCTGGGGTCCTCTGGAACCTCAGATGGTAGACCAAAATGTCTCCCAGCGCAGAGATTCAGGCGTCTCGCCAATTCTAAATTCAAATGCACATGCCAGCCCGAGCGCACCAATAGGAGGTGATCCTCCATATTCATAGGCCCATCCCTCTGAATTCAAAGACACAGACCAATTTGGGTGCCGAATTGTAGAAGAACAGCCAACAACCTCGAATGAAGACTGAACAGGTCCGCGCCTTTTGAATTTTGTCATTTGCTGAAGGAAGACGCTCAATCCCCTCCGGATACATAGTTTTTCATGTTTTTAAGCTCCCAGAATTAGGTCTCTATCAACTCTATTTGTCGGTTTCCCCTGTGAGGGCGGCATTCTCATGTATGTTGGTATCTGTCTAAGAGCTAGCTTTTTACAGGCCAGTTTTGGTCAATGTATGGGCCAATTCCTGGTCACTGTCATGGTATTGAGTCTAATGTCTTCAGATACTTCAAGTCCTGAAGTAAGTCACTGTGCAGGTCCTCCAGTAAGTACATCAAGCATCTTTTGTAAGAATGCCATCTCTTGGGCTAGAACTCTCGAGGCATCAGCCTCTATGTAATCACATTTTTGTATCAATATAGGAGTAGACCAATTAAGAATAAAAAAAACCATCAATATTTACCTCAACTTTATCATGGAAATTATTTACTTGCAAATAACTCTTCTTAAAATACCATGGCTTATCAATACTACATGCCCAATATAACATTTTCTTTAATTAATTAATTTGAGATAAATTGATTAAAAGAGGATAACTCACTTGGATATAAATCTGAATTCTTGATTTGTGAAAATTATTATAGATATTTTGACATATTCTATTAAGGTTAAAACTCTATTATCCACCTCTTACTTATTGATAAGTAAACTAAAATTGTGAAAGATCTATTCTTCAACAGAGACACATGTGAGTGGAATTAATTATTTTTATCATTAATAATAGTAATTATTTTAAATAAATTTATTTAAGAATTGGTAACTAAAGAACCTTATCTCTCTTATTCAAGCCTGCTCCAATATATCCCTTCTATCGTTGCTTTCTCTATTGAACAAGGTGGTTGACTTCTTGGCTAATGTGGGATGATGGGATCAGAACATCTACATGCCATTGGCATGACCTAATGAGACATGGTCCAATTGGAAATAATTGCTCCAAATTATTTTAGATCAAGAAAAAATGTAGGAAACATCCAACACTAATAGGAACCAAGGCTTAGGATTTAGTTGGTTACGTTTAGCCAAATGGCTCTTTGGCTCAGTACGGAAGAAATGTCGTAATTTCTTGTCAAGTCCTATCCTATTAAACATTTTAACTTGATCAAATTACATAAAAATAAAAATAAAAATTAAATTAAATTAAATTAAATTTAAAATTTAAAATTATAATTATTAATAAAACATTTTGACTCAATCATATTATAAAAAAATAAAACTAAAAAATAATAACAAAATTAATAAAATTACTAAAATTAATAATTATAATTATTAATTTAATTAAACTTGTTTATATTCATCTTAACTCTAGATCTACCAAGCTAGAGAGATCAAATCATTTTTCTTTACAGTAAAATGAGATTTGATCCCTCTCTCATAGATTTGAATTAAGATGGATCTAGATTGTTTTACTTCTTATAATTTCATTTATGTCATTTGTCATGAACTTCATAGTCATAGTTATTAACATTTTGAAATATCTAAACTATTGTCCATGGTCAACAATTATGGTTTATGGTTTCCTTTGAGGTAGACTATGATGGGACGTAGGAATATCTAGTGTTATATGAGGAAATTTTGAGACAATACAATTATAAATGTATAAAAAAAATAAAATTATGATTTAGTTAATTCATATATATATATCTATATATATATATATATATATATATATATATATATATATATATATATATATATATATATATATCTATATATATATATATATATATATATATATATATATATATATCATTTTAGCAACTATATGATGAAGTGTTTTGATATTTATTATGAATTGATACTTATCAACATTTATCAACCGCTTAATTTATATGTCTATACTACTTATTATCATGGTAACATGTGAAGGCATGGAGTTTTTAGCTATCATTTATGAAATTTCCCTCATAGAGACAAGACAATTATTATAGTTGTTCACTATTATTCATGAAATTACCTTCCCAATGGCTATTATTATTCTCTTTGGACGTGGATATTAGATAGCATTGGTATTAACACATATTTCATGTGTTACTCTCTCCCTCTCTCTATATGTGTGTGTGTGTGTTTATTTTGAAATGGTGATTCTAAAGTAATTATAAATAATTATTAAGTGGATAGTAGAGATTTAACTTTCATAAAATATTTTAGAATATTCATTGTAGTATACATGAATCAAAGGTTCAAATCCACATAGTTATGTCATTTTTTCTCCTTTAATTAAATTGATTAATTAAAAAAAATTCCATATGAATAAGTGTCATATAACATAAGTTATGGTTTTTTAAGAATGTAAGATTGATAAGCTACGGTATTGGCTCATGATATTGTAATAATATCTATTTACAAATTAAGAAGTGTCATATGAAGTAAGTTATGGTTTTTTAATGCAACCATGTTTATTTATTATTTTTAATATTTATCTTAGGGTTTGTATACCATGGGTTTATAATATTAGTCCCTTGGGTTTAATATTAGTCCCTTAGATTCATAATCCTTTGGGGTTTTAGTATTAATCCCTTGGGTTTATTATTCCTTTGGGTTTATAATATCAAACCCTTCGGTTTATAATATCAATCATGGTCAACCATTTTCAGTCATAGCCAATCATGATCAACCATGTTTGAATGTCAGATTGTGACAAGGATTGTCTCACCATGAAAATAAACCATGTTTATTTTAGTGTTTGTAGTATTTATATTTGGGTTTACCAATGTTGGGTTTATAATATTAGTCCCTTAGGTTTAATATTATTCCCTTGGGTTCATAATCCCTTGGGGTTATAGTATTAATCCCTTGGTTTTATTATTCCTTTGGGTTTATAATATCAATCCCTTGGGTTTATTATTCACTTAGGTTTCAATCATAGCCAACCATGGTCAACCATGGTTGAATGTCACATTGTGACAAGGATTGTCTCACCATGAAAATAAACCATGTTTATTTTAGTGTTTTTAATATTTATATTTGGGTTTACCAATGTTGGGTTTTTAATATTAGTCCCTTGGGTTTAGTATTATTCCCTTAGGTTCATAATCCTTTGGGGTTTTAGTATTAATCCCTTGGGTTTATTATTCCTTTGGGTTTATAAATCAATCCCTTAGGTTTATAATATCAATCATGGTCAATCATTATCAATCATATCCAACCATGGTCAACCATGTTTGAATGTCGCATTGTGACAAGGATTGTCTCACCATGAAAATAAACCATGTTTATTTTAGTGTTTGTAGTATTTATATTTGGGTTTACCAATGTTGGGTTTATAATATTAGTCTCTTGGGTTTAATATTCTTCCCTTGGGTTTATAATCCCTTGGGGTTTAGTATTAATCCCTTGATTTTATTATTCCTTTGGATTGGTTTATTATGATGTCAACCATGGTTAAACATGGTTCAGCATGGAATTGTGATAAGGATTGTCTCAATATGAAAATTAATGATGGTCAATCATGTTTATTTGAGTGTTTATAATATTTATCTTAGGGTTTATATACGTTGGGTTTATAATATTAGTCCCTTTGGTTTAATATTATTCCCTTGGGTTTATTATTCCTTTGGGTTTCTAATATCAATCCTTTGGGTTTATTATTGCCTTAGGTTTATAATATCAATCCTTTGGGTTTATTATTGCCTTAGGTTTATAATATCTATCATTGTCAACCATTGTCAATCATAGCCAACCATGGTTGAATGTCGCATTGTGACAAGGATTGTCTCACCATGAAAATAAACCATGTTTATTTTAGTGTTTGTAATATTTATATTTGGGTTTACCAATGTTGGGTTTATAATATTAGTCCCTTTGGTTTAATATTATTCCCTTATGTTCAGAATCCCTTGGGGTTTTAGTGTTAATCCCTTAGGTTTATTATTCCTTTGGGTTTATAATATCCTTCCCTTGGGTTTATAATATCAATCCTTTGGGTTTATAATATCAATCATGGTAAACCATTGTCAATCATAGCCAAACATGGTCAACCATGGTTGAATGTCATATTCTGATAAGGATTGTCTCACCATGAAAATAAACCATGTTTATTTTAGTGTTTGTAGTATTTATATTTGGGTTTACCAATGTTGGTTTTATAATATTAGTCCCTTGGGTTTAGTATTAATCCCTTGGGGTTTTAGTATTAATCCCTTGGTTTTATTATTCCTTTGGGTTTATAATATCAATCCCTTTGGTTTATTATCCTCCGAGGTTTATAATACCAATGATGGTCAATCATTGTCAATCATAGCCAACCATGGTTGAATGTTGCATTGTGACAAGGATTGTCTCACCATGAAAATAAACCATGTTTATTTTAGTGTTTGTAATATTTATATTTGTGTTTATCAATGTTGGGTTTTTATTATTAGTCCCTTGGGTTTAATATTATTCCCTTGGGTTCATAATCCCTTGGGTTTATGTTTCCCTTGGGTTCATAATATCAATCCTCCGGGTTTATTATTAACTTGGGTTTATAATATCAATCATGGTCAACCATAACCAACCATGGCCAATTGTGGTCAATCATGGTCCCATCTCACATTATGAAAAAAATTGTCTCCATGTAGGGTTATTTACCTTGGGTTTATAATATTAGTCCCTTGGGTTTAATAATATTCCCTTATGTTCATAATCCCTTGGGGTTTTAGTATTAAGCCCTTGGGTTTATTGTTCCTTGGGTTTATAATATTAATAATCCCTTTGGTTTATTATTTCCTTGAGTTTAAAATATTAATTCTTAGGGTTTATTAATTCAACCATGTTTATTTATTATTTTAAATATTTATCTTAAGGTTTGTATACCTTGGGTTTATAATATTAGTCACTTTTATTTAATATTATTCCCTTAGGTTCATAATCCCTTGGGGTTTTAGTATTAATCCCTTAGGTTTATTGTTCTTTGGGTTTATAATATCAATCGCTTGGATTTATTATTCCCGATTCAACCATGGTTTATTATGATGTCAACCATGGTAAACCATGGTCCAACATGGAATTGTGATAAGGATTATCTAAATATGAAAACCAATGATTGTCAATCATGTTTATTTTAGTGTTTATAATATTTATCTTAGTGTATATATACATTGGGTTTATAATATTAGTCCCTTGGGTTTAATATTATTCCCTTGGGTTCATAATCCCTTGGGGTTTCAATATTAATCCCCTGGGTTTATTATTCCTTTGGGTTTCTCATATCAATCCCTTGGGTTTATTATTGCCTTAGGTTTATAATATCAATCATGGTCAACCATTGTCAATCATAGCCAACCATGGTCAACCATGTTTGAATGTCGCATTGCGATAAGGATTGTCTCACCATGAAAATAAACCATGTTTATTTTAGTGTTTGTAATATTTATATTTGGGTTTACCAATGTTGGGTTTATAATATTAGTCCCTTGGGTTTAATATTATTCCCTTAGGTTCATAATCCTTCGGGGTTTTAGTATTAATCCCTTGGGTTTATTATTCCTTTGGGTTTATAATATCAAACCCTTCGGTTTATAATATCAATCATGGTCAACCATTGTCAGTCATAGCTAACCATGATCAACCATATTTGAATGTCAGATTGTGACAAGGATTTTCTCACCATGAAAATAAACCATGTTTATTTTAGTGTTTGTAGTATTTATATTTGGGTTTACCAATGCTGGGTTTATAATATTAGTCCCTTGGGTCTAATATTATTCCCTTGGGTTCATAATCCCTTGGGGTTATAGTATTAATCCCTTGGTTTTATTATTCCTTTGGGTTTATAATATCAATCCCTTGGGTTTATTATTCACTTAGGTTTCAATCATATCCAACCATGGTCAACCATGGTGGAATATCGCATTGTGATAAGGATTGTCTCACCATGAAAATAAACCATGTTTATTTTAGTGTTTGTAATATTTATATTTGGGTTTACCAATGTTTGGTTTTTAATATTAGTCCCTTAGGTTTAATATTATTCCCTTAGGTTCATAATCCTTTAGGGTTTTAGTATTAATCCCTTGGGTTTATTATTCCTTTGGGTTTATAATATCAATCCCTTATGTTTATAATATCAATCATGGTCAATCATAGCCAACCATGGTCAACCATGTTTGAATGTCGCATTATGACAAGGATTGTCTCACCATGAAAATAAACCATGTTTATTTTAGAGTTTGTAGTATTTATATTTGCATTTACCAATGTTCGGTTTATAATATTAGTCCCTTGGGTTTAATATTCTTCCCTTGGGTTTATAATCCCTTGGGGTTTAGTATTAATCCATTGGTTTTATTATTCCTTTCGGTTGGTTTATTATGATATCAACCATGGTCAAACATGGTTCAACATGGAATTGTGATAAGGATTGTCTCAATATGAAAATTAATGATGGTCAATCATGTTTATTTGAGTGTTTATAATATTTATCTTAGGGATAATATTAGTCCCTTTGGTTTAATATTATTCCCTTTTGTTTATTATTACTTTGGGTTTCTGATATCAATCCCTTGGGTTTATTATTGCCTTAGGTTTATAATATCAATCATTGTCAACCATTGTCAATCATAGCCAACCATGGTCAACCATGGTTGAATTTCACATTGTGACAAGGATTGTCTCACCATGAAAATAAACCATGTTTATTTTAGTGTTTGTAATATTTATATTTGGGTTTACCAATGTTGGGTTTATAATATTAGTCCCTTTGGTTTCATATTATTCCCTTATGTTCATAATCTCTTGGGGTTTTAGTATTAATCCCTTGGGTTTATAATATCAATCCCTTGGGTTTATTATTCCCTTAGGTTTATAATATCAATCATGGTCAACCATAGCCAAACATGGTCAACCATGGTTGAATGTCGCATTCTGATAAGGATTATCTCACCATGAAAATAAACCATGTTTATTTTAGTGTTTGTAGTATTTATATTTGGGTTTACCAATGTTTGTTTTATAATATTAGTCCCTTGGGTTTAATATTATTCCCTTGTGTTCATAATCCCTTGGGGTTTTAGTATTAATCCCTTGGTTTTATTATTCTTTTGGGTTTATAATATCAATCCCTTGGGTTTATTATTCCTTGAGGTTTATAATATCAATGATGGTCAACCATTGTCAATTATAGTCAACCATGGTCAACCATGGTTGAATGTTGCATTGTGACAAAGATTGTCTCACCATGAAAATAAACCATGTTTATTTTAGTGTTTGTAATATTTATATTTGGGTTTACCAATGTTGGGTTTTTAATATTAGTCCCTTGGGTTTTACACATAACAATTCTCTTATCACAATTCTAATTATTATTGGACCATGATTGTTATTACGAGTTAATATTATTATTATAATAATTATTATATTATTATTACAATAATCTAATATTATTATTTAAATATATAAGACTATGGTTGTTATTATTTATATAGTTATTAATAATGATAAATAATTGGTGTTTAAAAAATATACATAAGAATTATTAAGGTGGTTGATATAAGCCTATTGGCCTATTTTAACCACATTGGAAAATGTGGTTGTATTAATATATATGCTTCATATACGACGTATATCAACTAAATATTTACCTTTCCCCAACTGAAGTTGACCTTGCCTACCATTCCACAACTAATTTCTCAGTTCCTCTACCCAGTAAATTTTTTTATTTTTTCTTAACTCCTCTCCATAGAAAATATCTATAAAGGGTAGCAATGGATTTGAAGATTTTATTTATTTTGTTGATCAATTTTCCTTCTTCCATAACGAAAGCATTAATGCATCATCCATAATGATATGTTGTTTCACTTGTTGCATGCGGGTCTCCAAGGCATGTTTTCTTTTGAGATATGACCAAATTCCTTTCTATTCCATTTTAAGTTTGACTTTAAATCTCTTTGAGCTTAAGTAGAACGTATGCATGGAATTTCATCCTTGGAACTATAATTCTTCCCACCAGCTTTTGGCTTTAGACCGTAAATCGAGATCTTCTAGCCAAGGCCTTCAAATTTAAAGGGATGAGTATGAGCAGGCATTTTCAACCTAACTCCAAGCGGATTCGCTAGTGGTCTAAGCCAATGCTTGGCAGAATAACGACTTCAGCAAAATGATCGTGTTCACGTAAGTCTTCAGATATTACAAATTAATCCAGCTGACTAGATACCTGATGTCTCCCTCCCCTCCAGTTATTCGTAAGTATACACACTATTCATAGTATTTAGATTGTCCACTTGAACTTGATGAAGAAGGTCAGAAAATTGTTGTGCCTTAGGATCGATTCTTTTGATTCCCCTACCTACCCCTTCTTCTCTTCCATGGACTTAACAAGGTTGAAATCTATGTTGACAACCAAAACCTCATGTAGGTGGAGGTATTTAATAAGGTTGAAATCTCCACCAACAACTAGAAGTGGTCAATATACTACATCTGCTAGAGACTATAAAATGGAGTTACATGTTAAATATCATTTCTCCTCAATTGCTTTTAATTATAAATAAAAATATTGTATTTACCTATTAAATTTTAATTATCTACTACCATTATTAATTGAAAGTAGATTTTCATTATCCATGAGTTCATTAGTTAATCTATGATCATTATCCACGAGTTCATTAGTTAATATATGCACTTGATAGGGTGTCTTGGATAAGCAATTGAAATACTATTTAATTTTATGTTGAATTTAATCATGAGGATATTTAAGTTCTTATGAGGAAAAAACAAAACTAAAACTCTTAGTGTTTTTATGTGCTATTTGTACTATTAATTAATGTATAAGAAAAAAATAGCTTATATTTAAAATATAAATTTATTTAAATTATAGATAAATGTTATTAAATTTTAAAAGAAATATATAAATTTTTATAATTATTGTAAATGTGCAAAATAATTTTATTTTGATTAAAGATCTACAAAGCATTAGAAGGATGAAATCTTTTAAGATGCAAATTTATTTTAGAGTGTAAAAATTGAAATATGATTTACATCTTAAGAAATTTGATCATTTTCAAAAATATATGTATTTCATTAATTAAATGGCATCTTTGAAGTTATAGATAAATTAAAATCTTAAATTCAAGGATTGAATGCCTTGAAAATCTCCATAAACACTTTTTATAGATTACATTTTGCAATTGCCAAAAAGTTTTGATAAAAATAAATTAGAACATATATATATAATAGATTTATCTTTGAGTAGAGATATATATAGATAATGATATTTTGTTTTTTTATTTACCCACAGTTTTATTTATTTATTTTTAAATGATAATCACATTATTCTTTTGAGAGAGACATTACTTTAAAAAGGAAGCAGTCAACTGGAGATTGAGCAAGGAAAATCATGTTATAGAATGCAGTTGGAGCAATTATATATGAGATTATCGTCTTCTCTTGGCGCGCAGTATGGAAAATTCCAGGGATACCATAAACCACGCCACGGAGTAAGTAAACCACGCCACGTAGTAAGTTAATCCTCTCAGTAAATTGCATGCTAACCTTGTTTTTGCCATAAAATTTAAATGAATTGATAGAAATTTGAAGGACAGAGATGTTCAATTTTAGTGTATAAGCAAAAATTTTTTTATGTATCGCTATCACACTTTACCAAAATTGCCTTCTACCAAAATCAGTGACGCCACTGATTTACGGTCTTAGCGGCCGCTGCCACTCGATTTTCCTCCCTGTTTTTGGTTTTTCAAAGCTCTAATTTGGTTGTGTTGAATGCAATTTAAGTAAATACTAACAACTAGAGTTGTATTCATGTCCGTCACTCCTCTTGGCGTTACGACGTGTCAATCTCATAGCATGCAGAAAACTTCTCACTCTCAGTTATTTGTTTCCCTTGGGTTTATATAGAGAAGGTAGTAGCCATCCACAAACTTGGTAGTAACGTATGAAACACGGATGAAGTTCAGATAGTGAAGATTATTGTCTTTTCTTGGCGCGCAGTGTGGAAAATTCCAGAGCTCCAGTAAACCACGCCACGGAGTAATCTAAACCCTCTTAGAAAATTACTTGCGTACCCTCTTCTTGGCAATTAAATTTACATGAATAGGCAGAAATTTTTAGTAGGGTTCAAAATTTTCCCTTTTTTAATCCCAAACATCCATATAAAGTTTAAACGGCAGACTTTTACCAAAATCAGTAACTTAGAAAGTATGGCAACGTGATTACCCGGTCCGTAATAGCCGCTGCTGCCCATGTGTTATTTCGTAATTTGTTTTCGTCAAGGATGGAATTTGGTTGTATATTGAAGTCCTTTTGGCTTTTCAAAGGTCTTATCTATAATTTGTTTTCGTCCAAGGATAGAATTTACTTGTGTGTATTAAATGCAATTTTAGCAAAGACCAACAACTCGAGTTTACGGGTCTTTTACTGCGAGGGTCTTATTTTGCCCACCCAACGCTTTGGCTCTTATATTTTCTAGGCGGTTTTATGTGATGACCCCGTAAATGTAATTATTGAAAGTTTACTGTGGTAAAACTGAATGACATTGAGAACTTATTTTCTTTAAAGAAATAATTTGTTAATTTGAATGATGCATTAAAGCAATGATTAAAGAATTACTCAGGAGAGCATTGAGTTTCCCAAAAGGGAAAACAGTTAATGGAACTGAAAATAACCACCTTCCTTAACTGGAAGGATTTCTAGGAAAAAGGAAAGGGTGAAGAGTTTCTTTCACATTGTGCTGTAGTGACAGACAAGGAGAAAGAAACAAAAGAAAGAAACAAGAAACATACCTGGTTTTGGACTAAGTCTGGTAGAGACCAGATAGTCAAAACATAAGGTGTTGTCTTACTGAGGATTGGGATCCGGTAAGCATAAGCTCGGGGGGAGACTCAGGTCCCGAAGGACAAGTCTCGAGGTTGGGAGGATAACGAGCTTGACACAGGAATTTTGCAGGAGTACTGAAGAGCTGTCTCAATAAGCGATAACCAGGTAAGTAGCTGAAACCTTAATACTCTACGATTGTTTGTACCAAAGGGTTACATTAGAATACTTATAAGTACTTTGTAATATCAGTAGAAAATGGAAACCCCGCAGCTACACTTAAAGCAATAGAATAACTGCAAACAGGAAGTTGATATAATAATGTATGCCAATAAGACAAATAGGACAATT
Source organism: Pinus tabuliformis (assembly GCA_031772625.1). Taxonomy (NCBI): domain Eukaryota; kingdom Viridiplantae; phylum Streptophyta; class Pinopsida; order Pinales; family Pinaceae; genus Pinus; species Pinus tabuliformis. The sequence continues at coordinate 27,732,619 of CM062807.1, forward strand.
ACTCAACTCGACATACCGTGGCATGAAAGACTTCTTGTAAAAATAGAATGAGATAACCGAGGGGCTGGGGTTTGTTATGCAGGGCCGAATACTCGGCGAAGGACAAAACTTGAGGGAATAGTATTAATAGTTCTAAACATCTATTATAATATTCGAAGGGCTTCTGTAGCCTTAATAATTGCGTTATAAGTAACGCGTAACCTGAAAAGAGCCGTCGAGACTTTAGTTTATAAAGACCTGATGAATGCCAGGGTACGGCCGTGAAGGTTAAGACCAAAGCAAAACAAGCTGTGACTGGAGAAATCTTTACGGTCGGCAGAGGCCTGAGACCACTGTTGCGGTCCTCACGGCCACCGAAAAGATAGATAGTAAGCCTAGGCTCATGCTCGAACCTATCCTAAGAAAAGAAAATAATATAGGAGCTGCTGTAGATGTAAATGAACAGTTCTAATAACATTGTCGAGCTTAGAACATTTATAAATTTAGCAGTAAACAAATAATCTCTAGCTTAGAGCCGCATGCAATAGCATCTGTGCTGAAAGATAATAACCTTCATTTAACAAGTAAAGAGAAATGTTGTTACGACGATGAAATAAACGTATAGGAATTCTCACATTCATCTTAGAATCGTATACAGTCAACTTCCAAATAATTGGTAATAAATAACTGCGAATAAGTTGTAAATGACAGACAGAGTCCATGACCGAACAATAACAGAACATCATATAATGAAACTTTAAATCTGTGTGACCGCAAGTCACTTTCTTAACCCTCGCCGAGTCTGCCAGACATCTATGAGGTTAGATGCAGGCGTGAGCACTGGCTGGGCTCTCAGGGTGGATTGAAGAGCGGCGTATGCCGTCTTCCAAACCCCCGTCGACATCATATACAGCAAAGAAAGAATTCTAGAGAATGTGCTTAATCAAATAAGAAATAATGTTGCGCTCTAAACCCTGACGGGGAATAACAATAAAGAAAGACGAAAGAAATATCCGGAAAAATAACAGTGTGTTACAAATAAACAATAGAACCGAGATATCAATGCAATCCACAAGATATTCACATTCTGTATTAGTCGAGATAGTTTAAAAAGAAATTATGTGGGCTAAGCCCAAATACAATCACCAGTCGAAGCTGCAAAGTTCGTCCAGATAGCACTTATACAAATAAACCAATGTTCCCAGAATTCACTACAAAGATAGCCACTGGGTAGCTGGAATAATAACCCAGAGTTCAACTTGAAAACTGCTGAAGACGATGGGAACATATGGCGGGCTTCATATACTCAAACCCAAAGGGTATGGCCTGAAACAAGCAGGCAGTAAAGATCCATCTGCGCCAACCGAAGAAAGGTGGCGGAGAAACTAAAATGAAAGAGCATAAACCCTTCGACAAACTTAAACAAAATCTTAACTAACAGTTTGCATTATGAGGAAGGAATTCGTGTCAGCAAGGGTACCTGTGCATGTCTAGTTAATGGCATCAGAGGGCAGCTTATGCCGCTGTAGAAGCCACGGATGCGAGCACGTCTGTACCTGTCATTAAAACATGGAGGTCGTTATACTGTGCAGATGAGGTTAGGACTCTGGACAAATAACGTAAAACCAGTAAACAACTGTAACATTACCTGGCTTGGAGCGACTAAGCCCTGTCGAGATTGCATGCATTGCCGAGACAGCTGAGAAGACCGGAGCAGGAATGGTGGAGCGAAAGCCCAGTGGTAGCAGAGCGTTATTCCAAGCTCGAAAGCACCAAATCGAAACAGCAAAACCCCGATGATCACGGAACTTGACTTTATAAACATTAACCCATAACCCTGCGACGTGGAGAAATCTCCAGCGTTGGATATTATCAACTTCTCTCTGCCGTAGATCTTGGCGGTATTGCCAATGTGCCAAAGGCGGGAAGGATCCAGCCTGTGGAGCCATGGCCGATCACGTGATCAGGCAGACAAACATTGAAAGCGGGTCCAGGTGTAATGAGGAGGGGTCGCCAGCATGCCTAAGGGCAGTTGGGGGTTTAACACTTGCAAATAAATATAAGAACTATTCGTTACCATAGTCGAGTAGGGTTAGCCATATGTAGAGCTGGTAAGACAAACATCAAACCTTGAAAACTGTGAGAGATCCGTATCAATTATGCTATACCTTCGATTGTATTAATCATGTTATATAACCGTGAGTTGAATGTATCAATCATGCATTATATCTGTTATGAATATTCATGCCACATATTCGATAGAATATATATATAGTTAAAGGGTGGAGACCTACCTTTTATTCACATAGGTAAGTTTGAATATGATATAATTACCTTATCAAAAAAATTTCCTTCAATATATGTTTTAATGCAAGAGCTAGGTATGTGACAATATGGTATCAGAGCCCAGGTTGCCCATACTGTAGCCTCTAGGTATGAGAAATATGTGTTATAGATTTCCTTCCTGGTTAAACAAAAATTTTACAGCATTGATATTGTTATTTCTTCCACTGGGGTGCTAAATTATGCCCCAAGGCTCACAAGATTGACTGTTGTATGATTAGACCAGATCCGAACAAGAAGAAAAATGAATCCAGGAAACAACTCAGAAGTGTGGGTGCAGTTGGGTGAGGAGACCCGCAGTACAAATCTGGCTATACTAGAAACGGTCCAAGAGCTGAAGAATGAAATGGCTCGCTTGCGTGAAGACAACGCACGTTTGACAATGGAGCAGGAAAGGATACTAAAAAGCTTGTCTGAAAAACAAAATCCGCCACTGACCAACCCAAGCGCAGAACAACAGAGAACGACAGAAGAGCAGCAATACCAAGCAGAATCTGAGATTCCAGAAGATGGAAAAGACCAATCTGATAACGCCTCAGAACAACAGACTTCAAAGCGGCAGAAGGTGGAATTGCAAGGTGAATTCCGGAAAATCAAACCCCCACACTACGATGGAGAGCAGGAAGACGCGGCTGAAGCATGGCTGATTAACATGAATAAATATTTCCAGCTATATGAGTATGACCATAACCTGAAGGCGAGGTTGGCCATTTTTCAGTTGCAAGGAAAGGCAACATTGTGGTGGGAAGAAGTTAAACTTGTTAAGGGGGTAAGCGAGCGAACCATAACATGGGAAAAATTCCAAAAATACTTTAAAGAAAGGTATTTGACAGAGCGCTTCTACGATGAAAAAGCAAAGGAATTTCATGATCTGCGATTGGGACAGCAGACTATGGATGAGTTCATCAATCGATTCACCTCCTTGCTCCGTTGCGTACCTTACCTTAAAGAAGAAAAAGCAAAGGTGCAAAGGTTCGTTAGCAGTTTGTCCATGTATATGAGAGAAAGGATTGAATTTGAAAATCCCAGAACCATGGACGAAGCCATCCGTAAAGCAAGAATGTGCTACCAGCAGAGCAAACAGAAAGGGGACAGTACCAACAGGAAATGGAATGAGAAAAAGGGTAGTAAAGTTGTGGGAAACAATAGAGGTGGCCGAGTTGGTGGAGCTAAGGGAAGTGTCAAAGGTCAGAGTGGCAAAGCAGCACCAAGGAGTTCATTCAGACCCAAGCCTGGTAATGAAACTAGAATGGGAGAGCCATCCATTAAATTGGACAACGAGGGAGTAAACAGACCCTCAGTACAGTGCTGGGGCTGTGGCGGTCCCCACTATGTCAAGAACTGTCCGCAGCTGAAGGGAGCTGACCAGATCTCTCAGATTCATGAGGCATCAATTGTGGGCGACGTGGGACGAAGTGTGCACAAAATTAATGCAGCTTTGGACGACCGCCAGACAGAATATCAGCCCACCATGGTGGAATTCGAAGGTAAAATCTCAGACCTTTCTATCACTGTTCTGATTGATCCAGGAGCTACTTTAAGTTATATAAGTCCCAAGATAGTTGAACAGTGTAAATTGCAGCCTGAAAAATTTAAGAACTCATGGCTGGTACAGCTAGCTACAGGGGCTAAGAGGCGGGTAATGGAAAAAATTAGGAACTGCTCCATAATGGTGGCAGGACAGCCGGTGGTAGCAGATTTGAATATGCTTCCACTTGGGTCCTATGATGTCCTGATTGGAATGGATTGGTTAGAAAAGCATTGCACTTTAGTAAACTGCAAAACAAAAGCTATACGATTCAAAGATGACCTGGGATTGGAACAGGAGATGCAGGGAATTAAACGACCAGTGCAGGTCCGGCCTATCACTGCGTCTCAGTTAGTGAAATGCATTCGGAAAAGATGTCAAGTGTATGCCATTCAAATAAATTATGCAGAAACCAAAGATAAAGGGGGTCCGCTAGACCATCTTCCAGTAATAAAGGAATTCGCGGATGTGTTTCCAGAGGAAATTCCTGGATTACCTCCGAAACGGGATATTGACTTCACCATTGAGTTAATACCAGGTGCTGTCCCAGTGTCGCGGACACCTTATAGGATGAGTGTACCTGAGTTGACTGAGCTGAAAATGCAATTACAAGAATTATTGGATAAAAATTATATCCGTCCCAGCGTATCTCCATGGGGAGCACCGGTGCTGTTTGTCAAGAAGAAAGATGGAACCTTTCGAATGTGTATCGATTACCGGCAGCTAAACAAACTCACAATCAAAAACAAATACCCCTTACCTCGAATTGATGAGCTTTTTGACCAGGTCAAGGGGGCGATGGTATTCTCCAAAATCGATCTGCGATCTGGTTATCATCAGATCAGAATTAAAGAAGAAGATATTGCAAAAACCGCATTCAGAACCCGATATGGACACTACGAATTTGTAGTGTTACCTTTCGAATTGACTAATGCACCTGCCACATTCATGTGTTTGATGAATAGCGTGTTCCATCAGTTTTTAAACAAGTTTGTACTAATATTCATTGATGATATTCTGATCTACTCTCGTTCCAGGGAGGAACACGAGGAGCACCTCCGGATAGTGCTGCAAACCTTGCGAGAGCATTAGCTGTATGCTAAATTCAGCAAGTGCGACTTCTACAAAGAAGAGATTCAATACTTAGGCCATGTGATCACCAAGTAAGGGATTGCAGTGGATCCTGAGAAAATTAAAACCATAATGAATTGGCCTGTGCCCAAGGACGTGGCAGACATCAGATCTTTCATGGGGTTAGCAGGGTACTACAGGAGATTTGTGGAGGGGTTTTCGAGAGTGGCATATCCTATCACCTCTCTACAAAAGAAAGGAAGGGCATTCAGATGGACTTTGGAATGTCAGCAAAGTTTTGAACGACTTAAACACTTACTCACTACGGCCCCCGTTTTGAGCATAGCTGATCCTAATAAGGATTATGTATTATGCACCGATGCTAGTCGAGAAGGCGTTGGAGGTGTGTTAATGCAAGAAGGAAGAGTGATCGCCTATGAGTCAAGAAAGCTGAAGGAACATGAGCAGAAGTACTCTGCCTACGATTTAGAGTTGGCAGCTGTTATACATGCCCTCAAAATGTGGCGACATTATCTTTTGGGTAAGAAATTTCTGCTATTAACAGACCATCATAGCTTGACAAATTATTTCAGTCAACCTACCCTGAATGAAAGGCAAGCCCGTTGGGCAGATTTCTTAAGCGGATTCGATTTTGATATCAAGCATCTGAAAGGAAAAGAAAATCGCGTAGCAGACGCTCTAAGCCGAAAGGTACATTATTTATATGAAGTTACTCTCAGCAAGTGGGAGAACTCCTTGCAAGAAAAGATAAAAACAGCAGCAAACTTGGATGCCGAATATCAGCGAATGAAGCAGCAAAAGTCACTATCCAGCCAGGAAAACCAGCAAGATTATGAAGTGAACAAAGATGGAATGTTGTTTTATAAAAAGAGACTGTTTGTACCAAATGACAATAATATTAGAGATCTAATTCTGAATGAATTTCATACCAGTCATTACGCAGGCCATCCTGGATATCAGAAAATGCTTGCTGCACTTCGAAAGGAGTACTACTGGCCAGGAATGAAAAGACATGTAGCTGAATATTTGGCGCGATGTCTAGAATGCCAGCAGATCAAGTCAGAGCATCAGCATCCGGCTGGGTTATTGCAGCCCCTACCAATTCCGCAATGGAAATGGGAAATTATATCCATGGATTTTATCATTGGGTTGCCTAGAACAAAGAGAAATAATGACTCTATTATGGTGGTAGTTGATAAACTGAGTAAAGCAACCCATTTTATCCCAGTGCAATCGACTTATAGGGCAGTCCAAATTGCACACATATTTATGCAGAATGTGTTCAGACTTCACGGGCTTCCGAAGACTATAATATCAGACCAAGATGTGAATTTTACATCCGCCTTTTGGAAAGCATTATTTGCAGAACTGGGTACACAGCTAAATTTTAGTACAACATACCATCCCCAGACTGACGGGCAGACGGAGAGAGTGAATCAGGTGTTGGAAGACATGCTGAGAGCATGTGTAATGCAAAAACCGACTCAGTGGGAGGATTATCTGCACCTGGTGGAATTCGCCTATAACAATGGTTATCACACATCAATTCAAATGTCTCCATTTGAAGTCTTGTATGGACGCAAATGTCGGACGCCCTCAAATTGGAGTGGCCCGTAAGATAAGTTAAGATTGGGACCTGAAATGCTCAAAGGAATGGAGGACATGGTTAAAAAGGTGCGAGCTAACCTGAAGGCCGCTCAGGATCGGCAAAAGAATTTTGCAGATCGAAAAAGAAGGTTCAAAGAGTATCAGGTGGGTGACCACGTTTACATAAGAATACAAGCGAGGAAGAGTACCTTGCAATGGAGCAGTTGTGCCAAACTCGTGCCTCGTTATTTTGGACCTTTCCAGATCTTGGCAAGAGTTGGGCCAGTAGCATATCAGCTAGCCTTACCCAGCCACATTAGAATTCATAATGTCTTCCATGTCTCCATGCTTAAAAAGTATATTTATGATCCAAAGCATGTGATTAAGTGGCAGGATATACGGGTAAGAGTTATTTTCAATTGAACTAATTGAAGAAGTGCCAAGAGATAGAAAACTGACACTGGTATTGTTTGCAGGTCGAACCGGAAGGAGAGGTCTCAGTCGAACCGCTGAACATTCTCGACCGGAGAGAAGTACAGCTGCGGAAGCGGGTTTTTACCCAAATTAAAGTGCAGTGGCAGCACTATGGGCCGGAGGAGGCCACTTGGGAAGATGAAGAGCTTTTTCGAAAAGCTTATCCGGAGCTGTTTGAGAGCATTGGACATCGGGACGATGTCCCAACTCAGGGGGGGAAGATGTGATGACCCCGTAAATGTAATTATTGAAAGTTTACTGTGGTAAAACTGAATGACATTGAGAACTTATTTTCTTTAAAGAAATAATTTGTTAATTTGAATGATGCATTAAAGCAATGATTAAAGAATTACTCAGGAGAGCATTGAGTTTCCCAAAAGGGAAAACAGTTAATGGAACTGAAAATAACCACCTTCCTTAACTGGAAGGATTTCCAGGAAAAAGGAAAGGGTGAAGAGTTTCTTTCACATTGTGCTGTAGTGACACACAAGGAGAAAGAAACAAGAAACATACCTGGTTTTGGACTAAGTCTGGTAGAGACCATATAGTCAAAACATAAGGTGTTGTCTTACTGAGGATTGGGATCCGGTAAGCATAAGCTCGGGGGGAGACTCAGGTCCCGAAGGACAAGTCTCGAGGCTGGGAGGATAACGAGCTTGACACAGGAATTTTGCAGGAGTATTGAAGAGCTGTCTCAATAAGCGATAACCAGGTAAGTAGCTGAAACCATAATACTCTACGATTGTTTGTACCAAAGGGTTACATTAGAATACTTATAAGTACTTTGTAATAGCAGTAGAAAATGGAAACCCCGCAGCTACACTTAAAGCAATAGAATAACTGCAAACAGGAAGTTGATATAATAATGTATGCCAATAAGACAAATAGGACAATTACTCAACTCGGCATACCGTGGCATGAAAGACTTCTTGTAAAAATAGAATGAGATAACGGAGGGGCTAGGGTTTGTTATGCAGGGCTGAATACTCGGCGAAGGACAAAACTTGAGGGAATAGTATTAATAGTTCTAAACATCTATTATAATATTCGAAGGGCTTCTGTAGCCTGAATAATTGTGTTATAAGTAACGCATAACCTGAAAAGAGTCGTCGAGACTTTAGTTTATAAAGACCTGATGAATGCCAGGGTACGGCCGTGAAGGTTAAGACCAAAGCAAAACAAGCTGTGACTGGAGAAATCTTTACGGTCGGCAGAGGCTTGAGACCACTGTTGCGGTCCTCACGGCCACCGAAAAGATAGATAGTAAGCCTAGGCTCATGCTCGAACCTATCCTAAGAAAATAAAATAATATAGGAGCTGCTATAGATGTAAATGAACAGTTCTAATAACATTGTCGAGCTTAGAACATTTATAAATTTAGGAGTAAACAAATAATCTCTAGCTTAGAGCCGCATGCAATAGCATCTGTGCTGAAAGATAATAACCTTCATTTAACAAGTAAAGAGAAATGTTGTTACGACGATGAAATAAACGTATAGGCATTCTCACATTCATCTTAGAATCGTATACAGTCAACTTCCAAATAATTGGTAATAAATAACTGCGAATAAGCTGTAAATGACAGAAAGAGTCCATGACCGAACAATAACAGAACATCATATAATGAAACTTTAAATCTGTGTGACCGCAAGTCACTTTCTTAACCCTCGCCGAGTCTGCCAGACATCTATGAGGTTAGATGCAGGCGTGAGCACTGGCTGGGCTCTCAGGGTGGATTGAAAAGCGGCGTATGCCATCTTCCAAACCCCCGTCAACATCATATACAGCAAAGAAATAATTCTAGAGAATGTGCTTAATCAAATAAGAAATAATGTTGCGCTCTAAACCGTTACGGGGAATAACAATAAAGAAAGACGAAAGAAATATCCAGAAAAATAACAGTGTGTTACAAATAAACAATAGAACCGAGATATCAATGCAATCCACAAGATATTCACATTCTATATTAGTCGAGATAGTTTAAAAAGAAATTATGTGGGCAAAGTTCGTCCAGATAGCACTTATACAAATAAACCAATGTTCCCAGAATTCACTACAAAGATAGCCACTGGGTAGCTGGAATAATAACCGAGAGTTCAACTTAAAAACTGCTGAAGACGATGGGAACATATGGCGGGCTTCATATACTCAAACCCAAAGGGTATGGCCTGAAACAAGCAGGCAGTAAAGATCCATCTGCGCCAACCGAAGAAAGGTGGTGGAGAAATTAAAATGAAAGAGCATAAACCCTCCGGCAAACTTAAACAAAATCTTAACTAACAGTTTGCATTATGAGGAAGGAATTCATGTCGGCAAGGGTACCTGTGCATGTCTAGTTAATGGCATCAGAGGGCAGCTTATGCCGCTGTAGAAGCCACGGCTGCGAGCACGTCTGTACCTGTCATTAAAACATGGAGGTCGTTATACTGTGCAGCTGAGGTTAGCACTCCTGACAAATAACGTAAAACCAGTAAACAACTGTAACATTACCTGGCTTGGAGCGACTATGCCCTATCGAGATTGCATGCATTGCCGAGACAGCTGAGAAGACCGGAGCAGGAATGGTGGAGCGAGCGCCCAGTGGTAGCAGAGCGTTATTCCAAGCTCGAAAGCGCCAAATGGAAACAGCAAAACCCCGATGATCGCGGAACTTGACTTTATAAACATTAACCCATAACCCTGTGACGTGGAGAAATCTCCAGCGTTGGATATTATCAACTTCTCTCTGCCGTAGATCTTGGCGGTATTGCCAATGTGCCAAAGGCGGGAAGGATCCAGCCTGTGGAGCCATGGCCGATCACGTGATCAGACAGACAGACATTGAAAGCGGGTCCAGGTGTAATGAGGAGGGGTCGCCTGCATGCCTAAGGGCAGTTGGGGGTTTAACACTTGCAAATAAATATAAGAACTATTCGTTACCATAGTCGAGTAGGGTTAGCCATATGTAGAGCTAGTAAGACAAACATCAAACCTTGAAAACTATGAGAGATCTGTATCAATTATGCTATACCTTTGATTGTATTAATCATGTTATATAACCGTGAGTTGAATGTACCAATCATGCGTTATATCTGTTATGAATATTCATGCCACATATTCGATAGAATATATATATAGTTAAAGGGTGGAGACCTACCTTTTATTCACATAGGTAAGTTTGAATATGATATAATTACCTTATCAAAAAATTTTCCTTCGATATATGTTTTAATGCAAGAGCTAGGTATGTGACATTTTAGGTGCCCAAGTGATTGCTGTACAGCGGAAGTTTACGGGGTTATATTCAAAGGAGCCGTCTACCCAGGTTGAAGGTACGCGGAGAAATTGCCTCGACAAAAAAATTTCAAGAAAATTTGTAGATATAATATTTTAATCGTGTTTTTGATGATGGAAATAAATTCAGCACTATAAAAACGTCTAAGACACCTAAAATTTTAAAATTTAACAACTAAATATAACCAAAATTTCCATAACTTTTCGAACAATTCCTGATATTCAAAAGCATCATGAAGTTTAAAATTATATTCAAAAACATCATACTCTATAGTTAAGTCTTGGAGAGTTATTAGACATTTTATTATTTAATTGGACAGAATTTGGTTCTATAGCATCATACTCTACTTGCTATATGTTTTGAAGATTTTTTTGATATATTTTATTATCTAATTTAACATAATTTGATAGAGATTAGTTAAAATTACAAATTTAATTGTTATTTCAAAAAAAACAGAAACTAATAAAATATTTATTTCAATTCAACCAAAAACTACAAAAGTTCCTTAAAAAGAAATCGCTTCACAAAATTGCGACTATATTCAAAAGATTTGTCCCTTCAAAAAGTTGTGACTATAGTCAAAAGATTTGGTTTCCAAGATTTCAAAAGTCACCTGAGTTATTATAGTCGGTTATAGAGTGTACATTGGATGATCATGAGGCGTGGTGGAGTCGCATTCCACAAAATAGTGTGGAAATATACTCCATTTGTATTAGCTTTCACTTTCATTTCCACTATTTGGTGATGAAGCGGCACATCACTGTTGTAAAAAAAGGAGAGGAGTAAACGGATACGAAATGAAAACTCGCACAAGTAATGGCCAAGACTGTAACGGACTACAATGAAAATAGTTACTACCAGATCTCGCAATTAAAAATAAATAAATAAACATACAAAATACAAAATAATAATACTATAAAATTTAACCGATAGATTTATAATAATATATAGAATTAAAAATAAATAAATAAACATATAAAATAAAAAATAATAATACTGTAAAATTTAATGGATAAATTTATAATAATATATAAAACAATAAAAAGTTAAAAAAATATAATATATAAATTAAATCACATGAATTGATAACTAAGATTAATTTTTTTTAAAATTTACATGAACTCAATTAAATGAGATTTATAATAATATATAGAATTAAAAATAAATAAATAAACATACAAAATACAAAATAATAATACTATAAAATTTAATGGATAGATTTATAATAATATATAGAACAATAAAAAGTTAAAAAAATATAATATATAAATTAAATCACATGAATTGATAACTAAGATTAATTTTTTTAAAAATTTACATGAACTCAATTAAATTAGCACAGCAAAAAAAGTCATGCTAATGTTCATGAACATGTAAAATTAGTTTTGTGTTAGCATTAATTTTAATAAATGGAAAAAATAAAACATGTATTTCTAGCTAGGGAAATCAATAATGCTAATCAAATTTCAATTTCGACTTCAATTTGATAAAGTAAGATAAATTTTAATAGTTATATTTATAGAATATGAAAAGATTTATTATAAAAAAAATTATAAGGTGAAGCTAGGATTTATTATAAAAGGAATTGTAAGATAAAGGATGCCTACGACCCCTGGCTAATAGCTATAAGAAAAGCATGCCTACAACCCCTAGCTAATAGATATAAGCAAAGCAGTTCCAAAATAAAAAATAAATTTATCAAAACAGTGCCAAAAAAAACAAATCTCTTTTGATAGAGGCTTTTCTGGCATTGGTTTCTCTCGAGAAAATTATGAGTGTGTTATATTTTTTATTCAATCTTTACAAGATTGAAAATAGATCACAATAATACTAGCAAAAAAATTCTAGAAACAAATCAAGAGGAAAAGTAGTTATTAGAAAGGTAGTTATGATAAGATTTTAAAGTTATGATAAGATTTGAATTTAAAGGGGGAATATTTCTATAGTCTAACATCAAATTAAACGAAGCATAATGAAGTCAGCTAAGACCTATGGGGTTTTTCCTATGGGGTTTTTCCTAGAAAAGACAGCTAAGACTCACGAGAGTTTTTCTTAAAGAAAAATATTAAGTTTTATTAGATTTATAATAATATTAAATTCTCTTAATTTTTTAATAGTAAATTAATTTTATAATTATTTTAGTTTTATATTAAAATAATAATATTAACAATAATATTATTAGTAATCATAATAATATTACATTAATTATAACAATAACAATATTGCATTATTAATCTAATAGGGATATATACTAAATTTTATATTAACATTAATTTTATCACTAATATTATTAGTAACATTTAATATGTTGTTTTATTAAAAACATAATATAATACAATAATGTTAGTATTAACATTGATATTAAAATTATTATTAATAATAATATTATTACTGTAAATATATATATTATAAATAATAATATTTATGTAAATAATATTAAAAATACAATCATGTTAATATTAACATTCATATTAAAATTATTGATAATAATAATATTATTATTATAAATATACATATTATTAATAATAATATTTATGTAAATAATATTAAAAATATAATGGTCATTTATGAACAATTATAGTCATCAACCAAGAATGGTAGAATGGTAGAATATGGTCAACCAAGGGGAACCAAGGTTAACCATGGTCAACCACATCTACTAACTCAATTGATATACATCTATTAACCTCATCAACTCTCATCAACCATGCTCAAATTTATCAACCTCATCAACTCTCACCAACCATGGTCAAATCAAATGCTAAAATTAATTTCCAAAATAATTGTGTTGGTAACTATTTTGATGATTATTAAAAATGATGCCTAATCTATATATTTATTTTGGAATAAATTTTTATAATTTAAATTTAATCATCCATAATTATTAAATAAATAAAAATTTAATAACCTAAATAAGATATTTTAGAATATTTTATTTCAAAATTAAAAAATTAATTAACATGTGATATTAATTCAATATATTATAACTATTTACCGATTAAATGAAGTGAAATAAAATTTAATAAAAATGGCCTCTTCAAAATTTTAACTCCAAAATCTTAATGAACTTTAACCTCTAACAACATTCTGATATGATCGATTGCGACGCTGCGTGGAACTTGCATCTGTGTGAAAACAGCTCAGAAGATTGTGTGAAAACAGCTCAGAAGATAATATGAATGCCATAGCGGAACATTAATTCCAACATCGTAATCAATTATGATCGTCTTAACATCAATCAATCTCAACTAAGAATGCCATAGCGGAACATTAATTCCAACATCGTAATCAATTATGATCGTCTTAACATCAATCAATCTCAACTATATCACCATTGTTGGGAATTTTATGTTTAATTCCAAAACAAAAATAGCTTGAACAGAACAAACAATGCTCTGTTTTAACACAGAGGAGAAAAAATTGGTTTTGGGAAGATAGAATTTTCACACACACATAAAAAGATTTCTATTCATTAATAATACTGTTGTTACTAAGAAAATTCTCTCTATCAGAGGGATTTCACCGAGAACACTTGGATTTAAAAAAAAAAAAATTACTCTGTTTCTCCTTAGCAAAATTTACACTACTATGTGTAAATTTTTTACTTCTTACATTCACTGTTGTGCATTACATTAAAAAATTGTCTCTGCTGTATAAGTTTACACTGTTGTGTACAAAAAAAAATTCTTTTTACTCTCGTGAAGTTCTTACATACTCGCTGCAGCGTTTTTTCCCCTCTCCCATGTTTTAAAAAAAATGACTTAACTTTTATTTTCACTTGTCCCGTAAAACAAAAATTACATCCGTGAAAAAAAATAATAAACTTAAAAACTTCACCTATATCTACCCACTACAGTACATTTATATTAATTTCATTTAATTGCTTTACGGACAAAAAACGACGGTCAACAAAGCTTTCACTTCACGTCACGTAATAGATAGCATGCCTGTACATCAACCGTTGAATCATGCGATTTGCGATTTGATCGCATTGTGCAATTGCATTCGGTGCAAAAATAGGGGGGAGGCTTGACACATGGGTGCGATCTATGATATGGCGATCGAATCGCATTGCAACATCGCATCGGGAGAATTTAAGAGAATAGACAGAGGCAGCAGGCATGGATGTGATTTGCAATCTGCGATTAGATCACATCGCAAGGGAAAAACATGTGGTTTTCTAAAATAAACAATGTAGTTGAAAGTATCATTTCAGCACTCCCCTTTAATTTCAACTGCTGGGTTACAGTCATACCCAGACATTTCCTCAAAAATTCAAAACTTTTATGCCCCAATGATTTGGTCAAAATGTCTGCAACCTGCTCCTGAGTTCTGCAGTGGACTAAAACAATTTCTCTATTGTTTACCAATTCCCTGATGTAATGAAACTTTGTGTCAATGTGTTTCATTCTCTTATGAAACCCAGAATTTTTGGATAATGCAATAGCTGAGCTATTGTCACAAAAGATCACAGTTTCTTTTACTTGTTCTTGCTCTTGACATAAACTCTTTAACGTCCTTCTCATCCAAATTGCTTGACATGTTGTTGTTGTAGCTGCCACATATTCTGCCTCTACTATAGACAATGCTACAATAGGTTGTTTTTCAGAAGCCCATGAAATGGCTCCTGAACCCATGTGAAAAACGTAACCGGATGTGCTTTTCCGATCATCTACACTTCCAGCCCAATCACTATCAGTGTATCCAATTAAATCTGCACATTCTTAAGTAGTATATAAAATGCCAAACCTTTTTGTACCTTTAACATACCTCATAATAATTTTTTCTACCTGTTAACGTGCTTCTTTTGGCCTCTCCATGAATCTATAAATTAAACTAACACCATACATTATATCCGGCCTAGTTGTAGTCAAATACATGAGGCTGCCAACTATGCTCTTGTAGAAACTAGGATCAAAATCTTTGTTGCTATCCTCTTTGCTAAGTTTTAATCCCATCACTGTGGGAGTGATTGTTGCCTTGCTCTCTTGCATATTAAATATTTCCAACACTTCATTAACATATTTCTCTTGTGGGATAAAAATCTCATTTCCATTTTGTTCTACTTCTATTCCTAAGAAGTATCTCAGCAAACCCATGTCAGTCATTTCAAATTCTTCTTTCATGACTGTTTTGAAATTTTCAATAAAATAATCATCATTACTTGTGAAAATAACATCATCAACATATAACACAACAATTAGTAATTTACCATCCTTTTCTTTGATGTAGAGAGTGGGTTCTCCCTCACACTTTTCAAATCGGTTTTCTAGTAGATAGGAATCTATCCTACTGTACCACGCTCTTAGTGCTTGCTTCAACCCATAAAGAGCTTTCTTCAATCTGCACATGTTGTGCTCTTGGCCTTTCTTTTCATATCCTAAAGGTTGTTCAATGTAAACCTCTTCCATTAAAACTCCATTTAGAAATGCTGACTTCACGTCCATTTGGTAAACTTTCCACTTGTTTTGTGCTACTATGGACAACACTTCTCTCATTGTTTCCATTCTAGCAACTGGTGGAAAAGTTTCCTCATAGTCTCTCCCATACTGCTGCTTATATCCTTTGACAACCAGTCTTGCCTTGTGTCTTTCTATTTTGCCTTCAGCGTTACTCTTGGTCTTGTAGACCCATTTAACTCCAATGACTCCCTTTCCTTTTGGTAGTTCAACTAAATCTCATGTCTTGTTTCTTTCTATGGCATTGATCTCCTCATCCATAGCTTCTATCCATTTCCTATCCTTAATTGCTTCTTCGAAATGAACAGGGTCATCAACATGAGAATATAAAGAAAATAAAGAGTTCATACCTTCATTTGCTGCTTCTTGTTCATAAATATCACTTAAATTTCTGAACTTCTTACCTATTTCATTTGATGTACAAGTGCTTGAAGAAGCACTTGAATTTCCTCCTTGTGATGTGCTTGGAGAAGCACTTTCATTTCTCCTCAAGGGTATATCTTGCTGTCCTTGTGTTGGTGCTACTGTTTGGGGATGTATTTCAGCCATCTCTTCATCATCTTCATCATGTGACAAAGAGGTTTTGACATTCACTGTTTTATCTGTGCTTCCATCCCAAGCTTCCTCCTCAATGAACTGAACATCTCTACTCACAATAAGCTTCTTGGTGGACGGATTATACAACCTGTAAGCTTTGGATTTCTCATTGTATCCAATGAAAATACATTTCTCCCCTTTGTTGTCCAACTTCTTCCTTAGCTGATCTGGAATGTGTGCATAAGCCACACATCCAAAAACTTTCATGTGGGTGACTCCTTGCTTTGTCCCACTCCATGCTTCTTCCGGCACTCTGTTCATGACTTCTTTTGCAGGGCATCTATTCAAAATGTATGCTGCATAGTGTATAGCTTCAGCCCAATAATCGTTTGGCAAATGATTTTCCTTTAACATGCTCCTTGCCATATCCATGTTTGTTTTATTCTTTATTTCGGCAACTCCATTTTGCTGCGGAGTGTACCTAGTCGTAAACTGCTTATGAATTCCATTTTCTCTACAAAAACGTAGAAATTGTTTGGAGATATACTCACCTCCTCTATCAGTTCTTAGAACTTTGATATGTAGCCCGCTTTGGTTTTCTACAAGTGCTTTGAAATTGCAAAATCTTTCAAACACTTCACTTTTGTTCTTCAGGAAATAAACCCAAGTTTTTCTAGTAAAATCATCAATAAATGTTAGAATATAGTGGCTGCCTACAAGTGATGGAGTTTGCATCAGTACAAATAAATATGAGTGGACAATCCTTAAAGGTGATTTTGCCCTTATGCTTTTTCTAGATGGAAAAATTTCTCTTTTTTGTTTCCCCAAGATACAACCTTCACAAAGGCTGTCTGGTTTCTCTATCAATGGTAATCCTCTTACCATTCCTTTCCTACTCAACAAGTTAAGACCTCCAAAGTTGAGATGTCCAAATCTTAAGTGACACAACCAATTTTCATCCTTTGGTTCACATTGGAAAGCCTCTTAAGTCACTGCTGCTATTTCTTCTTTATTTTTCAAATCTACTTTCATTCTAAGAGGGAACATCCTGTTCCTTGTCATCTTCACTTCAACAATACATTGTTTGTTGGGTTTTTTATCCATGATTGTGCATACATCATCCACAAAAAAAACATTGTAATCCTTTTGAGTAAGTTTTCCAATACTTAAGAGGTTACATTTCATTCCAAGAACATAATAAACATCTACTATGGTTTTCTTTTCACTTTTCTTTCTTAAGATATTTACTTCTCCTTTTTCCATAACAGAAACTTTATTATCAATCCCTAGTGTGACTTTTGACTTCACATTCTGATCTAACATAGAAAACAGGGCTATTTTTCATGTCATATGGTTACTGCAATCGGAGTCTAGAAACCATACATCTTCACTCTTTTCTTTAGCCATATTACAAGCTAAAAACAAATTATTTTGGCTGATATTTTCTCTAGTGAAATTTGCACTAGTTCTATTACTCATATCATGATGTTTCTTCCTACATTCATTTGCATAATGCCCATATTTTTTATAATAGTGACATTGGACATTGGATTTATCATACCTTTGTCCTTGAGCATGATGTTGTCCACTTTGTTGGCTACTTCCTTGGCCTTGGTTCTGATTTGGATTGCTGCCTCTTCCTTGAGCATTTGCTGGACTATTTCTTCCACCTTTGTCTTGGCTTATACCTCTTCCTCTCTTGTTTCCTCTGCCTTGACCTCTTCCTCTTCCAAAGAACATCTGGGTCTTGAAGGCATGCTCTAGAGATGAGTTTTCATTTCTAATCAATCTCTGCTCATGTGTTATCAGTGATGCATGTAGTTCATCAACTGAGAAGTTTGTGAGATCCTTTGTCTCTTCTATGGTGGTGACAATCACATCCAACCTTGAGGGTAAGATCCACAATAATTTCTCCATAATCCTCCTTTCTTCAAGAATATCTCCATGAGACCTTAGCTGTTTGACCAGACCAATCACATGTGTGAAGAACGAGTCAATATTATCTGACTCCTTCATGCAAAGATTCTCAAAATCTCTCCTCAGCAACTGTAGTTTTGTTTTCTTCACTTTCTCCATGCCTTGATAGGTTGTCTTGAGAGTTTTCCATGCTTCTTTGGATCTCTTAGCTACTGTTATCCTTGGAAACACACTCTCATGCACTGCTTGATACAAAAAGTAGAGGGCTTTAGAATCCTTCTTCTTGTTGCTCTTCAACAGGTCTTTCTCTGCCTGAGTTAAATTATTAAACTAATTTTCATCTGTTGGTTCTTCAAAACCATCCTCAACAAATTCCCATAGGTCTTCAGAAGCAAGCAAAGCTCTCATAGTTATTGCCCAATAGTCATAGTCTTTCCCATTAAACTGTAGGAGCTGAGTATTACAGATACCCATGCTAGTGCTCGCTCCAACCATTCTTACACTCTTAACTATGCTTCAAAATACTTGACTATGTATTAAAATAACTGATTGTCCTAGCAGTAACACACAAACTAACTTGAGAAATACCTTGAAATTTTTTTGACTGAGTCTTCACTCTGCTGGATAAGCTGCTGCAACAAGAAATCCTTCCTTCAGCTTCTTTGACACCTTGAAAGAGCCTGGACAAGCTCTGAGACCATGTTGGTAATTTTCTGTTTAATTCCAAAACAAAAATAGCTTGAACAGAACAAAACAATTCTCTGTTTTAACACAGAGGAACAAAAATTGGTTCTGGGAAGACAGAGTTTTCACACACACATAAAAAGGATTTCTATTCATTAATAATACTACTATTACAAAGAAAATTCTACCTCTATCAGAGGGATTTCACTAAGAACACTTCGGTTTAAAAAAAAAAAACTTTTACTCTGTCTCTCCTCAGAAAAAATTTACACTGTTTTGTGTAAATTTTTTATTTCTTACATTCACTATTGTGCATTACATTAAAAAATCTGTCTCTGCTGTATAAGTTTACACTGCTGTGTAAAAAAAAATTCTTCTTACTCTCGCGGAGTTCTTACATATGCATTGCAGCATTTTTTCCCCTCTCTCATGTTTTAAAAAAATGACTTAACTTTTCTTTTCACTTGTCCTGTAAAACAAAAAATACATCCGTGAAAAAAAAATAATAAACTTAAAAACTTCACCTATATCTACCCACTACAGTACATTTATATTAATTTCATTTAATAGCTTTATGGACAAAAAACGGCAGTCAACAAAGCTTTCACTTCACGTCACGTAATAGATAGCATGCATGTACATCATTCGTTGAATTATGCGATTTGTGATTTGCGATTTGATCGCATCGCGTAATCGCATTCGGTGAAAAAACAGGGGGGAGGCTTGACCCATATGGGTTGCGATCTGTGATATGGCAATCGAATCACATCGCAACATCGCATCGGGAGAATTCAAGAGAACAGAAGGAGGCAGCGACATGGATGTGATTTGCCCTCTACGATTAGATCACATCGCAAGGGAAAAACATGCGGTTTTCTAAAATAAACAATGCAGTTGAAAGTATCATTTCAACAACCATCGATATACTTCGTGAAACATGCATGTATGTGAATGCAGCCATATTATTATGATTTTGAATTCGATGACAAAGCGTATAGGGGATTCAATCTAAATTGAATCCTGGAGAAGGCTCGTAATCATTCAATATCAATGAATTGCACGCCCTTTCAATTGCATAGGAGTCGTTGTGTGATACTAGTGTATCCTTATTACTATGAAATATGGTACTACAGAGAATAAATATGTTTACCTAACAGCTAGGATGGTATTAGGCGCAGAAGGTGATGTTGTAATTAGTACAATATGTGCAAGTGGAGGGGCTAGTATTATTGTCTTTGGAATAATTAAAGCCTGTGGGCACTGCCCCTTGAAGAACTTGGAATAATTGGTAGGAGGGCAGTTGTTGGCATAGTTTCCTATGCACCAGTGTTGAGGAGTATTAAGAGCGGCACAAGCACTGTCACACCCATCGACCACTTTCAATTCTGTAGGGCAGCTCGCAGTTATGTTGATGTTATAGTCAACTGTTGGGCAGCTACTGTCCGAGGGAGTTATGGAGAGAGGGAGATTAAATCCATCAACAAGATAGATGTCATATGTTTCGTGATTGTTGGCCCCATCCATAGTATATTCAGCCAACGTTGTAGGAGGTCGTCCAGCAGCTTAATAGCTGAGCAAGCCACTGCAGTCACCAGTGTTGCAGCTGCCTTAACCAGAGGTGTCAAAAGAACAGCCTGTTCGTCCCCAAAATTTGCCTACGCTTGTTCCTGCGAGCACGTCAACACTCCATGATTGGCCCTGCCCTAGCGCTTGACCGCCACCAACAGGAATTCCCACAGCCCACACAGAGAACGAACACTTATTCTGGATCACAAATTTCGTAGCTCCAACTCCACCATTTGGCAAATAAAACACATATTTAGTCATCGCTTATTTGTGTAATTCTAATAGTATAATAAAATAAATTAGATTCGAGAGAGTAACACCTTGGCCTTACCTTGAAGATAAACCATTAATCCTAAAGATACAGTCGTTGCAATTGAAACCGAAACTGTTATCGTTCTTCCCCCCATTGCTAAGACCAGAAAGCAAGTTAAACACTACTAAAGCACAATGCAATGAACCAACACTACTCCAACACAGCGCAATCAGTTGCAAATGAGCTTGCTCAGTTTTTATCCATGAATAATGCAGGTGAGACACACGCTATATATATATATATATATATATATATATATATATATATATATATATAGACAAGGTAGCAGCAACCCAAAAACATGAACCACGTGTAGTAGCGTATGAAACACGGATGAAGTTCAGATAAGACTATAGTCTTTTCATGGCACGTGGTGGGGAAAATTCTGGAGCTACAGTAAACCAGGACACGAAGTAAGCTAATCCTGTTAAAAATATTACTTTCGTGCCCTCTTTTGGCCATAAAATTGACATGAATGGGTAGAACTTCGGAATATAATAGTAGTTTTACTAGGGTTTAAATTTCGTATGTAACCAAGGTTTTTCCGATTTTGATTCAATCCCAATCATCCATGTAAAATCCTACCAAAATCAGTAACTTAGGTGTGGCCATTCAAATACTGTCATAGCCACCGCTGCCCACATGGCTATTTTTGGCTTTCTTTTCGGTTTTTCAAAGGTGTCATCTGTAATTTGTTTTTGTCAAAGGATGCAATTTAGTTGTGCATTGAATGCAATTTTAGTAAAGACCAACAACTCGATTTTATTCATCTTTTCCTGCGACAGTCTTATTTTGAGACCCCACCCTTTATAAAACTGGGATGCTACAGGAAGTGTATGTTTCTAGGCGTTTTTGACGTGTCCGTGTGTTGTGGTACAGCGGATGTTGAAGCGGCTATATTAAAAAAACAAAAACAAAAAAATGATTGCGGATAATATTCAAAAGATTTGGTTAACACCATACGCAAGCCTTAAAACCCAAGATTTTAAGTCACTTGTTATACTGTAACATTGGATCATCATGCGGCTCTCACAGTTATACCCGTCCACCTGTTGGAAAACAATGATAATTCCAACCACTGCCATTAATGCAATAGCTGGCCATCTCTAGAGAATTCAGGAGGTAGTTTCTAGAATTCGACGAATGCATTGACAAATGGGCAAGCTTCCTGGAGAAGCCACCATCCCACTGACTCCAAAAAGATCTCTAATATGTATAAATACATGTTCAGTCATCAAATGGAAACAATTTCTAAGTTCTATTCATGTGTTTTGATGTATGATCTATGATTTGGTATTAGAGCTTAGGAGAGTTGTGCACAGGATTTGAGGCTGTGGAAGTATAGTCAAGATTTCTTGAAGTGTCTGGTATACTGGTAAGGTTGTTTTTGTGCTTGTTGGCCATAAAATTGGTCCGTTTTGTTTACTGGTTGTTGGGAAATGTGTTTTGTTTAGTGCTTGCAGGCTGTTTTGTGCTTGTAGCCAAGTGTTTTGTTTATCGCTGCTGGGAAATATATGGTGCAGTAAGGGTAGAGCAATGACCAAATAGGCGCTATGCATTAGGAGAAGAGTTGTGTGCTCTGGAGAAGGACCGATGGTGTCCCTAGATAAGCATTGATAACATTAGAGACAAAGTATGCTAGATAACTTATGCTTTGATGTTTGCATTATAGGTTGTGTGGATCTGAATTATGATTTTCTGCTTGGTTGTCTAATCAATTCCTGATATGTTCATTGTACTATGACCATTGGTTATACAAGTTTTCATGATTTATGTTTGGGATCAGCAGCAGAATGTAGCATCCCTTCCTATGGTATGCAGCTAGTTAGTAGTAATCAGTTGCCAGTAGGGCGGTGACATATTATTTATGTGAGTATTTGTAATATCAATTGTGACTTGGGTTGCTTTTTGGTAGTATTTGTATGTGGCTGGAAAGCTACTCATCAGCTGCCTTGCTTCACTAAAAGGATTTGAGGATAACACCTATCTTGTTAATATTAATGGAAAGACTTGGATTTGCTTAGTCGACATTAACTGTTTTTGATTGGTATAAACCTCGGTGTTGGGGAAAGTGTTATGATTATTTAATTTGTGTTCCAAAAAAAAAAAAGAATAAGGAAAGAGGGTTGTTATTATTAAGGAAATTAATCATTGAAATTGTGAAAAAAATTGTATCTTGGTGGAAAAGGATTTATATGCTTATTGACAATGGCAAATATATTGGCAGAGTCTATTTATCTGAATATAACAAGTTAGATGGTGAAAATTATGCGAATTGGAAGTTTAAGTTGCAGACTTTGATGGAAGGCAACAATACATGGGCGATTGTGTCTGGAGCTGAAGTTAAGCCAATGTCCCCTCAAGCCACAGATGTTGCAATTCAGGATTGGGAGTGACGGGAAAACAAAGCAAAGGTGCTTTTGTAGACGACAGTTAAGGACAACATTATTCCACACATTATATAGTGCAAAACATCCAAAGAGACGTGGGACACTCTCAAAAATTTGTATGAGACGAAGACTACAAATCGAATATTGTATTTAAAAAGTAAGTTTCTTTCAATTAAGATGGAAGAAAATGAAAGTGTTAGTGATTTCATTTCTAGAATTAAAGATCTAAAGGATAAACTAGGTGACATCGGTGAATCAGTATATAGTACAGACTTGGTTACTGTGACATTAAGTGGAATGCTTGATGACTATCAATTGTTTATAACTGGTCTTTCAGCTAGAGAGAAGGCTCCTACTTTTGATGAGTTGGCAGGTATGCTTATGCAGGAAGAGGAGCGGAGAAGAAGCATTAAACAGAAATCTCCTAATTCAGATTTGGCATTGATGGCCAAAGGGAAGAAGTCCTTCAAAGGAAAACAGTGGGAGAAAAATAAAGGAAAAAAGCCACAGGTAAAATCATTTCAAGGTACCCCTTTACCGAGGACAAATGCCAAATCAAGTAGAGATGATGTGTGTTATTACTGTGGAAAACCTAGTCATTTTGCTAAGAATTGCATAAAAAGGAGGTCTGATCAATTTAAACAAAGAAACAATTCAGGAAATTATGATGATAGAGATGAAGCAATTAGTCAAGATGTTAGCAATCTTAAATTATTTGTGTCCAATGTTGCTTTATCAGTAGAAACTAATGATTATAATGCTTGGTTTATAGATTCTGGTGCATCAATCCATA
Organism: Pinus tabuliformis; assembly: GCA_031772625.1. Lineage (NCBI taxonomy): Eukaryota > Viridiplantae > Streptophyta > Pinopsida > Pinales > Pinaceae > Pinus > Pinus tabuliformis. The sequence continues at coordinate 27,756,555 of CM062807.1, forward strand.
TGTCATGCAAAAGAGATTTGTTTGATACTTATCATAAAATCAATAATGGTGGACACATCTATTTAGGAGATAATAGATTACATGAAATTAAAGGATATGGTAATATAAGTGCTATGAGGCCTAATGGACAAGAAAAACAAATTCAAAATGTGGTGTATGTTCCTGGATTAAAGAAGAACTTAATTTCAGTCTCTACTATCACAGATCAATATTTAAAAGTTGAATTTGTGAAATCACATTATCTGGTAAAGGATGAGTAGGACAACTACAAAGTTGTTGCAAAAGGAATAAGAGTTGGAGGCTTATACAAGTTGGATGTAATGAAGAATGGGAATCAAGCATTGGCAACAACAGGCATGTCAACTATAGAACTTTGGCATCAAAGGTATGGACACTTAAATCATAATGACCTAATGTTACTACAAAAGAAATTGATGGTAGAATGTCTTCCAATTATTAAGGGAGAACACTTTGAATGTGAAGGTTGTGCACAAGAAAAACAACATAGGGAAGAATTTCCTGTGCATGAAAATAGAAGAAAACGTGAAATACTTGAACTAGTGCATGCTGATGTATGTGGTCCAATGCAAACTAAGTCACTTGGTGGAGAATATTACTTCCTTATATTTATTGATGATAGCACTAGATACACCTGGGTGTACTTTATAAAAAACAAAAGTGACGTGTTTGAATACTTTAAAGAATTCAAGAGTATGGTTGAAAAGTAAACAAGAAAGAACATTAAAATTCTTCGATCAGATAAAGGTGGTGAATAAACTTCAGGAGTTTTTATAAAATATTGCAAACAAAATGGAATTATGAAACAATTTACAGTGCCACATACACCTCAACAAAATGGAGTAGCTGAGAGAAAGAATAGAACATTAGTTGAATGTGCTCGAAGTATGATAAAAAGTAAAGGACTTGCTAATAATTTTTTGGTTGAAGCCATTAATACAGCTGTATATCTTAAAAACAGAAGCCCTACTAAGTATCTTGAGCACAAAAAACCATTTGAAGCATTGTATGGTTTTAAACCTAAAGTTAGTCATTTAAGGATATTTGGATTCAAGGCCTTTGCTCATATACCTAAAGAGGATAGAAGAAAGTTAGATACCAAAGCCATCAAATGTATTTTTATTGGATATTGCACTAATCAAAAAGCATATAAAATGTACGATCCAAGCACTCACAAGGTCTTTGCAAGTAGAGATGTTATATTTCATGAGCATGTAGATAAACAAGTAAAAGAAGATGAACATAATACATGGCAGTCTTCTTATGAAAACTTTAAGGAAGAAGAAGAAGTTGTGGAATCAACCCAAGAACTAGAACACATGGACATTCCAAAAGACACATCAAGGGATCAAAGTCCACAAAGAAGTGATGAAGGCACTCCACAGAGAAGAAAAGGAGAAGGTACTCCACAAAGTAATGAACCTCTAAGAAGGTCAACACAATAGATTCAAGCCCCCATCAGGTATAAAGATTATGCTTTAATGTCTCAAGTAATGACTGTTTTTTGAGCCCTTAAATTATGAACAAGCCAAAAATCATTAAGAATGGATGGAAGCTATGAAAGAATAATATGACACTATAATTAAAAATGAAACTTGGGAATTAACAGAATTACCTGAAAATAAAGTCCCTATAGGATCAAAATGGTTGTACAAGACAAAATTTAATGCAGATGGTAGCATAGACAAGTATAAGGCAAGATTGGTTGCAAAAGGTTATTCCCAAAAAGAAGGTATATATTATGAAGATACTTTTGCTTCGGTTGCAAAAATGAATACACTCAAAATAATGATAACATTGGAACTAAATATGATTAGAAGCAACAGCAATTAGACGTAAAGTCAGCTTTTCTAAATTGTGACTTAAAAGAAGAGATTTATCCTATTCAACCAGAAGGATTTGTAAAGAAAGGACAAGAGCATCTTGTATGCAAGTTAAAAAAGGCCTTATATGGACTAAAACAGGCTCCTAGATATTGGTATGAGAAAATTGACAAATTCTTCTTTCAACAAGGATTTAAAAGGAGTAAAAATGATCCTAATTTGTATGTCAAAACATACAGAAATGGGGATATAGTATTACTTTCTATATATGTTGATGATCTAATAATAACGGGAGTGCTGATAAATTAATTACAGATATAAAATGAAGTTATCATAGGAATTCGAGATGAAGGATCTTGGTGAGATGCATTATTGTCTAGGTCTTGAAGTATGGAGAAATGATGGAAGAACCTTAATCACACAAAGAAAATATACAAATGAAGTACTAAAGAGATTTCATATGAATGGATGTAAAGCAGTGAGTACTGCATTGGAACAAAATATCAAATTAAGAAGTGATGATGGAACAAAAGAGGTCAATGGAACATTGTATCGACAATTAGTGGGAAGTCTAAATTATCTCACTACCACTAGACCAGACATTGCTTATGCAGTGAGCATACTTAGTCAATTCATGGCTAAGCCTCATGAAAGCCATTGGATAGTTGCAAAAAGGGTCCTTCGATATTTAAAGGGAACTATCAATTTTGGTATTGAATATACTAATGCTTGTAATATTGAATTGACAGGTCATTCTAATTCTGACTGGGTTGGAAATCCAGATGACAGGAAATCCACCACTGGATACATCTTCAACATAGGATCGGGAGCTATATCATGGAGCAATAAGAAACAGGCAACAGTTTCCTTGTCATCAACTGAAGCAGAATATAAAGCATTATGTAGTGGCACCTATGAGGCTATATGGCTCAGAAGAATACTTGAAGATGTTGGTGAAGGTCAACAAGAACCTACAGTGATCAAATGTGACAATCAAAGCACCATCAAACTGGGGAACAATCCTGTATATCATGCAAGGTCAAAGCATATAGACACACAATATCATTTTATAAGAGAAAAGGTCCAATCAAAAGAAATTTCTCTAATGTACTATAATACAAATGAGAATGTAGCTGACATATTCCCTAAGCCTCTTGGGAAGGCAAAATTTGAGTTTTGTAGAAGTAAGTTATGTGTTGTAGAAAATGAAGATTATATTGTAAACCTAGCTGAGACTTAGACCAGCAGGCATGACAATTACGAGTATGTTTACAGTGTATTGTATATTTGTTATATGGTTGGAATTAAAGGGGAGTGTTGGAAAACAATGATAATTCCAACCACTGCCATTAATGCAGTAGCTGGCCATCTCTAGAGAATTCAGTAGGTAGTTTCTAGAATTCGGCGGATGCATTGACAAATGGGCAAGCTTCTTGGAGAAGCCACTGCCCCACCGTCTCCAGAAAGATGTCTGATATGTATAAATACCTATTTAGTCATCAAATGGAAACAAGCTCAAAGTTTTGTTCATGTGTTTTGGTGTATGATCTCTGATTCCACCACGACGCAACACACATGTGCATTTGTATGAGAGGCTCCATTATTATGTACGTTGGTCAGGAGGAGAATCTAGAAGGTACTTCGGTTATGTTAAGAGGGAAAACGGAATTCATTTTACGGTTGGAAGTTTAAGCTATGAATTTTAGGAGGAGGGAGCATTGTAAAAAGTAACGACAACTATGGGTGCTTGTTTGGGTGTTGGCTCTGTAGGCATGCATAGTGGAAGATCGTCTCGCAGTTGATTGGAATGAGTTTGGCACTTAGACAAGTATATGGCATCCTCGAAAGATCCCAACAATTTGGTTCTTAGCTTAGCGTATGGTTGGAATACTCTGCGCCCTCGCCCAATTCCAAATTGTTAGTTCACGTTGGTCTTGGTCTTCTCTTCAGGGACTGAGAAGGTAACCTTGGGTCATTGTGGTCATTGTTTCTTCTGGTCTAGGTGGTCTTTCTTCTGTCCCTCGAGCAGTCTCTGGGAGCTCTGCGAAGGGGACTCCTTTGAATTATGGATTTTATGCCTGCAAATCTTAAAAGATCATCATTGTGTCTTTGTTCTTAGTTTGAGTCCTCGGTTTCACAAGTCTGGCTCTTGTTGGTGCCCTAGTTTTGGCACACCATTTAGTTGCCACCCACGTCTGTTTCTCGACCAAGAGGTCATTCGTCTCTCCTTTAAGTGCTTTCATTCGTTTGAATTGTTGTGGGTTTTCTCCCGGACACCTCGGTGGTAGAATTTTGCATTTGTGGGTTTGTGGGCTTCAGTGATGTGTCTTTTCTGGGAATTCGTTTAGTTTCAAGGCAGTGCCCCTTAGTGTGTTTCAGAACTTACCTTGGTATGGTTTCTGTCATACTCTGGACTAGCAAGTCTTATTGTACTTTAGGTGTTTGTTCTTACTTCTATTCTGGAAGGAGTTTTAAGGGGTGCTCCAAAAGCTGAATGGTCAGTGCCTTTGCGTTGAAAGCAATGCCATGCCAAATAGGGAGGCCTCGTCGTGGGGGTGACCATAGCTTCAATGCAGGGTGTCTAGCCCATAGCCACAACACTTCTTTTGAAAATTCTACAAGTTGTAACGTGAGGGAAAAGTGGCTCACACTTCGGACTGCTCCTCTCACTGTATAGCTGCTCCAGCCTCCTTGGATTCCATAGGAGAGAAACTAAGAGGTATCTAGGTCAATATGGACATCATTCGCGATCACAAGTATGAAAACCACAATGAATTGGTTGCATATATGAATTATATACAATTCAGACATAACAAGATATTAAACAATTGGATAGTCTCCAACTGAGTCATCACCTAACGAATGACCACCTTCAATCTGGAAGCTTAGGTGGAACATATTGATTTCCATATGCATGAACATACCGGTTATTTTGCAACTCCCACTATACTCCCTCCCCATCCCCTCCTTGATATGTTGTTGTTAGTTTTTGTGATCTTTTTGTTTCCCTTAAGCAATGTATGACTTCTATACCTAGAGGAAATAATGCATATAAAAACTTATCTGTGGCATCCTCTAACCCATATCTAATAAATCTGGTCAAAATGCAGAAAAAAATAACTATTAAAATATCTTTTGTAATTTTTGTTTTTAATTCGTAATTTTTGTTTTTATAAAAATCTAATTAAAAACACTTGACTGCCAAACAAACAAAAAGCAAAAACCATTGAATCATCGTGAAGTATGAGGGGTCTAATTAAAAAGACTTGACTGCGAAAAAAACACAAAAAACAAAAACCATTGAATCATCGTGAAGGACGGGGGCTCACCTTTGACACAATATCTGGAAATATATTCCATTAATATCAGCTTTCAGTTTCTGAGTAAAATGAAAAATAGGACAACCTCAACATACATTTCCACGATTTCGCGATGAGGCGGCACGTTGAATTTATAAGCGTTCACTATGGAAAAGAAAAGAAAGGAGTAAATGGATACGAAATGAAAACTCGCACATGAATAATGCCGAAGACAAAATAGTTACCACGATATCTCGCAATCACCGGAAGGTTTCACGATTAAGCCAAAGGGAATAAATCACATATATGTAGAAAAACAATCATATTATAAAATTTAATGAATATATTTATAATAATATATGGTCTAGATTAAATCAAAAGAATTAAGAATAAAGATTAACCTTGGGCATAATTAAATTAAATTAATTAAATGGAGAAGAAGAATTCTTTAATTAAAATTAAAATTTATATAAAATTAATTTGTTTCTTAATATATAGAAAAAAAAAATAATAATTATATATATAATGGGTTTTATAAAATCATATATTCGAATTAGATAGAGAAGTGAATACAGGAAAGAAATGATATTATTTTTTAATATTTTATTAAAAATAAAATATTTTACATAAAATTATTTATTAAATAAATTCATATTATTTCAAATATAAAATAATAATTATTGTAAATTTTAGAAATGTAAATAAAATTATAGTTTAGAAAAAAAAAACTATTTTTTGATCTATAAAATAATTGAATATTATTTATTTATAAAACATATAATTTAATAATAATTTTAATTATAAAAACATAATTTAATAATAAATTTAATAATTTAATAATTTTTAAAGTTAATTTAAACATATAATATCACAACCTTATAAAAAACAAAATTATTATAAATTTAATTTATTTTCTATATTAAAAAAATTTATTTATTTTCTATTGGAATGGGGTATTTTAACCATTTTATTAATTATATAATTTAAAATAAAAGATTTCAATATGTTTTAGTTATTACTATTTTATTTACTATTTTATTATTAAATAAAATTAAAAATAATAATCTTCTTGTTATCAATGTAATGTGGTCCCGAGGGGGCTGACATGACACCCAACCACACGGCTGTCCAAATGAGTTAAACTGTACAGGAGGATATGGAGGCTCTCCATCAAGGCGTAGGATACAGATTCACGGATGACGTTAGGGGGCCAAGGTTAATGCTCTGCTTGCCTAAATGGGAGGTTTACCACACGGGGGGTTACTACCCGTGTGGACCTGAAGGGGCAGACATGACTCTCAACCTCACTGCTGCATTAGAGGTTGTCCATCATTTGGTTAGGGAGCAAGGCAGCTTACTGGAGGTATAAGGTTACCACTGGCTGTAGTGGGCCTACAGGGCTACCAGGCATTACCTCCCAGCCTCCTAGTGTTGGTAGTGGTTGTCCCTAGGCTCGACTGTTAAGGAGAGGACCTTTAGGTACTCGACCCCAAGGATGTTTAGGTGCTCGACTGTTAAGGACCCTTTAGGGGGCTCGACTCATAAGGAGAAGAGAAAGAGAGGATGCGTAAGCAGGTTCAATAAAAATATTAAAATAATATCTTCCTTATACATATAAATCAAGTATTTAAATCAGATTTAAAACATTTTTTACCATACTTATTTAAAGTATTAGAATTTTATCATACTTTTCATTTCTCACCGAAAAATAAAAACATATATAAGAATTAGAAAAAAATTGAATTAAACGTAATAAAAAAAACAAACAAACAAAACGTTGGTGATGTTAACTAAAAAATGTGCCTCTTAACTTAAAGCATGAGCTACAATTTAAATAGTGTCATGCCCACTAAAACATGTTGTGGCTGGACGGTTGAACTTTTGCAACCATAGCTGTAATGCTCCCTAAAATTATTTAGGTTTATTTTTAATGTAATTATAATAGCAAGTGGTTTTAATATAAAGATGGTGGGAGGTTTTATATATATTAAATGAAATTTCAAGATTTATGTTTTAATTTTTATATATTAAGTTGAATTTTTAAAGTAAAAAGATAATAAATAAAATTTTTATCTTTAATATATTTTAAAGTTTAAGAGTATGTGTGTCTTTTTAAGAAGTTAGAAGTGTCTTCATAGACATAGTTTAAAATTAGATAATAATATTAATACATATAATTGTTATAATGTAACATGACAATGTATAATACTATAAGTCATGGTAAAATATAATTGCTTATTCTTTAGTAAAAGGTGTAATATATTAGGTTGTTTTGATTTCACCATATTTTTTAGGATTTTATTGTTTTGATATATAAGTTGGTTTTATAAGAAAAAATAGGTTTTTTTTATTATTAGATTTTATTATAATAGGTCTTGGATAAATGGTGATCGGTTGCTCTGTTTAGGCACTCTTTGATATGAAGTCACTTGTTCAACTCCTCGCCATATATAATACAATAATGTTAGTATGAGCATTGATATTAAAATTATTAAGAATAATCATATTATTATTACAAATATACATATTAATAATAATATTTATGTAAATAATATTTAAAACATATAATTGTCATTCATGAACAACTATGACCTTCAATCAAGATCTCTATGGTTAGAATGGTCAACCATGGTCAACCAAGATCAACCGCATTCACTAATGTCAACCATAATGGTCATCCATAATCTGTAAAATTTTCTGTTTCCCACCCCGGTTTTCAGTTTCACCTTATTTCTCCCATACAGTTAAATGCCCATTCCCATAGCCATACATTTAACAGACTAAAAAAAAAAAATATTGCTGAAAACACAAATTCTGGAAATTTTTCAGAGTGCTGGAAATTGCAGAAATAAAAAATCAGCAATTAAAACAGCCATAAAAACACATTTAAACTCAGTGATTTTTGGTCAACTTGACCCTGGAAAAACCCCCTACAACTCTTGGGGAAAACCAGTTTGAGAGCTCTTCTTTATTTCTGGAAAATGCCTTTTACAGAGAAAATTTTTCAGCAAAAAAATCAGCAAAACAGAAATTTTTCCAGCAAGCAAAATTTATCTGTTTTCAGCCCAAACGACAATCTGAAAACTGCTGGAAGAGCTGTACGGACCGTACGGATGTACGGACTGTACGGACGGCCGTACGGACTTGTACGGACAGCCCTCGGGAAAAGTGCAGAAAATCGCCTCCTCGATATTCGTGCTGAAAAATAATTTTTTCACTATTTTGCTCACAAAAACTGCATTTTTCTGCTTGTTCTTTATGCTGTTCGGATTTGCTGAAGTGCTGCCTTGGTGTGTGTGCCAAACTGCTGCCTCTTTCTCCTCCTTGTCCAGAAATCTCCCTTGCTCTCTTGCTCTCCTTCTCCCAATCTGCTCATGAAAGAATGAATGATCTTTTTCCTCCTTTTCCTCCCTTAACCCAACCCTAAATGACTTTTGGGTGATCCCTAAATCCAATGGCTGAAATAGATTTAGATCAATGGCTGAGATTAAATGCTCATTTAAATCTCACTTTCTATTTTTTAATTCACCCCACTTTAATAAAGACCCACTTAGTCATTTATTTCCAAAGTCACTTTTCCTTTCTAATTTTTCATTGACTTTATAAAGTCACTTTAAAATTAGACTTAGTAACTTTATCACTTAAAGTCACTTTCAAATTAGATTTAACTTTATAAAAATTATAAAGTTACTTTAGGAGAAAAATTAAATTCTTTTGGACACTTTTCCCTAGGCCAAAGATCAAAGCCTTAGGGAACCACCTGTCCTCCGGTACCACATTTCAACACTCCCTCTTACCGAGGAAGGTGTTCCTCACCACACCCATCTTGTCTCTGAAGTAGACATGCTTGCCCCGTGGTAAGGCTTTGGTAAGAATATCTGCAACCTGCTCATCAGTGGAAATATACTCAAGCTTCACAGCTCCCTTCTGAACATAGTCTCTGATGAAATGATATCTGATCCCGATATGCTTTGACCTGTCATGAAATACTGGATTCTCCGTGAGTTTAATGCAACTCTGATTATCACAGTAAATCACTGAAGGTCTCAACGGCTGACCAAATAAGCCAAACAACATCTTGCGAAGCCAGATGGCCTCACAACTAGCTAGACTGGCTGCCATATACTCTGCTTCCGCTGAACTCAGTGCTACTGACTGCTGCTTCCGGCTGAACCATGACACTACTGCTGAACCCAACCCAAAACAACACCCTGAAGTGCTCTTCCTATCAAAAGCACAACCTGCCCAATCAGAATCAGTGTATCCTGCCAATCTCACTCCATCTCCCTGCCTGTAGTCCAGACCATAATCCACTGTCCCCTGCAAGTACCGCAAAATGTGTTTTGCAGCCACCCAGTGAACCTTCCTAGGCTCACACATAAACTGACTCATCGTGTTGACTGCAAAACAGATATCTGGTCTGGTGTTGACCAAATACATCAAGGAACCAATCAGCTGCCTGTACAATGTGGGATCCACCAACTCGGAATCCGAAGCATGAAGCTTCTTCCAGTTGGTGATCATCGTTGTCGACATGGGTCTACAATCCTCCATGTGGAATCTGCTAAGGATGTCCACAATATACTTCCCCTGCCCCAGGAAGAAATGCCCCTCCTCCTGCCACACCTCCAAACCCAAAAAGTAATGCATCAAGCCGATGTCCTTCATCTCAAACTCCGCCGCAAGATCTCTCTTGCAGTGCTCTATGAGTCTCTCTGCACCTGTAATGATCAAGTCATCCACATACAGCACCAGAATGAGAGGCTCCTCACCAATCACAATAAAGTAAAGGTTCGGATCTGCCTCACTCTTTGTGAAACCCATCCCCTGCAAGTATGCATCTATCCTGGAGTACCAAGCTCTGGGAGCTTGCTTCAGGCCATAAAGGGCCTTCTTCAATCTGCACACATGGGACTCCTTCCCATGCACCTCAAAGCCCTGTGGCTGCTCAATGTACACCTCCTCCTGTATGAAGCCATTGAGAAATGCGGTCTTCACATCCATCTGGTGGATCTTCCAACCCATCTCTGCTGCTATCGATATAATGGAGCGGATCGAAGTATATCGAGCCACGGGAGCGAAGGTCTCCTCATAATCAACTCCCTCTACCTGTGAGAACCCTCTAGCCACAAACCTTGCTTTGAATTTCTCAATGTTGCCATCTGCAGCATGCTTTACCTTGTAAAGCCATATGGAAGTAACCACGGATTTGCCCTCAGGACTCGGCACCACCTCCCAAACATCATTCTTCATGATAGAAGAATACTCCTCCTGCATGGCCTCTCTCCAGACCTGCTGGCTAGCTGCCTCCTCATAACTAGAAGGCTCAGAGTCAAGGATGCTGGTAACCATCGCCATATAGCTACAAAATCTCTCAGGTGGTCTACTCTCTCTGACCGGCCTCTTCGGCTCAGCAACAGATGTGGCATCTCTCAAGGTGTCCTGAAGCCACTTGGGCTTCCTCTTCCCTGAGCATGCTTCTCCCATAGGAGAATGAAACTCCTCCTCCTCATCCCCATCAGTAGCCTGAACTCCTGACTGTCTGTCTGCTGTCCTCCTGCCTGCACCTGAACCTGTAGAAACTGAGGTACCGTGTGAACTGTCCATCAGTGGACTCCCTAGTGAACTGCTCTGTGAACTGCTCTGCATGCTGCCCGGAGCACCACCCCTCTGGCTCGGCGAGCCACTGCTCACTGATGGACCTGACATCCTCATAGATGTACCTCCGGATCCTCCTGATCCCTGCCCACTAGATCCCTGCGACTGACTCAACTGCTGCTGAGGGTCTGGCTGATCCAGATACTCTAACTCCCGTGACCTCCTAAAGGCCCTGTCCTCCTCGAACTTCACATCCCGTCTGGCAACAACTTTCCTCTGTGCAGGAATGTAAATCCGAAAGGCCTTTGAGGTCTCACTGTAGCCCACAAAGATACCCTTCTCTACGGTGGGCTCTAGTTTGGTCCTCTCCTCCTTGGGTATATAGGAGTATGTAATGCATCCAAGGATATGAAGATGACCAAGATCAGGCTTCTTCCCAAAGAAAGCCTCCTCCGGAGTCATGTGCCCCAAGGCACGATGCGGACTCCTATTCTGCAAGTAAACAGCTGTGTTGCAGGCCTCTGCCCACAAGAACAATGGCAACCCCTGATCATATAACATGGCTTTGGCAGCCCCTATGATGGATCTGTTCTTCCTCTCCACAACCCCGTTCTGCTGGGGGTTGTAAGGAACAGTGAACTCCCTCCTAATGCCTGCCTCCGCACAATAGTCAACAAACTCTCCAAGGGTGTACTCTCCTCCATTGTCCGACCTCAGGGACTTGATCTTTCGACCTGTCTGAGTCTCCACAAGAGCTCTGAACTCCTGAAACCGCTTGAAGACCTCACTCTTGGTCTTCAAGAAATAAATCCAGGTCCTCCTGGAGTGATCATCAATGAATAAGACATAGTACTCATATCCACTCAAAGAAACATGAGACATCCGACCGCTCACATCGGAATGAATCAAATCAAGTATCCCCGTCGCTCTGCTGTCACTGCTGGGAAAAGGGGATTTGGCAAACTTGCCCATCGCACAACCTCTGCAAGTATCATGGTGATCAGTACTGAAATCTGGCACACCTGTAGTGATCTCCCGCAATGTCCTCAAGGCTCCATGAGACATGTGCCCCATCCTGCGGTGCCAAATCTCACACAGCTCAGAACTGCTATCTCTGCTGTCGGTACTACAGCTCAATGCCAAAGGGGGTTGGAATGCAAACTTGTACACCTTTGCATGGCGTACACCTATCACTCTAGCTGAATCAGCTGGAGAGCCCCTGGGATACATCAACACCTGTCCTTCCCTGAACAGTACCTCATATCCTCTGTCCTCCAACGCTGAGATGGATATGAGGTTCTTCCTCATCCCTGGCACATAAAAAACCTCTGACACCTTCAAGGGAGGTTTGGACTCCCTCTGAAATGTCACTGTCCCCACCCCGACTGCTCTAACAACTCTGTCATCACCGAGTACTACCTCAATATCAGTGCCACTCTCTGAAAGCTCTGAGAAGTACTCCCGGACTCCTGTCATGTGACGTGAAGCCCCACTGTCCACATACCAAATACCTGTAGATGCTCCGCTAATCGAGGGAAAAGCATGCTCCCTCTGAACCTGTGTGGCAGGTGATCCTGCACTAGAGGACTCACATGTAGTGAACGCAAACTCCCGGTCAAAACGACCTGCAAAGTCCTCAATCTCAGCTGAAGCTGCCACATCCTGGTTCTTCCCCTTCTTCTTCTTCTTCTCCGGACACACAACTGCATAGTGTCCCATCTTCTGACAATTCCAACACTTCACTTTGGAATAGTCCTTTTGTGAGTTACCCTGTTTACCTTTACCTTTGCCTTTGCCTCCACCACCGCTTGTGGAAGCCTGCTTCTTCCCTTTGCCTTTCTTGCCTCCTACCATCAGTGCTACGTCCTCATCCTGCTCAACTGGCTTGGCTGCCCCAAGCTGTCCTTTCCTGATCTCTGTCTGTATACAATCATCCCAAAACCTCTCCCATGTGGGAAGGGTCTCACTTGCACAAACCCCATCAACAAAGTTCAACCATGAACGGGGGAGGCCATTCACTGCAATACGCACCAACTCAGTGGATGGAATGGCCTCTCCAATCGCTGCCAACTCATCTCTCACATTGGTAATCTTTGTGAGATATCCAGCTGCACTATCATTCCCCATCTTAATGTTCTTCAGCTTCTCCTTCAGGACCATCTTCCGGTTCTCATTGGTACTCTGGTAGAGATTGGACAATGCTGTCCACATCTCATGGGCATTGCTCTTTCCTCTCACATGAGGAATACAATGGTCTTTGATTCCGTCTAGAATCAGCCTCTTACCCTTGTTGTTCTTTTTATTATAAGCTGCCAACTGAGTAGCATCAGTGGGCACAACAACAGGGTTCTGTGCGGTATGCACCATGATATCCCAGACTTCTGCCTCCTCAAAGATACTCTGCATTCTCTCCTTCCAGACGCTGTAATTTGAATGTCCATCCAACCTATCCTCCACCCTCAATCCCAATGACATCTTGCTGTCCTAAAACTGAAAAATAGCACTGTTGTGGTAAAGATAAACCTGTTGTTTATGAAAAATCAGCTTGCTGGAATTTTCTGAGTGAAAAAATCAGCAGCTGTAATTTTTTTCTTTTGTTGTCCCAAACTGCCCTTCAGCACTCAAGCTCTGATACCATGTAAAATTTTCTGTTTCCCACCCCGGTTTTCAGTTTCACCTTATTTCTCCCATACAGTTAAATGCCCATTCCCATAGCCATACATTTAACAGACTAAAAAAAATAAATATTGCTGAAAACACAAATTCTGGAAATTTTTCAGAGTGCTGGAAATTGCAGAAATAAAAATCAGCAATTAAAACAGCCATAAAAACACATTTAAACTCAGTGATTTTTGGTCAACTTGACCCTGGAAAAACCCCCTACAACTCTTGGGGAAAACCAGTTTGAGAGCTCTTCTTTATTTCTGGAAAATGCCTTTTACAGAGAAAATTTTTCAGCAAAAAAATCAGCAAAACAGAAATTTTTCCAGCAAGCAAAACTTATCTGTTTTCAGCCCAAACGACAATCTGAAAACTGCTGGAAGAGTTGTACGGACCGTACGGATGTACGAACTGTACGAACGTACGGATGTACGGACCGTACGGACTGTACGGACGGCCGTACGGACTTGTACGGACAGCCCTCGGGAAAAGTGCAGAAAATCGCCTCCTCGATATTCGTGCTGAAAAATAATTTTTTCACTATTTTGCTCACAAAAACTGCCTTTTTCTGCTTGTTCTTTATGCTGTTCGGATTTGCTGAAGTGCTGCCTTGGTGTGTGTGCCAAACTACTGCCTCTTTCTCCTCCTTGTCCAGAAATCTCCCTTGCTCTCTTTCTCTCCTTCTCCCAATCTGCTCATGAAAGAATGAATGATCTTTTTCCTCCTTTTCCTCCCTTAACCCAACCCTAAATGACTTTTGGGTGATCCCTAAATCCAATGGCTGAAATAGATTTAGATCAATCGCTGAGATTAAATGCTCATTTAAATCTCACTTTCTATTTTTTAATTCACCCCATTTTAATAAAGACCCACTTAGTCATTTATTTCCAAAGTCACTTTTCCTTTCTAATTTTTCATTGACTTTATAAAGTCACTTTAAAATTAGACTTAGTAACTTTATCACTTAAAGTCACTTTCAAATTAGATTTAACTTTATAAAAATTATAAAGTTACTTTAGGAGAAAAATTAAATTCTTTTGGACACTTTTCCCTAGGCCAAAGATCAAAGCCTTAGGGAACCACCTGTCCTCCGGTACCACATTTCAACATAATCAACCATGATCAACCATGGACAACAGTAATGGTCAGCCAAGATCTACCATGGTCAACGACATTTACTAACGCAATTGATAATGGTCATCCATAATCAACCATGATCAACCATGGACAACAGTAATGGTGAGCCAAGATCTACCATGGTTTTACTAACGCAATTGATATACATCGATCAATCTCATCCACTCTCATCAATCATGGTCAAACATGGTCAATGAATCAACCCCACACATGTCAATGCAATTGATATACATCGATCAATCTCATCCACTCTCATCAATCATGGTCAAACATGGTCAATGAATCAACCCCACACATGTGAGTTGTAACTAGCACAACTACATTTACTAATGTGGTTTGTATACACCATGGTTGACCAATATTGGGTATAACAATGTCACCTTGTCACCCTTTGTAGACACTGTTTAAATAGTTGACTATCGCAAACTTGGTCAGCCCTTTGTTTACTGTATTTGACAATAGTCAACCTTGTTCACTCAAAGTCATCCTTCAACATGACTCAACCTTATTCGATTATAGTCAACCATGGTTGACCAAAGTCATTCATCATCAACCTTAGTCAACTATGGTCACCCTTAGTCAGTCACAATCAAGATTTAAATGTGTTTAATAATAGCAATATTAATATTTATAAAGTTAACTACTAATAATAATATTGTTATGTTGGAATATACATAAATTTATCCAATGTAGACATGTGACCATTATCAAACATGGTCAGCCATGGTCAACCATGATTAACCAACCAAATTTACTAATGTCAACCATAATTATCATCCATAATCAACCATGGTCAACAAAGATCAATCATGGTGTAACAACCCCTAGTTGATTTCCATGTAAATAAAATAAAACCAAGGTCATGGGACACATATTCCAAGGTGAGTGGTGAGAAAAAAACTATAGTGGGCGTTGCTTGTTGTTTATTAATGTTTATTTTAAAATATTTTTATAAGTATACAAAAATAAAATGCTAAAATCAATTTCAAAATTAATTAACATGTGATATTATTAAACAATGATATTAATCCAAAGTATTATAACTATTTACCAGTTAAAATTTTCTTTATTAAATTAAATGGAGTGAATCTCTATAATCAAAAAATTTTAGTAATCAATGACATAGAAAACATAAAATTTAATAATCATGACCTCTTTATTAATAAAAGTTAACAAAAGTTTTGTTGGAGTCACCATTGCCGTTACACCAAAACCTACAAGTGTTATTGAACAGATTAAGCACATGCCACTAAACACACGGGGAGCGTTGAATCATCCTTCTACACCGCCATTAATGGGGAGCCAACAATCTCCCCCCTAACGCGAGCCCAATGTTTTTCAAACTCGAGACCTTTGGCGAGCCCAATGTGTTTCGAACTCGAGACCTCTGGCTCTGCTATTATGCTGTTTCTAATCTTGTTGTTTCTCCATTTGTATGTCTCTGTGAATTATTCTCTGCTATTGTTGTCTAGGTCATATAAATCTGTTGTGTGTTATGTATGCTCCGGTCTAACAAGTTTAACTCTAAAATTTCATGGCCTTTTCATTGATATACATCCATCAACCATATCAACTCTCATCAACCATGGTCAAATCAAATGCTAAAATCAATTTTTAAAATAATTATGTTAATAACTATTTTAATGATTATTAAAAAGCTATTTCAATAATTATTAAAAATAATGCCTAATTTATATGTTTATTTTAGAATAAATTTTTATAATTTTAATTTAATTATTAATAATTATTAAATAGATAAAAATTTAATAACACCTTGACCTTACCTTGAAGATAGACCATTAATCCTAAAGCTACAGTCACTGCAATTGAAACGAAACTGTTATCGTTCTTCCCCCATTAAAGCAAGTTAAACAGTACCAAAGCACAACACAATGAACCAACACTACTCCAACACAACACAATCAATTGCAAATGAGCTTGCTTGGCTTTTATGCACGGATAGAAAATGAGCTTGCTCAGTTTTTATCCATGATTAACGCAGGTGAGACACGCGCTATATATAGACAAGGTAGCAGCGACCCACAAACATGAACCACGTGTAGTAGCGTATGAAACACGGATGAAGTTCAGATAAGATTATAGTCTTTTCATGGCGCGCGGTGCGGAAAATTCCAGAGCTACATAAACCAGGACACGGAGTAAGCTAATCCTGTTAAAAAGATTACTTGCGTGCCCTCTTTTGGCCATAAAATTGACATGAATGGGGAGAAGTTCGGAATATAATAGTAGTTTTACTAGGGTTTAAATTTCGTATCTAACCAAAATTTTTCCAATTTTGATTCAATCCCAATCATCCATGTAAACTCCTACCAAAATCAGTAACATAGGTGTGGCCACTTGATTAATTTGTTTTCCTCGAAGGATACAATTTTGTTGTGCATTGAATGCAATTTTTGTAAAGACCAACAACTCCACTTTACTCGTCTTTTCCTGGGACGGTCGTATTTTGCCGGCCCCACGCTTCATAAAAGTGGGATGCTACAGGGAGTGAATGTTTCTAGGCGTTTTTTACGTGTCCATGTGATAGTTGTACAGCGGATGTTGAAGTGCCTATATTAAAAAAACAAAAACAAAAAAATGGTTGCGGATAATATTCAAAAGATTTAGTTACTACCATACGCAACCCTTAAAACCCAAGATTTTAAAAGTGTAACATTGGATCATTCTTGTAAGGCCTTCGTGTAGCGGGGCGACGGTGGGCGATCGTGCACGGGCACACGGGCAGGCACGGGCGCACGGCGGGTGAGCGCACACGACAGTGCGACGTTTCTACGAGTCATATGCGACGATAAACGACACAATGCGACAATAATGAATCATAATACGACTAAGTATTATGTGGACATATTATATATAATATGGAGGTTATATATATACATGGAATTATAAAACAATAAAATATGAAGACCGACATGATAATAATACATATGGACATTCGATGGCACATATGTATTTGAGGAACAATGGATAATATAAAATAATGGAGCACATACATTAAAACCATGTAATGCGAAGTTTATACATGTTGAAACATAAAATATAATATTATTATGTGGAGGGCTTATAACAAAAGTCGGCCTCAAAGAAGAATACGCATGATGAAGAGTGTATATATATGAGGAGGATGCTCCTCATTCGAACCAAGAAACATTCGCTCAAGTCTTCGCATAAAGGGGTAAAAGAGTACGCATTCTTAGGTAGGTAAATGCGCATATCTCATGCGCATTAGGCTTGAAGGAAGTGCACATTTTATCTTGGGTGAAGGTTGGCAAAGAGTGCCATTGTGAGTGGAGTTTTGTACACGGTTTTATGTAGGTTTTTGTAAAGAGGTTGAGTGGCTCGGGTGAGCACTCTCTCTTGGACAAGGATGCATGAAATGTTGTAAAAGGCAGGTGGCCTGTCTTTTGTAAGAATATTGGTTAAGTGTGAGACTTGGCACACTTGTTGTAAAATCTGATATTCTTGATATAATATTATTGTTGGGCAGACTGTTTGGGGAGTTGCCCCTCCCTTTATACTTGTATTGTTCTCGGTTTATTGTTGATGATTAATGAATGAGAATGTTCTTTGTTGAAGTATAAAGGATAACATTTTATTCGGTTATAAGAACACAAGTTAAGTAAGTTTATGTTGGTATGGGCGTAGCCCATAAACGTTAGTATTGTTAAAAAGAAAGTGTTCGGTGGTGCCGCACCTTGCTACAAGCGGTTGGAAGATCACCGCAGGTGTAGGGGCATGACAGTTGGTATCAGAGCTCGGTCGGAGCTGGTGAGCAAAGGTTGCTCATAACATGGCAGATATGGAACTTAAGGAACTTGATGATCTTCAAGAGCTCTTTGATGAAAGAGCCCGGTTGAAAGTCGAAATCAAACAAGTTGAGGAAGAGATAAAGAAGAAGCTTCTTGGTAAGAAGGTTGTTGTAATTGAACAGGAGGAGCTCGACTACATTGACAGGTTGGTAACTCACTACTGAGAGAGCATTCGGGAGCTAAGTTCCGTGAAATTGGTCAATGGACACTTGGTTGGTGCACTTGAGCAGAACAAGTTGGAATAAAAGCTTGAAGCAGGTCAAGCTAGACCGGAACCGAGTTCCCTAGAAGAGCCAAGCAAGGAGGTGAAGTACCTTAAGAGGAATGTCAAGAAGGAACATGAGCCTATTGACACTTCTGAGGCCGAATTCTTGAAGAAGATTGTTGAGGTGAGACACAAGACAAAGCCAACAGAAGGAGGTGATTCCTTGAAGCTAGGTTTTGTGCAGGTAACCGTGAAAGGGAAGAAGTTTGTAGCTTTGGTTGATACGGGAGCTGCTCATAGCTTCTTGAGTAGGAAAGCAACAAAGTCCTTTGGGAAGAAGGCGAAGATGGAAAAGGAATGGAGTGCTTTCAAAGCTATCAACTCTACCATTAAAACTGTTGTTGGTGTATTGAAGGACACACAGGTGAAAGTAGGACCGTGGTTCGGGAAGTTGGACTTGAGAGTTGTAGACATGGATGATCATTCTATGGTATTGGGGCTGGACTTCATTGAGCTAGCACAAGCCATGCCAATGGAGGACCGGGACATTCTCTTGATCACAGCTGAAGGAAAAACCACGATGGTGCCTATGAATAGGAGGAGTTGCTCGGGTTATAGACCAAGGGTGAGTTCTATGATCTTGTATCCCAAATATCCTAATGTGAAGCATGAGGATGTGGAGCAAAGAGGACTTGGGAGTATTGTGCAAACAAAGGAAAAGAAGTTGGAGGGCTTCGTAGCAAAGACTGGGAAGAAGAATGGAGGAAGTGAGAAGAAGGTCTCACGAACTTGGAGACACTTGATGGGGGCATCTTCTACTAAGGATCTTCACAATGGAGTTGCAAATGAAGAAAGCCCGAGTGCTACTTCAAAGGTAGTGGTTGATGAAGGTTATGAGGGTAGAGATCCTGCCGGGATAGCGAACTTTTTCCGGTATGCCATGGGCATATATGACTTTCAGCTGACAAAGGATAAGCTAGTTGAGCTTGGATGTACATGTGAGGAGATTGAGGCTGTGCACAGATACTTGAGGACACAACATCAATCCGATACATGGGTGGATGAGAGTTAGGGAGAGAACTTCCTGGCTTTCCTTTCTCAATGAACAACCTTGGAAGAAGGTTGGTGTGGAGGCCTTGGTAGAGAGGAACCACACCAACTCTATAATGAGCCTTGAGAGAAGGCTTCCTTGTGATGATGATGAGATGGTAGAGTGACCGAGTTCACTAAACTGAAGTTTGAAGACATGAGACATGAGGATGGCACATTGCAGATGATGAAGAGGCTTCATGAACATGAATGGAGCACATCAAGAGTCGGTTTGATATGGACAACATGTTGCAGATGAGATGGATGGAGTTTTCCATGGACCTGAGCATGGATTATGGATGGTGAGCTTGGTGGCAGTGGTCACTAGGCCGAGACATAATGGGGAAAGAGTCTCTACCTATGTTGCAAGGATTTTTTCCTTGTGTAGAAAGGTCGACATCCTGAATGATGATGATCTTGGTGGAGAGTTACCGAGATGGTATGTTGTCGAGGACGACAACGATTTCAAGTGGTGGAGAATGTAAGGCCTTCGTGCAGCGGGGCGACGGTGGGTGATCGTGCACGGGCACACGGGCAGGCACGGGTGCACGACGGGTGAGCACACACGACGGTGCGTCGTTTCTATGAGTCATATGCGACGATAAACGACACAATGCGACAATAATGAATCATAATACGACTAAGTATTATGTGGACATATTATATATAATATGGAGGTTATATATATACATGGAATTATAAAACAATAAAATATGAAGACCGACATGATAATAATACATATGGACATGCGATGGCACATATGTATGTGAGGAACCATGGATAATATAAAATAATGGAGCACATACATTAAAACCATGTAATGCGAAGTTTATACATGTTGAAACATAAAATATAATATTATTATGTGGAGGGCTTATAACAGAAGTCGGCCTCAAAGAAGAATACGCATGATGAAGAGTGTATATATATGAGGAGGATGCTCCTCATTCGAACCAAGAAACGTTCGCTCAAGTCTTCGCATAAAAGGGTAAAAGAGTACGCATTCTTAGGTAGGTAAATACGCATATCTCATGCGCATTAGGCTTGAAGGAAGTGCGCATTTTATCTTGGGTGAAGGTTGGCAAAGAGTGTCATTGTGAGGTTTTTGTAAAGAGGTTGGATGAGGATTGAGGCTGTGTACACGGTTTTATGCAGGTTTTTGTAAAGAGGTTGAGTGGCTCGGGTGAGCACTCTCTCTTGGACAAGGATGCATGAAATGTTGTAAAAGGCAGGTGGCCTGTCTTTTGTAAGAATATTGGTTAAGTGTGAGACTTGGCACACTTGTTGTAAAATCTAATATTCTTGATATAATATTATTGTTGGGCAGACTGTTCGGGGAGTTGCCCCTCCCTTTATACTTGTATTTTTCTCGGTTTATTGTTGATGATTAATGAATGATAATGTTCTTTGTTGAAGTATAAAGGATAAAATTTTATTCGGTTAGAAGAACACAAGTTAAGTAAGTTTATGTTGGTATAGGCGTAGCCCATAAACGTTAGTATTGTTAAAAAGAAAGCGTTCGGTGGTGCCGCACCTCGCTACAAGCAGTTGGAAGATCACCGCAGGTGTAGGGGCGTGACAATTCTGCTCAAGATGGGGTGGACAAACGTTAAATTGGCGGTTCTCGGGGTTATACCTCTCCACCACGCAGCACGCAAAGATGAGAGGCTCAGAAGAATCTAAAAGGTACTTTGGTTTTGTTATGAGGGAAGGTGGAATTTATTTCATTGTGGGAAGTTAAAGTGATGAATTTTGCGATGGGAGCAGGGGTTAAATTTGACGGCTGTATATTTGTTTTTTTATTTTTTTACACGTTAAATTTTATTGGTTTCTAAATCTACATGTCATCGTTGACTGGTTAATAATTTTTGAGAATATCATATTAACGAGCATATTCAAAATTGACCAGTTTAAAATTTATATATATATATATATATATATATATATATATATATATATATATATACTGCATACTGCAGTGACAGTATGACGGTACTCGGGTGAGAATCATCCCACCTTGGTATAAAGAAACGAGAGAAACTGGAGGTTGGAGCCTGGAGCTATTAATGGCACGCCGCATGGATGATGAGGGTGGTAATGCGGAATGGTTTTGTTAGTGAATAAAAATTAATTTTGAATATTTGTTTGGTATGAAACACGATTTCCAAATCCCAAGAAATTTATTACTTCACAACTTTGAAATCCAAATAGATCTTCTTCTTTTTCTATTACTTCACAAATATGAAATCCAAATAAATCTTCTTCGCACGAAACTTTACCTAGTGAAATATGGTTTGCGCTCTAATTTTTCTTGAAACTCCAAATTTGAAATCCAAATAGATCTTCTTCGCACTAAACTTTGCCTAGTGAAATATGCCGTGAAATATGGTTTGCGCTCTAATTTTTCTTGAAACTCCAAGTTATATGCGTGTTACAATGATAACCTTAATAACGACCAAAGAAATGGCCATTTGAGTATGTATCCTTAGTTATCATTGAAATTAACTTTAGTTGTTTTGAATTGTCAATTGTATGGCTAATTTTTCAAGTTTGTTTCAGGGTAAAGGATTCATAGAAATCCAAATCATTGGTTAATTCTTTCAGTTTGTTGCAGAGTAAAAGATTCAGAGAAATAAAAATCATTTCTTCAACTTAAGAATTCTTATCATTTGAAAGCACGGTCTATGATAATTGCATTCAAATCCATATAATTACCTTAATACCCAATTCAGGCTCTGCACAGAGGACCTGCTGGCACCTTATAGAGAAGCGGCACCTTACGGAGAAGCCCTACAGAAAATAAGAAGTAATTCAAGGTTGCAAAAACAAAGAAACTATGTCGACATGAGAGCACGTCGCAAATTATGTACCATTAATAGCTCGAGTTTCTCGTTTCCTTGTATCTGCATCATTTGCAAGTTGTATGGTCCTAACCCCAGGCTCCCAGCTAGTAACTTGTATCTGCATCATTTGCAAGTTGTACGGTCCTAACCCTAGGCTCCCACCTAGTAGCTATCGCCCTACAAGTTATGTTCTCAGCCTCCAAACTCCAGTTCAAGTTCCAAATTCTAACAATTTTAGCCATCACAGTTTGAGAAAAGATTGAAGACCACTCACACAGTTTGAGAATAGGTATTTGTTTGGTTATCCTCCAATTCAAGTTCCAAATTCTAGCCATTTTAGCCATCACAGTTTGAGAAAATATTGCAGACCACTCGCACATTTTGAGAACAAGAATCTGTTCGGTTGTCCTTAAGCTTTTTGCCAGTAGATTTCGCCCCACAGGAACCACTGCCCACAATTCTTTTGTGTTTTTGTCCGAAAATTATTTTCAGTTCTTCTCTAAAAACTTTGAATTAGTAACTCCATTGAATATATTTACATTCTTGATCAAACATGATTTTAATATATGAACATAATATTCTTTTTCTTGTTCTTGCCAGAGTTTTTCTCTATTCACATGGATTATTAAAAAAAAAATTGGGATTATAACAAATGAAAGACTATTGATTAGAAGTAAAAATCAATTTATAAAATCCAATTTACATTTAGGACTGCCCAGTACCATGTCTTTGCCACAAAGGCTCTAGCCTCTAAAGTACCATCTCAAAACCCAAACCCTCTAAAAACCCAAAACAAAACAACCAACTAAATAAATGGTAAACCTATATACTCAACCGCCATTTACATTTTCCATTCAGTTAACTTGAGATTTCAATGGCCCTCACTTCAAGTTTATGCTGTTGTGTTTTAACAATTACCTCTTCTATTGAAACTATCCAAAATTTAGTTTGTGTACATGTTGATATTGAATGTAATTTGTGAACATTTACATAGTTCATACACATTATTTTTTTGGTTTGAAACTTATTTCAGAGCTATTTTTCTTGTAATGGGATTGACATCCAAGAGACTTAAACGGAAAACATGGTATGTGTGCTTCAATTTCTGTTATGTGAATTCTTTTTGTCTAATTTTAGTTGAACAATATTTACATTCACTATTTTCATGTGAGAGTAATTATATATATATATATATATATATATATATATATATATATATATATATATATATATATATTTGTTATTTTTTAGAAATAAAAAAATTACAGAGATGTAGATATATATTTTCCATTTATTTTCTCACTATTTCCATCTTAAAGAAAAAAAGGCTAAACATTTTAACTATCTGGAAAAATCACAGAAATATCATCAACAAGTCTAAAATTAAAGTGTAGCAATGACACTTGAGTTGATTGGTACAACACAAGATGGAAATTTTGCAAAATACAATTTGCAGAAATTAAATGAAACTTGTACAAATAAATATTACAAGTCATGTGATGGGCAATTTAAAAGTAAAACCGTCATAAAAATATTCTTTGACAAGTAGGGGCACTCGTCAAATTTAACCCCTGGAGGGGAGCATCGCAGAAAGTGAGATGGGAACCATGGGTGCTTGTTTGGGTGTTGGTTTTATAGGCATACGCAGTGGAAAACCAGTTTTCAATAGATTGGAATTTGGCTGTGAGACAAGTATATGGCACCCTCGAAAGATCCCGAGCGGCGATTTGGTTCTTGGCTTAGCGTTTGGTTGGAATACCTAGCACCCTCACACAATTCCGAATTGTTGGTTCACGTTGGTCTTCTCTTCACGCATCGAGAAGGTAACCCTGGCTCATTGTTTCTTCTGGTCTAGGTGGTATGTCTTCTGTCCCTCGAGCAATCTCTGGGAGCTCTGCGAAGGGGACTCCTTTGAATTATGGATTTTATGCCTACGGGTCTTAAAAGATCATCATTGTGTCTTTGTTCTTAATTTGAGTCCTCAGTTTCACAAGTCTAGCTCTTGTTGGTGCCCTAGTTTTGGCACGCTTTTAGTTGCCACCCACGTCTGTTATTAAACCAAGAGGTTGTCCATTTCTCCTTTAAGTCTTTTCATTCATTTGAATTGTTTTTGTTCGGGGGTCGGTGTTTCGTGGGTTCGCTCTCAGGCCACCTCGGTGGTAGAATTTTGCATTTGTGGGTTTGTGGGCTTCAATGTCTTTTCTAGGAAGTTGTTCGGATTTAGGGCAATCCCTCTCAGCCTGTGCAAAACCTACCCTGGTGTGGTTTCTGTCATACTATACTCAGGACTAGCAGGTTTTAGTTTTATTGTACTTTAGGGGTCTGTTCTTACTTCTATTCTCGAAGGAGTTTTCAGGTGTGCTCCAAGACCTTGATGGCCAGTTCCTCATCTTTGAAAGCAATGCCATGCCAAAGAGGGAGGCCTCGCGGTGGGGGAGGCCATCACTTAAATGCAGGTTGTCTAGCTCATAGCCACAATGTTTCTAAAAATTCTGCAAGCTTGGAATATGAGGGTGAAGTGGCTCACACTTCAGACATACCACTCTCCTCGTTGTATAGTTGCTCCAGCCTTCATGGATTCCATCGTAGAGCAACTAAGAGGTATCCAGGTCAATATGGAAATCATTCACAATGACAAGTATGAAGACCACAGCAAATTGGTTGCATATATGAATGATATTCAATTCAGCGAGAACTAGATATTGGAATAGTTGGATAGTCTCTAATAGAGCCATCATCGAATGAATGACCACCTCTGGAAGCCTGGGTGGAACATATTGATTTCAATATGCATGAACGTATAGGTTATTTTGCAGCGCCACCTGTACTCCGTCCCCATCCCCTTCTTAATATATTGTTAGTTTTTGTGATCTTTTTGTCTCCCTTAAACAATGTATGGCTTCTAAGCCTGGAGAAAATAATGCATATAAAAACTTATATGTGACATCCTCCAACCCCATATCCAATTAATCTAGAGAAAAAAAATTAAAAAATAAAACATCTTTTATAATTTTTATTTTTATGAAAATCTAATTAAAAAAATTAACGGTTGAAGAAAAACAAAAAAACAACATTGAATTACCTTTGACACAATATCGTGGAAATATATTCCATTAATATCAGCTTTCACTTTCTAAGTAAAATGGATGGGGATGAAAAATAGGACAACCTCAACATACATTTCCACGATTTCGCGATCAGGCGGCACATTGAATTTATATTTCGCGATCAGGCGGCACATTGAATTTATATTTTGGAATAGTCGACTCGATCATTATCAACGTTCACTATGGCAAAGAAAAGAGAGGAGTAAATGGGTACGAAATGAAAACTCGCACATGAATAATGCGCAAGACAAAATAGTTACTACGAGATCTCGCAATTACCGGAAGGTTTCACAATTAAGCCAAAGGGAATAAATCATATATATAGAAAAACAAAAATAATAATGTTATAAAACTTAATGAATATATTTATAATAATATATTTAATATAATATTTTATAAATTAAAATTAAAATTTATATAACGTAAATATATACATAGTAGCTTTTATAAAATCATATATTCGAATTAGTCACACAAGCGAATACATAAAAGAAATGATATTGATTTTTAATACTTTATTGAAATTAAAATATTTTACATAAAATTATTTATTAAACAAAATTATTATTTAAAATATAAAATTATTATTATTATAAATTTTAAAAAGGTAAATAAAATTATAGTTTATAAAAAATTAAAACAATTATATTTTTAATATATAAAGTAATTGAATATTATTTAATGATAAAAGATATAATTTAATAATAAATTTTATAATTTTAAAATTTAATTTAAATATATAATTTTACAATTTCATAAAAGAAAACAAAATTATTATAAATTTAATTTATTTTTATATATGAAAAAAAAAAGAAAAACAACATTATTTTTTAGTTTAAAATTATAAAAAAATTATTTTGTAGTTATTTTTTATTGAAATAATGTATTTTAATAATTTTACTAATTAATTTTTTTTGTCATATAATTTAAAATGAAAGATGTTAGTATATTTTCATTATTATTACTTTATCAATGAATAAAATTGAAAATATTAATTTTCTTGTATTTCTAAATCAGAAGTTTAAATTTGAAAATGATATCTTCCCTACATATATAAATCAGATATTTAAACTATCTTTAAAATAATAGAGTTTAGGCTTCTATGATCCATAATAAGTTAGAGAAAGATTTCGGCGAAAATCACATGGAATGTCATTTGTCGACGCGTTTCGAACCAACCAGTGTGGTTCATCGTCAGGAAAAGTTGAAGAAACAGATCCAGCTTGGCATGTTATATAGACCGAGCAGAGCCTCCAAGCCATTGGAGGCTCTGCTCGGTCTATATAACATGCCAAGCTGGATCTGTTTCTTCAACTTGTCCTGACGATGAACCACACTGGTTGGTTCGAAACGCGTCGACAAATGACATTCCATGTGATTTTCGCCGAAATCTTTCTCTAATTGGAGGCTCTGCTCGGTCTATATAACATGCCAAGCTGGATCTGTTTCTTCAACTTGTCCTGACGATGAACCACACTGGTTGGTTCGAAACGCGTCGACAAATGACATTCCATGTGATTTTCGCCGAAATCTTTCTCTAACTTATCTTTAAAATATTTTTATTATTTTTTTACTCAATTAAAATTAAAAATATATGGTACCTTTATTTATCACCATATATGAGGATAAAAATAAAAACAAGTAGGAGGATTAAAAAAAAAAATACATTGAAACGTGTCTAATGTTAACTAAAACGTGTGCCTCTTAACTTGAAGCATGAGTTACAATTTAAATAGTGTCATGCCCTCTAAAACATGATGTGGCGGTTGACAGTTGAACTTTTGCAACCATAGTTGTAATGCTCCCTAAAGTTTATTTTGGTTTAATTTTTAATTTAATTATAATAGCACGTGGTTTTAATGTGAAAATATGGCAGGGGATTTTATATATATTAAATGAAATTTTAAGATTTATATTTTAATTTTTAGATATTAGATTGAATTTTGAAATTCAAAAAATAATAAATAAAAAATATATAAATATCTTATATACATTAAACATATATTTTAATGGTTAAGAGTATGTGTTTCTTCTTAAGAAGTTATGGGTTTAAAACCAAAGGATAAAATATGTATGTCTTCATAAACATAGCTTAAAATTAGATAATAATAATAATATATATAATTGTTTTAATGTAACATGACAATATATACTAATATAAATCATGGTAAAACCTAATAACTTATTGTTTAGTAAAAGGTGTAATATATTAGGTTGCTTTGATTTCATTATATCTTTTAGGTTTTTAATGTTTTGATATATAGGTTGGTTTTATAAAGTTTTTAGGTTTTTCTTTTATTATTATTAGGTTTTAATATAATAGGTCTTGGATAGATGGTCATCCAGTGGTCTATTAAGGCACTCTTTGATATGAAGTCACTTGTTCAATTGCCCGCCTCTATAGGGGTAATATATTGGACATGAGGATGATGTAGTCCCACTCAAACTTAAAAAAAAAAAATCATATAAAAATAATATTCAATTTTATTCCATTTATAATAATATGATGCTTTATTACTACTTTTGTAATATTAATAATATGTTTTGTTAAGTTTATAATAATATTAAACTCTCTTACCTTTTTTTACATAAGTTAATTTTATAATTGTTTTAGTTTTATATTAAAATAATAACATTAATAATAATATTATTAGTAATTATAATCATGTTTCATTAATACTTTATTACATTAATTATAACAATAACAATATTGCATTATTAAGGTAATAAAGATATGTATTAAACTTTATTTTAATATTAATTTTATTAGTAACATTTAATATGTTGTGTTACTAAAAATATAATATAATATGTAATATAAACAATAATGTTAGTATGAGCATTTATATTAAAATAATAATAATTACTATTACTATTATTATTATTATTATTATTAATAGTAGTTATGTAAATGATATTAAAAAAATATAATGGTCATTCATGAACAATTATGGTCATCAATCAAGATCTCTATGGTTAGAATAGTCGAATATGGTCAATCAAGGGCAACCATGATAAACATGATTGAATGGTCGAACATGATTAGAATGGTCAACCAAGATGAACCACATTCACTAATGTCTACCATAATGGTCATCCATAATCAACTATGGTCAACCATGGACAACAATAATGGTTAGCCAAGACCAACCATGGCTAACGACAATTACTAATGCAATTGATATACATCGATCAACCTCATCCACTCTCATCAACCATGCTCATACATAGTCAATTAATCAATCCCACACATGTCGGTTGTAACTAGCACAACCACTTTTACTAATATGGTTTTTATACACCATGGTTCATCAATATTGGGTATAACAATGTCACCCTTTGTAGAGATTGTTTAAATAGTTGACCATGAACAAACTTGGTCAACCCATTGTTTATCATTTTTAACAATAGTCAACCTTGTTCACTCAAAGTCATCCTTGGTCAACATGACTCAACCTTATTTGATTATAGTCAACCATTGTTGACCAAAGTTATTCATTGTCAACCTTAGTCAACTATGGTCACCCTTGGTCAATCATAATCAAGATTTAAAAGTGTTTAATAATAACAATATCAATATTTATAAAGTTAACTACTAAAAATAATATTTTTATGTTGAAATATACATAAATTATCCAATGTAGCAATGCAATCATTATCAAACATGGTCAACCAGGGTCAATCATGTTCATCCATGGTAATCCATGGTCAACCATGATTATCCAACCAAATTTACTAATGTAAACCATAATGGTCATCGATAATCAACCATGGTCAACCAAGATCAATCATGGTGTAACAATCCCTGGTTGACTTCCATGTAAATAAAATAAAAACAAGGTGATGGGACACGTATTCCAAGGTGAATGGTGGGAAAAACGTGATAGTGGGCATCACTTGTTGTTTATTAATGGCTATGGAAATTGGCAAAGGCATTGGTAAAGGTAAAGAGGCAATAAATGACATTTAATTATGAAAATAAACGAAAATAGGAGAAAACGAATGAGAAGAGACACAAATATGTATGAGATGGAAATTAGAGGAAAAATGAAGAAAACTGAAGAAAATAGAGGTCTCAATGATAAAAAGGCTTCAGAGAAATAATTGCTAGATTTTCTACAGTTTTGGTTTGATATCTTGTCCAATCTCTCTCTTGTTGAAAATGCAACAAGATGATGGAGCTTAGTGAAAAGAAGTCGCCTTCACTAAGTGGGCCCGTAGGCAATTTTTGGCTCAAAGTCTATTTTTAGACATATGGATCATGGTCTATGAGTTGCAGGATGCTATTTATGGATGATTGGTCATGTTGGTAAAAATAGATGGACTTGTATTTTTAGACATATGGACGGAGTCTATTTTTAGACTGCCAGTCTAAAAATAGAACAGTCGAATATTATTAGCTCTTAATAATATTTGGACTATAAACATTATATTATCCTCTTGCAGTGCTTCAGTTCGAGCTACGGATGTGGCACATGCAACTACCAGAAGGAAATATACTTTTCCTATGGGTTAGTTAAGCTATTTCATGATGGACTTTAGTTAGAACTCAAGTGATTGAGTTTGGTGGAGTTGATTGAGGAGTTGATGGAGTTGTGTTCAGTTTGACTTAGTTGAACTAGTTGTATTTAGTCTAACTGCCAAATACACTAGTGATGAGTGATGTGAATTAATTATTAATTAATTCACTAATTATTATCTCATAAATCAACTAAAGAATACATCAGTTAACTCAGTGCATGGACAGTTCAGTGGAGACAAGTGTTAGAGGTGGGTGAAAGGGTGAGACTGCTATTAGTTGTGACTATATATGTGCATGAGATTTACAAAATCATTGATTGAGATTGCCAATGAGGATTGCATAGTACATGCCAAGGGAATTCGAGCTTGGATCAGAACTATTCTCGTTTTGGATTGCGCAGTAGAGACAGGCAAACAATGGAGGAGATTTGAACCCGTGACTTGTTTAGATCTGAGCTAGTTTGTGTGTAGCAGGTGGAGATAGTACTGAGTACTTGTGAGGGGTATTGTACTATGTATTGTTACATGTTCTCTATCATTATAATATACAGATAGTCGGGGGTTTTCAGCTGTATGCTTTCCCCAGTACATATTGTGTTGATATGTGTGATTGATGTTTCAATGTGCGCATGCGATTGTTTTTAATTTTGCAAATTGATGATCAACGTAGAGGAGGTTATGTATTATGCATGCATTCCACAAATAGTGTTTAATCAGGATAATCTCTGTGAATAAGTGTTATATTATTCAAAATTCCTACATGGCATCAGAGCGAAGTTGATCATCAGATCTATTATTCAGAAAGTGATTACATTTTATATCTTCAAGCAGAGTCTATAATCGGGCCAGGTAGCCTCTGGATTCATCCTTCTTTTGGAAGGTGAGATATCTGGTAAATTCCCATACAGTAAATCTCTGTATGAGAAATAATTTGTTCTCACGAATTTTAGATCAGAAGTGGTTAAGTTTTGAGTTGGTGGAATTAGAATTTGCAACAGTGTTTTCTTGGTGTCGAAGTTGAAATGTCTTTCAACAGATTTCGATTGGAGTATGCCCTTGAAGGCAGCTCAAATTATATTGCATGGAAAGATAGGATGGAGGCGGTGTTAGATGAAAATGGGTTGAAGGAATTCATAAAGGCCGAGGTCCCAAAGCCTATTGATGCTGCTCAAGTTGAGCCTTGGCAAAAGAGGAGAGCAAAATGCCGAAGGATTCTGTTGGAGGGCGTGAAGGATCACATTGTATCCTGCTTACATGAAAAGGCTTCTCCATACTTGATGTGGAAAGTGTTGATAGATTTATTCTAAAGCGAGAGCGACCAGAGGAAGTTGGCACTCAAGGATAAACTCAGAAACATTAAGTGTGAGAAAGGAGACAGTATGCCCAAGTATCTCACGAAGTTCACCCAATGCCGGGATGAGCTGGGAAGTGTGGGGGTGACTGTCAATGATGAGGACTTGGTGAGCTTGGCTCTCCTTAGTCTTCCAAATAGTTGGCATTCCTATCAGGACTCTGTCAATGGTCGAGAGAAATTGCCAGGATGGGAGAGAGTTTGGTCTGATCTTGTGCAAGAGGAGATCAGACAGAATACTAGGGATGGATCTTCATCAAAGGCATCTGATGAAGAAAATTGCATTTTGGCTGCCAAAGAAAATAAGGGGAAGAACAAGAAAGCTTCTCATTCTAGTGCGAAAGGCAAGAAGCAAGACATGTCCAAGGTTAAGTGCTTTCACTGTCACCAACACAGACATTATGCCATAAATTGTCCGCAGAAGAAGAAAAATAAGCAAGCTGCTAGATCTGCAGTTTGAGCTGGATTTTTCGTTGATCGCATGCTTGGTATCAAGTGTGATGGGATCAGTATGGTTCTCGGATAGTGGTGCGTCTTTTCACATGACAGGAGATCGATATTTATTTTCTGATCTAGATGAGAAAGATCTTGGAGTGCACATCGAGATGGGCGATGATGGTAGGTACAGTGTGACCGGTATTGGTACCATTTCCTTTGAGAGGGAGTCTGGTAAACCCTTCGTATTGAAGGAAGTGATGCATGTTCCAGGATTGAAGAAGAATCTTATCTCTGTGGTGATGTTAGAAGACAAGGGATATGATGTTGTCTTCAGCGAGGGAAAGGCTTTCGTGCACAGTAAGACAATAGGAGAAACCCGGAAGATAGGGGTTCGAGTCAAGAACCTTTATCAATTGCATGTAGATGGTTGCGCAACAATGGCATGAAAGGTAGGAGGATTGGTGAGCCGGGATTATGGCAAGCTATGGCACCGGAGATTGGGCCACCTTCACCATGGAGCCTTGAAGATACTGCAGTATATTTCTACTGGGCTTCCTAAAGGAACTCTTGCACAGTCACATCAGTGCAAGGGATGTACTTTGGGAAAATTTATGAAAGCCACCTTTCACGAGAAGGACAGTTGCTCCACGAAGATCCATGAGAGAATTCACACAGACATGTGTGGACCTTTTTCAGTAGCTTCAACATCAAAGCACAAGTACTATGTGATCTTTGTTGATGATTTCTCTCGAAAGTGTTGGATCTTTTGCATGCATAAGAAGAGAAAGACATTCTCAAAGTTCTGTGAGTTCAAAGCACTGGTCGAGAAGGATTCGGGGAAGAAGGTGAAGGCTCTTAGGAGCGAAAATCATGGTGAATTCATCTCTGGTGAGTTCAAGGACTTCTGCAGCGCAGAAGGGATTCGAAGAGAGCTCATATCTCCCCGCAACCCACAGCAGAACGGGGTTGCTGAGCGGAAGAACAGAACGATCGTGGGTGTTGCACGGGCGATGTTGCATGATCAGGGCCTACCCCTTAACTTGTGGGCGGAGGCATGCAATACTACAGTATATGTGCACAACCATTGTCCTCATAAGATACTTGGCATGAGTACACTTAAGGAGGCTTATTCTGGTAAGAGGCCTGACATTTCCCATTTGAGGATTTTTCGTTCTCCTGTTTACATGCATGTGACGAAGGATGCCAGGAAGAGGCTGGAGCCGACCGTAGAGGTTGGGATATTTGTGGGGTACACTGATACGCCCCACAACTATCATGCGTATTTTCCAGACAGTCGCAAGACTGTTGTGTGACGGGATATCAAATCTCAGCAGGAGAAAGGCATGAAGTGTTCGCTTCAGAGGGAGTCACACTTGCATGCAGATGAGGAGCTATTAGTTCCCAAGGATGAGCTTCAGGATGTGGATCAGCCACAAGATGAAGTTCATGGAGTGGAAGAGACCACTCATGCAGTTCCAACCATCAGAGGGTAAAAGTGCACTACAGAAGCTGAGTGACTGGCTCAAGATGCAGAGAAGGTTGTAGGACCACCTACAGCACAGCGCAGACAGAGACAGTCACCTAATCGGTACACTGGATACATGGCTCTTATGAGAAAATGTTACTATGGTAGATGGACAACAAATTGGATATGGATGATCCATCTATCTTTATAGATATCAAGTTGAGAACATATATTATAGTAGCTCGTAGGGTAAGGATCGCTATACTGGAAACTCCGGGCTGAGCTGATACGAAATGAATGGAGAAAAGTTATGCCTGAGAGCATTTGCTGAAATATGTTCGTGAGTCCTTCCATCTCTTTTATGGCTCTATCGTCATGTTAGGCCCGTGGGATTGACAGAGAGGGTAGGGATGGCTATACTGGAAACTCCAGGCTGAGCTTATATAAAGCAAATGGAGACAAGTTATGCCTAGAGATGATGCTGAATCAGCCTTGTCCACAAGGGAGCTATAAGTAATGCAACTATGAATCTCATGGAGAGTTTGATCCTGGCTTAGGATGAACGCTGGAGGCATGCTTAACACATGCAAGTCGGATGGGAAGTGGTGTTTCCAGTGGCGGACGGGTGAGTAACGCGTAAGAACCTGCCCTTGTGAGGGGAACAACAGCTGGAAACGGCTGTTAATACCCCATAGGCTGAGGAGCAAAAGGAGGAATCCACCCAAGGAGGGGCTCGCGTCCTTATTAGTCGACTGTGCTAACGCACCCTAAAGGGACGGAGTCACTCACTATTCATATGGTGAGGGTCCTCTCCCTCTCCCTTATGGTCGAGTACCTAAAGGTCCTATGGTCGAGCGCCTCCGGTCCTCTCCCTATGGTCGAGCCTGCTTATGCATCCTTAACAGTCGAGTACCTAAAGGGACGGAGTCACTCACTATTCATATGGTGAGGGTGCGTTAGCACACTCGACTGTCAAGGCCGCCATCGTTTTAACTCTCACTCATCATATGGGTGAGGGACGGAGTCACTCACTATTCATATGGTGAGGTCCTCTCCCGTTGGTCGAGCCTGCTTCCGCATCCTCTCCTTAACAGTCGAGCCTGCTTACGCATCCTTGGGGTCGAGTACCTAAAGGTCCTTATGGTCGAGCACCCTAAAGGGACGGAGTCACTCACTATTCATATGGTGAGGGTGCGTTAGCGCACTCGACTGTCAAGGCCGCCATCGCCTGATATTATTTAGGGGCGGAGCCACTCACTATTCCGATGGTGAGGCCCGGAGGGACGGAGTCACTCACTATTCATATGGTGAGGGGCTCGACTGTTAAGGAGAGGGGTCACTCACTATTCATATGGTGAGGGTCCTCTCGATGGCGGCCCTCTCCTCTCCTCTCCCTTGGGGTCGAGTACCTAAAGGTCCTTATCAGTCGAGCCCCCTAAAGGGTCCTTATCAGTCGAGCCCCTGACGGACCTTATGGTCGAGTACCTAAAGGTCCTATGGTCGAGCCTGCTTACGCATCCTTAACAGTCGAGTACCTAAAGGTCCTTGGGGTCGAGTACCTAAAGGTCCTCTCCCTATGGTCGAGCCTGCTTACGCATCCTTATCAGTCGAGCCCCGTTGCCGGTCCTTATCAGTCGAGCGATGGTGGCCTTTTAGTCGAGCGTTCGTTACCTCTCCCTGCCGGACCTCTCCTTATCAGTCGAACCCCTAACAGACCTCGCTTTGAGGGGCTTTGGGTCATCAAATAGATAAAGGGCCAGTGACTGAGCCATCCTCTTTCAAGGAAGCTGTGGACGATACCGCATGGGTAGATGCCATGGTGGAAGAGTATGATTTGATTGTCAGAAACAGTGCATGGGAGATTGTCCCAAGACCAGAGGGGAAATTAGTGGTGGGTTCGAGATGGATCTACAAAGTGAAGCAAGCAACTGACAGGAGTGTGGAGAAGTACAAGGCAAGATTTTTTGCCCGAGGCTTCTCACAGATAGAGGGGATCGATTATGAGGAGACCTTTGCACCTGTCGCAACGTATTCTTCCATACGGACGATTCTTGCTCTCTCAACGCAGATGGGGTGGCACATCCATCAGATGGATGTGAAGACTGTGTTCCTCAACAGAGTCATTGACAAGGAGGTGTACATAGAGCAACCCGAAGGTTTCGAGATCTTCAGCAGCGAGTCGCATGTGTGCAGGCTCAAGAGAGCACTGTATGTGTTGAAATAAGCACCTCGTGCTTGGTACACATGGATAGACAATTATTTCACCAGACTTGGATTCTCCAAGAGTGAGGCAGATCCTAACCTATACCAGATTTTGGTGGAGGGTAAGTTGCTAATCATTGTACTTTATGTAGATGATTTTATTTTGACGGGAGATGAGTTGTTGATACTTTCATGCAAGGAGGATCTTGCTAGAGAGTTTG
This sequence comes from Pinus tabuliformis, assembly GCA_031772625.1. Classification (NCBI taxonomy): domain Eukaryota; kingdom Viridiplantae; phylum Streptophyta; class Pinopsida; order Pinales; family Pinaceae; genus Pinus; species Pinus tabuliformis. The sequence continues at coordinate 27,792,363 of CM062807.1, forward strand.
AGATGAAGGACTTGGTCCTCCTTCATTATTTCCTGGGATTGGAAATTTGGCAGTGCAGTGATGGACTATTTGTTTCTCAGGGTAAGTATGCGCGGGAGATACTGGAGAAGTTCAACATGCATGGCTACAAGCCTGTTGATACTCCTCTTCCTGGAGGTTGGAGGAAGGAGGTAGCAGATGCCACTTCAGCGGAGGTACTGGATGCCACTGTTTATCGACAGTTGGTGGGGTCACTTATGTATCTAGTCAATACACGACCCGATATATGCTATGCTATTAGCCAGCTTTCACAAGCTATGGTTAACCCAACCAAGCTCTTCTGGAAGGCAGGAAAGCACGTATTACGTTATCTCAAAGGCACATCGGGATATGGATTGTGGTATAGACAAGAGGATGAGGTGACGCTATGTGGCTTCACGGATGCAGATTGGGTAGGGAGACCAACGGACAAAAATAACACATTTGGAGGGATCTTCAGTATCGGGTCAACAACAATTTCTTAGTACAGCAGGAAGTAGAGATCCGTGGCACTTAGTTCAGCAGAGGCCAAGTACATGGCAGCAATTTTGGCTGTATGCGAGGCTATATGGATGAGGAAGATTCTGGTCGGGCTGTTTGGGTCACACTTGGAGCCTACTATGATTTATTGTGATAACTAGAGTTGTATTAAACTCTCGGCTAATCCAGTATTTCATGATATATCCAAGCACATTGACATCAGGTACCATCATATCAGAGATTGTGTGCAGCAGAGAATCATGTTACTTTCATACATTCCCACGGAGGATCAGGATGTTGATATCTTGACGAAGGCGCTCACCAGGAGAAAATTCGAATACCACAGAGGCAGGATAGGGGTTGCAGATAATCCATATCTTTTTGAGAGGGAGTGTTGAAAATGCAACAAGATGATGGAGCTTAGTGAAAAGAAGTCGCCTTCACTAAGTGGGCTCACAGGCTATTTTTGGCGCAAAGTCTATTTTTAGACTATGTCTATTTTTAGACATCTATCATGGTTTATGAGTTGCAGGATGCTATTTATGGATGATTGGTAATGTTGGTGAAAATAGATGGACTTGTATTTTTAGACATATGGGCGGAGTCTATTTTTAGACTGCCAGTCTAAAAATAGAACAGTCGAATATTATTAGCTCTTAATAATATTTGGACTATAAACATTATCTTATCCTCTCGTAGCACTTCAGTTCGAGCTACAGATGTGGCACATGCAACTGCCAGAAGGAAATACGCTTTTCCTAGGGGTTAGTTGAGCTATTGCATGATGGAATTTAGTTAGAACTCAAGTGATTGAGTTTGGTGGAGTTGATTGAGGAGTTGATGGAGTTGTGTTCAATTTGACTTAGTTGAACTAGTTGTATTTAGTCTAACTGCCAAATACACTAGTGATGTGTGATGTGAATTATTTATTAATTAATTCACTAATTATTAACTCTTAAATCAACTAAAGAATACATCAGTTAACTCAGTGCATGGACAATTCAGTGGAGACAAGTGTTAGAGGTGGGTGAAAGGGTGAGACTGCTATCAGTTGTGACTAATGTTGTGCATGAGATTTGCACAATCATTGATTGAGATTGCCACTGAGGATTTTGCAGTACATGCCAAGGGAATTCTAGCTTTGATCAGATCTATTCTCGTTTTGGATTGCGTAGTAGATGCAGGAAAACAGTGGAGGAGATTTGAACCTGTGACTTGTTCAGATCTGAGCTAGTTTGTGTGTAGCAAGTGGAGATAGTACTGAGTACTTGTGAGGAGTATTGTACTATGTATTGTTCCATGTTCTCTATCATTATAATATACAGATAGTCGGGGGTTTTCAGATGTATGCTTTGTTGAGATTGCAACAAGATGATGGAGCTTAGTTAAAAGAGTCGCCTTCACTAAGTGGGCCCGCAGGTTATTTTTGGCGCAAGTCTATTTTTAGACTATGTCTATTTTTAGACATATGGATCATGTCTATGGATTGCAGGTTGTTGTTTATGGATGATTGATCAAGTTGGGAAAAAATAGATGGATTTCTATTTTTGATGAAAGTGTGAGTGATCAAAGTCTATTTTTAGACTGGTTGTCAAAAAATAGAAAAGTCAAATATTATTATCTCACAATAATATTTGGACTATAAACTTAATCTTATTCTCTTGGAGCACTTCAGTTTGAGCTACAGAGGTGGCACATGCAGCTGCTAGAAGGAAATATGCTTTTCTTATGAGTCAGTTGAGTTGTTGCATGCATGACTTCAGTTAGAACTCAATCAGTTGAGTTTGGTGGAGTTGATTGTGGAGTTGATGGAGTTGTGTTCAGTTTAGCTTTGTTAAACTGGTTGTATTTAGTCTAACTGGCAAATAGACTAGAGATGAGTTGGGTGAATTAGTTATTATTTAATTCACAAGTTATTAACTCATAATACAACTAATGAATACATCAGTTAACTCAGTTGCATGTCAGTGCATGTTCAGTTCAACAGGGACAGGTGGTAGAGAATCACATTGTTATCAGTTGTGATTATAGTTGTGCACCAGATCTTGCACAATCAAGGGATTGACTATGCCAATGAGTTTGCTCACATATTTGCCCACATTATAGCTTGTGCTCACGTCCAACAAAGTGTGAGTGACTATTTTGCAGGTGAAAAAAGAGTTTGGTGAGCCATTCTTATCAGTTCTTGAGCAGTGGAGGCAGGCAAGGAGTGGAAGAGATTTGGAGATCAGATCTGAGTTGTATTGTGTGTAACAGAGGTGGAGATACTTGTGAGAAGTATTATACTGTGTAATGTTACATGACTCAATCATTAATATACATATAGTTGGGGTTTTTAGCGAGATGCTTTCCCCGGGATACATACTGTGTTAATGTGTGAATGCTCTTGATGTTTTATTGTTATTGATGCTGCTATATTGTTGATCAACGTAGAGGAGCTTATGTATTGTGTATGTTTTTCGCAATAGTACATGATCAGGATAATCTCTGTTGAATATGTGTTAAATTATTCAAAATTTCTACATGGTATCGGAGCTGCTTGATATGTAGAAGATATTTTTACAGGATATCAAGCGAGGATTGATCATCAGATCTACTATTCAGGAAGTGTTTACATTCTATTTCTTCAGGCAGAGTCTGTAATCGGGCCAAGTAGCCTCTGGATTCATCCTTCCTTCGGAAGCTGAGATATCCGGTGAATGCCCATACAGTCAATCTTTGTACGATAAATATTGTGTTCTCTCGAATTCTAGATCGGAAGCAGTTGAGTTGGTAGCTGGTGGAAATTCGAATTTACAGCAGTGTTGTTGAAAATGTCTTTCAACGGATTGCAAATGTTATTCCAAAGAAAGAGCGACCTGGCACTCAAGGATAAACTCAGTAACAATAAAGGTGAGAATGGATCTTCATCAGAGGAGATCAGGCGGAGTACCAAGGACGGATCTTTGTCAAAGGGAGTTGATGAAGAGAATTGTGCTTTGGATGCCAAAGCAAAGAAAGGGAAGAGCAAGAAAGCTTCTCAGTCTGGTGCGAAAGGCAAGAAGCAGGATATGTCCAAGTGTCGGGCGGAAAGAGTCGATAGTGCGGACACAACCAACCTCCCTAGGAGCCTAAGACTCTCTAGTGACAAACAAGACAAACAAGATCAATCCTTCTCTAAACATGCATTTACTCTATAAGAAATCAAGTGTTTAGATCCTACCTGTAGTCCAACGCTGTTGTAGCAGTCCAGCTCCGCTGATCCGGATGAGCTCCTCCTTCACTTTGAAACCTGCATCCACTAACAATCAAACGATTAAATAGCACTTGATAATCTCATAGAATAAAACATATTTAACACATAGACCAAGGAGTACATGAAACAACTCATAAATAACAAGTTATTGAGAAGAATGGACTCATTTGCATTAATAAGAAACAAAAGGAACAATTACAACCTGAGCCTTGGTGTTGTGCAAGTCCCTCCCAGGGTCCATCAAGAGTTCTCCTTTACTTTGAAAAATCTCACCCACTTCCAAATAGAACAAGCAAAGATGGCAATATCTCCTCACAAGCTTCTAAATGGGAGTCCTAATTCCTGCAGCATCTACCCTTAGAAATGTTTAGCTTCCAACCTCCCCTCCTTCTGGCCCAATTCCTGTATTTATAGTGGTCTAGAGGAAGTTATTCAGGTCCACCATCAATGGGATAATCCCCTCTTTGGATGGGATAGCTCCCTCATTGATGGGATAAGTTCCTCTTTGGTAGGGGTACATGAATCATCTGGAGGCGCTCAATACACGTCGAACAACCTTCTTGAATGCTCTAGAAATGACCACAAGTAACTTTTTAAATATGAAACTTGTGCATTTTGACCTTTACAGGGGGACGCACCTGCCCCTTTACATACAAAGCATACAAGTACGCAGTTTTTGTGAACATTGGGTGCGTACCCATAGGTAAGGTTGAGAGAACCTGCGTACCCAGAGATAAATACATTTTATAAAGACTTTCTCTCTTTTTGGAGTTTGACATGGAGAGCAGAGGCATAAGACTTGCCTAAGAGGATAGCATGACTATTGATAGAGCCATATTAACTGTAAATAGTCAAGGTGACATTTTTTAGTGTAACACCAAGGTGAAGTGTTTTCACTGTCACCAGCACAGACACTATGCCACATATTGTCCGCAGAAGAAGAAGAATAAGCAAGTTGCTGGATCTGCAGGGGGAGAGGCCTTAGCTTCCCAGTTTGAGCTTGATTTTTCATTGATCGCATGCTTGGTTTCAAGTGTGATGGGATCAGTGTGGTTCTTGGACAGTGGTGCGTCTTTTCACATGACGGGAGATAGAGATTTGTTCTTTGATCTGGAGGACAAAGATCTTAGAGTGCACATCAAGATGAGCGATGATGGTAGATACAGTTCGACCGGTATCGGTACCATTTCCTTTGAGAGGGAGTCTGGTAAACCCTTTGTATTGAAGGAAGTCATGCATTTTCCAGGATTGAAGAAGAATCTCATCTCAGTGGCGATGTTAGAAGACAAGGGGTATGATGTTGTTTTCAGCGAGGGAAAGGCCTTCCTGCGCAGCAAGACAACTGGTGAGACCCGGAAGATAGGGGTTCGAGTGAGGAACCTTTATCAGTTACATGTAGATGGATGCGCAGCAATGGCAGGCAAGGCAGAAGGATTGGTGAGCCAGGATGATGGTGAGTTGTGGCACAGGAGATTGGGTCACCTTCACCATGGAGCCTTGAAGATACTGCAGCAGATCACTACAGGGCTTCCTAAAGGCACACTTGCGCAGTCAGATCAGTGCAAGGGGTGTACTTTGGGAAGTTTGTGAAAGCCACCTTTCAGGAGAAGGATAGTCGTGCCACAACGATCCTTGAGAGAATTCACACAGACGTGTGTGGACCTTTCTCAATTGCTTCGACAACAAAACATAGGTATTATGTGATTTTTGTTGATGATTTCTCTCGTAAGTGTTGGATCTTCTTCATGCAGAAGAAGAGTGAGACATATTGAAAGTTCTGTGAATTCAAAGCACTGGTCGAGAAGGAGTCGAGGAAGAAGGTGAAGGCTCTTAGGAGTGATAATGGTGGTGAATACATCTCGGACGAGTTCAAGGATTTCTGCAAGACAGAAGGGATTCGTAGAGAGCTCATAGCTCCCCATAACCCACAGCAGAACGGGGTAGCTGAGCAGAAAAACAGAACGATTGTGGGTGCTGCACGGGCAATGTTGCATGATCAGGGCCTACCCCTTCACTTGTGGGCGGAAGCATACAATACAACAGTTTATGTGCAGAACCATTGTCCTCATAGGATACTTTGCATGAGTACACCTGAGGAGACTTATTCTGTTAAGAAGCCTGATCTTTCTCATTTGAGGATTTTTGTTGCTAACGTTTACATGCATGTGACGAAGGATGCCAGGGAGAAGTTGGAGCCGACCGCAGAGGTTGGGATATTTGTGGGGTACACTGATACGCCCCATAACTATTGTGTGTATTTGCCAAACAGTGGTAAAACTATTGTGCGACGGGATATAAAATTTCAGGAGGAGAAAGCCATGAAGTGTTCGCTTGAGAGGGAGCTACACTTGCATGCAAGAGGAGCTATTAGTTCCTAAGGATGAGCTTCAGGACGTGGATCAACCACAGGACGAGGTTCATGGAGTGGAAGAGACCACTCATGCAGCGCCAACAATCAGAGGGCGAAAGCGCTTGACAGAAGCTGAGCGACTGGCTCAAGATGCAGAGAATGTTGTAGGACCACGTACAGCCCAACGCAGGCAGAGACAGTCACCTGATCGGTACACTGGATACATGGCTCTTATGAGCAAGTTTGTTGTGACTGAGCCATCCTCTTTCGAGGAAGCTGTGGAGGATCCCGCATGGGTAGACGCCATGGTGGAAGAGTATGATTCTATTGTCAGAAACAGTGCATGGGAGATTATTCCTATACCGGAAGGGAAATCAGTGGTGGGTTCAAGATGGATCTACAAAGTTAAGCAGGCAGCTAACGGGAGTGTGGAGAAGTACAAGGCAAGATTTGTTGCCCGAGGCTTTTCACAGATTGAGGGGATCGATTATGAGGAGACCTTTGCACCTGTCGCAAGGTATTATTCCATATGGACGATTCTTGCTCTCTCAGCGCAGATGGGATGGCACATTCATCAGATGGATGTGAAGACTGGGTTCCTCAACGGAGTCATTGAGGAGGAGGTGTACATTGAGCAACCCGAAGGCTTTGAAGTCTTCAGCAGTGAGTCGCATGTGTGCAGGCTCAAGAGAGCGATGTATGGGTTGAAGCAAGAACCACGTGCTTGGTACACACGGATAGACAACTATTTCTCAGGACTTGGATTCTCCAAGAGCGAGGCGGATCCGAACCTATACCAGATTGTGGTGGAGGGTAAGTTTCTTATCATTGTACTGTATGTTGATGATTTGATTCTAACAGGTGATGAGCTGTTGATACTGTCATGCAAGAAGGCTCTTGCTACAGAGTTTGAGATGAAGGATTTGGGCCTCCTTCACTATTTCCTGGGATTGGAAATATGGCAGCGCAGTGGTGGACTATTTGTTTCTCAGGGCAAGTATGCTCAGGAGATATTGGAGAAGTTCAACATGCATGGCTGCAAGCCTGTTGATACTCCTCTTCCTGGAGGTTGGAGGAAGGAGGATGCCACTTCGGGATAAGAAGTGGATGCCACTGTTTATCGACAGTTGGTGGGGTCCCTGATGTATTTGGTCAATACATGACCTGATATATGCTATGAAGTTAACCGGCTTTCACAAGCTAAGGTTAAGCCTACCAAGCTCTTCTGGAAGGCGGGCAATCATGTATTGTGCTACTTGAGAGGCACATCGGGATATGGTTTTTGGTACAGACAGGAGGATGAGGTGAAGCTATGTGGCTTCACGGATGCAGATTGGGCAGGGAGCCCAACAAACAGAAAGAGCACATCAGGAGGGGTCTTCAGTATTGGATCGAAAACAGTTTCTTGGTACAGCAAGAAATAGAGATCCGTGGCACTCAGTTCAATGGAGGCCGAGTATATGGCAGCAAGTTTGACTGCATGCGAGGCTATATGGATGAGGAAGATCCTGGTTGGTTTGTTCAATTCTCATTTGGATCCTACTGTGATTTACTGTGATAACCAGAGTTGCATTAAACTCTCGGCTAATCCTGTATTTCAGGATAGATCTAAACATATTGACATCAGGTACCATCATATCATTGATTGTGTGCAGCGGAGGATCATGTTACTTTTGTACATTCCAACGGAGGATCGGGATGCTGATATTCTGACGAAGGCTCTCACCAGGAGCAAATTCGAGTACCATCGAGGCAGGATAGGGGTTGCTGATAATCCATATCTTGTCGAGAGGGAATGTTGAGATTGCAACAATATGATGGAGCTTAGTGAAAAGAGTCGCCTTCACTAAGTGGGCCCGCAAGCTATTTTTGGCGCAAGTCTATTTTTAGAATATGTCTATTTTTAGACATATGGATCATGTCTATGGATTGCAGGTTGCTGTTTATGGATGATTGATAAAGTTGGGAAAAAATAGATGGACTTCTATCTTTGATGAAAGTGTGAGTGATCACAGTGTGAGTGATCAAAGTCTATTTTTAGACTGGCTGTCAAAAAATAGAAAAGTCAAATATTATTATCTCACAATAATATTTGGACTATAAACTTAATCTTATTCTCTTGGAGCACTTCAGTTTGAGCTACAGAGGAGGCACATGCAACTGTCAGAAGGAAATACGCTTTTCTTATGAGTCAGTTGAGTTGTTGCATGCATGACTTCAGTTAGAACTCAATCAGTTGAGTTTGGTGGAGTTGATTGTGGAGTTGATGGAGTTGTGTTCAGTTTAGCTTTGTTAAACTGGTTGTATTTAGTCTAACTGGCAAATAGACTAGAGATGAGTTGGGTGAATTAGTTATTAATTAATTCACAAGTTATTAACTCATAATAAAACTAATGAATACATCAGTTAACTCAGTTGCATGTCAGTGCATGTTCAGTTCAACAGGGACAGGTGGTAGAGAATCAGATTGCTATCAGTTGTGACTATAGTTGTGCACCATATCTTGCACAATCAAGGGATTGAGTATGCCAATGAGTTTGCTCACGTATTTGCCCACATTGTAGCTTGTGCTCACGTCCAAAAAAGTGTGAGTGACTATTTTGCAGGTGAAAAACGAGTTTGGTGAGCCATTCTCATCAGTTCTTGAGCAGGTATTGAGCAGTGGAGGCAGGCAAGCAGTGGAAGAGATTTGGAGATCAGATCTGAGTTGTATTTTGTGTAACAGAGGTGGAGATACTTGTGAGAAGTATTATGATGTGTAATGTTACATGACTCAATCATTAATATACATATAGTTGGGGTTTTTAGCGAGATGCTTTCCCCGGGATACATACTGTGTTAATGTGTGAATGCTCTTGATGTTTTATTGTTATTGATGCTGCTATATTGTTGATCAACGTAGAGGAGCTTATGTATTGTGTATGTTTTCCACAATAGTACATGATCAGGATAATCTCTTTTGAATATGTGTTAAATTATTCAAAATTTCTACATGTTTTTCGCAGTACATACTGTGTTGATATGTGTGATTGATGTTTCAATGTGCGCATGCAATTGCTTTTAATTCCGCAAATTGATGATCAACGTAGTGGAGATTATGTATTACGCATGCATTCCACAAATAGTGTATAATCAAGATAATCTCAGTGAATAAGTGTTATATTATTTAAATTTTCTACATCTCTCATACTCTTGTACACTTAGAGAATTCTTGGAGCATGGTTGGAGCACTCTAGTATTCACTTGGATTTGGAGAAAGCAAGTAAAGGACAAGCAAATAAGTGAAAGGAATTGCAAGGGAATAGTTGGATCAGAAACTACAATAGGGATACTTTGTAGGTATAACAAGTTGTGTGTGTGATTTCCTTGCTAGTTTATCAATGCATGTGGTTCCCCAGTTACGTGTCATCATCGGCATGGAGATTTGTCTAGATTGACAGTGGTTTCAGCCTTGCTTTGTAATTTCCTTGATATCGATGGTGTTTTGGGTTTCCCACTTGTTTTTATAATTCGTGCTCATGTTTCCTATGGTTTTGGTTTGGAACAAACACTCTATAAGCCCCGGAACAAATTGGGTTGACTTACTAGTTCCCGGAGTCATGGGTTGAGACAAACTCTTTAGAGCCCTTGGTGGGTTGAGTTACTAGTTCCTAGAGTCGTGGTTGGAACAAATGCTCTTGAGCCCTGAAATATTGTGGATTGAGACACTAGTTATTGTGGATTGGGACACTAGTTCTTGGACCCCTGGACAGCTTGGGTAGAGACTGATCTGGTTGATGTTAGTGATTTTTGGACATTAGAAGTGGAATCACTGTGGTTGAGGGTTGAGGTGGTTTGGCCTCTAGAAGCCATGGTTTGGTTTATTCCATGAGATCTCATGTTCATGCTTGGAACATGGTGTGGGGGTGATTGTATAAAAGAGGGATTTAGATCAACTAAATTTATGGTTGAGTGATACGTGGAAGTCCATGACTTGGTACGATTTTAAATAAGTTAATTAGATTTATTTTCCTTTTGTGATCTATGAGCATTTGTATAGATTATGATGGTGATGTTATGTTTCATTTTCCATGCTTTCTATACTACCTATATGATGGTTATATTTTATTTATATGATGTATTCTATCTATGACTCTTGACAAGTTTTCATAAGTATTTGAATGGCTAATGAATGCATTATCTGACAAGTGCTATTGCAGCTAGCTAGAGAGGGCTTGGAGCCTTATTGATGATTCTCATATGAATATTATCAGTCTATGATTAGATATGCATTCGTGACCTATAAAGTTCATGTTTACCATATGTTTGACAAAATACATGTCATGGGTTAGGCATGTCTAGGTCAAGCTCTAGCTTGAGTTTTGATTTGTTGGCATTATCAAAATATTTGATCGCATTTAAGAAAGTTGTGTTTTGTCCTAGGAAGTGGTATGGAGGCTAGCCTGAAAAGTGGCTCAGATCTCGAAATCGTTGGCTCAGAACTGGAGGATTTCGGTCATAACTGCATGAAGGCAAGCCTATGCATGTGGTTAAGACCTCATAACTGCACGCATGCAATGTTGTGCATGCAGTTGGGGAGTTTCTCTGGTGAAAAGAACCCCACTAAAGGATTGAGCACCTGGGATGGTTTGCAAGCCCTTAAGTGGTCTCTAGTTCTTGAGGGGTGTTTGTAAGTTATCTGTATTTCATTCCCACTTCCATAATTGGAACATGGAGGTAAGATCATATCATAGTGACACTTGTCTCATGTTTACCTTGGCTAGATGTGAAATTGGGTAAATGTGGGAGGAGGTGGTTACATATTGGTATCAGAGTGAGGTAGCAACATTGGACTATAGGTAAACGTGGTCATTATCCATGAATGTAAGTTGTATATGTGTTTAATATGCATGAATTGTAGTGGTTATTGTCATCATATAGTCTACAATTTTGTATCATCATGCATGGTGTTGATATCTTGGTGTCATTATATATGTATCGTGCTAATCTGGACTAACTTGTGTAGATGCGATAGCCTCCCCTGAACTCCTTTGAGGTATGATTTGATTATGTTTCTATTATTCTATCTAAAATGGAATGTTTTTCGGAGATAGAAGGCCAAACATGACGAGTAGAATGGTGGGCTACAGTTCGCGTGACTCTCCTTACAAATCATATGAGAAACAAGGAGATGAGTATTCTCCTGATATAGCATATACACTAAGAAGATTAAAGGCTGAATTCGGAAGTTGCAAGATAGATAATAGCAGGTTGATTAAGGTACAAGATAGGCTTTCCATAGCTTAGGAAAAGCAATCAGAAGTCAATTCAGTTATCCTTCAGAGTGTTTCAGATTTGTAGAGACAAGGATAGTTGAGGATCATTCATGGACAAGAGGAAAGGACTAATGGGGCATATGGCAACATGACTCAATCTAGACATAGATTGGAAAAATATGATACAGTTACAGGTGGCAGAGAATTGGATGCACCTAAGAGGAGGGGTAGTACTTATGGGTTATATTCTAGTTATGTTTCTGAGATAAATCATCGCCATCACCATCATCATCCATATAGGATGAGTGAGAAGCAATATTTGGCAGAAGATTTTAAGAAAGAAAAGCCTCCTACATTCGATGGAGAGATGAAGGGGTCACAAGATGAAGAAGTGTGGTTTCTTGGGATGAAGAAGTTATTCAAACTACATGAATATTTAGAGAATAGAAAATCCGAAATAGCTACCTTTAGTGTTAAAGGGAAATCAGATATTTGATGGGAAGATGTGAAGAATTTCATAGGAATTCAAGAGGAAGAGTTGAATTGGAATGAATTCGAGAGACTCTTCAAAAAGAAGTACTTGTCTAAAAGGTACTATGATGACAGGGCTAAGTAGTTATAAGAGTTGAAGATGGACACTATGACCGATGATGAATACACTAGCATATTTTTGGAGTTCTTGAGGTATGTGCCTTAGCTCAAATAGGAGAAAGAAAATATTCAAAGGTTCATTGGTGGATTGTCAGTAGCATTCAAATGTAGGACTAAGTTTGATGAGCCTAGATCATTGGAGGAAGCCATCAAAAAGTTGAAGCATTGTTATGAGCAGTCAAAATGCAAATCCGAGTCTAAGAAATATTGGAAAGGGAATGAGAATAATAAAGGAAGGTAGGCCAAAAAGAGGGGAAGACTTCCATATGCAGGTGATAAGGAGAACGTAGCATAACACAAGAAGTTTAATGCAGTTGATAGAAGACATGGGTCTCAAACTAAGGAGTAGGACAAGGTAGATGGTAGACAACCTTTGAGGTGTTGGACTTGTGGTGGAGGGCATCATAGGAGAGATTGTCCACAACATCAAGGTGGCATATCTCAAATTTACAGTGCCTAAGAGGCATAGACAGTTGGAGACGTTAGTCATAGTATTCGCAAGATCTATGGAATGATGGATACTAGGCAGGTTTATCATTACGAATCTATTATTGAGGTCAGAGGTAAGCTTTGTAATCAATTTGTTTCTATTTTTATTGATCCTAGATCTAACTATAGCTATATAAGTCCTAACCTAATGGGTAAGTGTTTCTTAAGTAGAAAAGTGCACGCAGAATATTGGTTAGTATAGTTGGATACAAGGACCAAGAGAAGAGCTCATCAATGGATGAGATATGTGCATTTGAGCTTAATGGTATTACTACATCAACACATCTCAATGCTCTTCCTTTGGGATCATATAGTATGCTTTTGGGCATGGACTAGTTATTCCTTTACAGGACTAAATTGGATTGTTATGGCAAAGTTATTGAGTGCCTAGATGATGATGGGGAAAGAAGAATCTTGCAGGGAAAGAAGAATTCTACATCAATGAGAATGGTCACATATATGCAAGAAAAATGCAACCGCGGGAAATATTTTTTTTTATTGGCACTACACATCTCTAGTGACAAAGGGAAGGATGATGATAATGAGGAAGTTCTGAAGAAGTATCATGTTTTGCAGCAATTTCAAGATGTGCTTGTAGTAGAGATTCCAGAGTTACTTCCTTATAGGGAAGTGGAATTCTCTATTGAGTTTATCGTAGGAGAAACACCAACATCAAAGGCACCTTACAGGATGAGCACTTTGGAATTGGTGGAATTAAAGTGGCAGCTTATGGAAATGCTTGATAAGGGATACATAAGGCCAAGTGTATCACCTTGGGGTGCACCAATGTTGTTTGTGAGGAAGAAGGATGGTACTCTCATATTGTGCATTAATTACAGGAAGTTGAACAATTCAACGATCAAGAACATGTATCCTTTTCCATGGATTGATTACTTGTTTGATTAGTTGAAGGGAGAAGTAGTGTTTTCAAAGATTGATCTGAGATCAGGATATTATTAGGTGCACATTAAAGAAGAAGATATCTACAAGATCGCATTCTATACCATGTATGGGTAATATGAGTTTGTAGTGGTTCCTTTTGGTCTTACTAATGCTCCAGCTACTTTCATGTGTTTAATGAACAGTGAGTTGCATCCTTATCTAGACAAGTTTGTGATAGTTTTTATTGATGACATATTGATATATTATAAAAATGAGGAAGAGGATGTAGAACACCTAGTAGAAGTATTGATATTGTTGACAGAGAACCAGTTGTATGTCAAGCTTAGCGAGTGCAATTTCTTTAAAACTGAATTTCATTTCTTAGGACATGTTTTTTCAAAGGAAGGGATAGCATTGGATTCAGAAAAGATTAAATCTATCATGGAGTGGCCAAATCCTAGGAATGTGGATGAGGTGAGATCATTCAAGGGACTAGTTGGTTATTACAAGATGTTCTTCAAGAACTTCTCAAAGATTGGCTATCTTATCACATATTTGCAGAGAAAACAAAAGAAGTTTGAATGGATAGAGAAGTGTGTAGCTAGCTTCGAGAAATTGAACCATTTTCTTACAAATGCTCTAGTCTTGAAGATTGTAGATCCTGATAAGGAGTTCATTGTGTGTACATATGCTTGTAGGGAAGGACTTAGTGGAGTCTTGATGCAAGAAGGACAAGTGGTATGTTATGAGTCAAGGAAGTTGAATGGGCATGAGCAGAACTATGTGACTCATGATCTTGAGTTGGTAGTTATCATCCATGCATTGAAGATGTGGAGACATTATCTTATTGGCAGGAGGTTCATTCTGAATGTTAGAAAAGTTATATGGTTGGCTACTTTCAATGAGTTTGACTTTGAGATAGGTACATTAAGGGCAAGGAGAATAGGGTTGCAGATGCTCTCAATAAGAGAGCGTAGGTGAATCAACTTTCAGCTATGATTTTATATGGGACAGACTTACAGAAGTGGATCTTATGGGCAGGACAACATGACGACATGTGCCAACAGCTGAAGCAGAGGTTGCAGCAACAAGATGAGGTGATAGGGATGAGGAGCATCACCTCATGGCGGATGGCTTGGTTAGTTTCAAGAACAGGATTTATGTGTCGAATAACAGTGTGTTAAAGAATATTATCTTGAGAAAATTTCATGTCAAGACATATCCAGGTCTCCTAGGATATCAAAAAAATTTGGAATACATTAAGAAGTTTCATTATTGGTCGAACATGAAGAAAGAGGTGGTCAAGTTCATCGCAAGATGTTTGAACTGTCAGTAAGTAAATGTAGAGTATAAGAATCGAGTTGGTTTGTTCAATAGTAGAAAATGAGAAATTAGTGACTAGGTGACTAAAAAAGTTAGTCACCACAACTTTTCCAAGTGAAATACTACCAAAACTAGGCAATCTTAAGTGACTGAACTAAAAACAACTAACATAAACCACTAATCTAGTCACGGGTTAAAATATGTGACTAGCTAATAAGTAATACAACTAAAAATGACTAACATGAATGACTAATTTAGTCTAAGAACAAAAATACAACTTCCTAACAAGTACTATAATAATATGAATAAGTTTTTTATGTTAGTCATCTTAATTGTGTCAAGAAATCTAAAATTACAAGTGATAGGGGATTGAAAGGTTGTTAAAGAATGGTTGAAAGGTTATCTTTCTTTAAGAACTTCTTCATCCTCACATGGTGTATAGGTGAGCCAAATTTGCACTATATTGTATCTCTAATAATTTGTAATTTAAAAAATATATTTTTTAATAAAAAAATTATTCTATGTATTTTTTAAAAATCTATTCATTGAATCTAATTGGATCTAGCTCTAATTTGAAATTAATTTAAAGGGAAATTTTAATTTTTAAGGCTATAATATAAAAAATAAATAAAACTACTTTAATTTCATATTAACCGACCTACATCCATCTTAACCCCGAATCTATCAAGTGTTGAGAGGGGTCCAATCTCTCAAGGTGCAAACTTTTTTTTTCTACTGCAAAACTTGAGGAAATGTTTTCACCTCGAGAGATTGGATCCCAAACGACACTTGATAGTTATAGGGTTAATATGGATCTAGGTTTGTTATATAATACTATATAATATCTATATTTGTATTTGTGTCTCTTTGTTATTCCCCACCCTCAAACATACACACACTCTTTCCCTCTCTTCCCCTTCTTTGTCTATCTCTCTCTTCCCCTTCTCTCCATCTCTATCTATATACTTCTCTCTATTCCCTCCCGCTCTCCTCTCTCCCTCACTCTCTCTCCATGACTCCCGTGTCACCCCATCTCTCTCTCCACCTTTATCCCTCTATGTTTTTCTTGTTCCCTCCCTCTCCTACCCCTTCTAATTCCATCTCTCTATCCTCGTCTCTATCTTCCTTCCTCTCCATCCCTTATATCCCACTTCCCTCTATCTCTCCCCCCCAAATCTCTATCTCTCTCTCTCTCTCAATCTTCCATCCAACTCTATCACTATCTCTCGCCCCCCTTGTCCTTCTCTATCTCTCTCCCTTCCCCTTCTCTCCCTATCTCTATCCTTTCCTCTTCTTTCTTTTCCCTCCTCTCCTCCCTCCCTCACTCTCTTTCCATCTCTCCCTTCTCACTGCTCTCTCTCTCTCTCTCTCCACCTCTATCTCTCTGTCTTTGTTCCTTCCTCCCTCTCTCTCCCACTCCAAATCCATCTCTCTCTCTCTCCTCTCTCCTCCTTCCTCTCACTCCCTCTCTCCCACCTCACTCTCTCTCGCCCCCATCACTCTCTCTTTCTCTCTCTCCATCCTCCAACTTTTTCACCATCTCGCTCCCTCTCTCCACCCCCTCCCCATCTCTCTCTTAAATTTGATCATATTGTATTGCGTTTAAGAAAATAACTAAATTAGAAAAGCTTAATTGGTTATGAAATATTAAACCTATATTTTGGATCAATCATGTCAAAGAAAATAAAATAATGGATCAATCATGCACTATATTTAATCTATTATAATTAGTCAATTTTCTTACTCTCATCCCTTGGATCCTTATATATATATATATATATATATATATATATATATATATATATATATATATATATATATATATATATATCGAACAGGGATAGATCCATCTTAGCTTAATTTTATTAAAACCTTATTTTAATTTCTATGGGAATATTTTTAGTAGCCGTGAGGATAGAGTGTTTCGATATCCCTCAAATTCTAACATTTTCCCTTCTAGATTCACTTAAAATGTTGTAAAATTAAATTACAATAAAATATTTTTACTATAAAATAAGTTATGGTTTTTTGGCAATCCATGGTATTGGCCTATGGTATTGTAACAAAGCGGATTTACAAGTTAATATCCATGGTCAAGTCAGGGTGAATATCCATGGTTAAGAATCTTGTCATATTGTTATAAAATATTTGATTGTGAAATCATTTATGTTTTTTGGGCATGTGGTATTGTTATAAAATATTTTGATTGTAAAATAATTTATGTTTTTTGGGCATATGGTATTCATAATGAGTGGTATTGACTCACAGTATTGCATCAAAGGCTATTTTTTACAGGTTAATAATATCTATCGTAATGTGGGGGTGAATATCGACGGTTAAGAATCTTGTCATATTGTTGTAAAATATTTTAGTTGTGAAATAAGTTATGGTTTTTGGACTTGTAGTATTGATAAGCCATGGTATTGGCCCATGGTATTGGTTGTAAAATATTAAACCTATATTTTGGATCAATCACGTCAAAGAAAATAAAATAATGAAAAACTTTAAAGAAATCATGCACTATATTTAATCTATTATAATTAGTCAATTTGTTTGCTCTCATCCCTTGGATCCTTAACTAATATGGATCTATGTTGATTCTCTCTCTCTCTCTATATATATATATATAAAGAACCAACATAGATCCATCTTAGCATAATTTTAATAAAACCTTAATTTAATATCTATGGGAATATTTTTAGTAGTCATGAGGATATAGGGTTTAGATATATCTCAAATTGTAACATTTTCCCTTTTAGATTCAATTAAAAAAATGTTGTAAAATTAAATTAAAATAAAATATTTTTACTATGTAATAAGTTATGGTTTTTTGACATGTGGAATTGATAAGCCATGGTATTGGCCTATGGTATTGTACCAAAGGTTATTTTTTACAAGTTCATATATCTAACATAATGTAGGGGTGAATATACACGGTTAAGAATCTTGTCATATTGTTGTAAAATATTTTGGTTGTGAAATAAGTTATGCTTTTGGACTTGTAGTATTGATAAGCCATGGTATTGGCCCATGGTATTGTAACAAAGCCTATTCACAAGTTAATAACAAAATCAAAATATAGCAAATTAAATTGTATTATTTTTATTAATTTAAATTTTTATTATTAATTGAGGTCATATTTAAATGTTTACACTCATCCCAATATCATTTTTAACTTCTTGTTCTTCTTTTTAATTTAGCGTCTTACTAAAAAATAACAAATTCTTATTAAAAATAAATCATTTAACTCAATTGCAATTTATATATTTTATTTTATATTATAAATATTTATTTTCCTTTTCATCTCTGGTTTACTCTTGGGTTCAAATAAAATATTCACAGATTACAACATCACATTGTAGCACTGTATTTTTCTCTGCCTTGTCTATATCTGCATGGAAATTACAAAAGAAGGAAGCCCATCAACATGATCTATGGATTTCCTAGGATTCTAACCCCAGATGGAGTTTGCATGGGAAACACCTTAGGAGAGCATCAACCATTAGATGGAGTAATGGCAAGGTCATTGGGTGTGGATATTTTGGTAATTTGTACATGGGTATGAATTTGGACTTTGTTCTTTCTTTAGATATTTTGGTAATTTGTACATGGGTATGAATTTGGACTCTGTTCTTTCTTTTTACTAAAGAAGATTTTTGTTTGTATGGGTAAACAATTTAGAGGGTTTATATGATCAAAGCATAAACTTTATCTCGAGTTGAGGGTTTAATGATTATGATAAGGGCAAGGTCATTGGGCATGGATATTTTGGTAATTTGTACATAGGTATAAATTTGGACTCTGTTCTTCCTTTTTACTAAAGAGGATTTTTGTTCTTATGGGTAAATTCAAAGCACAAATTCTATCTAGAGTTTAGAGTTGAGGGTTTAATGATTATGATAAGGGCATGGATATTTTGATAATTTGTATATAGATATGAATTTGGACTCTGTTCTTCCTTTTTACTAAAGGGGATTTTTGTTTTTATGGGTAAATTCAAAGCATAAATTTTATCTAGAGTTGAGGGTTTAATGAATATGATAAGGGCAAGGTCATTGGGCATGGATATTTTGGTAATTTGTACATGGGTATGAATTTGGACCATGTTCTTCCTTTTTACTAAAGAGGATTTTTGTTCTTATGGGTAAATAATTTCGAGGGTTTATATGACCAAAGCATAAATTTTATTTAGATTTGAGGGTTTAATGATTATGATATTTTGGTAATTTGTACATGGGTATGAATTTGGACTATGTTGTTCCTTTTTACTAAAGAGGATTTTTGTTCTTATGTGTAAATAATTTTGAGGGTTTATATGATAAAATCATAAATTATATCTAGAGATGAGAGTTTAATGATTATGATAATGCAAATCTTGATTGCAGCCAACAATTCATCAAAAGACAATGCACAAGTAAGCATTTTGCATGTCCTTATTGTACAAAGGGTTTAATGATTATGATATACAATGCACAAGTAAGAATTTTTCATTTCCTTATTGTATAAAGGGTTTAAAGAGTATGATAATGCAGATATTAGTTGTGGCTAACAATTCATCAAAATACAATGGACAAGTAAGCATTTTTCATGTCCTTATTGTATAGATCAGTTCCCTCCTCCCTAACTTTTCTAGGGTCAGAATGCATGAAATTTTATTCTTTCTTTTCACCTTTTTTCTAGTGGTTGATTGTCTGTGTAGTGGACTCTACCATGCCCAAATTAAAAGGGGTGCAAGTGATGCCAGAAAAATTTATGGTAGGATGCAAATGCTAGACCTTCCTCAAACTTTGTTACAAGAAATTAGGCTTTCTCGTAATCATGAACATAAAATCTTTTCCATTTCATTCTTAGATTATGATCTCAATGCCTATAGTTTTAAACCATGTTACTATATTTGAAGTATAATATACTTAGATCCATTAAACCTTACAACTCTCCAAAGCTTAGGTTAAGTTCAGCTAAGAAAAAGGAACCTGAACGACTTTTGCAATTTAGATTCAATTCTTACAGACAATGATTAAAAATGGAAGAACTCAATGGTATGATAAATTTTACCCACCCATCAATTTCGAATACCTTTGATATTATTCTGAACCTAAACAGAGAGAGCAGAAGAAGAAGAGGAGCCTGGATTAGGTGGACCCTAACTTGCTTGATACTTTTCAAAATCTGGGCATGCCCTTAACTAGAAGAAGAGATTGACCAACGTTGTTGTAGATGTTGTTTTTGATAGTTTTTCATTGCTACCATGCACAGGTAGACTCTATAGGTAGTTGAGGTTATCTTTTGTTCGTTATAAGAGGTAATTCAGGAGTATCTTTATCTAGTTAGGAAGTAGCTTTGCAGGGTTTTTGCTCCTCAGATAAATATTATTCTTCATTGTATTTTTATTTTTTTAGTGATAGCTCCTTCTATTAAATCTCCGAGCACACTTTGTCACCCATGGAAATACCCACTTATTTCAGGATGAATGAGATGGAGACCAGGCATTTTGAGAGGACTCTTATTTTTGTAGATGAGAAGAGTTCTGTGAGGTGAGAGGAGTCTTGTGACATATATTGAAGGATGAACTATACCATTTTATGACAACAATCATCTCCATGCCACAGTAGTGGATCTCTATTGCAGCGAGGGAGACATGATAAAGTATTCCACTTTAAAGAATTGGTATGTCGGGGACAAGGAATGCAGATGTGGGATTTATAATAACCAAACAAGGCTTTTGCGATGGATACAAATCAGGGATTTCATGGACCTGAGTAGATATTGGTTCAACAATCACCTAGAAATACTCAAGCATTGTTTTGAAAGGAAATAATGCAATTGGAGAGTTCTATTTTGTTGCCTTGAAAAATAACTATCAATATGGGAGGAACAAAGATGATCCATATAGGGAAGAATTGCAAGAGTAGGATTGTTTATAAAATTATATCTATCGGCAAATAAAGGGACTACTACAGAGGATTAGTGCAGGTGCAACCAAATTATCATAATGCAAGGATTTTTTCAGAGTGTGATTGATGCTCATCAGTGACGAGGAAGTTCCAAATACTTATTGTTACATAAAAGTACAATTGAGTTGCATTCTAAAGTCTCTAATTTCATTTATTGATAGTCCTTCTTATGTCCTTGTCCGTCTTAATTTCATTGTGGTAGGATTGGAATAGGTTAAAAAATCAAACATATCATTGAGTCAAATAGACACCCACATGTCACTACATGTCATTATGCATACTCTTTGGTTTTGATACAATTAGAAGTGAACAATATGATGTGTGCACGCATAAAAAATCTTAGCATGCAGGATGAATCCCCCTCCAATTCTATTTTATATGGTGACATTTTATTTTCTTTGTTTATACAAGTCATCTAGCCACATAGTGGCCACTATCAAATGTTAAGGTATATGTCATATAAATATTTTATAGTCTACTTTATATTATATTCAAGTATTCATCGTCTTTCATGTCTTATACTCTGCATTGTATCTTCTTTCATTTTCAAACGAGGAACTCAACATTGATGGTAAGAAGCAACAATTGAAGAAAGAGGAGAACAATAACATTGGTGCGACAAATGTAAAATGAGAGAGAGAAGAGAATCTGTCTAGTGATAACCTTAGAGCCAATATCTTGCATAAGACAAACTCATAGGGACTAATGGTCAAGCATTCAAAGTTGGTGAATTCACTTGCAATTTTTTGGCAACACAATGATAATGTTTTGAAATGATGAAACAATATTTCTTGTGTAAATTGTAGTCCAACCCATATTAAGTTGGAAACTCATATTGTAATACTTGATATTTTATATAATAAAATTTATATGGTTGAAATTATTTTTATTTTCACTTGATATTATTTAATATTGTAATTAACATATGTAACTTTGCATTATCATATTAGGCAAATATGCACATTGTATGAAATTTTCTTAAAATTTAGTCGCAAAATCATACTAATTAAATTATGGTGATTAATAATAAACACATAAAATCAATATAAAACTACTAAATTAGTAGTTTATATTAATTAATGATGAACATGAGTAAATGAAATGAATATAAACTACTAAATCAGTCATTTATATAATGAATATGAAAATATGAAAAAATGATAAATGGCTACTGCAAATGATAATTTTTTTATTATTAAATGATGACTAAATTTGGCATATATATGACTATTAGTAGCTAATTTATAGCATCTTATAACACGGCTAAAATTTACTCATATTTATTTGGTCATTAATTGGTTTTAAATGATGACTAAAATTTTCATATATATGATTATTAGTAGCTAATTTACAATATCTTATAACACGATCAACATTTTGGTCATATTTCTTTGGTCTTTAATTAGTTTTCTCAGGGATTCATATAGTAATATATTTTGTTATATATTTGGTCATAATTGGTTTTCTCAAGGATTCATATAGTAATATATTTTGTTATATATTTGGTCATTAATTGCGACAATTAATGACTAAACCAATGAAAAATTTATGACCAAATTTATGACTAAATATACTACTAGATGGTAAAATTGAGGAAACAAATTAATGACTAAGCTAAAAATGACTAAAATTTGGTCGCTTTATAAGATACTGTAAATTAGTTACTATTGGTCACCAACTAAAAATGGTTGTTTATATGCAAATTTTAGTTGTTTTTTAGTAACTATTTAGTCATTTTGTACTAGTGGTTACTGTTGATCTTGATTTCATAATGGAAATGGGAGGTCATTTCCATGGACTTCATTATAGGTTTTTCAAGGACATCGAAGCAGCATGACTCCATCATGGTTATGGTTGATAGGTTGAGTAAGGTATCTCACTTCATTCCAGTAAATTCTACTAATTCAGCTAGTGAGGTAGCTCATATCTTCATAAGGGAGATAGTGAGATTGCATGTTGTTCCCAAGAAGATCATATCAGACTGAGATGCCAAGTTTTGTTCTAGGTTTTGGAAGGATTTGTTTGCAAGCTTGGGGACATATTTAGCCTTCAAGACAACTTATCATCCACAGATTGAGGGACATAAAGAGAGGGTTAACAGGATTCGTGAATACATGTTGTGTATGTATGTCATGCATCAACAGAGGAAGTGGTAGGATTATATTCCACTGTTGAGTTTTCATAAAATAATGGATATTAGGAATCCTTGAAGATGAGTCCATTTGAGACTCTCTATGGGAAAATTTGTAATACTCCTATCATCTGGAGTGATCCACTGAACAAGGTGTTAATTGGACTAGACATATTGGCTGAGATGGAGAAAGAGATGTTGGATATTAAGAGGAAACTAAAGGAAGCACATGACGGGTAGAATATTTATGCAGATCAACATAGAGAATTCAGGGAGTTTTAGGTTGGGGAGCATATGTACTCATGCATGAAGCCTAAGAGAAGCTCCTTGAGGATTAAGTCATGTGCCAAGTTGGAACCTTGGTATTGTGGGACTTTTGAGATCCTTGAGAGGATTAGACCAACGGCCTACAAACTTGCATTTCCGCCGATAATGAAAGTCCATAATGCTTTCCACATTTCATTGCTTAAGAGATATGTTACGGATGTTGATCATGTGATTGATTTGTATGTATTATAGGTGGAACTAGATGGAGAGTTCCATCCAAAACCTTAATGCATTTTGGAATGGAAATAACTCATGCTCTAGAACCGAGCAATCAGTCAAGTTAAAGTGCAGTGGCAGCACTTTAGGCCCTATGAAGCTACATGAGAGATGGTTGATCGGGTGCATGATATGTATCCTTCCTTATTTGTTTATTGAGCATTTATTTTGGTACATGTCTTTTGGTATATTTGTTTTTGTTTTATATGTGTGTGTGTGTGTGTGTATGTTGTAAATACTACAATGAGTTGTGTTATAAAGCTCTAATAAGCAGTATGTTGTAAATACTGCAATTAGCTATATTATAAATCTATAATAAGAAGTATGGTGTTCATGGTTTCAGTAGTTGGTATGATGTAAATGTTATGAAACCAACTCATAAAAATATAGAAAAGAGAGATCAACACCTTAGAAACAAGCCTCTTCAAGGGGGAAACCTCCTTTACATTACACAAATGAATAATTCTTGGATGATTCAAATGACAAGACCTCCTTTCGATATATAGGACCCTAAGGGGTCATAATATAATCAGAGCCGACATAACAATAATAATGTAAGGGCTTCTATGGGGCACAATAATAACAATATCGGGACTACATGTACACAACAATATAATAAGGGGGCTGTACTAATAACAATAACGGGTTACACTAGTATTTTAGGGACCTAACATGCCCCTCTCCTTCAAAAAGTGTTGTGCTCAACATTTAAGTAGCTCTTGATGCTTTTGTATAAAATTCTTGTCCTCGCATGTGGAATCTTCAATGGGTAAGTTCTTCCACTTGATGAGATACTCTGAATTTAATCGATTTCGTAACTGTCGGGTTCTTATTTTTGTGACTGTACTCTAGGTTCCAATATGATTTTTCATTCCTCATCAAACTCTAGCAATATTGTTTGAACTGGGATGTTCTCATTATGTAAGGTCTCCATTTCTTAAGTGCACGCAGTCTTGCCAACATTTCCTTCTCATAAATAGCTTTGTGTAAATACTTTCCTTTGATTGGATGACTTTCGAAAAGAAATGGGTCTTTCTTCTTACATTAAAACATCACCAATTCCATTTCCTGATGCATCATATTCCATAATAAATTTTGTTGTGAAGTCAAGTGTAGCTAAGACCGATTCTTGGAACATTGCCTCTTTAAGATGTTCAAAGGCCTTTATTGCTTATGGAGTCCATGAAAATGCATCTTTCTTCAATAATGTTTTTTTTTTCAAAATGTCTTTAGTCTTCATTCTTATTTGATGATATCCTGAATGAAGATCCAACATGGTGAAGTAAATTAATCCATGCAGTTCATCCAATAATTCATTAATGACATGAATGGGAAATTTATCTTTAATAGTGAGTTTTTTGAGCTCTCTATATTCTGAACACATGTAACATGACCCATCCTTCTTGTGCATCAATACTACCAGAGAAGAGAAAGAAATTTGACTAGGTTGAATTATACCAACCTCTAGCATTTCTATAACCATACGTTCAATTTCACTCTTTTGGGCATAGGGATATCTGTAAGGCCTGATGTTTGGAGGAAAACTTTCTTGAATCAAGTCAATAGAATGACCATGATCATGAATAGGTGGGAGGCCTTTGGGAGCCTCAAATACCTTGGAATGATTGTCCAAGACATTTTGGAGATATGGAGAAATAGATGATTTCAATGTGGGAACCTCTAGCGAACATAATTGTGCAATTATGCCTCATTTTTCTTTCTTTAGAAGCTTTTTCATTCTGTTACAGATGATTATCTTTCCCGATTTCCCTGTGATACTCCTTAATTCAACTTCCTTTCCTTCCGACAAAAAAATCATGAAAAGTTCTTGAAAATTAAAAGCTATCACACCCAAGGATTGTAGCCTTTGGACTCCTAGTAGAACATCAGCACCACCCATTGGAATGGAAAGAATTGGGCTATTCAATACATATTCTCCCATGGATAGCTTGATATTATGGCACTTTTCAGAGCAATTTATGGTTCCTCCACTTGCAACCATCACTTGACACTCTGGTGCTGGATATAGGAAGAAATTCAATTCCTTGGCTATCTTATAATGAATAAAATTATGGGTACTGCTTGAATCAATCAACACTATTACCTTTTTCTTCTTGATATGTCCTTCTATCTTAATATTTTGAGGAATGGTAATTCTAGCCAATGCATTACAAGATATGGTCAGATTCTTTTCTTCTTTCTCGATGTGATCTTTCACTTCTTGAAGCTTTTTCTTCTTGATATGTCTGTCTATCTTGAGAGTTTGAGGAGTGGTAATTCTTGCCAATGCTTTACAAGATATGGTCAAATTCATTTCTTCTTTCTCTAGGGTTGCTTCCCAGAGTATATCCTCCTCTTTTGATGTTTCTTGATCCTCTTCTTCCTCCTCTTCACAATCTATGTAAAATAATTTCTTCGCAACACACTTATGACCTTTAGTGTATTTTCTATCACAAATGTAACAAATCCCCTTTTCTCTTTTTTCTTCCAATTGGTGTGGTGTAAACCTTGTAGGTTTTGGAAGGCTAGGAGCAAAAAAACTTCCATATTTATAGTTGTGAGTGGTGGGATTCCTTGTTTCCATTTCAATTTTTCTAGCCAACCTGCATGCCTTCTCCAATGAATTAGGTTCCCAAAGACGAATGTCATGTTGAATGTTATCCTTTAAAGTCTCTATAAAGACATCAATCCTTTTCTTCTCCCGAATATCATTTACCCTTATATTCAATTTTTGAAATTCCTCAATGTGCTTTGCCATTGAACCCTTTTTTTTTTAAATTTATCAATTGGCTAAAGAAGGTGTTTCTCTTTGTATCCTCATAATGTGCTATCATTTCCTCCATGAAAATTGACCACGTGACAAGTCGTTTTCAAGAAAAAAGCCCTTCATACCATAAAAATAGATTTGGCTCTAAATATAAAGATGTAATACATACCTTTTGTAACCGTTTGACCTCATGTAGATCAAAATATTTCTCCATTTGTAGAATCCAATTTACGGATCGTTGCCATCAAACTTCCTCATATTGATTTTTCTTGCTTTTAGGAACTCGATCTTGAAACGACTGTAACTCTATAATTTCGGATCTTTAAGTTCTGAAATTTCGGTATGTGATAGCTCTATGAGTTTTCTTTTGAACCCCACAAGTCTG
Organism: Pinus tabuliformis; assembly: GCA_031772625.1. Classification (NCBI taxonomy): domain Eukaryota; kingdom Viridiplantae; phylum Streptophyta; class Pinopsida; order Pinales; family Pinaceae; genus Pinus; species Pinus tabuliformis. The sequence goes on from CM062807.1 coordinate 27,818,826, forward strand.
ATCACAATTGGATTCCCAAAGAAATAGTTATGTCAAATCTCTCGCGATGACCTAATTATAGACTAATTCAGCAGAGAGAACTTCTACGACATGCCACGTGTCACAGTTTCGACCTTAGGTTCTGACAATGATACTCAACAAACTAAAGTCTATCTTTTTTCTGTCACTTTTTATGAAATTTGAATCAGATGCTCAAAGAGAGAGTTATGACAAGCTTCCCAAGGTCACCTGTTTGGGGTGTAATTCAAGAGCCTGCAAAAACCCTATATGTCTCAGACCATATCTCTAAAAATATAGTGAAACAAGATCTAAAATTCGGACACGAGCTTCACCAATAATTCAACTCAAATGGGATTTAATTTCAAAATCTAAATCATCGTAGAAAACAAATTAGAGCGAATATTCCATGATGCCCTGTTTGAGATGGAATCCTGGATCTTGCAAACACCCTAACATCCTCATATAATATCCTTGAAACTATAGCGAGACAAGGTCTAAAATTCAGACGTAAGGTTCAGTGCGATTTCAAATCAAATGGGTTTTTTTTAGCTTCTTAAATATCCACAATGACCTGTTTCAAGCAGCGAAACCCTAGACCAAATGTTATGAAACCAGCTCACAAAAAGATAGAAAAGAGAGATCAACACCTTTAAAATAAGTCTCTTCGAGGGGGAAACCTCCTTTACATTACACAAATGAATAATTCTTGGATGATTCAAATGACAATACCTCCTTTCTATATATAGGAGTCTAAGGGGTCATAATATAATTAGAGTGGACATAACAATAATAATGCAAGGGCATAGTAATAACAATACTGGGCTTCTATAGGGCACAATAATAACAATATGGGGACTACATGGGCACAACATTATAATAAGGGGGTTGTACTAACAACAATAAGGGGTTACAATAGTATTATAGGGACCTAACATATGTTGTGTTTAGTTGTGTTATAAAGCTCCATGGGTAGCGTATTTTGTTCGTTATGTGTCATTGAACACAGAGGATGGTGTTCTCCCAAAGGGGGAGTGTTTTGTAACAACCCTTAGTTGATTTCCATGTAAATAAAATAAAATCAAGGTCATGGGACACTTATTACAAGTTGATTGGTGGGAAATACACTATAGTGGTAATCATTTGTTGTTTATTAATGACGATGGAAATTGGAAAAGTCAATGGTAAAGGCAAAGAGGCTATAAATGACATTTAATTATGAAAATAAAGGAAAAATGAAGGTGAAGAGACACAAATATGCATGATATGGATATTAGAGGAAAAATTAAGGAAAATGAAGAAAATAGAGCCCTCAATGATAAAAGGGCTTCAAAGAAACAATTGTTAACTTTTTAATATTTTTGGTTTGAGATCTTGTTCAGTCTCTCTCATACTCTTCTACGCATAGAGAATTCTTAGAGCATGCTTGGAGAACTCTAATATTCACTTAGATTTGGAGAAATCAAGAAAATTACAAGCAAAGAAGAGCAAGGAAGCGCAAGGGAACAGTTGGATCCAGAACAAAAATAGGGATACTTTATAGGTAACATGTTGCATGCATGATTTCCTTATGAATTTATGGATGCACGGTCTATGCATGTGGTTCCTTGGTCATTTATTATCATTGGGATGGATATTTTCTTGGATTGACAGTTCTTTCAGCCTTTCCTTGCAATTTCCTGGATAAACATGGTGTTGGAGGTTTCCCACTTTTTTTCTAATTTGTTCTCAAGTTCCATATGGTTGTGGCTTGGGAAAATGTCTTTAGAATCCCTGGAGAAGCTTGGTTTGAGTTACTAGTTCCTAGAGTAATAAGTTGGGACAAATGCTCTATAGCCCTTGGTGGGTTGAATTACAAGTTCTTGGAGCTGTGGTTGGAACAAATGCTTTGGAGCACTATAAGGTTGTGGGTTGAGTTATTAGTTCCTGGAGCCCTCGACAACTTGGGCAAAGACCGATCTGGTTGATGTTAGTGATTTTCGGACAGTAGAGGTGGAATCGTCGAGATTGAGGTTTGAGGTTGTTTAGCCTCTAGAAGCCTTTTTTTGGTTTTGTTTTGGTTTATTCCATGAGATCCCACATTCATGCTTGGAATATGGCATGGGGGCAATTCAATAAAACAGAGATTTGTTTCAGCCCAATCTGTGGTTGCGTGGTATGTGGAAGTCCTTGACTTGGTTGGATTTTGCACAAGTTAATAAGAGTTATTTTCCTATTGTGATCTATGAGAATTTGTATTGATTATGATGGTGATGTTATGACCAATTTTCGATGGTTTCTATATTGTTTATATGTTGGTTATATGTTGGTTATACATTGTATTCTATCTACGGCTCTTGACATGTTTTAATAAGTTTTCGAATGATTGATGAATGCATGACATAACAAGTGTTATTGCAGCTAGCTAGAGAGGGCTAAGATCCTTCTTGATGATTCTTAGATCAAGATTATATGTCTATGATCAATTATACATTCATGACTTGTAGCTTTCATGTTTATCATATGTTGACAAAAAAAATTTCATGGGCTAAGCATGTCTAGGTCAAGTTCTTGCTTGAGTTTTGATTAGTTAGCATTATCAACATATTTGATTGCATTGTGGAAAGTTACATGTTGTTCTTGGAAGTGTTCTAGAGGTTAGCCTAAAAAGTGGCTCAGATCTCAGAATCACGGGCTCCAGAATGGAGGATTTCGGTCATACCCGCATGGAAGAAAAGCTATGCATGAATTTAAGACCTCATAAATGCACTCATGCATTGTTTTGCATGTGGTTGGGGATTTTCTTTGGTGAAAAGAGCCCCAACTCGGGGATTGAGAACCTGGGGTGGTTTGCAGGCCTCTGATTGGTCTCTAGTTCTTGAGGGATGTTTGTAAGTTATTAATATGTCGGCCCCACTTCCATAATTAGAACTTGGAGGTTGGGTAATATCATATTGACACTTGTCTCATGTTTACCTTGGCTAGATGTGAAATTGGGTAAATAAGGGAGGAGGCAGTTACACATGCTCAATGATATTTACTAATGGATTGATAGATGTCTATTAACCTAATCAACCCTCGTCAACCATGGTCAAACATGGTCAATCAATTGATCCCCCAAACATTGGCTATAACTGGTACAAACAAATTTACTAATGTGGTTTATATACACTATGCTTGACCAATATCGGGTTTAACATAATCACCCTTTGTATTCTATGTTTAAATACTTGATCATGATATAACTTGGTCAACTGTATGTTTACCATATTTGGCAATAGTCAACCTTATTCAGTTAAAGACATCCTCAATCAATGTAACTCAACCATATTCAATTATAGTCAACCATTATTGACAAAAGTTATTCATTGTCAATCATAGTCATTTATGGTCATGCTTGTTACACCAATAGGTGTTCCCCCTATTGGAATTGTCACTTTATTCATTTTTCCAATTAATCTTCTTGACCAGATTATCTAAAATGAAAGATGTTGGTATATTCTCCTCGTCACCACTCTATCAATGAATGAAATTGAAAGTGATAACTTCCTTGCATATCTAAATCATATGTTTAAACCATGTTTAAAATATTTTTTTACCAAATTATGATTAAAATTTTACTCTACGTTTTACCTATTACCACATATGAGAAATTAGGAAAAAAATGAAAACACGTATAAGAATAAGAAAAAAAGCAAATTAAAAATAAAAAAATGCATTGAAATATGTTTGTTGTTAACTAAAACATGCACCTCTTAACCTGAAGCATGTGTTGCAATTGAAATAGTATGTGTTACAATTGAAATAGTTCCATACCCACTAAAATGTGTTGTGGTAGTTGACAAATAAACTTTTACATCCATATATGTAACACTCCCTCAAAATTACTTAAGTTTAAATTTTAATGTAATTATAATAAACACGTATTTTTGATATAAAATGATGGTGGGAGTTTATGTTTATATATATATATATATATATATATATATATATATAACTAACATTTTATATATATTAAATTAAATTTCAAGATTTATATCTCAACTTCTCGATTATAACCATGTACGTACACTATTAGGTCGAATTCTCAAAGTAATCAACATTGTGTTGAAATGGTATAGTAAATTTTAAAATGAAAGGAAAAAGGTTGACTTGTCAACAATGGTTGACATACCATTTGTAAAAATGAATGTGTTGAAATGGTATAGTAAATTTAAAAATGAAAGGAAAAAGGTTGATTGTGGCCAATGATTGACATACCATTTTCAAAAATGAATTATCATTGAGCCAAGAGGCTTATTCTACAGCCAACTGTTGCCCTCACCATTGTGTTGAAATGGTATAGTAAATTTAGAAATGAAAGGAAAAAGGTTGACTTATGGCCAATGGTTGACATACCATCTTCAAAATGAACAATCATTGAGATGAGAGGATTCTTCTATATCCAAGTGTGGCCCACACCATTGTGTTGAAATGGTATAGTAAATTTAAAAATAAAAGTAAAAAGGTTGACCTGTGGCCAATGGTTGACATACCATCTGCAAAAATGAATGTGTTGAAATGGTATAGTAAAATTAAAAATGAAAGGAAAAAGTTGACCTGTGGCCAATGGTTGACATATCATCTTAAAAAATGAACAATCATTGAGATGAGAAGCTTATTCTACAGCCTAGTGTGGCCAATGGTTGACATACCATCTGCCGAAATGAACAATCATTGAGCTGAGAGGCTTATTCTATAGTCTAGTATGATGTGGATCCTAAAGGCTTATTCTACAACATAGTATGATGTGGAGCCTAAAGGCTTATTCTACAGCCTAGTATGATGTGTAATGTTATTAGTTCGTCATGAAAGTGGAAATTTTGCTCATCTCAATCAAAAAAAAAAATCTAAAAAAATAAATAAATAAAAACTAAATAACTATACAAAACATTTAAATAATTCCGACTCATAAAAAAAAATTGCAAGCGAATAAATTTGATCCCTCTCGGCTCATGTTAGATCCATATTTAAAATGGAAGTATACTTGTATATTTTTAAACCAGTAATTCAACTGAGAGTTTTCTTTTTTAATAGATGAATAAAACTTTCATTCTTCATTAATCAAATAAGAAATTACATATGGCTTTATAGACAACAGAAACCAAAGAGAAGTAGGCAAATCATTGAATCAGACCAACACCAGACCAAAGAAGCAGAGAGGAAATCACTAAGAACCAACATTGGCAGCACCAAAAAAAGACAGAGAAGGCCAAGACAAAGGAGAAAAGATAGACCAAACTAAGAAACAAAGGCATCCCCAAAAGAAACAAAACAGAGGATCAGAAATCGAAGGAGCCAACTTCCTATATAATGCCATCAACCTGGAGCTCAAAAAACATAAAACCAGGATAGAGAGTGATCCCTCTCTTAGATAGAACATCAATGACCAAGTTTTGCTCTCTATACACATGCATGAAGGAGATATCAGAGAAGGAGGAATGAAGAGCCTTGATGTTGACCATCCAATGGTGAAGCGAAGGAACCTCCAAGGAGTTTTACCCTTGCAACCAATCTATGACCACCTTAAAGTCTCCAATGACCCTAAAGGAATCAATGTCAAGCCACACCACATTTTGGGGAACTCCCCACAATGCCACTATCTCAACCTGACTGTTAGTTCCTCTGCCAGCATTCGAGAAGAAATGGTATTCCCTTCTAGGGAAGAGATGAATAAGAGCCACGCATCCACATGAACCATCGACAGAGGCCCTATCGAAGAAGCCCAAAGGAAAATGATCACCCAAATCCATAAATAGAACAGAGTGTTGTGGAGATGAGGGGAACCACGAACCAATTTCTGAAAAATGGTCGACAATTTTAACACTAGTAGATTGGCAATCATAGAAAACATTCTAAAAATAAAAGCATTTCTGGAACACCAGATACCCAAAAAAAAATATAACGGCAGAGCTCGGAATGGCCCTTGATCCAATTTCCAATATAATAGGAAATCCAAGATCGAAGACCAAATCCTATCAACCATGATTTTTAACAAAACCACCACTTGATCTCAGAGAGACTTGGCATGTGGGAATCCCAAAAATAGATGTGTGATATCCTCAAAATCATTACAACAAAAATGTCATCGGCCCGGCCCGTTATAGCTCCTTTTCATCAAATTTTCCCAAGTCAAAATGTAGTTGAAAAGAGCCAACCAAGAAAAGAACTTGATCTTCAAGGGAGCTTCCCATCTCCGCATAGACACAGTCCACTCGCCATTAGGGCAGGAACAATGGGAACCATAGATTTATGAATACATTTCACTAGCATCAATATTTCCATTAGTGTCACGTCCACCCCGGACAAGAGAATCCAACCTCTTAAACAACACTATCCCTACCTCAATGAGTTTTAGCCTATAGGACTCCCATTCGACTTCGAAAGGCATGCTGAGACCCAAATCCCAAGAATGAGGCCAGGAAGAGGAGGGAAGATGATTAGGGAACTAATTCTTAATATCACCAAGATGACGAATACCCATACGGTGAAGGGAAAGGGTGATTTGTGGGGATAGAGTTTGATCACCAAACATGCCTTTAATAGCATCCAGTCTAATAAGGATCTTGTCACCGTTACCTACAAGCCACCTGAGGTTTCCACAAAACCAAGATCTAGTAGCCATCAAGCTAATCCAAATATATAATTTCCTCCACTTGAATGGGGCTCCCATAGCAACCCTTTCTTCCAAACTTTGTTGAAATAGGTATTTATCGTGGATGATTTGACTCCAAATACCTTGCTCATTTAAAAACCTCCATATATTACGAGTGGGAAGAGATAGATTGAAATGCTTCATATGCCTCATACCCCATCCACTAGCATATAAAGGGTGAGTTATTGAATCCAGCTTGACAAGGTGAACTTTTCTAGAAGTTCATGTTCTGGACCCCAAAAACTTGGCAATAATAGCATTAATTTTGTTGATTATTTTCGAAGGCATAAGAAAAAGGTTCATCCAAAACACGGAGATGCCTTGAAGGAATAATTTTATCATGATAACCCTTCCTCCAAGGCCCAACCACCTATGATCCCATTGAGACAGCTTCTTCTGGATTTTAATAACCAGTCACTCCCAGTCCAAAATCCTTTAGTTGTCAAGCTTGAGGAAACAACCCAAATATTTGAAACTAAAGGATAGAGAAATAGTTTTAATCCAAAATAGGGTTGCAATTTGTTGGTTGGCCACTACATCCTCCCCATCAATGATAAGCTCAGTCTTATCTTTATTAATAACAAGTCCAGAGGCCCTTCTGAGTTGAGTTAAAATTTGATGTAAAGTTTCCAATTCAGAAAGCTTACCAACTCCAAAACCAAGGACATCATCCATAAAAAGAAAGCGAGCAGTTGAGATAGTGGAATAGGCCCTATATCTAGAGATATTACCCCTTGATTAAGTTGCACTTACACTTCTACTAAACGATTCCATTACCAAGATAAAGAATAACGAGAAGAGAGCACATCCTTGTCTCAAACCCCTCTATATTTTAAAGAAATATGTAGGGAACCCATTGATTAAAACTGTCATTGATGTGAATGTAACATAGGCCATTATCCATCTTACATGTTGGAAGAGAAACCTAATTTTATGAAGAATCATTCACAAGAATTCCAAATCTATTCGATGATATACCTGTACAAGATCTATTTTCATGAGGCATGTTTTTTTCTTTTTTTATTTGATCGAGTGTATGCACTCTTGGGAAATTGCAACAACATCTTGAATTTTTTTGTTAGGAAGAAAATCAAATTTCTTTGGACTTATATATGGAGAAAGGATTTTTTTAACTCAGTTAGCTATAATTTTAGAAATCAAATTGTATACAGAGTTGCATAAAGAAATAAGTCTAAAGTCTAAAAAGGAGCAAGAGTTTGATTTATTTGGAATTAAAACAAGGAAGGTAGCATTTATAGCACTTGATATATATCTAGAAGTACAAGATTCCTCTACCACTTGTAGTAGCTCAGTCCCCATGATTCTTATGAAGTTTATTATTAAGCCTCCAAAGGGTGTTTTTCATAAGTCTTCTTTCAAAACTTGTCCCAGGGCTACTCAAAATTATAATTTAATTGAGGACTTTCTCAGTCTCCATCATCTATGTTGATCCATGAGTTGTTGCAAAACTACCCTGCCCAAAAAAAGGCTTTTCTTTCAGTTATCGGATGTGTGGATACATCATATTCCAACCTAGTTGTTTTCAGTCATGAGAACTATACTCCTTGCCTTCCAGCTTAATTTTATTTTTTATATCATTCAGGTCATCATCCGTAGTAAGAACATTCATTTCTCTATTATGGACAAGGGAGCGTGATTGGTTCACCTCAACTGACTCAATCACCTATCACATGCAAGTATTTTGACAAGAGAACATATAATCCTTATGGTATACTAAATTCCTTACAAGTAGAATTAGGGGGAAAGATTGTATCCATAGAAGTGGAAGTTTTTATGAACCTCTTGATTATAATCTTCTATTAGGTAATGCATGGTTTTATGCCATGGCCTTTGTTACACAGTAATTTGTCACCATCCCCGTTACTCCTCTTGTCGTACCTTGGAGGACCCATCCTGGGAATTATAAGAAGTGACAAAGTCTAAAAACACTTGCATTATGTTCCCCTGAGTATGTACTCCATGTTCCCTGAAGACACCTTCTGCAGATCATCCCTAAAAAGTTCTCTTTTTCCATTGGCATAAGTCCACAATATCTTACCCACGCCAATGATGGAGATCCTCAAAAGGGGGCACGACCATTGGCGCTCTGTCTTAGAGAAACAGTCGCGCCAACCAAATTTAGTCGTGCTTTTTGCCTTAATGCACGTCCGACTGTTGTTTCCTTCATTACATGGAGCTTTTCTGAGGATAAAAAATCAGTCTTTTGTCGAGCTTTATCCATCTTTATGGCTTTTGCTAAATCCGCGAAAGGTGTCCCGGTTCATCGCATCCTCCTCCCTTCTCCATCTATATAAGCTTGTCATTATGCATTGGACAAGCTAGAGTGTTGGTGTTAGTGCTATGCTAGTGATTTGGTGATTGAGTGATAGAAGTGATGATTATTGGTTATGGAGTGTTAGATGTTGAGTTCTTGGAGGAATGCTAGTGAGTGCTAGAGAGGTTATGCTGCCAGAGAGGAGATGCATGTCAAGACACATATAGTTACTCGCCCAGCCAGGAGAAGGGTTGACGTCAGAACAATGGTTGTAACTTTTCCTGTTTATTAATTGATGAGCGACTGCTATTATAGTTCCAATCTCATTATCTATCATGGTGATATGTTGATTTATTTCCTTTCTGACTGAAATATAGTTGTGCCTTGGTAGTTTTTATGTTGGTATCTGTCTCTTCCTTTGCATGTGCAGGTATTCGTTATGATTTGTTGTATCAAGGGAGCGAGGATATCAACTCTGCTTCAATCATAGCGTTGGACTCCAGGTTAGTCTTCTTGATTCACCTTTGACGCATAACTAGGAACTTGCGTAGCAGCGTGGTTTGTTTGTGGCTAGTTCTGTGATAGGCTAGTGGGATCGCCTCTGTCCGCAGAGGGGATTTACCTTACCAAAAAATTGGCGACTCCGCTGGGGAGTAACTCTTTGATTTCTGTCTTGCATGTTAATTTTCTTCTGCTTGCTTGAGTGCATGAGCTTCCTGAGTCAGTTTTGAGTTGATTCTTTACTGTTTGACCCATCTGAGCACTGTCAACCCGACCTGAGGTCGTATCTTTTATCTTTTTAGTTGGCAAGCTTAATTGGCGCGGTTATTTCTCTGACAGTCGCGCCAGTTGGCGCACGTTGCTCAAAAGAAACTCGCGCCAATTCTGTGGTAGCGCAAGTTGCAAGCTGACAGTCGCGCCAGCTCTGTAAATTTTGCCTGTGTGTGGGTGGAAAGCTCATTCAGTCTCTTTATATCTCTCTTTCGGCCTCTGGAACTGTGTTGAACCTCTGCTTGACTGGTCTTATCCTGTATCCCTCAGCTGTTTGCTTATTTCCAGTGACTTTGCATGTCTAGCCTTCTGTGGGAAGTTTCGGTCTCTTGATTATCCAGTCAGCTTGTTGATTGTTCTGCACTTATCCAGTGATTTGTTAAAGCTTGATCTTCTATACTCTGAATACTTCACTTCTAGCTTCTTTGGATTTCACTAGTCTTTGTGTTTTTCCTTGCTTGCATGGTTCATTTTGTGTTTTAGAATTGGTTCTATTTCATTGACTGAATTTGGATTGTGCATATCTCTTAGAATTCGTTTACATGCATCATGCCATCTTAAAGGAAAGAAAAACAAAAAATCTCTTGCATCATAGTAGTTAGCATTTATTGCTATTTGTTGCTATTAAAAAGAAAAAGACAAAATTTCGTTTCTTGTTATTAGCTGCATTAGGATCTTTGTTGTTTGTTGAAGTGATCGTTTCGTTTGTGAAAAAGATCTAAACCCTCCTGTAGATAGAATTCATCGAATCAAATGATTTAATTTCGGCATATAGTTTGCATGTAAGAAGTTTTCGAGATATCACATATGGTAGGACCAAAAAACTGAAACATAATCAAAGATAAACTTTAAAATGAACTCAATGAACATAACAACGCATTGGAACATAACGCAAACACTCTAGAGGTCTAGGTTAGAGACGTGTTCCGGCGTCTTTAAACCTAGTAGTTTATCGTCGAGTGGTTGGGTGATTCCTCCACAGTGAAACGATAGGTGCCAATACGGACTGTGCTCCCACGTACCATCGAGTATATATTGGGAGACCCCTATAGGAATAAAGCCTTTATCCATAGGAAGCCGTGTCAGCCGCCCTACGATTCGCAATGCAGTGAACACAACATTCACGAAGATCGACCACCCGTACCCTAAAAAGTATTCTGTGGTTTTGCGAAAAGTTTTGCACACCGTCTACCTAGAATTCCAGAGCACTCACTTTTGATCCTTTTCAGACTCCTTAAATGAAAAGGTGCCTGTGAGCGTCTTGTCACTTCGTGCTCATTAAATATTTGAAGGAGACTAGAGTCATCTTTTATCCTTTTATTGACTCTTAAAAAATGAAAAGGTTAAGTTCAATGTCTTAAAATTTACTGGCCACGATAACATCTACCCAATTAGATTTTGTTTGCGTTAGCTTGAGTAGGATTATTTCTCCTTCAATGGCAGCCTTCCCAGCGCCCACCGGCCAAGGTATTCCTCCTAATGGGAACCCTCGTCCATTTCCTTCTGTTGGAAATGTCGGTGTTCAGTATATCGCAACTTTGTCCTTGCCTGGGTTAACCATCGGTTTGCCCGTATGGTTGTTTTCAAACTCGGTGGTCTCGAGTGTGATAACTTCTGCTCCGAATGAAACCACCTCCCAGGTAATACCCACTTCGAATGTTACTTCCGAGGTCAATGCCGTCCAATCTAATACGGCAAACAAGGCTTCGAAAGAGAAGAAAAAAGGGAAAGCGAAAAATAAGCCAGAACAACCTAAGCAGGAAACCCCAAAACCTCAACCCAAGGACGGCACTAAACGCAAACCCAAGTATCCTTGTTTTATCTGCGATGAGGATCACTGTACCAAGGATTGCCCGAGGCGGTCCGAAGTTAGTCGTTTGTTAAAAGGTGCCTCTGGGACTCCTGCAGTGCTCAAGGAGCCCTTTCCCACTCAACACACTCAAAAAACTCAAATGGTGGCTGACCCTACTCAGCCTCCTTCTTCCTTTGGTTATCAAGTGTTTATGGCTGGAATGATACCCATCAATATCAGTACTTGAACAAAAGATTACTCGCCATCTACCGGGAAGGAGCGTGAGATACCCTCTAGTGCTCCTCCGTTCAGTTCGGGTCCACCACCACCTCCTCCACTTGAACAACGTCTTGCTGATTCCAAGGTGGACCCTTCCCCTTCTTTGCCTACTGCTACGTCCTCATCTTCTACTTCGCCTGGTGAACCTCTGGATTCAAGTAACCAGGTAGCTAAGAAGCAGAAGAAGAAGAAGAAGAAGAAGACAAAGAAGAAGAAGACCCCTAAACCAGAGGTTAAAGGTATAACCCAAGTCGAGCCACCTTGTGCTCCTCCGCGGAAGGTCAAATTTCCTTGTAAGTTATGCAAGGAAAACCATCTTCTCCGCGATTTTCCTGGTATTCCCAGGGTTTTAGAAGTATGGTCTCATTATCCGAACCGCCCTGCATTGTCCTCTGTCGATCATGGCGATGTTGCCTTATCGCCTAGAAACGGTAAGGGAAAAGAGAAGATTCGAATCCCTTGTAAACTTTGTGAAGGCAATCATCCCCTTCACCTTTGTTCATTCATGGATAGAGCCACTATTGTATTGGAAAGTCTTACAGCTCCCTCAACCCAACTTCCTACTGGTTATCAACGTCTTTCTGCAATTGCAGAACGTTCCCCTGCTGACAAAGAAATCAACCAAGATTCCTCTCTTGTCTAGCCTCCTCTTCCTGAATCTGGCTCTGCCAAGCCTGTTCCACACCAGCCATTGGTCGGAAAGAGCGTCGACTCGAGTTCACCACCCGCCGACCACTCTATTTTGGAAGAGCATCAAACTCATGTTCTTCTCGTCTCCTCAGATTCTCCTACATCTGGAAAGACCCCTACATCTGAGAGTCCTACTGCGCTCTCCCCCGAGCAGGGGGGCAATCATACGATTCCCCCACCAAGTAGTTCAGTCGCTTCCTTCGACTGGAGATGTTTGACTACCTTCTGCCTCCCGTCTCATGTGCCTTTTTGGGTCATGGTACACGCCTATGACAAGGCAATACCTGGCACTGTTTTGGATGAGGGTGCATCTGTTAGTCTTATGTCTGCTACTACTTGGCAAGCTTTGGGTTCCCCAAAGCTTGTGCCCGTAGCATCGAATATGACTGCTTTTGACGGAGGAACTAGCCAACCATTAGGGATCCTTCCAAAGTTCCCTATTACTTTGGGAGGCAAGACCGTCTATATAGACGTATCGGTTACCCAAGGTACTTTAGATTTCAATCTTCTCCTTGGTCGTGACTATGTTTATGCCATGGGGGCCCCTATTTCTTCACTTTTTCGTGTGGTTTGCTTTCCACACAATGGACGAATTGTGACTATCGATCAATTATCGTTCGTTAGTCCATGGGTCCCCCCTGCACAGTCGTCATCCCCTCCTGGTGTTCATCCACCAGTTGCATCTGCCTCACCGCAGGTCAACTACGTGGCCACCTATCCCGTGCCTGTATCCAGCGATGCCACCGTCGTGCATAGTGTCCTAGGGGCATTGGGTCTTGACTTCTGAGATGTTGTCCTTCCACCGGGAGTGGCACTCTTGGAAGCCCCGACTTCCTGTTCATTATGATGAAGGTCGGCCGGAGCATAGTTCACTGTCCTATGTCAAGCTCCTTAAAAAATGAAACAAGGGTTATGAGGATAGTTCTTTTACTGTGTCAACCTCATTAAAAAATGAAACAACTCCCTTTCCAAATCAAGTCTTTTGATTAAGATCTCGTAAAATACAAGTCGAGTCTTTCACAGATCTCGAAAGTGAACCTTCATTCCATCCACTTTGTTGAATGCAATGAAGCTTGGGGGGCATGTACCTCGATTTGTATCAATCATGGTGGGGGCATGCAAATTTATAGCAAGCATAGTTTTTTGTTTCAAGCTTGTGTAAACATGAAACCGAATACAAGCAAAGTTCTTCATGGTTCAAGCTTGTGTAAAAATGAACCCATACCCCATTTACATCCCGTGATTGTCTTTTATCCGCTAAAATTCTGCTAGATGAGCCTTGGTTGTTTCATTCCATCGCCACCATCTTTTTGGCCGATCATATGCTTTCACTTGGTTGTTTCTCCTTTCCTGAGGAACCACAGCGATGAGTGGTCTTATTAGCCAGCCTCTTAACCTTTACATGTTTCAAGTAAAGTTCCACCATTACCGGAACCAGTTGCTATCCCTTATACGACTCTTTCCTTCAGGACGAGTCGCCTTTACGCTCTTTTCTAACTCGTAAAATATGAAAAGATTGCCGAGTATTTTTCCTTTTTGACTCATTAAAGAAAATAAAAATGGAGGTCTGCTTTCAGCTTTTTTCTGACCATTTAAAGAGGAAAAGATTGCCGAGTCCCTCATCTTGACTCGTTAAATGGTGATAAGGGGCGGTCGTTTTAAGTTCTTTTTGTCGACCGTTAAAACATAAAAAGATTACCGGGTTTTTGTTGTTTCAAACTCGTTAGTGGTTACGAAACGACGAGGTTTTGACCGCTTTTTTACTTTTTCAGGTCAAAGTCACTAATCATGAAAAGTACTCCTCGATCGTAATGATCGGGCGGTTCTTTCGGGTATTATTTTATACTTTTTCGGGCCCGAGAGACACAACTTTACGAAAAAGGACATCCCTGGAGTTTCCTTTTCTGCTGTCTTTTCAAACTCTCTAAACATGAAAAGACGTCAAGTTCTTCCTTTGTCAGACTCGTTAAAACTTAATGACATCAGATTTTGTCACAACACAAGCATATGCTATCCCCATCAAGCTTGTTAAAAATAACTGGGGTACTCGCCAGAAATGGTGGGGGGAAAATAAATTTTTTTAAACCATATTTATTACCGTAACGGCAGTATGTCGCTCTTGAACATGGCACTTTTTGTTTTCGTGTCCAGGGTGGGGATATCTCATCTCATATTTTTTCACTTGCTCCTGTGGACTTGGGTACCTTATTTGACCTCTCATCCATTCATTGCCTCGTCATCATGACCTTTGATACCTTGATGTCAAATACTGCCAATTTCGTTAATGTGCCGCCGATATGTTCAAGAGAAGTTGACCTCTGCAAATAAACAACCTCCCTCTGATAGCTCGTACAATCTTGATTCACGACATTATCTCTCTATCTCGTGTCGATGATGTGGGAAACATTATGGCCTACCTTCGATCAAGGTCACTCCCTGTCGACTTCAGCTCATTATCCAGGAAGTTGACCTAGAGACTCCCTTCCGGTGCCTTGGAGCCTGCATGCCTCAATGGCAGGTTCTTCGTGTTCAACGTGAGGTTTTCATCATTGGCCTCCGATCGAATGATTCTACGGGTGTTCAACTTCAGCTCATTGATTCACACGCCGTAGATTGTACCTATAGTACCTTGAGGGCCATTGTCATTATTGGTGGTACCTCTCGCGTCTGTTAACAGTTTCCACCATTGACTGGTAATCAGACGATGTTCATTCATGTTCGACTTCAGCTCATATATTCACATGCTTGAACTTGTACTCTTGTTCGGGTCGAGATGGAGCGCAAGACCCTGGATTGTGTCTGTTGTAATCCAGGCGTGATTCTTGGTACTTGACTCATTCACTGGATGGCTGCGACCATACCTGAGTCAGTTCATTGATCCTGACCAGATGGCTGCGTCCATACTATGGATCTAGATTATTTATGTACTCTCTTATGGATGGCAGCGACCATACCACGTACATCATGTAATTGAACTATCAGTCATGTCTCTTAATACAGCTCCTCGGCAGCAGTAACTATATGAGCTCTTATGTTCTCTTATGTGTGTGTTCTTGTAAAGCATTTCACCCCTCTCCACCTCTCGGGCTTCATGCTTTAGGGGGCATCTGTTACACAGTAATTTGTCACCATCACTGTTACTCCTCTTGTCGTACCTTGGAGGACCCATCCCGGGAGTTATAAGAAGTGACAAAGTCTAAAAACACTTGCATTATGTTCCCCTGAGTATGTACTCCATGTTCCCTGAAGACACCTTCTGTAGATCATCCCTAAAAAGTGCTCTTTTTCCATTGGCGCAAGTCCACAATATCTTACCCGCGCCAATGATGGAGATCCCCAAAAGGGGGCGCGACCATTGGCGCTCTGTCTTAGAGCAACAGTCGCGCCAACCAAATTTAGTCATGCTTTTCGCCTTAATGCACGTCTGACTGTTGTTTCCTTCATTACATGGAGCTTTTTTGAGGATAAAAAATCAGTCTTTTGTCGAGCTTTATCCATCTTTATGGCTTTTTCTAAATCCGCGAAAGGTGTCCCGGTTCATCGCATCCTCCTCCCTTCTCCATCTATATAAGCTTGTCATTATGAATTGGACAAGCTAGAGTGTTGGTGTTAGTGTTATGCTAGTGATTTGGTGATTGAGTGATAGAAGTGATGATTATTGGTCATGGAGTGTTAGATGTTGAGTTCTTGGAGGAATGCTAGTGAGCGCTAGAGAGGTTATGCTGCCGGAGAGGAGATGCATGTCAAGACAAATATAGTTACTCGCCCAGCCAAGAGAAGGGTCGACGTCAGAACAATGGTTGTAACTTTTCCTGTTTATTAATTGATGAGCGACTGCTATTATAGTTCCAATCTCATTATCTATCATGGTGATATGTTGATTTATTTCCTTCCTGACTGAAATATAGTTGTGCCTTGGTAGTTTTTATGTTGGTATCTGTCTCTTCCTTTGCATGTGCAGGTATTCATTATGATCTATTGTAGCAAGGGAGCGAAGATGTCAACTCTGCTTCAATCATAGCGTTGGACTCCAGGTTAGTCTTCTTTATTCACCTTTGACGCATAACTAGGAACTTGCGTAGCAGCGTGGTTTGTTTGTGGCTAGTTCTGTGATAGGCTAGTGGGATCGCCTCTATCCGCAGAGGGGATTTACCTTACCAACAGCCTTAGTCATTTCAACTTATTTCCGTATGATCGCCCTTCCTCATAAGTGCAGGATTATGGCCATTATCCAACTCATCTTTTTCACCATTGATTCTCATGTTACTAGAAGTGCCCCACTTGTAGGGGAAGCTCTACATTCCTATCAGCATGTCGGTGTTGGATCTACATTCCTATCCCTTGCTTATGGGAACCTTTTTGGTTCCTCCTCCTCCTCTTCCCAACAAATCATCTTTGGTTGCTTACATCAATATGATATTAGCTTCTATTTTCCAGACTGATCCATGGATCGTACCAAATGAAACTAGCATCCATAGTTTTCTCGAACGAATGTTGCTTAGCCATATTGAACTAGATTATGAATCTATCTATTACGCTTGTGTGGCCCATACATTTTCTTTGATCAATTGGGTTGATCAATCATTGGATTATGGCATGTCTTCTCATCCATTCTCTTGTGTATTCTCTACCGATGAGATCGTCATGGAGTTCACAATGCCAGATGATGCATCATGGGAGAATCATCACCATCATTCCTCCTTACCAGATTCCATCAAGAATAATCTGAATGATGTGTCTCTACCCAATTTCTTCGAATCTTTTACGAGTTCCATTTATATCCACGAAGTCAATTCGAAGAAGAATATCTTGAATATCGAAGAGGCTATACCTATTGATATCTATGTTAAACCGGGTATTGTCAAAAATCTACACATTGCATCCGAGATCGAGACTTATAAATCCCTATTTTAGGAGTTTCATGACGTCTTTTCCTGGACTTACGAAAAAATTCTAGGTATCGATCGAAAGAAGGCTATCACGATAAAGAGTGAAGTTGAAAAACTCCTTCGTGTTGGTTTCATCTACCCTATTCCTCTCACCAATAGGGTATTGACTATTGTCCCCATGATGAAGAAAGGGAGGACAATTCGTGTATGCGTTGATTATCCGGATGTGAATTCTACTTCTCTAAAGGACAATTACACGACCCTTTTCATCGACCATATTGTTGATGACTGTGTTAGTTGTGAATTTATTCGTTCATGTATGGATTCTATGGATATAATCAAATCATCATTCTCCCATCATATCAAACTGAGACTGCATTTATTTTTCCCTGGGGTACATTTTCCTATCGTTAACTCCCATTTGGTCGGAGGAATTTTGGGGCCACATTTCAACAGGAAATATATTATGTTTTTCATGATATTAAACATATTGTGCAAACCTATTTACATGATCTCCCTGCTCATTCAAAGTATCAAACTAGTTATCCGATGCATCTTAAGACTATTTTCCTATGATGTAGACACTTTAATATTTAATTGAATAGACACAAATGTGTGTTATGCGTTAGTTCTATTCAAATTCTCTGTTTTGTTATTTCGAAACGTGGAATTCGTATTGATACTCTAAAAGTATAGGCAATCATCAACTTTTCTACACCTTCTTCACTTGTTCAGTTACAACAAATTCAAGAGAAAGCTAACTTCTTTCAATGTTTCATCTCGAATTACGCAAATTTGACCAAAGGATTCACTTGCCTACTTACAAAAGTGGTTCCCTTCCATTTGGATAATGCAACTCATAAAGTGTTAGATGCCCTGAAAGATATTCTGATTCGGGCATCTCTATTATATCCCCCTAATCACCTATGTGACTATTTCATGTATCTTACTATTTCCATTTCTACTATAGCAATGGTTCTGGTCCAAGAATATGATGTAGGGATAGAACACCCCATTTACTATATGATTTGAAATCTCAATAATACCGAGATCAGGTATACCCACGTAGAAAAGTTAGATTTTGCGGCCTTTCAAGTTGTTCAAAGGTTCGGCCATTACATTTTTCTCCAGAAAACTATGATAGTTTCATATTGTAACCTTATGACATAAATTTTGTCACATCAATTTTTTAGGGGGAAATACTCTAAATGGATCATCATCGTACAAGAGTTTGACCTTCAATTCATCAAATCCAAGTCAAAGAAACCTTAGTTTTCATTTAGCTTATATACAACCTTTATTTCCCTACTTCTGAATCGACATCTGACAATTATATCCTTGACAAGTAGTTGTTTCTTATTTCATCATCTGACCCATGGTATGGAGATATTTTGATTTATCTCCAAACCCAAACTTTCTTCTCTGATACCTCTAACTCTGAGAAATGACATATTAGATACCAAGCCAAGTATTACATCATCATTGGTAACACTCTTTATAGACGTGGTATTGATATGATTTTACAAAGGTGCCTCATGCATGAGGAAGTCAAGAAAGTCTTGAATGAATGCTACTTAGGGGCATGTGGTAGTCATTTATCTCGCTACTCTACTACATAGAAGATATTATGTGTTGGTTAATTTTGGCCTACCATTTTTCGAGACTACATTATCATTGTACATAAGTGTTATGCATGCCAAATTTATGATCATAAGACCCGTGCTCCACCCACTCAATTGCATCGCATTATCACCATCATACCATTTGTGAAATGAGCTATCAACTTCATGACATATAACCCTCACTCGGTCGAGGGACATGGTTACATCATTGTCGTAGTAGATTATTTTACTAAGTGATTAAAGGTGATGCCTACACTTAACAACATTGGCGAAATAGTTGCATGCTTATTTTTCAATCACATTATTGCATGGTTTGGTGTTCTGCAAGCCATAGTTAAGGATCATGGAAAGAATTTCCATAATAATAAGATGGTCGAACTAACTACTAAGTTGGGACTCTCCCATGAAAGTTCCACTCCCTACTATCCTCAGGATAATGGACAAGTTGAAGTTATTAATAAAGTTCTTAAAACTATGATTCAACGTATGGTAGGAGTAAATAAATCAGACCAACATCTGATCCTTTATGCTTCCTTCTGGGCATACCGAATCTTAGTAAGGAATACTACCATAATTACACCCTTTTATTTGGTTTATGTTCTAGAAGCAATCATTCCAATCGAATGTGAGATTCCATCGCTAAAACTAGCTATCGAACTTCTTCCTACCACTTCTGTAGAAGAGGAACATCTTTTACGTCTGGTTTGATTAAATGAGACACAACATGATGTTGCTAAGGCTAGTTAAGCTCATAAAGGACATATCAAGGCACAATATGACAAAAGTATCAAGCCTTGTGTCTTCTCAAAAGGATACCTTGCTCTTTTATATGACCAAGAATATGATAAGTTAGGCTCATGAAAGTTCTAACCTATGTGGCCAGGTCCATATATTATCAAGTGTGTCCTTGAAAGATGGGCCTTTGAGTTAGTCAATTTCCATGGGATTCCACTAGCATAGCCTAAGAATGGGTTGTACCTTAAAAAAAACTATGCTTCATCTCATGCATAGTAACACTATGTACATACTATCTATAGGTGTGGTGTGTGTGTTTGCATTGTGTCTCTTTAGATTTTCCTAAGGTTTTTGATGATTCCTTTTAGGTTTGGTTTTCATATGTTGGCATCACTTGAACCACATTTTAGTTATACTGATGGTGTTAGTCATAGTAGTCAAAACCTATCCTCTACGGGATGGGCTATATTTTCTCCAAGTGGCGATTTAGTGAGTCAACAATTGATTTGTTTTGGTCACTCTACCAACAATGTTGTCGAGTATAGCTCAGTTGTCAAACTACTATATGATGTTATTTCACATGGTATCCATTGTTTAGTCTCACTCTTGACTCACAAATCATGGTACTACAAGTTACTAATATTTATTCACATAGAAGTCCTACCATCTTGCGTATGTTTTTAAGGGTTTGTCTTCTAGAAAGACATTTCTATTTCATACAATCTGAACACATTTCTAGAAATATGAATACATTGACAAATGCACTTTCTAATCATGTTTTAGATAAACATTTTCAACAAATGTAAATAAATTTCAATACACATCACATCCCTGAAACTACAATAAGAACACAAAAACACTCAAGATATATATATATATATATACAAACTTTCGTTTTACAAAATTTGTTCCTGAGACACATAATATATATATATATATATATATATATCTATATATATATATATATATATATATATATATATATATATATATATATATATATATATATATATATATATAGATACAAACTTTGGTTTTACAAAATTTGTTCCTGAGACACATATGGCCACACGGCCCATATACAAACTACATGAAAATATATAAGTAGACTAATCAAAGTGGTCATGTAAACAAACCACTACATGAGCTATCTTGTGTAATAGTCGACCAATATGGCTAGGCACTTCGAAGGTGTGTTGCTGAATTCACAATGGAACCTAGTCGATCGTGGTCTCATCAATCCCGTGAGTCAACCCCTCCATGTCACGCTCCACCTTAGTTAGGATCTCGGCTACATTTAGATCTCATAGCACATCACATCCTACTCCAACAACCTGTGCTGGCTCTACTACTCCTTGTGTCTATTATTATGTACAATGGAGATATGAAGCACCTATCGGTTGAACAGGCCCAATATTTGCATGATCAATCAATAGTTTAAGTTTTAGAAACATCAAAAACACCAAAAAAAAAACTAAAACTTTCAAAACTTCAAATGGTTGAAATATCTCACCTATAACATCCTATCACTCACCCTCAGGAAGAAAGAGCTCAGGGTCATCACGGAAGCCCATCCTTGTGTATGGATAATCATTGACCATAATGAACTATATGTGTAGCCATCCAAAGAAGGCTGGTGAAAATACAATTGTCAATGAACCTGCATGTCGAGATATATGATCTATCCACCTCCTCATCTGTGGTACCCTCAGATCAATGGGCTCAAGTGTAATATGTTGAGGCTGAAGTAGTGGAATCGATTCTAGGGCAAAAGAGACTAAGATGGAATTGTATCAAACTTTTTTCAACTTTCCCTCTCTTTATTAAGTAAGTTGTTCTTTCATATTGACCAATACCCCTCACTCCAATTGAATATTTTTTTCTCTAAGCACTGCAATCTTGGCATAATGAACAAGATCGTTCATAAGGGAAAATAGGTTATATGTTTTTTAGCGATCTTTCCATCTCTAGTTGGTTTGTATCAAGGTTTGAAATAGTAATGATATAGTCTTTCACTATTTCTCCACCCCTTTTCCCACCTAGCAGAGAGATGGGAGCACCTCTCCTTGATAAACTAGTCAGAAAATATGTCATCTATTGTGATCTTGAGAATATGTTCTCCAAACTGGAATTCCTGTGCTTGCGCATCCCATGAATGAACAAGATATTCCAGTAGCTCCATTTTTTTCCTCATACTAGGAAGCCAGAAAAATTTCAACAATCCACAATCCTTTAGTGTCTGATGGTAGCAGGATCATTAGTTTAATTTAAATCCTATTATTTGTGTTCTCTTTCTCTCCAAATGAAAGCCATTTTATACTAATGAATACCTCAAACATCAAAGAGAGACTCATTAGGATCCTTTCCATGCAACAAAACTCGGAAAATTTGAAGGGAAACTGAAAAAAAAAAAATTGGGATTTGTGCTTAACGCACCCTAAAGGAAGAAGAAAAAGTGTTGCACCTCCTACCTACAATGTATCCTCACGTAGGTGAAAAGTAGCTTTCTACTCCCTAGGCTGCATTGGTCCTAGGGAAATTTTTTAGACCCCCATGGCCTTAAAAAATACCAAAAAATTGCATGAAATCATAAAATGAGACCATGAATTGAAAGAGAAAGGTATTATCTCCTACCTAAAAGTGACAACACCTGAAATGATCGACCAGCTGAACACAATTAGTTTTAGAAGATCGAGGGAAAAAGCTACTCAGAAATCTCATTGTTGAAGGTAATTCTGAAATGGTAAATATGAATAGTCATTTTGGGTATTCATGGTTGTTTCTTCCATTATTTTATTTGCATTTAATGTTTTGACTTAGTAACAACCTATTTTTAGCATGAAACAGGTATGTTTAATCCTTTTGTGATGTTCTCAGTAGGCCAACAACTTTTTGATGGATTTTGCCATGTTTTGAACAGATAATTTTGACCGAGTATACTTTTATCACTTTTTTGGACTCCATAGATAGGCTAACTATGAAAAAGGAATACCTTATTCAAACATGGCTAAGAGGTTCTCTTGGGTATTATTTTCTGCCTTTTTGGACCTAAGTGACTATCTATGAAAAGGAACATATGGAGTTTTATTTTTTGCCTCTTCTTCAACCTCTATAAACATGAAAAATATGTTGAGTTATACCTTCGCTAGACTCATTAAAACATCAAACATTGATGGAATCGTCATTCATGACAGGACCAAACCACTCCTTCTCTAGGTTCGTTAAATATTCTCAGATGGATTCATACGAACAATGGACTTACAGATCAAGAATATGTTATCCTCCTCAAGCTTCTTAAAAAATAAAGAGGAATTGACCAGTATGGTTGGGGAAATTGCGAAGAAAGGGTACTCCATTTTTCTAATGGCAGTGAGTCACTCTTGAAAATGACACTCTTCCACTTCATCTCCTTAGTTGTTGGGTTGGGAAATCTACTTGTCTTTTGGTTTATCATATCATTTTCAAAGCCTCCACTTTTGGTTTTGGGTTAATTTTTCCAACTCCATTCAGTGTTGCCACTATGTTCAAGAGCGATCATTCAGTTAATATATGTTATAATACTCTTAAACCTTCAGTCCATGTTTGTCTTTCTTGATCCAGGTTTGTATCAACATCATTCTGATCATTCTGTCTCAAATCATCACACCTTTTTCATGTCATTTATGGCAAAATACATCAAGGACCTCCTGTGATGGGTCACTTCCTATTGACATTAGTTCATTATCTAGGAACCTGACTTAGAAACACCCTTTGTTACCTTGGTTCTTTCATATATCAATGGCAAGTTTCCTCATTCTCGGTGACAGGTTTTCATCATTGGCCTTCGACTGAAACATTTTGTGTGGTGTTTGACATCAACTCATTTATTCACACCATATAGATTGTATTAGAGTAACTTGTGATCCATTAACATCATTGTTGGTTTCTCTCATGTCTGTTAAGGGCTTACATCATTAGCCGATGGTGTCTACCATGTTCGACTCCAGCTCGTTGATTCGCATGGTTAGACACGTACATTGTTTGGTCGTGTGAATGAGATAGAAGACCCTAGATCTAGTTTCATCCATTGGGATTGTGATTTCAGGAGTAATTCAAGATCACAATGTATTATGGATATGATCATACAAACATTCATCCAGCCATGGGTCCACCATTAGTCTTTCGTGGACATTTTTTTCATTGTACATGTAATGATTATCTTATGTGCTGAGTATGGGTATGCCTCCCTGAAAAAACATCCCATGACATAAATGTATTGTAACAAATAATGATCTCTCTAGTTGTTCTTGATCTCGACTTGTCACAAGGTTAAGCACTTCAGTCATTAGTTATCATTTCCGACTTTGCGCTTTAGGGGGAAATATATTATAGGCCATTTTGTCACATTTGATCAATAGGCCTTCAATTGGATAAATCAAAATCCTTTTATCTCCTTCTCATAATCATACCACAAATCCCTAAGCATGACTCATTATTATTCCTGAGTTTATGCCTGGAAACACCTTGATTCACTCATTTTAAGGACCAACGCTCGCTGGCCTCCTACTGGACAACATTGATAACCAATTTAATCCATTGTGTATTGTGTTGATCACCTACAAGTTGCTCCATTATGCAATTTCGTTGATTCTACAAATTTGGGGAAAAGAGAGAGAATATTGAAGCCTCTTCTTCTAGAAGCTTCCAGGATTTTTTGTGATCATTTACCTCACGTAAAACTCTCGAAACCTATCCTATCCTACATTTTAGTTTTCATCCCTTATCCCTTGATCTCATCCTCCCATCAAGAGTGGATCTCAAGCCCTAATTGGTAAAAGGATAAGAATTCATGAACTACCTCCTTCACCTATATATTTACTACCATCCATAGGCAAGGGGTTCAATTTTGGAGAGTGATTCTACCCTTCTGTTGCTGATGTGAGAGATATATTCCCATGCATGAGGGTGATTAGAGGTGAACTTTGTGACAAGGAAAAGACAAGTCAACTTCGAGGAACTCTTGTAGAGGATCAACACCTATTTTTGGTTGAAACTCACTCCATTTATATTAATGACAAGAGTTCTTTGTTTTCCTATATATGATGTTATGGTTTCATACATTTAAATACCATGTTGATCTACTGAATAAAGTGATTAGATGATGCTATATAGATTATGTGGATTGTTGGCTTGTGTTATCTGACTATCCATGTTCTAATAATAACATTTAGAGCTAGGATTGGATCATTCAAGCCAAGGAAGGAGTGAAGAATACGAAGGATCCTAGGTAAGTTTCATCCCATTATCTATTTACTTTCAGGAAAACAATAGTGCCTTTATCTTTCTGTTTTTCTAGGTCAGTCCACCAGGACTAGAGAAGATACTTCTATCCACATTTGTACATTCTGCATAACAGTATTTAAATAATAGACTAAAGATAAGGAAAATAAATATTCCTTAAATTTTTAATTAAGGACAAAATATTGATAAAGAAATAACGATATAAAAAAATAATTATAATCATAAATGGTTTTTGTGATATTACTACTATGGGTTGATACTTCCAATATTTGGAATTTAAAACAAAATCACATAATGGGTCCTTATTGATTCATGAATTGTAACAATACTGCTAACTCTTATTGAGTGCAGGTTGCTAACCCTTGACGGGTCGTGATACATGATGATCACCCATACATGATGCCTATAAAAAAATTAAAATGATATAATAGATATAGGTTTGTTTTAAGAAGATGATTGAGGAAAAATATTGTCATCCCTAATAAATGTTGAAGTAGGTAAAGCTAGACAAAGTGTTCCATATCCAATTCTTGTGCATTCTCTACCAGAGAAAAAAATCAGGCCACAGACGCATGTAATCACCCAGGTTAGAGGGAGGTGGTAGTATTTCATCCCAAAAAAGGATACCAAGGAGGATGGATATTCTACGCGTGAGGCATGTTCTAATCTTATTTGAAGGCCAGGAAACACCAAGGATGATATTTCCCTTGAAAGGGGGAAGATGTAACACCCCTCAATAAAAATTTGTAAATATTTTGTTTTGCAACATTATTTTGGTAAAATTGTGGGCCATGTGAAAGGTCATAGATGGATAACAAATATTGTTTTATTTTTCTTAAGTAATATTAACAATGATCCGCGAAAAATATGGGAAAGAGTGCTAAAAGAGAGTTTCACTTACAAGATAGTTAGAATATAGTTATTCCTCTCCCTAGAGATAAATAATCCCATTTGGGACAAGGAAGCCAAGAGGGGAGAGGGAATAAAACCTTAGGAAACCTTGAAGACTTGGTACTTGGTTGGAGGAGGTACAAGAGAGGAATTAAAGCTTTAAGCTTTGAACCTGAGATAAGATGCTATTGAGGTAGGAAGGATGCTACCAAGTGAAGGATTCTTGAGTTGCTTGGAGCCTTTTTCTCAGTCGAATTTCAGACCAAGCCTAATTGGGATCAAGAAAAGGGTCTTGAAATAACTTGTAAAAGTTACTACTCAGAAAATTTCTCTGGATGTGTTAACTAGCTCAAGGGGAGTTATGGTGTTAAAAACCATGCTCATTGGTTGGGTGGAGCACTCTTGATCCAGTTGTTTTGCAGATTAACCAAAAATTTGCAGAAAATATAAGTAAATCGATCTATTATTGTTTATGTTCTTCTCTTTAAAGCAAAAAATTTCCTATCTATAAGTGATTTGAGTTATCTACCGATCATTTATTATGGTAAAAGTAAGAGCCTCTTTGTGTAATAATGTGTATGTCCATTATTTTCTATAAGATTAAGAAGTTGACACATAATAGTTGTAGAATGTGAAATATGTATAGAAGACTTTAATCTAGAAATCCGTGAAATATGTCCAAGCTGATTTCCTAGTAATCTAGTCAAGAAGTCCTAAGATTCCAGAGAAAAGTAACTAAAACAGTTCTATTTTCATAAATGAATAAATAAATCTAAGATTGAAGACAACCTTTTAATTACTGGAAAAACTATTTATATATAAATAGTTTTAGAAAATAATTTATATAGCACTAAAAATAAAGACCCAGGATGAGATTTTCTAAAGCATTACCATGGACTATAATTGTGCTCCGTAAACTTTAGTTCAAAAATATAGGCTACATCACCAAACTATAGAAAATAGCTTAGAGAGAAGGAATGTATTATATAAAAAACAATAAAATAACATATTGTATAGAGATTCCACAATTAAAAGCAAAGGAAGGGATCGTTCCTGGGAACCTCAATGAAAAAAATAAATTCCAAAAATGGACTTGGAAAGAAAATTTCGGCATACATTTGCTCAGAACACTACAGTCATACACTAATAGAATGGAAATTTTGTTTTCAGTAGGCCACGATGGCATACCCAATTCATGTAAAAATATACATATATACATGTATATATTCTGCTTGAGACTAAGCAGCAAATGAGTTTTCACTAAGCTATAGATAAATTTCCAATAAACCTTGTTCGACATGGTAGGATACCCTCGTATAAAATATTATAAAAAAAATATAAAGTAGGAAAACTACCAGCCATGGTAATCTGCCAAGGAATTATTTCTAAATTTCAAGAGGAACAAAACCCTTTGAACGGGATATTTCAACAGAGTCAATGATGGGTACCTTTGGACAAGGATAAGGTAAAATAAATAAAACCCTAGAACAATTCTCCCACAACCATATGGAACCCTTAGGTAAATATCATAGGAGTATACCGGTCAAAGCACACGTAAACCTTCAAGGTTCATACAACTGCAAATCCAACCGGATGATAATAAAATATTGGAGATGGTTTATCTCTTACCTCTAAAACCCTACTATCCATAAAACAAAATAATAACCTATCGGAACCCTGTACCAGGCACCAGTGGAGAAAGGTTACCAAAATGATGAGGAAGAAAGTGTATGAGTCGACTCGCTCAGAGAAGGAAAGTTGAAATACATGATCTAGCTTTAACGAGATGATGTTCAAACCATTTGATTCAGCGTTGGGAAAGCAACGAAAGATAACCACCGAAACGAGGCAAGTGTGGAAGCCCATCAAGAAAGATGACTGGGAAACCTACAACAAAAAGGGCATTTCAGTGAGTAGCGAAAAAAGAACTTTGCACTTAAGAGGTTCTGTTTTTGCCTTGAACTATGAATACAATTTACTATAAACTCGTCAATCGGAATTTCTTAGTCACACAATAAACTACACGAACCTAATACACTGACCCATAAGCATAACAATTAGAACAATTTTTTTTTGCATATCTTAAGACATCATTACTCTGCATATCCTCAGGTCATATAAAGGAGGAAACTCGAATAAAACTTCCTACCAAGGAACAACAGTTGGCTTCGTCACCGTCAATCCTTTTGAGAAATAAATTTAATCTATAAACTTCAATGATACATTGCTATAAGATTGGGTATGAGTCAATAAAATATGGACAAGGATGATTGTACATTTACTTGTAGGGTAGTCGTATAAGAGGTTAAAAACTCCATGATCTAATACAAAAAAGACAGTTTCAGGAATGCCTCTAACAATTGAATACAATTTAAATCAAGGATAAACCCTTGAGTGTACATAGATTTACCTAATAGAACCGGAGTGGGCGTTGGAATATTAAAGGGACCTTTTCCTAAGATATCATTGAGAAGGTTTTTCAAACAAATGGTGATTTCCCATGCTTATCTATAAATTGGCAAGATCATAAGGAATTCATGACCAAGCTTAAAAATAGAACAACAAAAATAGTAGAAAAACCTTTACCCTAGAATGAAATAGGGGAAATTAATTCCATAGTTGTTGTAAATGGAATACTCGCAACACATAAGCCATGGAAATTGTAGAATGAGGTTGTAGAGACTGCCTCATTGCCCGAAGAGGTAAATTAGGTTTGTCGGTGTTGTGGGAAGGGAGGCAGTTGTTTCCATAACTTGCAGGTTTCTCCATAACCCTAGATGTAATCCCTCATAATTTAGCTTTGTTGAACTATATAGTAGGAAGGTCAAGATGGTGCAGGGAACAAATGTTAACACAGTTCTAGTAGACTTAACCACGTCAAATATCAATAGGGTCAAAATACACTCAAAGTGATGACACCAAAGTTTATCCATAATACCGGAAACCTAACTTATAAATGATAAGATAACCCTCATGTGAACCACGTGTACTTGTATACCTAGGCGAACAAAAGACCCAATAGTATCAATTTAATGAAGACAAAAGTAAAATGCATGACCACACCTAAATATCCCTAAACCAATTAAAGAATAACGAGGAAATTTAATAGGGGGCTTGGTAATAGATTTTATCCCTCTCAACACAAGTTGAATTTATGCTTAAAATGGATGTATACTACTAACTACATATTAAAATATAAATAAAGAGATAATCACTTTATATAGTTGGAGAAAATATTATTTAAACAATTTTCATCACCTCATCTTTTATTTTAAATTGATTTAAACATATTGTTGTATTTAAATTTAAGAAATTATGATATATCAAAGAATTAGAAGAGTAATAACTTATTATTAGCAGGTGCTAAATGGTAGCTAGTACTTGCCACTTAGTTTAAATATAGCTAATTGGAGTCTAAGTTATTGATAGTATGTGAGATGATCAATTAAATCCTTCATAAAATGGTGCTTTTTGGTGAGCACCCTACCTCATTAATTGTAATGGAACTTTATGACTATTTCTTTGGTAGTATTTCATTCAAATTGATAACGAGAAAGTTAGCTTCAACTGAATGAGATGTTAATTCCTATTTGTCTTTTATAATGAGATGCCAATTCCAAGAAACTTATTTTGAACAACCATTTGTATCCTACAAGATTCATGGACATTGTAGATGATTGATATAGAGTTGAAAGCAATTGTGTTTGTAGTAGTGAAGGTAGGGGAATATGGAACAAAACTTTTATTGTTATCTCTTAAATGGTATCTTGTTCTAAATAGAATTGCTTTGTTTTGAAAAGTTGTAACGTACCTTTATTCATACCCAGTTGTTTTTCATTGATACTATATTTATATCACAGACGATACCTAATAAAAATGACACTCAAGTTAGTCATAATCACAAAGATAAAATCACTTCATTGTATTTGTAAGTTTTTATTCAATTTTATCCCTCTTATATTTTCAATTAAATATTTTCACTTTAATATGATCCAATTATGAAACTTATCGATAGCTTATATTACTCGCACATCTTTACAAAGGTGTCATATCCATTTTTAATACATACATCTAACATTAATATATTAAATATTTTGGTGCTATCACATCTTATACAGTAAATTTTGGTAAAAGAAGTATGACTTTACCACTTCATGATATTCATTATTTCCAACATACACATCTAATATTAATACCCCTCAATGAACTGTTCACTACATGTCCCATCCTCGGTGTGTGAGCCCCCCTTTCTTTTCTTTTTTTTGTTTTCTCATTGTTCATGTTTAATATACTTCTTTATTGGTCACTATTTTCTATGTAAACCTAGCTAGTAACCGCTATAGTGTGTCCCCTTATAGTTATCATTACACTTAAATTAATACTTTATAGAACCCTCTAAAATTAATCTATAGAAACGATTTTATCTAAGTCAACGTATCAGTCCTCCTTCCAATGCACTCCACATAAATTCCTAGGATTATTTAGGTTCTCATTCATTGCTGTCAGCTTACCAAATGTCTCATTTTATGGCTTGTATGATCGTTAACCTCAATCTTATTTATGGCACCCGCTTAATATTTCATGATTTCCTTTGTAACGAGGAAAATGGTATGCCAGTGAGCTAAGAGGAAGTCTTGTGGACTTTATTGAAGTGAATGGATATGGGCCACGTCCTCTGTACCCATGTGATTTTCACATGCTTCCCAGTACTGCCATCTAGGAATGGTGAGGATTAGTTTTGTTCGTCTGGCAGTGGAGAATATTTTTCCAAAACCCTAACCTTCGCATCGAAAATCATAACCCACTCCACTCGATTTTCCTTGCTAGGTGAAAGGTGTCATGTATTCATAGCACCACCGAGAGTGGTAAGGGAACCTCGACATCTGGGAGTTTTCTTACCAGGTTTCCTGATACCACATTCCCATTCCCAGTCTATGCAAGCTCCAGAAGAACACTGATATAGTTGAATAGTCGGATCTAGGCATTCGTGTATATATATATATATATATATCTTGTTTTTTTTCCTTCTTATATAGTTAGTACCTCTCCTTCTCGCTATTTTGGGTAAATTTTTCCCTATGCTTATTCATGGCATCCACGCAACCAGTACAGTGCAATGTCAACCTTGTTCTCGATGTGTCGTTGAACTCCTTTAGAATACGCTACATTTCTTCGACAGGTAAATTTTGTTTCTCAACCTCCTATGTAATTTACTACCTTAACTCGAAGGCATCAATTTAATGACTTGTCTGCTTGGCATGGTTGACCCTTCTCTTTTTAGTTCTTTTGTTTTCTTCAGTAGCTGATGGGTTGGCCTTTTGCACTAAAGGGTTTGATACAACCTTCTTTGGAGTGATCGTTACTTTAGTAAGGCTCCAACACTTTGAAGGTATAGGTTTGTTATTTAAATTTATTTTTTTCTTTTCTTATTAGTCTCATTGCTTTTGAATAACCCTCTTATCCTTCAAGGTACCTATCACTTGTGGGTCTTTATTATTTTTCTTTCCTTGAAAGTGTTGATGTGACTCTCCTGTATGTGCAAAAAAATAATGCGCGCAAATGGCCTCATATGTAGATATGTGCCTTTCCAGCTAGTGTTGTAAATTGGTTCGATTTACTTCACCCCTCAAGTTTTTTACCATTTTTTTGTTTGTTTGTTTGCCTTAGATAATTATAACATTATTCCCCTATTATTTGACATGACAGAGGATATTCCCCCCACCTCTAACTCATAATTATTGTGCTATAGGTTGGTATTCCTTACTTTTTTTGCTGGTCTTTCTAATTCAATCTAGGTTACGTTCAAATATGGATTTTTGTTTTTTTTTTTTGGGTATCTCACCATAACCCTTATGGCCATGTAGTTATTATGAGGAAATTTACTTATAATGAGATTTCGATAATGTGGAATTTGTATGGGATGGCCTCTAGCCTAATAATTTCATAACTTTTTCTAGGCTTGTGGGCCCTTGTAGTATTCCTATTTTTTGGAAATTGTCTTCTTGATTTTAACACTGTAAATTTGGAACACTGGATTGTAAAGCCCTAAGAATTAGAGTAAATGTTTATATTTAATTCGAATGTTATATTCTTCCCCAAAGGGATTTTTACTGTTATGTTGGTTGTGCATTCTAAATTTGTGTTCAAGTTCACTCCAGTGATGTATTCGACTATATGAATTCTCTATCGAATTGGGTAAATAATTCCGAGCATAGATAATTACATTTTGTTGTCATGCATCATGCCACCAATATCTCTCAACATTCTTTATCTTTAATTTATTATTTTCAGCTCGTGTCAAGGTTAGACAAGGGTCATTACTGGTTCCATGCGTTACTATGCACTGGTATTTCAAGCAACGACCTAATACAATGTGCTCTTATGCTCTCATGAATTCTTAGTCCCAATGTATAGGGCCTTTATGATCGTGGTGACCCAAGTTCTAATCTGGGATTTACTTCATTACCTTAAATTATGTCTTCTATCTCTTATAGTCCCTCTAGATTGTATATGTAATTGTTGATAGTGTTTATTCATCTATAATTCCTAGGACCATGGTTTGTTGTAAGAAGAATAAGTACTACTTAGGTATCGGTTGAGCAGAAGTATCCTAGTGATATGTTGACATGCTACTTTTATTTATTTGCATAACCCTAGCCAAAGAATAATTTTGTTTCCATTTTTTTAATCTCATTGATTAAATCAGAACCCCTCATCCTCATCCTCATTCTTATTATTCTTCTACTAACACTATACCCTTATTAACATTTCTCTACACTTTCCATGTTCTGAGTTATTTTTTAATGGTTTCCTAATTTGCCAACTGTACTTTTAGTTTTTATTTCAGTGAGAAATATATTTATGTGGACCGGCTATAATGAGTTATGTGTAGAGATAAATGAGTTTTATAACCATCCAGGGTAGATTAACCACTCCTTACTTCATTATTTTTATACTCATTGATATTCCCATCTTACTCCTTAATTCGGCTTGTTATATTTTTCAACTAATGGTTTTAATTTTATCATTCACCATGATCAAAATAAAAACAATTGACCTACCCATAATGTCATGGATTCCTCATTACGTATGACAATATATCACATAAGTATATAAATCAATTTAGTTCGCATATCATTGGCTAGAATAACTTCCACTTTCTCTAAATTCAAATAATATCACAATACTAACATGCATCCTAGTTCTAAAGAAAAAATAATAGAATCCGAACTAGAGTTACAAATTTGATAATTACTAAGGACGCAAAATTGGAGATTGGACAATTACTCAGGAACGCAACATTCTCCTCCCAACCACGAATTGAATCCATTAGTTCTCCGTCGAGTTAAGATTTTCTTGCCATCAGAATCAATACCCCTTAATTCCTAGGTTGTTTCTTTTTATAATTTCTCCTTCCCTGCAAATTTGAGTAGCATCCTACTTTAAGGTATGCCAAGTTTTTTCCTAGTTTTTTTTTTTGTTTAGTTTTTTCGAAAAAATATACTTTTATTTTTCTTTAAAACACTCTTTTCTCCCAAAGAGTTATTTATTCCACCCTACTTAGCATTTCTCTCCAACTAAGTAATTAACATAATCTTTCTCTCCCATTATATTAATTTAATTTCTTTTATTTATCTCCTAGGAATTTTTTTAGGAGACTTTTAAAGAAGGTCCATCATCTGGACTTACCACCACAACTTTTCTTAGCTTGGAAATAAGTCTTCTACACTCTTGTGCTCTTTCCTCAATATTGCCAAGCCATTTATTTATTAACTTAACAATAATAATATAATTACATCATGTCATAAGTCTTATCATGCTAGTAAATCTAATAATAGTTCAACATCTAAAAATAATAATTATCTAAAAGGCAAAGTCATAGGGGTGTTACAAGAGCAAAATGGAGTTGGGATGATCTATAATTTGTAATTTAGTATTAAATTAATTTTCAAATTAAATTGTAAAGACAAGTTAATTAATATTTATAAATAATAAGTAAAAGAAGATGTTTTAATTATTTTTTAATCCAGTAAGAGTGGAGCCTTCCATTAATCGAGAAAAAATACATAATGTACACTCTTTTAACGGAGCCAAGAACAACAACACTAGCTCTGTGAACACTCAGTAGACAGCTAGGTTGACACAACCCCGTACCTGACTCAAACAAAACTACAAAAGGATTGATGCTTAAACCACCAATGAATTGCTCATCCTCAAAGCTACGCTCTAGAAAACCTGCCTTCCTTCCTAACTCGAAAGATAAATGTGAAAAGTTATAAGGTTCTTTCGGGTCCGCTAAACGTCGTAAGTCTCGAGCAACAAAGAACCCGAAAATCCTTGATGAAAAGGGCCCACATATCCTATGGCCCACAAAACAATAGTAAGTGACTATAAAACAAGCCTTAACCTGTGGTTGACTTGGCAACCCAATGACCAAGTGATCCAGCCCTCGAAGATCCAACGGTCTTTAACTGATTTCGGGTCAACAACTTGCCCACTCCTTAATTTGCCTTTCGGACCCGATGAGAAACCAAAACCATATTTATATAATTTTTCGGGTCCATTTTTTGGATTAGCCCTCGATTAGCTTTATGACCCTACTACCATGCGATCTGACCCTCGTCAATCCGATGGTCCAGAGTTGATTTCGGGCCGGCAACATTCCCACTCTTTATTTTTCCATTCGGACAGGATGAGTGGCCTAAACCGTCGCTCTATAGTTTTTCGGGTCCATTTTATGCGATATCCTTCGTGCAGCTTTCCACCCGAGATCCGTAGGATGCTGGAGTTCACTACCATCTTTGGTCGGCTGCATATCAACCTGCCCATTGTTTACCCCTTGCCTCTTCCCTATTATTGGTTCACTTTCTACTATTTCCATTGGTCTATTTACTTCTTATATTTCATAAATTGAAAATACTCCTTGTCTATGATCGCCTATCTGTGACAGTCCTCGACAAATTCCCTAAGGGTGTCGACTCCCAAGCATAGCTTCTATTATCTCTTGTACATAGCACTCCTTCATTCGCCAGATGATTCGCTAACCTATTGGCTGTTCTGCACATGTGAACAAATTTGAGTGTTCTTAGGGCTCTTAGGTGGGATTGTATACGTTGATAGACCTGCAATAATAGCCAGTGAATTGATACTTTTTTTGGTGCTGTGTCATTGCCTATCTTTTTGACCAAATTAATTATCAATTCAAAGTCTAATTCTATGGAGGCATTGTGTAAATTGGATTTAATCAAGATTTCTTGGCATTGCTCTAAGGCCATGAGTTCCACCATATTATTAGTGGCATTCACCAAATGACTATGCAAGATTATTTTTATGTATCCCTGCTCATCTCTTATGACTCCTCCATAACCAACAACCCCAGGGTTTCCCTTAGAGGCTTCATCTATATTAAATTTCAAAAAGCCGTGAGGAGGCGGTTGCCAAAACTCCATCCCTATTGTTGTATGTCTTACGATCTTGCTTATTCCCTGGGGGATAGGCAACTAGAGACCCAAATGCAAAAGTATATGAGCATCCTAGTCTAGAGGAGGGTTCTTGGGGGGTTGCTTTAGAAGGGTGCTCACAGTTTCTTTGAGTTGTCTTACAATCTGAGCTATGATGCTCTGGGTTGAGCCAATTCTGTTCTTGAAAATCCTATTGTTGAGTTTTTTCCATACATCCTTGATAAAAAAACCTAGCACCAGAGTCCAGGCTTTGTTGATTATTTCATTTTCTGAGAAGTCTTTCCTCCAGTTCTTCAAAGTGCCAGTGATGCTGAATTCATCCCTGTCAGTTTGCCTGAAGATTGAGACTACCCAACTCCACAAGGTAGAGCTGAATGGGCAGAGGTTGAGTAGGTGATCCATTGTTTCTTCTTGTAGACCACATAACTAGCATCTAGATGGACCAGCTAAACCTATTTTTTCTAAGATTTTCCCAAGTCAGAATTTTTTTATGTTGCACCAACCACATGAACAGTTTGATTTTCATCCAGTGTGGGTTCTGCCATAGGTCCTTCCATATCTTATTAGGGTTTGGAAAGTCAAGCCCAGTGGAAATTCTTTTGGCTTCTTTGAGGTTGAAGTTCTCTTTGTTGTTTCTTCCCCATCTTAGTTGGTCAGACGATGTTGAAGTCAAAATCTTTCTCTATTCCAAGATCATTACAAGAGATTCTATCTGGGCCTTTAAAGGGGTCTCTTCACTGTATACTAGGTCCTTCCATGTTCTCTATTTGCCCTTGTCCCTTGTCTGATCCCAAAAGTCACTTACCCTGAGTAGCCCTTTATTGTCAGTTTCATTCTTGAGAATGGCTAGTTCTTCTCTACATAGGTTAGGCTCCTGATGCCAGTTATCCTCGCAAAACCAAGTTAGGTTTCCATCTCTAATCTCCCAGAAACTATTCTTCTGAACAATGGCTCTATTCTCCCAAGCATTGTTCCAAATGTGGGATCCCTTGATGAGCCCTGTCATTCGAATATGATCCCTTTCTTGCCAGTTATTTGCATACTTCTTTTTCTAGAGCTTGGCCTAAGGGGTTCTCGTTTACTTTAGCCATCTCCAACAATTTTTTGCCCCCAAAACTTTCCTTAGGGTTTCCTGGTCATGAAGTCCCAAACCTCCATGGGTCTTGGGTTTGCAGAGCTTTTCCCAAGCTACCTAAGACCATTTCTTTTTCTCTTCCTCTTTGCCCCAAAGAAAATATCTTTGAATGTTCCTGATGTGTTGTAAAACTCCTTTTGGAGCAGGAAGAGCTGAAAACATAAAGATGGGGATGGTTTGTAGAACAGCCTTTGTAAGCACTAGACTTCCTGCTAAATTCAAAGATTCGCTTGTCCATTTCCTGATTTTGTCCTGCAGTTTATTAGTCACTGGCTCCCAAACTTCCTTACTTAGAGGTTTGTCAGTGAGAGGTATTCCTAGATATTTGGAGGGTAGTTGAACTCTGTGAAAGCCGAGAATTCTGGAGAGATTTCTCTGAATAGCAATGTCAGTATTAAAAAAGAAAATTTTTTATTTTGTGAAGCTTACCTCTGTACCAGCGGCCATAGCAAAATCGTTCATGATTTCTTTGAAAGCTTTAGCTTCCTTGACCATGGGTGTATCCTACAGCATAGTGTCATCCACAAATTGTTGATGAGTCAAGGTATCCCCATTCAGGGTTAGTTTGAGACCCTGGATTCTTCCTTCCGCATTGGTTGATTTGATCGCTTTGCCTAATCCTTCCATCATGAGAATAAAGAGGAAGGGGGAGAGCGGATCTCCTTGTCTGAGGCCTCTTGAAGGCCTAAATGTTCTGGATGGAGATCCATTAAGTAGGATTGAAAAACTAGCTGTGGTAACAAGGGCCATTAACCATCCTATCTAGTTCTGGTCGAAGCCATACACTTTTAGTACTTCCCTGATGTACGACTAGCTTAGCTTATCATAAGCTTTTGCTAGGTCAAGTTATATGATCATACCCGCTTGCTTATTGCTCTTGAGAGAATGAACCACCTCGTGAGCTTGAATGATGTTATTTAGAATTTGCCTTCCTTCCACATATCCAGTTTGCTCCTCAAACACAAGAGTTGGAAGAAGGGGCTTGAGTTTGTTTGCAATTACTTTAGAAATAATTTTGTACACCACATTGCATAAAGCTATGGGTTTGAATCTATCTAGTGTCATAGCTTTTTCCTGCTTTGGAATTAAGGCTATGAAAGATGTGTTAGGCGCCCTCAAAACTGTTTTAGATTTTCTCAAGCCCTCCACAACATCAAGGATATCTTGTTTGACTATTTCCCAACATGTTTTGAATAAGTCTACATTGAACCCATCTGGGCCTGGAGCTTTCCCATTTTGCATCTCTTTGATGACTTCATTGACCTCCTCTTCAGTCACTGGCCTGTTAAGATTGTAATTGTCTTCCCTGGTTACAAGTTTTGGAATGTACTGTGTGAAGTTGATCTGTCTAAGAGAGGCTCCTCTGCTATGCTTTGGAAATGTTGTACCAGAGCAGATTCCATTTCTTTGTGGGTGCTTAGCTCTTTCCCTTGAGTATATCTGAGTTTTGAAATCCTGTTATGTGCCCTGTGATCCATGGTTGACTTGTGAACAAAAATTGTATTTCTTTCCCCTTCTTTAATCCATTGCACTGTCGATTTCTGTCTCCAAAAGATCTTCTCTTGCTGGCATTTGTTTTCCCATTCATGTTGAAAAGATTCAGCTTGAATTTTCCTTTCCTCGGTAAAGCCATCTATGGTGAGGATCTAGTTAATTCCCTATAGATTTTGTTCAACTTCTCTTTTGGCTTTGAAAATATTTCCAAACTCATTTTTGTTCCATTATTTAAGCCTAAGTTTGATGTGTTTCAGTCTTTGCTGCAGTAGGAACATGTTCTTTCCTTGAACGGGCATGTCTTCCCACCCACCATTTTCCAATATTAGTGATGAAGTTAAGGTGAGTGAGCCAGAAATTTTCAAACCTGAAAGGTCTATTCCTCGAAGTGCCTATAAAAGAAGCTTCAAGCTAGATAGGCCAATGATCCGAGCCTCCGAAAGGAAGGATTAAAGCAGTCAAGTCAAGGCTAGTGAGAAGGGGGTCTTCAGAGATTATGAATCTGTCTAGTTTAGGGAAACTTGAGAAGCCCCTCCCCTCTTATTGTTCCAAGTGAATGTGCCATTTATTGTCTCGATATCCACAAGCCTCATGTCGGTTAGGAAGTTCTAGAAGGCAATGGAGTCTCTGCCTAGTATTCTGGTCCCGCCTTTTTTTTGTAAGAGATCTGATCATATTAAAGTCCCCTCCCAGAATCCAAGGCATAACAAGATGTCTCTCTCTCAGCGCCTCTAGTGAGGTGAGAAGCCTGAGTTTGTCTTCAAGTTTTTGAGGACCATAGACATTTGTGATCATATAGAGTTCCTTGTGACCCAAAGGTTGGATTACCATCGAATGGTAGTTCCTGAATGCTTCAACATCCAAGATTCCAAGTTTTTGGGGATTCCAAAGAGTGAAAATCCCTCCTGCTGTGTTGTTTGCTATAACTTCTAGATACTCGTACTTCATGAGCCATTTTCTATGTATCTCTTTGATTCTTTCTATTAAACATTTTGTTTCCTATATGAACACCATATCTAGTTTTTCTTCTTTTATTCTATTGCTGAGATTTCTTTGTTTTCTTTTACTTCCTAGACCCCTAATGTTTCAGGTTGTGAGCTTCACTATGAAAGGTTTGTAAATGAGTAACTAGTAAGATCCTTCATCTTTCTTGAGTTAATCATGAGTTTCCCACACTCTTTCAACAACTAATTCTATCTCTTCCTTCCTCTTTTCCAGCCTAGGTTCTTAGAAGAGTGTCCTGATGTTACCTCCATCGGTTTTACCCCTCTATTTTCTTGGCTATCATGGTTCCTTTTGAATCAAGAACCCTTTTCTTGAGATCTTCAGAGGAAGAGTTGTTGCACTCCGTCAAACTCCTCTTGTGGTAGAAAATCAACACCTTTGGTGGTTCCCTTCTCCAGGAACTTTTCTAGATCGAGATTCTCCCTCTCAAGAATCTCCTGTAGTTCGTGGTCCTCCATACCAACTTCACTTGGAGTCATCTCATGGTCCCTACCAAGTTCCATAGTGCTTGGCAGATCCTCCTTTAGTTTGTTTTTCTCATGTATGTCCTCCATGCTAGCATCTTTTTCCTTCTCTGTAGGATTATCCTTTGGTGCCTGGTTCGTTCCATTGTTCCCACCTTCTTCTTCTAAAATCTTGAAACTGTTATGACTTGGTTGGTTATCCTCGTTAGTTTTCTTTTGGTACTTTTTTCCTCCTTTCCCTTTGCCTCCCACCTTGGTAAAGCCTTCAGGATCTTGCCCTATGTTGGTTTTCATATTGTCCTCTAGTTTGTTTAGTGGGCAGTCTCTGAAGAGGTGCCCATGTTCATGACATTTACGACATCTGAATGGGACATGTTCATAGTCCACCACCTGCACCCATTCTTCATAATATACTTCTAGAATGGTTTCGTCTGAAAGTGCTCCTGATAGGTCCATTTCAACACATATGCGGGCGAAGGATGTATATTTACCTCCCAGAGTCGCATCTGATATTTTTAAAAAATGACCTAATTTATTGCTTATGGCTTTTAAGGATTCTAGCAGCGAAAAATCTAAAGGTAGAGAGTAGAGTCTTATCCATACCAGTACTGATGTGAATGTTTCTTGTTCTGGGACAAAATTCATCACCCATGGTTGCATGCAGAGGCCTGCAGCAACATAGAAATATGGTCCTCCCTCGAACACTCTGTCTTTATCCTCTAGGTTTGTGAACACCACTGTGAAGAATCCCTTGGACCCAAGATGAAAGTTTATATATCCCTTTGGTTTCCAATAGTTTTTTATCCATGTGTGCAAAACCTTCTCTTCAAAAGTTTATTATATTCTTCACCAATAATCAAATGAAAATTTAGAGGACCCGTGCTATATTGTATTGTTTGTGAATCATTAAATGAAAATTCAAGTCCTCAGTCAATCTTGATACTCAGTCATACAAAGCATCCTAAAATTTTGAAGTAAGCGTGGATATTTCGAAGAACAAGTCCAGCGTGGACCTGTGCCATATTGTGTTTATTGGTCATATACTCCATCGCTAATTTTTTCAATAGCGGATAATCTAGATAAGAGTTTCGTGGGATATTCTAGAACATTACAACCGTACAAGGTGAGGGAAGTGATTTTTTCACATTTTAACTTTTATTTAATTGTAGATTTCAAAAATATTTTAAAATTTGATAAAATAATAATAATAATTTTACTTAATTATACAGGGAAATGATAAAATAATAATACTAATAATAATAATTTTACTTAATTATATAGAGAAATATTCATGAAATGCTCAAATAAATATGCAACCTGAGAAACATTCATGAAATACTCAAATAAATATGCAACATGACCCTGCTAAACTAAGACTCCAATTGTATCTCATCTTTGTTTCTTCATCAGGGAATTTCATCACGCTCTCTGCTTCTTGTTTTTTCTTCGGAAATTTTCCACGCCGGTTTATTTAGTAGCTACTGCAGCGGCTTATCGTATTTTCTTAGTAATTTTTTCCACACTCTGAGTCTGGATAAGCATTTCGTGGGATATTCGTGATTGCTAGTTCAAGACGACCCGGAACATCTGGAACAATAAAAGGTAAGGGCGGCGTGACCCGCATGTCCAGGAGCGATTAGCGCGCCTTCTTATTCATAAGAATTTCGTGCGGTATACGCTACGCTAAGACCAAGTTTGGGATGGCTAGCCCCGCCTATATATATAGAGTGTCATTCGTGGTATACAACATCAAATAAGCTCAACTGCAATTCCTTCGTGTAGTTGTGTTTAATTACTTGCTGGTGGACGTTGCAATGGGGGCAAGAACATTAGCAGTTTCGATTTATGTTACAGCAATACTAGCGTTAATATTTAACGTTTGTCTTCAAGGTAAGATACAGTAATCCCTTGCCTGCATTGCATCGTATTTTATGTACGTAAATGAGGGATACTTAAGATATCATAAATAAATATTTGTTTGCTTTTGTAAGTGCAGGAGCTACGGGTGCGACGTTTGTAATCCAGAACCAGTGTTCATACACGGTATGGGCCGCAGGAATTCCCGTAGGTGGCGGTCAAGCGCTGGGGCAGGGGCAATCATGGAGTGTTGACGTGCCCGCTGGAACAAGCGCGGGCAGATTTTGGGGACGTACGGGATGCTCCTTCGATGCCTCTGGTCAAGGAAGCTGCAGCACTGGTGACTGCGGCGGCGTGCTCAGCTGTACACTCTCGGGACAGTCTCCCACAACGCTGGTTGAATATACTCTGAATGGGGGCAACAATCAAGATTTCTATGACATCTCTGTAATTGACGGTTTCAATGTCCCTCTCTCCCTAACTCCCTCCGACGTTTCGACCTATCTAGTGTGACATGTGGATATTATCAGTGGATATCATTCGGACATTTGATGAATAGACACACTAACGTGTGTGGACTCCGAAACACTTTGTCGGATATTTTGA
This sequence comes from Pinus tabuliformis, assembly GCA_031772625.1. Taxonomy (NCBI): domain Eukaryota; kingdom Viridiplantae; phylum Streptophyta; class Pinopsida; order Pinales; family Pinaceae; genus Pinus; species Pinus tabuliformis. Next base: position 27,860,742 of record CM062807.1, read on the forward strand.
ATCCTATCAAAATATCATAGATAAATAATTGGTTGCTTAGTAAGTGCAAGAGTTACAGGTGCCACATTTGTGATCCAGAACCAGTGTTCATACATGGTATGGGCCGCAGGAAATCCCGCAGGTGCGGGTCATGCGTTGGGACAGGGCGAAACTTGGACTGTTGACGTTTCCGCAGGAACAACAACTTCGGGCAGTTTCTGGGGGCGTACCGGCTGCTCCTTCGAGGCATTGGACCAAAGTAACTGCACCACTGGTGACTGCTGCGGTTTGCTTAATTGCCAAGATTCGAGACAGCGTCCTACGACACTTGTGAATATACTGTGAATGGGGACAACAATCAAGATTACTATGACATCCCTCCGAGGCTCCCATACTAGCTGCACAGCACGCACCTGTAGCACCAACATAAATGCCATATGCCCCGCAGAACTGAAAGTGACTGATGGATGCAACAGTGCTGTGTAACTTTCAATTACCCTCAAATACTGCTGCTATGGGGACTACCAGAACAACTGCCTCCTACCGACTATTCCAAATATTCAAGGATCAATGCCAACAGGCCTACAGCAATGCAGAGGACGATGCTTCAAGCACGTTCACCTGTGCTTCCGGTGTAAATTACAATATTGTCTTCTGCCCTTAATCATGGCATAAAATCCGTTTCATAAATAAACTCACTTCTATCTAATAACGAATACGTACCATTGTATTCGCAAAGTTCTATGCCAGAAAGAAAGACGCTATTGAAGTGATTGTTACAATCGATATGGAATGATTTAAAAAAATATATATTAGTGATTGTTACAATCGATATGGAATGATTTGAAAAAAAATATTTCAACTAGGTAATATCTATGAATTGAAAAAGGACGAGTACCTCACACCACTAAAATTAGAAGCACATCCATTCCATGCCATTTTAAAAATTCCCATGAAATGTCACGCTGATAATATGTATAAGGGACTTCGTTTGGATCTTTAAGGATTCCTTTAACTGTCTAGCCTACTTTCTTTCTCCATGGATAAACCCATTGACCACCCCTTTTATCTGTCACTACTATCCATTCCTCTTTTCATGAAATGTCACGCTGATGATATCTATAAGAGGGACTTCGTTTGGATCTTTATGGTTTCCCTTAACCTTCTAGCTTACTTTCTTTCTCCATGGATAAACCCATTGACCACCCCTTTTATATGTCACTACTATCCATTCTCAATTTTTAATTGTTGAATGGTGTTGATCCATTAATCCTTTGTGCTGTCGATCAATGTAATTTGTAGTCCATGCTCATTCAAAAGTGAAAATGTAAAACATAATTCTAGATGCATCAAGAAAGCTATAGAAGAAACAATGATGATTATTGGCTCCTTTTTATTCTAGAAGAATGTCATTCTCTATATATAAAAATCCTAATCGTTTACATTCATGCAAGATGATGTGACAAATAAGATCTACAGAAGTGGTCCACCAAACATGGTACCCCATTTTGGGGTACACCCATTTACTCATATGGAGTTCCATGGCCACAACAATACTTTTGTCTTCAACTCAAAAAGAGGACTCGGAAAGGAAATGAGAGGAGATCCACATCTTTCCATTTACTCATATGGGGCTCCATGGCTACAACAATACTTTTGTCTTCATCTCAAAAAGAGGACTAGGAAAGGAAAGGAGAGGAGGTCCACATCTTTCTAAGAAGAATCTGGCAAATAAAAGGAATAAGACAACAATTTTCATATTTCATTTCCAAACATGTGTATCTGCTATAAATATATATAATGCATTTTAAAGATGAAAGATGTCTCTTATCCCCCAAAACAAACCATAGAAGTGATAACTACTAAGGAAAATTTTCCAAAGTTGATCCATACTAGCTCAAGGAAAACCTTTGGTTAATTCTCTTTCTCCACCTAAGATCAAAGCACAACATCCAAAATCAAATGATATGTGATAGCTTCCTAACGAGATACTTTGACTCCCTTGAGATCTCCTCTTCAGTTGTCATCACATATCAATTTTCGAATACCCTAACCCATAATAATAAAGAGAAAGGGAGACAAAGGGAATCAATGCCAAAGCCCCCTTAGGGTCCAAAAAATCCTAGATGGAAATCCATTATCGGGCATTGCAATGGAAATGAACTCAACACGTCCCATAATCTAGTTGGTTATGAATACTCATATGAACTAATGAAAGAATGAATCAACTTACTTTGTAATAGGATTTTGATAAGTCAATGTTTAGGATTTTGACAGGTTGATTTGACACCTTCCCCAAATGAATAGCTTCTTGAATTATTGGCACCAAATCATGAATTATCCTTTGAAAAAAAATCAAAATTTTTCTTCTGAAATAAATTCAATCAAATAGACTTAATTGCATAGCAATAACCTTTGTTGAAAGCTTGTATATCATGTTACAGCATGAAGTTTGTTGGAAAAATATATAAGAAACATCATTTTTATTTATGGGATTGAGAGTAATAGATGTATAATTTATAGATCCCAAAAATTTCCTTTGCCCCTAAGACTCCCTAATCACCTTTAGAAAATCATCCTTCAACAAGTCATAGAAACTAATGAAAAATTCTACCATGATCCCATCTAGACCTAGGCTCTTACCTTTTTCATGGATCCATGATACACAAGAGTTTTAGACTCAAATAACAACATCCTCCAATGACTAGTTCATTTCATCAAAAAAATAGTGGAAACCTTTGATATCACCTCTAGAATTTCCTGAACTAGAAACCTTTTCAACTCCATAAAGAGTGATTGGAAATGATGGAACCCCTCTTCCGTCATGCCATTAAATAAAGAACCAAAGAATTGTTTACATATTTAATTTCACAAATTGTGCTTAAATGTTTTTAATAGTTTTCATACTGATGAAAGAATTCAATATTATTATAACCATCTTTGATCCAAATGGTGTAACTCTTAAGCTACCAAGCAACTAATGACTGTTCAAAATATTCCAATGCATGTAGCCATAAATCTAAATCAGATTGAGTGCATAACGCATGGTTTTCATATGATGTTGTAATACTTAACATCCTATAGTTGTGCTTTGTACTTTTCTCTAAAGTTTTGAACCATTTCATTATGGTTTCTTTAATTCTCACAATATTATCTGCAAATCGACACATAAAGGAAAATGGAGAAGAGGAAGTTGGATGTTCCTGCATATCCTCAATTAGCTTTCTATAATCTTCTTATATGAGCCAAGAATGATTGAATATTAAGGAGAGGGGGGCTTCTCTCCTCTAGAATCCATTTGAAAGAATATCAAAAAATGATAAGATGACACTGACAAATTCAAAAGAATTGAAACATCGAAAAGTTCTCCAAATGCTAGAAATCAATTTGGCATCCTTGAAATCATATCCTTTTTCACATGGAAGTTGCTCTATGTTTGCACTAAATTCACTAGTTCGACATGCACCAATCTATGATTAAATATCCTCCGGTTAGGGAGATAGGGTATTTCAATCTATTATTATCAACTAAACTTTCCTAGAAAGGAACCTGATATGAATATGAGCCATAAATATTCAAAACAAAAATCCTTAGTCATAACTCTTTAACTTCTAACTAAATCAAAATAGTTGAGTTGAGTGCACATACAAAGATAGCCTTAAATGTTGTATTCCAACCCAAAATAAATCTACCCAACTGAGCATATGCATCAAAAGTACAAAAATATCAAGTTTTTAGCCATGGCTGCAAAATATCTTTGGTTCTAAATTTTTCCATCATTGTTTCCTAATTAAAATAAAGTCTAGCTTATTTCTTAAAATGACATTCTTTAGGGCTAATTACTTACGATCACTTTCATCCCCTTTGGAACTATGGATAGAACTTTCATGGGGTAACCCTTTTAAGGGCTTTCCCTACTCCAAGGTTCCTAGCAATAGTGGACAACCTTCCTTTCTATATATCTTGAACCACCTTCTATTGACACTTCAATATATTGTATTTCCTTCCCACTAGGTTGTAATGGATGGGATTGAGGAAAAAAACCCCTTACGAATATGAATAATCCTTAAGCTTAACACAATCCTAAGGGCATAACCCTTCCTTATGGAAGGGCCATAATCTATAAAAAAAGTAGAGGCACTAGACACCTTTACCACTGCAACTTCTAAACTATCAAACTTCAGAGGTGATGGGATGTGTTAAAGACAAAGGCAAGGACACGTTTGTAACTTGGTAGAATTGTTGAGAAGGAGAAATCGGGGGAGTGGCCATAGAAAAGGTTGAACCCCTACCCAAGAAACAACAAAATTTGGGCCAACAGGAGAAGCAAGAAACTCAGGAAGAGGGCATATGGGAAGAGAATTACCATGAACAATATTTGAAGAGCCATCTCCTTCCACTAAGATGGTCCTTGGAGCATCACCTATATCTGAGGAAGGACCCTCTCCTATGACCTTCATCTATGAACCTAGAGCATGCAAACCTCCCTCCTAAAATCCCTTATGTCTTTCCACCTGAACCTTTCTTTCATTACCCACCAAAGGAAAGATCTTCCTACATTGGCTCTTCATATTGTTGACTTCATGATACATGAAGCACCAGAAAGGTATCCTCCAATAATAAAATTGTTGGATCCACAAAAAACCACTAAAGTCTACATTTGTTTCTCTAAACAAACCATCCCTAATTTCTACTTTAACTTGGACCCATGCCTAATGATGATTGGCCTTTGAAACCTAGTTTGAATCTATCCCAACAAACCTTTCAAGTTTGTTACCAATTGTAACCTGAAAAATCTCATTCTAGAAAACCAATGAAAGAGTAGGAAGGAGGCCCCACTCCTACTAAATTCTAACTAGAGGCCTAACTTGGTCAGAATCAACCAACCACTTTTGAAGGACTCACCTTGAAGGACCACATCTCCACCCTCGACCCATAATTCTATTAACATCAACTTTTGAATCAAGCATAAAATAGATTCTACCTCAAATTTAGAACATGAAAGACCATAAACTATAGTAAGATTGATGACGAATTAATTTTCAACTAATGATTTAGGGAATCTTCCCTAACTAATTTCCAAATAATTAGGAAACTATAGCTTTGTGTAGAAAACTTGTAATGTCTTCAAAGTTACCTCGCGTATTTCCTAACAACCATTAATATGTTCTCTCCATAGCTCAAATGAACTTCTTTTTCCTTGTAGAACTTGACCTAAAATTTTCCCTCTTACCGAAAAATGAATCTACCATTTTTCTACATCAAAGCCTCTCAAAGGGTATGTATGAGAAAGACGATCAAATATGGGAAGGAATAGATTCAAATTAATTTAAAATGTTGATAAGAAAGTTCATCCAAATGGGGATCCTCTCTGTCCTCATTTCTAGCCATTGACCCAAAAACAAAAAAATTCCTAGGAATATCTCCCACCTCCCACAAGAAGCCATCTGATCAATCTAACACCAACAACCTATCTCATGGCATGTATAGAAATGATCAAAAATAAAAGTCAAAATGTAGCCTAGAAATGTTTTTCTAGACATTGAATACCTTGACAACCTAGATATTTCTCTTCCATGCAAGATAAAAATGATGGATGGCCACTACAAATGGATAATCAAGGAGAAAATAACCACAATATAATTGAATTGAATGTCCCTTGCATAAAAAAAGAAAAAAAAAAAAACAAAAAACAAAAAACAAAAAACAAAAAACAAAAAACAAAAAACAAAACAAAAAAAAACAAAAAAAAAAATACAAAAAACAAAACAAAACAAAACAAAACAAAAAAAGCAAAAAACAAAAAAAAAGAAAAAAACAAAAAAAACAAAAAATACAAAAAAACAAAAACAAAAAAAAAAAACAAAAAAAAACAAAAACAAAAAAAACAAAAACAAAAAACAAAAAACAAAAACTTCATTCCTGGCATTATCACTTGAAACAACAATCAAATGGCATTTTCCATTGCCTAAAACCTTAATCCGTCATAATAGAAAAATTAAAACCCTACACACAAAAAAATAAATACAATAGTAAAGATTATTTTTTTAAGTAAATTGTATTTTAAAAAGTGGTGATATGAACTGGAAAAAAAATGAATTTCTTTTTTTTCAAAAATACTCAAAACTAAAATAAATATATACTTAGTTTGAAGGAAATTGTATTAATTACTTGGACTTTTCAATTGATGCTTATTTGTGAATGAAACCATTTTGTTGTTGATGAATATGAATAAAGTTGAAATTGCTATGGTCCATATGATACCTCATAATAAGTATTATGCTTTAATACTCACAGGATATCTCATAGTCATTATTATGCATTCATGTTGATGGAATCACATGAATGAATTCATAACGAATTTGGACATATAATGTACTAGTATTTATAGAATCTATTTTTTTTGTAGAAGTGGAAAGAAATTTGTTACTATTGATGAATTCGAACTGAAACAAAGAGATACAAATTTCTTCTACAATTTGTGCAATACAAAATAACAAGATAGAAACACATGCAACCATCAAAACACAAGGAACACAATGATCTATAAGGGAACCCAACTGGGAAAACCCCTCTTCTGCTTTTCATTAATCCGATGAGAGTGAGAAATTATTACAATGTCAACATCAAGATCTAAAGCACACCCTGCATTATAAAATTGTTCTCTTGCTGAATGACTATCTTTGGCCAACATTTAGCCTATTCAAGCCCCCCATCTTCCTCATATTTCCTTGTGCAATCCTGGAGAAATTGATCTCCTAAAGAATAGGGGAATTCCCTATTTCCTTGTGAAAATCTAAGGGAATTGATTGCTTTCTTAATTTCCAAGCCTATACATTCAACTAATATGATTACAATGTGCCTTTTCCTCCACTCCAGCTAGGCAATTCGAATTCCATACATGACTAGGATATTTTTGGTTGATTGAATAGTTAACTGAGAGATCAGTGAGTTGCAAAGAGTCTTAATTAATCAACTGACCTTTAGCTGACTCTATTAATGACTAGAGCTCAGTTAACTAATTTTAACTCAAAATAATTGAACTAGATTGCTAAATTTTAGCAATCACTACATGCATAACTCTACTCCAAGTCTATAAACTCAAATTTTCTTATCTAACTAGGTGACAAGGCGATGTCACTCAAGCTAACTACAATCTAAGTCATCCTGCTTATGTAGAAAATCAAACTTCTCCATTTGACTAAGACACAAGTCAAATGGAGGATTTTCTTACTACATTTATAACACTCCCTCTTAGCAAGAAAAAATTTCTGCACCACCCCTATCTTGCACCTTTGGAACTCGAACTTGCCTCTTAGCAATCCCTTTGTCAAAATATTTGCATCCTTCTCCTTAGTGGGAATGTACTGCAACATCATAATTCTCCTCTGCACATAATCTTTCAAGTGATAGTCCCTGATATCAATGTGCTTGGACCTATCATGAAACGCTGGATTCAGAAAGAGTTTGATACAACTCTGATTATCACAATAATTCACTATTGGGTTCATCTCCTGACTGAAAAGACCAACAAGAGTTTTCCTAATCCATATGGCCTCACATGTTGCTTGATTAGAAACCATTTACTCAGCTTATGCTGAGTTGAGTTCCACACACCTTTGTTTCCTAGGATACCAGGAAATAGCTATAGACCCAATACTGAAGATAGCTCCTGAAGTACTCTTCATGTCTGATGGACTCCCTCCCCAATCTGCATCACTGAAGCCTTGGAGCTTCACACCATCCTTCATCTTGTACCACAACCCATAATTTGTTCTACTTGTGAGGTATCTGAGCACATTCTTTGTTGATTTCCAGTGAAGCTTGGTAGGATTCACCATAAATTGACTCAATTGATTAACTCTAAAGCACATGTCGGGCCTTGTGTTCACCAGATACATCAAGGTCCCCACAAGTTGTCTGTAGATGGTAGCATCAACTTCCTCTCCTGAAGAAGCACCCTCCTTCCTTTAGTTTGTAGCTAGAGGTGTGTCCATAGGATAGCAGTCCTACATATGAAATATCTGAAGTATTTCATAAGAGTACTTCCCATACCTCATAAAAAACTCTCAATATTCCTGCCATACCTACAAACCAAGGATTATAGCACATGCAAATGAAATTCGCTCATTAGAAGACAAGATCAGTCCCCAAAATCACTTGTTCTATCTTATTTTCTCATGTGAGGTATTGACTATGATGGGACTATGTAAAAATACTGAGATAGGGGCCCTATTAGGTTCATAGCACAAATTTAGGAGCTAAGGGGTCGAGGTTTAGGCACTACAAGTGTGCATTGCTCAATGGAAAGAGAAAGAGGAAATGATCTATGTAGTGAGAAATTCTAGGAGACAAGGGTGACATGCTTGGGCATTGTGACTATGTAATGCACAGTTAATTGAGGAGGAGCCTTTGAGGATTAACATGTCACCAAAGCAAGGGCCAAGGAATGACCCTATTGTCCACTAGGATTATGCAATGTGAAATGAAGGAAAGGTTCATTAACGAATTGTGCATTTAGAAAGTGTAAGCAACAAGGGTTGAGTGACTATGCTTTAGGGATGCACAATGCACATGTGAAGGGACTTGTCCTCAGGATGGGCAAAGAGAGAAAGTGTAAGCAGAAAGAGGCTCATAACTAGGGCTTGATAGTGCGCAATGTGCTCATAACTTGACTAAAGGTTAAAGGTGTTCATAGCTTGTGAATGATGTGAGGTTAAGGAAGAATCCCAAAATTGATTGTATTAGATCAGTGAGACAAGAAGGAGAAAGTAAGAGCATACAAACAGGTCTCGAACATGATTGCACACACATTCATAATAAAACACATGTCAAGGATATGTGTAGTACCCAAAACCATCAGATATACATTGAAGTGACAATAAAATGACACTTATCTCCAAGTCTAATAGTTGGGATTTAAGCCTTTGTGACAAGTTTTGACTACAATCAAAAGATGCATTATGTTATGGCAGAGTGTCCAACACATATTATCATGATAGATAACATCAACCAATGCAAGAGAGTGCACTAAAGTTGCCTCTAAAAGGTGTTCCAAGGTGCTCTTAGGATATGCAAAACAAGTTAAAATGAGACATGTAAGAGTGAAATAAACACATGTGAAAACAAAATAAAACACAAGTGACACATGCAAGAATGAAAGCGGGAAAAATGACACTTACAAAAGAAAGAGCAAGCGAAAATGACAGATGCAAAAGAAAATGCAATAGCTAAGAAACTCACCCTGATGATGGCACACTTACATCCATGAGTAAGAGAATGCTCCTTGTGCTCCAAAAGTATGCAGAGCTCAAAAGCGAAAGATGATTGTGAGATGAACTCTGTGTTAGAATTTTTATATAGGGAAAACGGACATGTAATTAGGATTTGTGAGTGTGCTTAGTGTATGTCAAGAAACTAGGAGTCAAGAGTGAATTGATTACCGCTAAGAGGTGTGATATTAATGATTTGAAGAAGTATACTGTCACCATCAACAAGGAGTCTGCAATCACTATTTGCATAGGATGCCCTTACACTGTCACTTGGAACTGCGCAACGACTATTAGTGAGAACGACACAATCACTATTGGCAAGGACTATATAATCACTGATGGTAAGGATTGTGCAATCAATTTTGAGAAGGACTGCACAATCACTATTGGCAAGGACTGCACATCGACTACTGACAAAGAGTGTGCAACATTGTCACTATGAAGTGCACTTATCCTATCTTGGCATACATTCTTTTGAAGACGTCAAGAATTGGGCATGTGAAAGCAAGTAAATCGCCACGTAGGTTTCCCTAAGGAAGACTTGAAAACCTAGAATAAATGTCTGGGAATGACATTAATTTCTTGAAACAAAGGATGGCATGATCATAAGGAGGCTCCGAAATTTGAATATAGGAAAATTTTTGGAGGAGTTTGTAGTAGCTACAACACTTACCAACACACACGAAGAACCCCTACTTCTTTATTTAGGTCTAACTTTAGGCATGGATTCTAGATTTTTGGAAGTATTGTCTCATCCTATCGATCACCCTAGATTCTTTACTTATCCTGGTTATATATGTAATCTCTCCCATTCCTCTCATCAACTCAAACACATTTACAAAACTTCCCATATCTTAATTGTTTCAATTGGGGAGAAGGATAGTACATATTCACGAGTTTATGGCGAACAAAATCTTAGTGTCATCTCTAGTGTTACTACACTGCCAAAAATCTTATTTAGTACCTCGACGGAGTCACTTCAAGGAGTAACAAGAATTTATTTTCTACCAACAAGATGTTTTAGTTCCCTGACAAAGTTGTTTGCTTCACCTCTTTCTCTTTTTTCATCCTTTATTATTTAATAGCTTTATGCATATTGGAATTTTATAGGCCTTTATTTCACTAAGGGAAGAAGAGGGATCCCAACTTATTAATGAGCAAGAGAGGTTATTCCTTTTTTTGTAGAGATTCTTGTATATATACCTCTAAAATTAGTGTGCTCGCTTAAGTATTTCTCTTTTCCCCTCTCTTCTCGACTTCACTGACATGTTAAAAACCCATTAATATAAACAATTAATTCAAGGAATGAATATCATATCATATGTACGAGAAACATAGATCCGCTAAAGATTTTCTCCATAATGAGTCATACTCTTCATCTAAGAATCATGGACTCGTAATATATTTAGGCCCAAAAGAGAAAGAGATTAAAAGTTAACCAATCATTGCCAGTCATCATCGTGCCCCCTTTTAATAATTTACCCATATTACTTCAGAGCCAAACAAGGTGGCTTTCCCACAAATTCTTATTAAAACGAAACATGTGGAAAGAAGTGAACGAAACATGAAATAACATAGAAAGAAAGGATGAAAGAAAAGTAACATGTAAAAACTTGTAAGGGATGCAAAGAACAAAACTCAAACAAGAAAGGGGATGCAGGAAAAATTGTTATAATGTGATGCAAAAGTGACTATAATGCAACTAAACCTAAACTCTAATCTATTTAGCTAGAAGGTCAGGATCATGTAAAGTCAAATTTCCAATGTAGCCATTTAATTTGTTCTTAGCCTGCAAGTAGAAAGATATATATGATTAGAAATAGTATAAAGCAATGTGTAGAAATAACTACATAAACCTCAATAAGTTTCACAAGTAATTAAAGTTATTTACTACTAATAAAAAGGTGTGCCATAAATGCTTCCTTTAATCATTGTGAAAATTTACCTTGTTTATTAGAATAACGATCGTACAAACCTTGAATATTTCTCATGAATGTACATTGATTTGTTTTTTTAGTCTTATAAAACATCAAGAAAGATCAAAACGTATTATTGGAAACAAAGCTTTCCAAGTAAGATTCCTCTATCCAACTAGCAATTTGATCCTGATATTTGAAACAATCCATTTGAAAACCCTGAAACACATGGGAAAATGAACTTCCAATCAGCACAATCGAGTGATGGGGAGAATCTTGTAAGGGAAATTTGGTATGATCTTATTCAAAAACCTTGTCAAGATCATGTGGACCTAACACAACCATCAACAAAAGTTGAAGTGTCTCAACTACTTGACAAGCATTTTAGTAGTGAAATGATGAATCATAAGAATTTATGTCGTTAACAAGATCAAAATATTTAAAACAAATATCATGAGATGCACCACTAGGAAAAGGATTAGTTGAAATACATTTGTTATAATCGATGTTATGATTAGATTGGTGGGTTGGAATATAAGATTCTCAATTCTCCATTTGTTTCCTTTGTATTCGATTACAAGATAGATGAGAAACATGAAAGCTTGGGGGATTAGAAACAATTTTTGGCATCGTAAATTAGGGAAACCAATTAGGGTACCAAGATGAAAAAAGATTAGAAGCATATGTCAAATCACATCCAACATTCATATCAATGTAAGTAATTTGTTTTTCAGCACACAGCTTTGCTCCGCCAAATGATTTGATCATTGAACGAGACTCAAAAGGATTGATTTTCCCAGAAAATTGATTACTTTCATAATATTACAAGAGAGATAAGAAACTGTTCATTCACAAAAAAAATTGACATGGACAAATATTTTAGTCGGTGATGATTTTTTTCTTAATAATATTAATCACAGGCTTTAATGTTGACTGACATTTGTTTAAAATATGCATTGTAACCCCGAGTTTAATACAAGGGATTCCATGAAGAAGAATTAGCCAAACAAGAATCTTTCACCCAATCTAGAAAATTTATCTTGAAGAATAAGAAAAAGCATCTTGAAAATGCTTAAAATACTTCAAGAGTGAGTTCAAATCTAGTGATAGAATACTAAGAAAATAATTATGCATGAAAATTATAATCTCACCTAATTCAAAGATCTCATCAGGATTGTGAGAACCTATCATAGCCATTAACTAAAGTTGAAGTTCCTCAATTTCTTGATATGTCCCTAAAATTTCCAATGTTAGATGATTGGATTTTGAACAAATGGTCATATAAGAATTTGTGTGAGGACATATATCATCAATTATGTAAGCAATTTCATTATGAATCAGATGGCAATTGTTGGAACCAATAGTTTCAGAGGATGTATCAACATCACCAAATAGATTAACCAAATTGAAAGAAAGATATTCAATGACTACCACATCATCTTATTCATCAAGGGAAGCCTTAATACCTTGTATGGTATTGAGATCTAATTCATCTAAATTTCCATTGGAGTAACATGATATATAAATTGATTTATTACACACATCTTGACATAAGGGTTGGTGGGATCAGAAAGAAATTCCTATGAGAAACTCTTCTATGATCAGATTAGATTCTAGATCAAAGCTTAGCAAATACAAGTCCTCTTGCGGAAACAAGAGATCATCCAATGTACTTGGGTACTCATCGTAATTTGTAGTGATGGAGTTATTCTCGTCACGGTGATGGTTTCCTAAGACCTTATCTTGGTTAAGAGCTTTGGTTTTATTCAACTAATTTCCAAGATCAAAATATCCTTGATTCACCAAGAATGTAGAAACATCATCTCAACATAAAGGAATTTGAAAAGGGGAAGAGATATGGAAAGAGTCTTCATCCTTTTGATCCTCCTTATTACCACCTTGTACCTGATCACTATTTGAACCACCAGATTGAAAATCAAGAGTGTATGAAGAAAATGGTGGTGGAGTGGATTGATCAAACGAATTGAAGGACATGGATCCATGAACTGTAAACGATAAAGGATGACAGGTATCCATGGAAGAATCAATACTTTCAATCAAATCAGATTCAAGATTTAAATTATGCATGTTTATGTCACCTTGAAAATTAGGGGATCAACCTTCACACTATGATCCATGAGATTATGAGAACATTCAAAGTTTTCCTAGATAAAATCTTGATCATTAAAATTAGGTGAAGGAAGAAGAGGACTAGGAACTTGATTTTGGAATTTCCCAACTTCAATAATAGCACTAGAGACTAAACTTTTCAGTAATGACAAGGGGGAGGAGAAGGGACATAATGGGGAGCAGATTCCTCCTTTGATATTTGAGGTGTCTCATGACTGGGAAAATTTGGAAATCCAATTTAGGGATGAGATTTAAATATGTTTCAAATTCAATTTGTTCAATATAGATCTCAACCAAACACTGAAACTTTTCACTCGTGAAATCCCAATCCACATCTTCTTCTAAAAATTCATAGAAAAGGTGATGAAATTGATCAAGAATATCTTCTAACAATTCATCCAATTTCATTCTAAGTTGGTTGATCCTTTTAAAAACATCTTTATAATTTTACCTATCAAAAGCTTGATGAAGCTCTCTAAAAAGTTGTTTGAATGGATGAATAGATGCAGATGGTAAGGGATGACATCATTTCTTACCACAACCTTCAAATGTGAGGATGAATAATCTGCAACAAACATATTCACAATTCACTTTATGAAAATAAAAAAACTTAAGGAACAAAAATGTATGTTCGAATTTAGATGTTTCACCCTCGCCATTGAACTTCAAATGTGACAAGTCATGAATTGGTTCCATGTGGATTGTAATATTTCCACTTTTAACAAAAAATCACGGGATTATGATTTTGGGATGATCCATTCAAGATGAAATATTCAAAACAAACTCAATGGGCTCATCTTGTCATCTGGCCCTCCTTCTAGCTCCAAAATGTTGACAGTACTAGAAACTGCTAATATATAGGGGGTCTTTCCAATATGAAGTCCCAATTAGGCCTCACATCATTTGGAGTAGGAGACCCAACCAAATGATAGTCTCGACTACCATAACTTAAATATTTTCCTTGGCTACAATAAATAACATAAGAGAGTATTCACACAACCTTTGAAACAAGCAAGTAAGTTGACACCATGAAGCATACAATGCAATGTATACAAGGTACTTTCACAGGAAAGAAGAGAGAAAGTGAGTCCTTAGAAGAAAATTAATAGTAATATCCTAATAAATATGCATAGGAGAATAGAATGGGTCGTTAATTAACCTGCAAAATAGTTCACGACGCAACAACGATCATGAATGCAAGTAACAACGCACATTCAACAAGATGTATACCAAATCCAATGAAATAGTTCATTCTATTTAGCATGAATGAACATAAACATATACCATAAACATTAAAATAATAGTATTACAACATCCATGATACATGCATGAAAGTGTGTCAACTCTTGGAGCTTTAAATATTAAGTGAAAGTTACAAGTACACAATTAAAATGATGCAACGCTAGCCCCAATAGTGGAACATTAATCCACTACTTGCTTATCTAAAGAATGATCTTCTCTCATATGCCTAGATTGAGAAGTCAAGGTGAAAAGTCACTTTCCTAGGCTAGCAGGGTTTATTTATAACAAATGAGGTGATTATTCACCTCCCATATGACTTTTGACCTCCCTCATAACTCTTGAGATCCCATGTGACTTTTGAGATCCTACATGACTCTTGGACTTCCTAGTGACTCTTCATATTCCATGTGTGACCCTTGGAATTCCACACATTTTACATTTTCCAATAATGTGAAAAAACAACACTCTTGTGCTGACACATTAAACAATTACAATTTGGCAACTATGACATGGGACTTCATTGTAATGTGTCAATGCCATGATCTTCTCTTTTTTGCTATGTATTCAATCTTCATGACTGATCTAACTTCTACTTCGTCTTCACCATCCAAAGGTTTTGGATAATTATTAGAACCTTCTAATTCAACATGAGTTGTCATCTCTCTGTCATGGTCCAAGATTCATTTACTCCTACATCATAGCATCTTTGTGTCTTATCTCCAGAAGTGTCCTCTTTAGAACCTCCTTGAGCATCATCTTGCCATGATAGGATGATAGCACCTACAAATGAATTTAACTCATGAAATGACAACATCAATCCCCAAAATCACTTGTTCTATCTTATTTTCTCATGTAAGGTGCTTACTGTGATGGGATATTGCGTAAAGACTTAGAGAGGGGCCTTCTTGGATGCAGAGCGGAGAGTCAGGAGATAAGAAATGGAGGTATTGGCACTAGAAGTGTTCATTACACAATCGCAAGAGAAAGCGACAACACCCTGCACATTGACATGCTTGGGCATTTTGATTGTGCAATGCAAAATTGATTGAGGAGGAGGTTGTGGGGAATTCATAGGTCACCAATTCAAGGGCCAAGGAATGACCCTATTGTCCTCTAGGACTGCACAATATGTGATGCCATCCGACAATACTCACATTATACAAATAAAATTGCATATCACTGGTCCCAGGCCTTAATCACCTGGTCCAAGGTGAAAACCTTCTTAAACCAAGATTTAATGTTCTTAATTAAGTTTTATGCGGAAACATTATATTTGACTAACCACAGTTTGACCTTTAATTAATCCTTTCCCTCGGGACTTTATACACCCTCATAAACTTTAGTTAATCTTTATGCCCCGCGCATATAACCAAACCCCACTCTTTAACTTTAGTTATATTCGAACTTAACCCATAAAAAATTTATCCACTTTATTTCTATTATAATTCTTATATAATAGAAATACTCCACAAAGCATATGTAAACCTTACCTTTCCACCAATCCACGGCCTTTGCACATTTTCTGATGCTCTACCTTTATCACATTCATCCTCCACCATTGATTTCACTCCATAAGATCAACAGTTGTCACATCATATCGCCACTTAAACCCATTCATCTGCCGGAACTCAAATCACTTAACTCGCATTGATAAACTTCTCGAGTCTGCTCAGGCCCAAGCCTTATCGACTTCAATCTCTGTCATTGACCTCACCCTTCAATTCGACGGTTGATGAACACCCAAGCATCGCACATCGCAAATTGCATTTTCTTAAGGCCAAGGTTCATCCACTCATGAAAATATTGCGATGCAAAACTAATCATTGATCCTCCACCATTGATCAAAGCACACTTGATCCAACGATTAATAGCGATATCGGGTGAGGCACTTGCACGAGGATCACCTGCCGATAAAGTGGTTTCCTCTCTCCTCCGATGTGCTATGTGTCAACTACTAAATGGAATCGGGTGACTACTCTGAATTACCACTTACCACTTTTTCTCCACCCGATAAATAGCTTCCGCTTATAAAACTGCCTTCTTCCTTGACTATTGCACAAGCTGATTGGCGCACGATGACCGTTAGATATAAGAGGCCATCAAATCTACGGTTTGCGGGACAACTAGCACATGGATTAAAATAGCCTTAACCCCCACAGTTGACTATGATCTAAGAGTTTGAATATGAGATCGATGGCTAGGATTGAGTGTGGGACTTCAGCCACGATCAAGGAAATCCATACTCTCCTACCCCCACAGTTGTTTATCACTATCGATCTGATGATCCAGATCTATTCCTCCACCATTCTTCTTTCACCAGTAATATCCATCGATCTAAACGATCTGACACTCCTGTGCACGTTTACTTCCTTCCTTCGTGCCTTTACGTGGTTTCTCAAAGTTTTGTATGGTTTCTGGGTCTTCCAGGGTTTAGGGTATTTAGTTGTCCTACAACACAAATCCCTCTTAGACTTAACTCTGCATACTTTAATCACTGTCACTCCTAAATATCAACTATGATTCTTCAAATGGATTCAAGAAATCCAATATGATCCTTCATATCACTTCTTCTCTTCGTTTTGCTCAAACTCCACCTGCAACCTTTGTTACACAGGACTTACTCTAGTTCACACACATATTATAACTAAATTACTCCATACACACACATAAACTCATAATCGAGTTTTTTGTATTAATAAATAGGTATTTAAACAGGAACTCTCTCCTTGGCCTGATCTTTTTTATCACTCGCCTCTGTTTTCCTAACTTCTCATAAACCTTTAATTCACAACCCCTAACTATCTAACTTGACTATGCCTTTTAGGCTTACAATTATACAAAAGGATTCTATAACCAATTCCTTGTTTAGATCCATAAAATTCTCAACAAAATCTTAAAATTTCTTCCTTATCTCTAAGGATCCTCTCTAATCCACAAAATCATGAACTAACTCCTAATCTAAGTTTTACAACTAATTCTCAAATATTTCAACTATACTAAATCTCTCATGTTCTCCAACATTCGAGAACATTTTACAAATATGCCTCACTATACTTAATTAAATCCATATTCTAGCTTCTCTCATTAAAACCACTCAAAACCTTAATAATTACATTAATTCAACACTTAGGAAACCAACTTCCTTAAAACACAAGACCCCCCTATGTCTACTAAAATACAATGATTCTTCTGAGCTGAATGCTCCTGCATCAGACTCCCAAGGTAGAAAACGTTCATGATCTCCTGATCATGTGCCTTCATATGTTGATAGAAAACCTCCAAGGTCCCAAAATTTAGTTTGTAGTTGTCTGAATGCTCTACTCCTTTGTTGTTGTTGTATGTCTGATATCTTCTGTTTCATCTTCCTCTCCTTGTCAATCAAGTTCAAACTCTGATTGTTCATCCTTCCTGTTGCTGTCAATCTTCTCCATATGGACTATTTCATCATCAACTGCCATAATTATTCAATCTCCATCTCCAGCACATCCTTGGGTTGGTCCATACCCTACCACTTACTGTTAGCTATCTCTTTGTTTCAAGTTGTTGTCTTTGTTCACTAACCCTTCAAACTGTTGTTCTTCTCTTTGAAGTTGTCAAATTCTTACTCTTACTCTTTTTCCACTTATTCTTACTTTTTCTCTTATTCTTACTACCTCCCTTTCATCCTTACCCTCTTTCATGATTATCTCTTTCTGCATTGAATCCTGACTTTCCATCATTCTCTCCAGCAATTAAACATCTATGTTCCATGGATTAAATTCTTCCACAAAATCCTCTTCTACCATCTCTACTTGGCTTCTCATCTGTGCCAAATTTCCTCCATCATATGCAACTAAACCTACACTCACAAAACAATTATTAAAATAAAAACATAAGGCATCAATGCCTCTTCTTCCTTTGGCAACACTTTAGTATGTTGCTCTGCTTTCTCCTCTTCTATCATCACATCAATATGCTAATTCAACCTCTTTAAAGAATTCTCTAATGTACTCTCAAGACTATCAGTTAGTCTCCCCTCCACATAATCTACTCTAATGATGTCTTTCTGCTCTTGCCCACTGTAGTGAACTCCGTCCTCTGCAATCACACTGTCATACTTTGAATTTCCCAGCAAATACTCTAGCAATTCATTTTCTCTATGAAATTTCATAAGTACTTCATCATTACTTATGATTCCTTCATTTATACACAAATTATCAGTTTGAAAATTACAAGGTTCAATAGTCTCAAATATTGCTTCACATATCAGTTTTTCAGACTGAATTTCATCTCCTTTCGCAAGAAATTTTTCTTTTGTTGTCACAGCTTCAAACATCAATATATTTCTAAATTCTTTCTGCTACAATAATTCACTACTTTTCTCATTCAAGAGACATTCTCCATCATTATTTACTTCAACGATTTTATCTTCTGAAATATACTCTTCCATACTTTTGACAAATTCAAAAGTTTGCTCATCCTCTACAAACCCTGTAATCACATCAAAATTATTAGATTAAATGATATAAGGTTTTACATTCTCCTGCTCGTCTGCATTTGTCCAACAGTTCAGAAAATCATCAATAATTCCTTCTTCTTCACCCAAAACTTCACCCTACTCTGGTTCACAAATGGAAACTTCCATTTCCAACTCAGCTTCTCTGAGTTTTTCCATCAGCCACTTTACTTGCTTCTGTTGTAGCCTTCTCTGTAACTTATGCCACTTTACTGCCCTTTTCCTCAAGACCCAACCTTGTCTCTGGCTTTCCTCCAGTACCCTCCTTAATGCATCGAGTTGCTCTTTTATCTCTGCAATTTCCCTGTCAAGCTCCTCTTGACTCATTCTCTTGCCATTTTCCTTGGCATCCTCCTTCTTCACTTTTCTTCTACTGTGGTCTTCCTCAGAACCTCTGCTATGACTATTAGTAGTCATATTCTTCTCCATGTCTATGAGTTCTTCACTCACTCACTATGAGCTGCATTAAAGCCTCTGCAACAACAAGTCCTCCCTGCTGCCACTTACCTCACCAAGCTTTCCTTTGTACTTGGTCTTTTGGGAAGCCCTTGGTTCTCTATCTCTGGAACCTCTTTTGAGCACTTCTCTCTGCTCCTTCTAGGCTTCAACTCATCTACATCTTCTAAGAACACAATTGTCCTCTTGTATTTCAATCACAATGAAATACTTGGTTTTGACCACCTCTTCTTTCACTTAGAAAGTCTTATCGTCTTCCTTCATTACTTAGCAATTCTACCCACATCCTTTGTGAGCTGGAACAATACCTCTACAGTAACAAGTCTCCTTCTTGCTACATATGCCTCACTAATCTTCTCTCCTCTGAGCTCAGTCTTTTGGCATCTCTCTAGTTCTTTCCTTTGGAACCAATTAAGCACTCCTTGCTCTAGGTTGCTACAATCTTCTCACCTTCTTATGATGCTACATGTGAATCAATATAAAAAACACAACTCTCCAATCTTTAAATCAAATTAAAACAAAACATACCATCTCACCTTCAATACATCTGCATGATATTGTTCTACCACTCACCTACACTTTGAATGGATTATCCTTTGTTTCCTTGCATCTGCAAGTTCTACTACACAATATCTTTGTGTGCCTATTATTTGTCAGATTAGAATCTGATCTCTTCTTTCCTGGATACACACCTTAAAACATAACTTTGTTCTAAATTATTTTCAAATAAATTTTCACACATAATTTCTTTGTGTTGCTTTGATACCAAATGTTTCAACCACAATTATGCTCTGATACCAAAATGATGCCAGCCTAAGCTGACAATACCCACATTATGCAAATAAAATTGCATGTCACTAATCCCAGGCCTTAATCACCTAATCCAAGGTGAAAACCTTCTTAAACCAAGGTTTAATGTTCTTAATTAAGTTTTATGCAGAAACGTTATATTTGACTAACCACAGTTTGACCCTTAATTAATCCTTTCCCTCGGGACTTTATACACCCTCATAAACTTTAGTTAATCTTTATGCCCTGCGCATATAACCAAACCCCACTCTTTATCTTTGGTTATATTCGAACTTAACCCATAAAACCTTTATCCGCTTTATTTCTATTATAATTCTTATATAATAGAAATACTCCACAAAGCATACGTAAACCTTACCTTTCCACCAATCCACGGCCTTTGCACATTTTCTGACGTTCTACCTTTGTCACATTCATCCTCCATCGTTGATTTCACTCCATCAGATCAATGGTTGTCGCGTCGTAACGCCACTTAAACCCATTCATCAACCGAAACTCAAATCACTTAACTCGCGTTGATAAACTTCTCGGGTCCACTCAGGCCCAAGCCTTATCGGCTTCAATCTCCATCGTTGATCTCACCCTTCAATTCGATGGTTGATGATACACCTGAGCATCACACATCGCAAATCGCATTTTCTTAAGGCCAAGGTTCATCCACTTATGAAATATTGCGATGCGAAACTAATCATTGATCCTCCACCGTTGATCAAAGCACACTTGATCCAACGGTTAACAGCGATATTGGGTGAGGCACTTGCACGAGGATTACCCACCGATAAAGCAGTTTCCTCTCTCCTCCGACGTGCTATGTGTCGACTGCTAAATGGAATCAGGTGACTACCCCAAATTACCACTTACCACTTTTTCTCCACCCGATAAATAACTTCCGCTTAAAAAACCACCTTCTTCCTTAACTATTGCACGAGCTGATTGGCGTGCGATGACCGTTAGATATAAGAGGCCATCAAATCTACGGTTTGTGGGACTTCAACTAGCACATGGATTAAAATGGCCTTAACCCCCGCAGTTGATTGTGATCTAAGAGTTTGAATATGAGATCGACAACTAGGATTGAGTGCGGGACTTCAGCCACGATCAAGGAAATTTGTACTCTCCTACCCCCGCAGTTATTGATCACCATCAATCTAACAGATCTGTCGATCTAATGATCCACATCTATTCCTCTGCCATTCTTCTTCCGCCATTAATATCCGTCGATCTAAATGATCCGAAGCTCCTATGTACATTTACTTCCTTCCTTTGTGCCTTTACGTGGTTTCTCAAAGTTCTCTGTGGTTTCGGGTTCCTCCAAGGTTTAGGGTATTTAGTTGTCCTGCAACACAACCCCCTCTTAGACTTAACTCCGCATACTTTAATCACTGTCACTCCCGAATCTCAACTATGATCCTTCGAATGGATTCAAGCAATCCAATATGATCCTTCATATCACTTATTCTTTTTGTTCTACTCGAACTCCACTTACAACCTCTGTTACACAGAACTTATTCTAGTTCACAGACAAATTATAGCTAAATTACTCCATACACACCCATAAACTCAGAATCGAGTTGTTTGTATTAATGAACAGGTATTTACACATGAACTCTCTCCTTGGCCTGATCTTCTGTAGTAGTGGCCTCTGTTTTCCTAATTGCCCGTAAACCTCTAACTCACAACCTATAACTATCTAACCAGCTAACTATCTAACTTGACTATGCCTTTTAGGCTTACAATTATACAAAAGGATTCTATAACCAATTCCTAGTTTAGATCCATAAACTTCTCAACAAAATCCTAAAATCTCTTCCTTATCTCTAAAGGTCCTCTCTAATCCACAAAATCATGAACTAACTCCTAATCTAAGTTTTATAACTGATTCTCAAATCTTTCAACTATCCTAAATCTCTCATGTTCTCCAACATTCGAGAACATTTTACAAATATGCCTCACTATACTTAATTAAATCCCTATTCTAGCTTCTCTCATTAAAACCACTCAAAACCTTAATAATTACATTAATTCAACACTTAGGAAACCAACTTCCTTAAAACACAAGACCCCCCTATGTCTACTAAAATACAATGACTCTTCTGAGTTGAATGCTCCTGCGTCAATATGAAATGAGGGCAAGAATGATTAAGGAATTACGCAGAGGGAAAGTGTAAGGAACAAGGGTTGATTGATTGTGTTCTAACAATGCACAATGCGCAATGTGAAGGGAGATGTCCTCAAGATGGGCGCAAAGGGAAATTGTAAGAAAAAAGAGGCTCATAAATGCAAATTGAAAGTGCACAATGTGCACATCACTTGAATAAATGTTAAAGGTGTTCATAACTTGCACACGATGTGAGGACAAGGAAGAAGCCCAAAATTAACTAAGTGTTAGATTAGTGACACAAGAAGGAGAAGGCCAAAGCATGAAAATAGGTCCCGAGCATGACCAAACATACAATTTTACAATCAAACACATTTCAAGGATATGCACAGTACCCAAAACCAACATGCATACATTAAAGTGGCAATAAAATGACACTTTCCTCCAAGTGTAATAGTTAGGAATTAAGCCTTTGTGACACAAGTGTCAACTGTAATCAAAAGGTGTTATGCTATGAGAGTTTCCATCACATGTTCTTATGATAGATAACATCAACTTGTGCAAGAGAGTGTGTTGGAGCTACCTATAAAAGGTGTTCCAAGGTGCTCTTAAGATATGCAAAAGAAAGCGACACCAACATATGCAAGAGTGAAAGCAAAACATGCAAAAAAAAAGTAAACACAAGTGACACATGCAAGAATTAAAGCAGGAAAAAGTGACACTTGAAAAAAGGAAGATAAAGTGAAAACGAAAGATGCTAAAGAAAAAGCGGCAATTGATAAACTAACCCGGATGATAGCACACTTCATCCACAAATGAGACAATTCTCCTTGTGCTCCAAATGTGTTTAGAGCTCAAAATAAAAATAGGAATGTGAGATAATCTCTGAGCTGGACTTTTTATATAGGGAGAGAAAACATGCAATTAGGATTTGTGAGTGAACTTAGTGCATGTCGAGAAACCAGGAGTCAAGAGTGAATTGAATCCAACTAAGAGGTGTGATAGTATTAACTTGAAGAAGTATAATATCACTTTCAACAAGGAGTGCTCAATCACTATCTACATAGGATGTCATTACGCTGTCATTGGGAAATATACAATCATTGTTGGCGGGAACTACACAATCACTAATGGTAAGGATTGGGAAATCACTATTGGTAGGACTGCACAATCACTGTTGGCAAGGATGACACATTGACTGTTAACAAAGAGTGTGCAACATAGTCATTATGAAGTGCACTTAGCCTAACTTTGCATGCACACTTGTGAAGACATTAAGAGTTGGGCATGTGAAAGAAGGCAGATCGACACTTAGGTTTTCTTAGGAATACTTGAATACTTAGACAACTTAATCGAGCATGACATTAATGGTTTGAAACGAAGGATGGCATGATCATAAGGAGTCTCAATAATTTGAAGCTAGGAAAATTTTGGAGGGGGTTGTAGCAACTACAACAATTTCCTAACCCCACTTAACAGTATCTTGGTCTTGAGCAATGTTAATTTGATGACTTTGTAACCCTTGAGAAAGAATGGGCCAAGAAGTCAAGGTTGGGTGTGTCAGTCAATCCTCTATCATTTTCCACCCTCTCCAAATCATATAATTAGGTTATTGTTTCCATAAATCTTCTATTCTAGTGTAGTGTTACTCTATAGTAAATTCATCTAGCCCTCGAAGTTCCCCATGGTCCCCGAGCCATGACATCTATTTCCAATTGTTTTCTAGAAGAGAGTGGTGTGGCCATTCCTAATCTCACATAAGGCATGGATTTGGATAAGAATATAGTTTTCACATGCTAAATTCCATATTGAGGAGCCTAAGGGATACTCTGTAACTCTTAAATTTTCTAACTAAGAAGTGGTGTGATAATATTTCATGTCCCAAATTATTTCCAAATTTCATTGCCTCCCTAAAGCCACCTCAACCATATTTTAGCTCCTAATGACATGTTCAAGATATTTGGGTCTCTCAGTCCCAAACCCCCAAGCCAGTTTGGGAACATAAATATTTTCCCAAACAACAGTTGACCATTTTTTTTCTTTCTTAGCTCCTCTCCATAGAAGATATCTATAGAGGGTAGCAATGGATTTGAAGATTTTATTTATTTATTAATGAGTTTTCCTTCTTCTATTATCAAGGCATCAGTGCATCATTCATAATGATATGTTGTTTCACTTGCTACATGCAGGTCTCCAAGGCCTATTTTCTTTGGACATATGACCAAATTCCTTTCTATTCCATTCTAATTTTGACTTTAAATTCCTTGAGATTAAGTAGAGGATATGCATAGAATTTCGTCCTTGGACCTACAATTCTTCCCACCAACTTTTGGATTTGGACCATAAATCGAGATATTGTATCCAAATCCTTCAATTTTAAAGGGCCAATTACGAGGAGCCATTTTCAAGCTAACTCCAAGCAAATTGGCTAGTGGTTTGAGCTAATCCTTGGCAGAATAATGAATTCAACAAAATGATTGCGTTCACGTAAGTATTCAGATAGTACAAATCAATCTAGTCTACTAGATACCTGATGTCTCCCTCCCCTGCAGTTATTCCAAGTATACACACTATTAGTAGTATTTAGATTGTCGACTTGAAGTTGATGAACAAGGTTAGAAAAATGTTGTGCCTTAGGATTATTCTTTTGATTCCCTTTCCCACCCCTTCTTCTCTTCCAGGGATTTAATAAGGTTGCAATCTTCATTGACAACACAAACCTCATCTTGGTGGAGGGATTTAATAAGGTTGAAATCCCCACCAACAACTCGAAGTGGTCAATATATTATGTGTGGAAAAGACTATAAAATGGAGTTACATGTTAAATATCATTTCTCCTCCATTACTTTTAATTATAAATTATAAATAGAAATATGGTATTTACCTATTAGATTTTAATTATCCAATATGATTTCTAATTGAAAGTAGATTTTCATTATCCATGAGTTCATTGGTTAATCTATGCATTTGATAGAGTGTCTTGGATAAACAATTGAAATACTATTTAATTTTATGTTGAATTTAATCATGATGATATTTAAGCTCCCATGAGGAATAAAACGACACAAAAACAAAAAATCTTCTTGCTTTTTTATGCAATTAAAAGCATCATTTGTACCATTAACTAATGCATAGGAAAAAATAGTTTATATAAAAAAATATAAACTTATTTAATTTATAGATAAACATTATAAAATATTAAAAGGAATATATAAATTTTCATAATTATTGTAAATGTGTAAAATAATTCCATTTTAACTACAGATCTACAAAGTACAAGAGGGATTGTTATAGACATATTTGGGCACATCAACCCAAAAATTATATGTCGATAAACTAGGGCTCATCAACCCCTAAAAGAGTTGTTTCATACCCTAAAAGAACATCGTCATCTGAATACATCACTCCCCAAAAGTTCCATCTGAGAAACTGTCCAGAAATTGCCTAAATTGAACCATACTGACTGCTCCACTGGCACAGTGCGATCCATACTGAGTGGTACACTACCAGGGTGTGATGCATACTATTTAGGCCTTCTATAGGGTGCGATGGGCAAGGATGGACAAATTTCCGAGACAGTTTGCTAGGTGGTTGCTCATGGAATCTTCTAGAAACTTCTCCTGTGCCACTTGCCTCTCTGAATTCGCCGAAGGATGAATAAGGGATCTAAAACCATCTGTTATCCCTTCTCTTGTGGAACCAATTGTAACAAGTGGAATGACACTAATCAAACCCCATGGATGACTCACACCCTTGCACACATCTATAAATGGATCCCTCATCTAAGAGATCTAGAGGCTGGAATGTTGTGAATTGCAAGGAAGTGTTGATAGTTTGTAATTGAGGAAAGAGCATTGTATTGTTGGTGTGATCTTGCTATTTCATGAGGTGAAGAGGGATTGAAGCTGGGAGGATGATGCTGGATCAGGCAACTGGGTTGAAATTGTCCCTTATATTAATAAATTTCTTCAAGTTTTCTTCCATATGATTGTGCAATTGTGAATGTTATCATTTGCGAATGATATCATTTTTGGATGCTATCATTTGTTCACTATATATCTAATTCTGTAATGTTTATGTTGTGATAGATCACAATGCTTTGACAGTTCTTTGTTATTGTACTTGTGCAGGTACTCTCCAAGCGGGTTAAGTACGGGGAGGAGTTGCAAGTTCTGTCAAGGGGGAGAGAGATCAATCAAGGGATTAAGTGAAAGTTCCAGGTTGGTTCCATTATCCTCCTCTTATCTGTTACATAGAAGAAATCGTTGGATTGCTTTAAACTGTTGTTTCTAGGGTAGCTTCCAAACCTAGAGGGATAGTCATTCGACAAGACACTAGTTTTCCCATAAACAAAATGGCGACTCCACTAGAAACGAATAGATGTTTTTTTGATGTTATTGTTTGTTTTATAAACTATAGACAGAGCCTGAAGTCAGCCAAGTAGCCTTCGAACTGCTCTCGCTCTGTAATTGCATAGTAGATGAATGTTGCTTCAGTCAATCTCTGGTTTAGTTTATGAATTAAACATTTGGCTTACAAGCACATCTAGATGCCCTTTTGGTAGCTCAATAACCTCTCAAGACATTCCATCATACTTTGCTCAACATTGTTCATCAAAACCTACCTTAACTCATTGAAAACAGCTCCACATTTGAGCCAAAACCCATTTCAGTTGCGCTCCCTGGACCATCGCATTGTCTTCCACTGTGACTCAGTATGCATAGCACCTCCCAAGTGTAGTAAGTGCGATGCATCCCTATTTTTGTGAAGCCTAGGGGCGATGATTGACTGAACTCTTTTTCCATTCTAGAAATTGGGGGTTTTGACCTTGTTTTCAGTTTTGTTTGGTTGTTTTGCTACATATGAACAGTGCCTCTTTATTGAAACCTACTTGCATCAAATAGATCAGCCTCAATTAGATTAGGATTAGTGAATGTATTTTGTGTATTTGTTCATCATTTACAATCCTTTGTCGAAATTTTTTTTAAATCGATTTGTCACTTTGGTACAGAAAGTGTCGTAATTTTCGTTTTGTGTCGAAAAGAGAAGTGTCGTGGATTCTTCATTCCCTTGATAATCAATTGAAATTTTCTTCATGTATTTGGCTTGTTTTATTTATATTCGAAGTGTCGAAAGTGTTTTTATTCAAAATTGAAAAGAGTCGTGGAGTCTTCCTTTCTCTTTTGAAGAAGAAATTGTCGAAAATGTCCTTTGAGTAAAATATTTCAGATCTTTGCTGCATTTAGATTTCCTTTTTGGAATTTTTCATATTAAGGAGAATGAAAACATATACATGCATTTGCATTTAGCATTTTTAGATTTGTGTACGAAAATATTATTTATGGAAATGCACTAGTGTGTGCTCTTTGCTCTTTGCTTAAAAGAACTGTTATTTTCTTTCCCTAGTAGCTAGGATTTTCATTGCTCAAAATAAACAAATATTTTTTATCATTATAGGTTGCATCTTAGGAATTTCATATCATCATCACACAGTGAACCATTGAAAGGAAAACTCTAAACACGATCAACTTTAAAATGAATTTCAATGAATCTAACAACGATTTGGAACTTAACGCAACATATCTAGAGGTCTAGGCTAGAGACGTGTTTTGGCGTCGTTAAAACTAGTAACTATCGTTTTCATTGAAGGTTGGGTGATTCCTCCTCCTTGATACGAAAAGTGCTAGCATGGACTTGTGCTCCCCGTACCGTCGTGTATATATTGGGATACCACAATAGGCTTAAATCCTTTATCCATAGGAAGTCGAGTCTATCACCTTATTGATCGCAATGCATTGAACATAGCATTTAGGAAGATTGAGTGCCGTACATAAGACCTTGGTAATTTCTGTTTAATTTATCACCAAGGTGTATATTGCAGTTTTGCGATTGGTTTTGTAATCCCTCTGTCTAGATTTTCTAGAGTAGTCATTTTTGTTCCTTTTTTACTCTTTAAAAGAATAGGTCAATTCGAGCACTTGTCCTTTTAGGCTTATTAAAAATCAAAGGAGGCTAGAGTCATCTTTAGCATTTTCTCGACTCTTAAAAACTGAAAATGTGAAGTTGTGTCCAAACGTCATTAAAATCAATTGACTATGAATAACATCCCTATTCTTTAGTTAATTGTAGGTTGATACATAGGCCGACAAATCCGAAGTCCACTAATCATGGAATACCTTTTGAGGGGAATCCTAGTCCTTTTCCTTCTTGGGGAAATATTGGTGCTCCTTATATGGCTACATTGTCCCTTCTGGGACTTACCATTGGACTGCTAGTATGGCTATTTTCAACCTCTGTGGTTCAAAATGTCGTAATTTCTCCACAATCGAATAAACCTCCAATTGATACTGAAGTTGACCCTTTTCCTTCTTCCTCGTTTGTTTCTCCCTCCCCTTCCTCCTCTTGGCTTGGTGAAAGTAGTGATACTAGTAACCAGGTGACTGAGAAGAAGAAGAAAGGGAAGGAGAAGAAGAAGAAGCCAATTCAGCAAGGGGGCAACCAAGCAACCATTGCTTTGAAGGAATCATCTGATGAAAATTTTTCCATTAAACTTCCCAAACCAAAATTTCCATGCATAATTTGTGTGGGAGACCATTTTCATCGAGATTGTCCTTGCTTTCCTTGGATCTTGAAAGAATGGTCTCCTCGTTCACACCATCCCGTGTCATCAACTTCTAGAGATCATGTTGGTAACACACCTTCAACTAGTGATAGTAAAGTTCATGGACAGAGGAGAAAGGTTAAGTTTCCGTGTAGGTTATGTGAAGGTAACCATGCCCTTCACCTTTGTCCCTTTTTGGATGAAGCCAAAAGAGTGTTGGATAATCGTCCTGCTTCACCGCAGTGACTTCCATCTGGTTACAAGAAACTCTCCCTAACTCCTTCACTAGTTGAAAACCCGACTGACTTAAATCAACCATCGGTCGAAACCACTCTCTCTGAAAGTGAATCTTATGAGTCTATACCTGACCAAAGTCAACAGGTCGAGGTAACATTTGACCCAATTTCACCTTCATCTAATCGTACCTTTCCCAAAGAGAGTGAAAATGATACCGTTCAAGTTCTTTTTGTTACTTCAGATTCTAACAAACTTGGGGGCAATCCGCCTGTTCCATCTAAACAGGAGGAAAACCCTCCAGTTCTTGTAACTCAAAGGGTTAATTCTTTCGTTCCCTCGGTACCCCCTCCAAGTAGTCTAGTCACTTCCTTTGATTGGAATCAACTAGCAAGATCCCGCCTTCCTTCTTATGTACCTTTTCGGATCATAGTACAAGTTTGTAAAATGAGCGTGTCTGGCACTATTATAGATTAAGATGCATCAGTGAGCATCCTTTCCTCAACTTCTTGGAAAGCGATTGGTTCGCCATGGCATATGCCTGTTACATAGAATCTGTTAGGCTTTAACAAAGGAACCAGTTGACCGTTAGGGATCCTTCCTAAGTTACTAATCACTTTGGGAGGGAAAACCATTCATCTGAACGTGATGATAGTCCCAAGACCGTTAGATTACAATTTACTTCTTGGGCATGACTATGTTTATAACATGGAAGCTATTGTTTCAACACTCTTCCGAGTGATGCATTTCCCACATGAAGGCAAGATTGTCACCATTGACCAGCTTTCATTTCCCAGTCCAAACATAGCTCCAAGTCAATCATCATCCCTAAATGGTCCTTTTACATCAACGGTATCACTTGAATCTTCATTCCATCCACCTGATAACCACGAGTAATCTAGTGAATGTAATGAAGCTTGGGGGGCATGCACCTAGTTGTAAAGATAAGTTTCCCTATAGGTTATGTGATTGGTCTGACACACCATTCACCTTTGTCTATTCTGGACGAAGCCAAAGAGGCATTTTGTCTATTCTGGATGAAACTAAAGAGGTGTTTTGTCTATTCTGAATGAAACCATCCTGCCTTGCCGCAGTGATTTCCATCTGGTTACAGGAGACTCTCCTTTTCACCATGCTAGGGACATGCCAACCATTTTTCAAGCATAGTTTTGTTGTTTCAAGCTTGTGTAAAAATGAAACCGACTCTAAGCATAATTTTTCATTTCAATCTTATGTAAAAATGAAACCGAATCCAAGAATAGTTCTCCCATG
This sequence comes from Pinus tabuliformis, assembly GCA_031772625.1. Classification (NCBI taxonomy): domain Eukaryota; kingdom Viridiplantae; phylum Streptophyta; class Pinopsida; order Pinales; family Pinaceae; genus Pinus; species Pinus tabuliformis. Next base: position 27,891,247 of record CM062807.1, read on the forward strand.
GTTCAAGCTTGTAAAAAAAAATGAACCCACCTTCAACTAAATAACCCTTGTGATTTCCATTCTATCAGCTTTTTGAGCCTTGGTTGTGTACATTCCATCACCACCATCCCTTTGGCCGATCATACACTCTCACTTGGTTGTTTTACCCTTTTTGAGGAACAGTTGCAATGAGTGGTCTTATTAGCCAGCCTCTTCACAGAATTCAACATGTTTTGAGAAGTTCCAAAATCACCAGAACCAGTTGCTACCCTTGACACCACTCGTTCCTCAAAATCGAGTCTCCTTTAAACCCTTTTCAGACTCGTTAAATATGAAAAGATTGTTGAGCGTCGGCCTTTCCAGCTCGTTAAATTGATTGGAAATGTCATCCCTCTTGTATGATTTTATAATTTTTCAAACCAAAAGGATTATCTTACAAAAAAGTCAAGCGCTTGTCCTTTTTAGCTCGTTAAAGTGATTGGAAAAGTCATCCCTTTTTTATTATTTTATCCTTTCTCAGACCTGAGGGATTATTTTACAAAAAATAACTTATGGAGCTTTCCTTTTGTCCCTTTTCAAACTCTCTAAACATGAAAAGGATTCAATTATCCTTGTCGTTAAACTTGTTAAAATAATAGCAACAAACTTGTCCATTCTAGATGAGACCGAGTTTCACTATTGCTAGACTCGTTAAAACATAGCGACAGGTTTGCCCAAAGGGCAAATTATAGAACAAGCATATGTTATCCTCCTCAAGCTTGACAAAAATAAAGAGGTACTAGTCAGCAATGATTGGGGAAAAGGGAAAAAACTTGAAGAATTTATGGTAGCAGGTCGCTCTTGAACATGACACTTTCACTTCATCTCCATTATTGAGTTGGGTTGGGTTATTCCATTCACCAGTCATCTCACCATTGGTCTTTCACACCATCCATCTTTTCGGGTTAACGCTACCAATTCATCTGAGTGTCGCCGACATGTTCAAGAGAATTCATTCATTTGAGAAACCACTATCCAGTTAATGTCTCATCCATTGCAATACCTCCAGCCTTCATTTTTCATGACCACCATTCTTGAACCTTGTGTTGTTAGTTTGCTTTGTTTCATGTCGTAGATGTGGGATACATTAAGGCCCTCCTACGACGAGTTGCTTCTTTTCAAAATCAACTCATTATCCAAGAAGTTGACTTAGAAACAACCATTTCAGTGCTTTGAAGCTTGCATACATCAATGGCAAGTTTCTCACTTCCGGCGACAAGTTGACATCAATGGCCTTCGACCAAAAGATTTTGCGTGGTGTTCAACATCGGATCATATATTCACACCACATAAATTGTATTGTAGTACCTTGAGGGTCATTATCATTATCGATGATTCCTCTCGCATCTGTTAACAGCTTACATTATTTGTTGGTAATGAGGTGATGCCTTTCCATGTTCGACTTCAGAACATCTCTTTACATGGATTGACTTGTACATCGAGCGAAGATTGAACGAGTTTGAAGACCCCGGATCTAGTTTCATCCATTCGGGCTGCAATATATTCAAGGATATAAAAACATCAAATGTACAAAGGTGTTGAACAGATGGTCATCCAAACCATGGATGATGACTCTATGTCTGAAGATTCACCAGTCTGCATCTGCAGATGACTATCTGATCTATGTACATGAAATGAATTTATAAAGTTGAGCATGGGAATGCCTACCTTAGCTAGATCATGAAATTTATAGTATGATGATGTATTGTATTGTAACTTATGCAGGTCACCTTCCAATTCGAAACTTCTGATCCTCATGATAAAGCATTTCACATGACATCAATATTTACAACTTCATGCTTTAAGGGTCAACTGTTATAGGCATATTTGGGAACATCAACCCCCAAAATTATATGTCGATAAACTAGGGCTCATCAACCCATAAAAGAGTTGTTTCATACCCTAAAAGAACATAGTCATCTGAATACATCACTCCCCAAAAGTTCCATCTGAGAAACTGTCCAGAAACTACCTAAATTGAACCATACTGATTGCTCCACTGGCAAAGTGCGATGCATACCGAGTGGTACACTGCTAGGGTGCAACGCATACTATTTAGGCCTTCTATAGGGTGCGATGGGTGAGGATGGACAAATGTCCAAGACAGTTTGCTAGGTGGTTGCTCAGGGAATCTTCTAGAAACTTCTCTTGTGCCACTTGCCTCTCTGAATTCTCCCAAGGATGAATAAGGGATATAAAACCATTTGTTACCCCTTCTCTTATGGAACCAATTGTAACAAGTGGAGTGACATTAATCAAACCCCATGGATGACTCACACCCTTTCACACATCTATAAATGGAACCCTCATCTAAGAGATCTAGAGGCTGGAATGTTGTGAATTGCAAGGAAGTGCTGATAGTTTGTAATTGAGGAAAGAGCATTGTATTGTTGGTGTGATCTTGCTATTTCATGAGGTGAAGAGGGATTGAAGCTGGGAGTATGATGTTGGATTAGACAACTAGGTTGTAATTCTCACTTCTATTAATAAAGTTCTTCAAGTTTTTTTTCCATATGATTGTGCAATTGTGAATGTTATCATTTGCGAATGCTATCATTTGTTCATTATATATCTGATTCTGTAATGTTTATGTTGTGATAGATCACAATGCTTTGACGCTTCTTTGTTACTATACTTGTGCACGTACTCTCCATGAAGGTTAAGTACGGGGAGGAGTTGCAAGTTCTATCAAGGGGGAGAGAGATCAATCAAGGGATTAAGCGGAAGTTCCAAGTTGGTTCCATTATCTTTCTCTTATATGTTACACATAAAAGAAATCATTGGATTGCTTTAAACTGTTGTTTCTAGGGTAGCTTCCAAACCTAGAGGGCTAGTCATTCAACAAGACACTAGTTTTCCCAGAAACAGGGATCAAAACCTTCAAGGTGCAAATTTATTTTAGAGTGTAAAAATTGAAAAATAGTTTTCACCTCAAGAGATTTGATTCCTTATATATATATATATATAATTGCATCTTTGAATGTGTAGATAGATTAAAATCCTAAATTCAAGGATTCAATACCTTGAAAAGAGATTACACCTTGCAATTACACCAAATCTCTAATAATTTTTACATAAAATAGATTAAAACATATATCTAAAAAGAGCCAAAATGTAAAATAATAATACTATTTAAATGTTTTTAGCATATAATTTTATATATATATATATATAGATAGATAGATATATATATATATATAAATTTGGTTTAGATAATAGATTTATTTTGGGATATCTATAGATAATGATATTTTTCTTTTTATTGGTCTACATGGTTTTTTATTTTTTTTGAAAGAGATTAAAAAAAAGAATCATACTCAGTTATAAAATGCACATAATTATATATGGGGTGTCGTGAGGAAAATTCCAGGCATACAATAAAGCACACCATGGAGTAAGCTAATCGTCTCAGTAATTTACTTGCGAACCCTCCTTTGGCCAAAAAAATTACATGAATTGACAGAAATTTGAAGCATAATTGCAGTTTTAGATGTTTAATTGTAGTGTATAAGATCGCTATCACACTTTAAAAAAATTGGCTTCTCAGTAAATTACCTGCGAACCCTCTTTTGGCCATAAAATTTACATGAATTGACAGAAATTTGAAGCATAATTGCATTTTTAGATGTTCAAGTTTAGTGTATAAGCAAGATTTTTTTCTCGATCCCTATCACACTTTACGGTCAATGACGCCACTAATTTACGGTCATAGCAGTCTGTGCCACTCGATATTCCTCCCTCTTTTTCATTTTTCAAAGCTCTAATTTGGTTGTATGTTGAATACAATTTAAGTAAATACTAACAACTAGAGTTGTATTCATGTTCGTCACTCCTCTTGGCATTACGACGTGCCCAAAAGGTTGTCGCTATATTCAAAAGAAACCTCTACACGCAACTGTTAAAATCCAATTTTTTTGAAGTCCTGCGAGTCCTAGATTGTACACTTGATCAAGCTCATGTGTCACGATGAGTCATCTTTATTATTCACATTCCGCGTACTATACATGAAAGGGATGAAAAAAATGCCATCGTATCTTTCAACAATTTCATACTGCGGCGTCACATTGAAAATATATGAGTGTTTAACAACGAAAAAAGGAGTCAATGGATAGGAATGAAAATTCTCACATGCTTAATTCGCAAGACTACATGACAATAATGTCATAAAAATAGTACTATGAGATTTGACAATTATCTGATCAAAACATTCATGATGATGAGATGAACCTATGAACAGATGGGCGATACAAATTGATGTGGTTTGTGATTTTATAGAAATTTCTCCCTTATGCCTCCCTATCCTATATGTCTATATTTTCTTTTCACTTTCAATATTAGAATGTCATTACGTAGCCTCACTATAGCACATCTACGTGTGAATTTGTAATTTGAGATTCTTTTCCTTTTTCCTTGGGTAATTCTGCACTCAGCTTGATCTCTCTTAATCTCATAGCATGTAGAAACTGAAATCAAATTGTCTGCAATATTCATTACAATGTATGGCACTCTTTTAGGGTCCTTAATTCAAATAATAATTCACAATAATTTAAGGAAAAAAATAGTTTCAGGGAATTATAATGGTTGAGTTTGCATCTTGGCAGTTAATGTGGATTGGAGGGTTCTTGGAGCAACATGGTTGTTGGGTTGGCACTTTGACCGTGAAAATATAATTGTTTTGATTTACCATTTCCTATGGAGTTATAACCCGAGCTCGAGGGTGAATCATGCTTGAAATCTATGAACAAGTGTCATGGTTATTTTATGGCATCTGTTTCTAATACTATTTCTTGTAATTATGAATTTGGGGTTAAAACCCTAAAATTAGGTCTTTTATGCAAATAATTATAATTTCTTTATATCTTGCATTGCAAACATTTACATTACTAGTTAATGTCATGATTAATTTATCATTAACTGGCATTTACACTATACAAATTAAAATTATGAATTAAATGTGTAAATTTGGCCTTTATCAGAGTTCAGGGTTTTCACTCCCATGTAGTAGTTGTGTGTTTTTTAAGTGTGGTGGTGCTAGTAGTGTGGTGGTTCAAGTAGTGTCACCTAGTGGGAGGCTGAGGACATTACAAAAATAATATGATCCACCTCGTCATCCTCCCAATAAGCCGATTCAACAACAACATCTTCCTTGATGTACTAGAATGAAGATGACTTCAAAATAAGAGGACCTTTAAACAAAGACCAAATTATAAAAACAAGAATAAAAAAGTTACTAGAGAGAAATCTTGTCATGTAGAAGGCATTGAACAAATGAATTGATTTACTCTACATAGGGGGTTACATGTAATGAACAATCTTCCACATGTTGGGTGAGAGTTTCCTTTCTTGAAACATTATTTCCCTCTCCTCCCAAGATTCATGTCACATGGAACTCTCAACCCACTTCCTTCATTATACCCCAATTACATGATATCATTGCTAAAGGGGTTGCTAAAAGAGCACATGGTGCTCGGTAGTGTACACCCAAGATTGTTTGCGTGATGCTTTGTTATCACCTCATATGGGAAACTTTTAAGGCTTGTATTAGTTGTATATGAAACTTATTTTTGAATTAATTCAACATTGATTCAAAAGCTGTAAAAAAATATAATTATTGTTGTTGTTTTTATTTTTATTTTTTTCTCAAAACTAACTTTTAAGTGTATAGTTTTCGTTAAAGATGTAGATTTTATGTTATTTTAAAATTATCTAATTGTACATATCGCTTTTGTATTGTATTTAAAATGTATGGCACCACTTCTTAAAATCTATAAGGTTCCTGTCAAGTTGGTATTATCTTGAGAGTGGAAAAATTTGGTTCCTCAACCACATACATTTATTTATGTGACAATTAAATTATTATTACTTTGTTATCCCCAGTTGATGTACAACGAGAAAACTTGTCACAAGAGATATTTGAACATGGGTAGAAGGGTAACAATTCCTCCTCTTAGTCATCCAGTCCAAACCAATGATTAAAAAAACGTTGGAAGACAACTTGTCACACCCTAAGTCACTTAAATAAAAATGAGATTATTGGTATCTTGCTAGCTCATATTATTCCATGAAAGGAAAACATGTATCAAATCAAATGGGTCTAGGAGAAGAGGATAGAAACTTTACTGTTAGTAATCCCGCACAACCATAGTAGACACCCACAGAAAATGATGTCAATATGTAGTAAATTGATGTGTCAACTATGCCTAACATGTATGACATATTGAGAGTATTTTTATGGATGAAATTGTGTAGAGGAATTTTTAATCCTATCCAATGTTCTGAGTGGACACTCCACCCATCAGTAAGGACCACAAAATTGAATGGTCACAAATATGCTTTTAGAGACCTTTAATAGAGGGAAGAAAACAATTTTATCCATTAATGGTTAATTATAAATTAATAAGCATAGGATCAAGTCAAAGAAATAAATTAAAAACAAATATAAAATAAAAGAGCAGTGGAATAAATAAATAAAGGAATAATTTTAAAGAACCAAATAGATTTATTAGGATATAAATATGAATGAAAAAATGTGAAAATCCTTATAAGGATGGAGGAAGGAAATGAGAAACAGAATCAAATAAATGAATAAAAGATATATATATACAAAAGGTGGAGGATTAAAGTGGTAAGAGGGTAAAAAACAGAACCATACCAAGTGACTAAAAAATGAGAAAGGGAGGCTGGGAAGGAGGAAAAGGAAAGAACAGGGGGAGAGGAGAGAAGAGAAAACTAATGAGAAAGCCAATGGATAATAAGTTTCCAGGAATGACTTAATTTATAACAAAATTCTCTATTAAAATTGTTGGGGTGCTTTTGGATTTCAAGGATTTCCCAAATGATTTTAGAGTTGTCTCACATAAACAAATAAGAGAATAAGCTACCAACCTATCATCTCTTTTAATAAGTATAACCCAAAATATAAAGTGATAGAATCCAAAAGCATTAAGAAAGGTTGAAGCAAGGCCACCATGAAATGAACCTAAGTCATCATGGTAACAAATATTCTATCTCTAGAAAACTATACATTGATTTATCTGTTAAATAGCATTTCTTCTAGATTATTTTTTAATTAGGATAGAAATATGAGTTACTTATTAAATATTTATTAATAACTATAATTTCTAGACAGGTTGTCATTATGCAAGAGATCATCTATGCACCTCATATAGTATACAGGATAGGAAAGAGAAATACTTCTTGATTTGACTCTAATTTTGAAGATATTTGACTTCCAATGGAAAGAAGAAGCCCTTATATAGGTTGTCATTATGCAGGAGATCATCTATGCACCTCATATAGTATATTGGATAGGAAAGAGAAATACTTCTTAATTTGACTCTAATTTTGAAGATATTTGACTTCCAATGGAAAGAAGAAGCCCTTATTCATTTTTGTTTCAGTGTATTGTATAACAAATTGAAATATTCCTTGATTTTCTCTTAAATTTTACCTTCTTAACATTTGAGTTTCAATCTAAATAAAAAAAATTGTTATTGTTTTTATGCTACCTTCTTAACATTTGAGTTTCAATCTAAATAAAAAAAATTGTTATTGTTTTTATATATCATTAGTTAATGTATAAAAAAAATTAGTTTATATCAAAAATAAACTTGTTCCATTCACATATAAACATTATTAAATCTTAAAATTATTCTTTTATAATAATTACAAATATGTAAAATAATTTTAATTACATATTAAGAAAAAATCATGTCTATTCAAGTTAAAATAAATACAAACAAAATTACATTTATTCAACTAAAAATACATTGTACATAAAATTATTCTTAACAATTCAATAAATGATAAACTAACAGTCATTAAGAAATTATACACATATTCATTTAAAATATAAATATATATATATATATATCTCTCAATCTCAAAAATTATCAATCTCATAGGATAATAGTTTTTAATAAAATATTCCAAAAAATTTTAAATTTTCCAAAACAATATTTAAAACTTAATATATAAAATTTCATGTTAAAAGGGAAATCCTACTTCATAATTTTAACAAATTAATAAATTAACCGAAAATTTATAAAAGCACAAACTTAAAACATTCAGATCACGCAATCGGCTATAAACAATGTTAAATCATATTAAGATTTTACACTGTCCACCAAAAGCCGGATAGTTATTAAAATTTAAAACTACCAAAATTATCATATAATTTACGAATGACAGAACAGAACATTAATTACAAAATTATAATCAATCTGAATCGACATACTACGTAGAACAAGCATGCAAGTGAATGCAGTGGTTTTATCGAATATGATGATATACGATATTCAGCGAAGGCTCGTAATCATTCAATTGTAATTGAATTCCACGCCCTTTTATTGCAGAGGATTCTAGTCTACCCTTGTTAATGATTCATCTCTTATTAACCGCAAAAGGCGATGTTATAATTAGCACCAGAAGTGCAAGTGAAGGTGCTAGTATTATCGTCTTTGGCATAGCTATAGGCCTGTGGGCACAGCCCCTTGAAGAACTTGGAATAGTTGGTGGGAGGGCAGTTGCTGGCGTAGTCTCCCGTGCAGCAGTATTGGGGAGTATTCAGAGCAGCACAAGCACTATCGCATCCATCGACCACTTTCAATTCTGTAGGGCAGGTCGCAGTTATGTTGCTGCTGCAGTCAACTGTTCGGCAGCTAGAGTCCGAGGGGGTTATGGAGAGAGGCAGATTAAATCCATCAACGAGAGAGATGTCATATTTCAAATTTATCCCTTTTTTTAAATCCCAAACATCCTTTTGAATTCCTTTTGGATTTTCAAACGTGTTATCTGTAATTTATTTTCGTCCAAAGATATAATTTGGTTGTGTATATTGAAAGCAATTTTAGTAAAGACCAACAACTCGAGTTTACTCGCCTTTTTTTGCCGACCCAAAGCTTCATAAAAGACCTATACTCGCACAGTGTGACAGTTTTTATCTGAAGAAGTATAATCTCACTGTCAAGCAGGAGTGCTCAATCACTATCTGCAGAGGGTCGCTATCATTGGGAACTATGCAGTCACTGATAGTGAGAACTGTACAATCGTTGTTGGCGGGGACTGCGCAATCACTGAGGGTAAGGATTAGGCAATAACTATTGGCAGGACTGCACAATCATTATTGGCATGGACTGTACATTGACTGCTAACAAAGAGTGTGCAACACGGTCATTATGAAGTTCACTTAGTTTATCTTTGCATGTGCACTTGTGAAGACATTAAGAATTGGGCATGTGAAAGCAAGTAGATGGACACTTACGTTTTTTTAAGAAGACTTGAACATTTAGATAATATGATCGAGCATAACATTAATAGCTTGAAATGAAAGATGGCATGATAATAAGGAAGCTCCAAAAATTTAAAGATAAGGAAAAATTTAAATGGGTTGTAGAAACTACAACAATTTCATAACCCCACTTAAGTGTATCTTGGTCTTGAGCAATGTTAATTTTATCACTGTGTAATCTTTGAGCATATCTTGGTCTTGAGTAATGTTAATTTTATGACATTGTAACCCTTGGTCTTGAGCAATGTTAATTTTATTACTGTGTAATCTTTGAGCATATCTTGGTCTTGAGTAATGTTAATTTTATGACTTTGTAACCCTTGAGCAGGAGAGGGCTAGGCAGTCAAGCTTGGGTGCGTCAGTGAATCCTCTATCATTTTCCACCTCTCCAAATCATAGAATTAGGTTATGGTTTCCATAAATTTTTATGTTATATACCTAGGGGGGATAATATGTGGTATAAAGGGAGGTACCCAAGGGAATAATGTAATAATGGGATGGGCCATAGTAATCAATAAGGTGGTTAACCCGTATCATGTAAGGGACCACAAGTAGTTAGTAATAATGTAATGGGCCCATGGTATTAGATAGATGGTATTGAGGGAACCATGGTAATGACCCATGGTATTGTATGTATGAGGCTTATATAGAGGCTAGAGACTCCACATTGAGAGGTGAAGGATTATTGTATGAACAGGGATATGGCTTGTGGAGTGTTTTCCTTCCATAAGGAGTGAATGTATAGTGTTGCCCTACCTTAAGGGTTTTGATCAATAAAAAAACATTTATATATATTCAGATCTTGTTATTTTTTGTGACTATTTGCAGTTATTGGGTATATTAATATGATTTCTTACATTGGCAGGTCATATTTATAACACTTCAAGTGTAGTATAATGTTTCTCTAAATTAATTTCATCTAGCCCTCGGAGTTCCCCATGGTCCCCAGCCATGGCATCTATTTCCAAGTTTTTTTTTTCTATTTCGAAATTTCTTTCTAGAAGAGAGTGGTGTGGACATTCCTAATCTCACATAAAGCATGGCTTTGGATAAGACTCTAGTTTTTCCATGCTAAATTCCATATTGAGGAGCCTAAGGGATACTCTATAGCTCTTAAATTTTCTAACTAAAAAATAGTGTGATAATATTTCCTGTCCCAAATTTCATTTCCTCTCTAAAACCACCTCGACTATAGTTTAGCTCCCAATGACATATTCAAGATATTCATGTCTCTCAATCCCAAACCCCAACCAGTTTGGGGACAAAGATTGTCCCAAACAACGATTGACCATTTTATTTTTTCTTAGCTCCTCTCCATAGAAAATCTTTATAAAGGGTAGCAATGGATTTGAAGATTTTATTTATTTTGTTAATCAGTTTTCCTTCTTCCATTATGAAGGCATTAGTGCATCATCCATAATGATATGTTGTTTCACTTGTTGCATGCGGGTCTCCAAGGCATGTTTTCTTTCGAGATATGACCAAATTCCTTTCTATTCCATTCTAAGTTTGACTTTAAATTCCTTTGAGCTTAAGTAGAACGTATGCATCAAATTTCATCCTTGGACCTGCAATTCTTCCCGCCAACTTTTGGCTTCAGATCATAAATCGAGACCTTGTTGCCAAGGCCTTCAAATTTAAAGCGATGATTACGAGGAGCCATATTTAAGCTAACTCCAAGCAGATTTGCTGGTGGTCTGAGCCAATGCTCGGCAGAATACCAGCTTAAGCAAAATGATCGTTTTCACGTAAGTCTTCAGATATTACAAATCGATCCAACCGACTAGATACCTGATGTCTCACTCCCCTCTAGTTATTCCTAAGTATACACACTATTGATAGTATTTAGATTGTTGGGTTGACTTTCAATGGGGGATAGGCCAGCGAACGAGAACGGCGAACTCGGAGAGGAGCAGGGGAGAGGATAGGTTGAGCTAGGGTTACATGCTTTTGCAGAGTTTGTTCTCTATGGAAGGATGCAAAGGAGGGAGATCCACTCCCTCCTACAAGCAGGCGGTGGCCAGCAGAGGTAAAAAACCAATAGAATATGATAAAGATCCTTCAGATGGAAGGCAAAGGAATAGTGAAGAGAAGCAATATGGTTCAAGGTCCAGGGAGAATAAAAGCACTAGAAAGAATGAGGAAGTAGACAAGGACCAGGGAATAAAAGACAAAGATCAAAAGGGACCATGCAAACCCAAAACTATGATCACCCACAAAGTAGTTTTAAATGATCCTGCTCTGTAGGCGCATAGGGACCACATGCAGACATATACAATCATTTGTAAATTCATGGGTTTATGGTCCGCTGAAAAAGATTTACAAACCTGGATTAAATACCACTGGAAACCAAAAAGAAGCATAGATCTATATCTTGGGTCAAAGGGATTCTTTACTGTGGTCTTTGCAGGAGGACCCTAATTTTACGCAACTACATGCCTGTATATGCGACCATGGGTTATGAATTTTGTCCCAGAACGTGAGACTTTTACCTCGGTCCTAGTTTGGGTTAGACTCTACTCTCTACCTCTAGACTACAGACAAACGGAATCCTTATATTCCATAGGAAACAAGTTAGGTCATTTTTTCAAAGCTTCTGAGGCCACTAGAAGGGAAAAATATACATCCTTTGCAAGAATATGTGTGGAGGTGGATCTTTTTGGAGCTCTGCCGAATGAGATAATCTTGGAAGTATTTGATGAAAATTGGGTGCAAACAGTGGATTATGAACATATTCCATTCAGATGTCGTAAATGCCATGAGCATGGGCATCTATATAGAGATTGTCCTCTCTGTAAAATAGAAAACAAGAGTAAAGCTAACACCATAAAAGATATTGAAAGCTTTCAAAAAGTAGTACAGAAAGGAAAAGGAAGCAAAAGGGGGCCAAAGCTACATCAAACAGAAAGGCAATAGGTCAGTCAAAATAGGTTTCAAGTTATAGAAGATGAATAGGTGATAGCAAAAGCAGATCAGGCTAAGGGAGGAAATACAATGGAGGAAGAGAATGAAGAAGATGGTAAAAAAACATAAAACATTAATAGACAGAAAGAAGAAATGATGAGTGACATAGAACTGGAAATAGACCAGGAAATTACCCAGAGTGAGATGGAGATGGAAGACCACGAACTACAGGAGATTCTTGATAAATAGAATCTAGATCTAAAAGGATTGTTGAAATAAGGAACCAGGGAGGGGGTGGATTCGTTACCTCCAAAGGAGTTCAATAGAGTTCAACAACTATTTATATGGAAAATTCAAACCATAGGGATGGAGAAGCAAAGGAACAATGAAAGGCAGGGCAATGAAGGTGTGAAAACTATGAAAACCACACTAGGTTTAGCACCCAGAAATCCAGGAAAGAAAAGAGGCAGGAAAAAGGAGAACGGGCTCTTGATGGAATGTGGAAAGCTAATGATAGACTTAGATAAGATGAAAGATCTAACCAGCTACTCCTTTACAAATCTTTAATAATGAAGTTCACTTCTTGGAATATTAGGGGTCCAGGTAGTAAAAGAAAAAAAATATTACTTAGTAATAGAATGAAACACGCAGCACCGGATGTGATCTTCATCCAGGAAACTAAATGTTCCATTCAAAAAATAAAAAAGATTCACAACAAATGGCTTAATAGATTTGAGTTTCTAGAAGTCAAAGTAGAGAATATAGCAGGAGGCATTCTCACGCTTTGAAACCCCAAAAAATTGGCATTATATATGTAGAGGCATCTAGGGATTATTTATTAGTGGTCATTCAGCCTATGGGAGATAAGGAAACCTACCTGGTCACAAACGTGTATGGTCCCCAAAGAGTGGTTGGTAAACTCAAGTTTCTAGATTCTCTGGAGGATCTCAGAGATAGACATGTAGGAATACCTTGGATCTTGGGGGTGATTTTAATATGATCGAATCACTTTCAGAGAAAAAAGGAGTAACCAGAACTCTAAATAAAGACTCTTGGGCATTTTAAACCTTCATAGACAATATGAAGCTAGTGGACATTGTAATGAGTAATGGTATTTTTACTTGGAACAATAAAAGAGGAGGAGAGTCTCAAGTGGCCTCCAAATTAGATAGATTCATAATCTCAAAGGATCTTATGCTCAAGAACTAGGAAATAGTAGCAAGATTTCTCCCCTTTGGAGGCTCCGATCACTGGCCAGTTCAATTGGAGATTCAGGGCATTGGTACCCCTGGGAATAGACCTTTTATATTTGAAAACATCTGGCTCTCCCACCCAGATTTCATCAAAAACATAGCCAACTGGTGGTTAGGAAATTTGAATATTCAGGGCTCAAGAATGTTCCTTCAAAAAAGACTAAAACATATCAATCTCAGGCTCAAAGAGTGGAACAAGAATGAATATGGCAATATCTTTGAAGCAAAAAAATATGTTGAAGGCAAAATGCAGGAACTCAACCAAACCCTTGTCACGGAGGGTTTTGATAAAGATAGAAGTGATCAAGCCACTAAATATCACTAAGAATGAGTGAACTTATGCAAACAAGAGGAGATATTTTGGAGACAAAAGTCTAGAGTTCAATGGCTAAAAGAAGGAGAACGTAACACCAGATTTTTCCACAGATCCACTATGGCGAACAGAGCTCACAACAGGATTTCTTCGATCAAGGACGAGGAAGGTAACCTTCTCAATTCTCATGAAGAAATAGAAGTAGTGCTAGTTCAACACTTTCGTGGTATTGCAAAGGAAACCTGTTCAGATAGAGAACACTCCATCAGGGACTTAAGAAGACATATACCTAAGCTGGTATCCAAAGAGGACAATTTCAACCTCAATAGACCAATGACTGAAGAGGAGGTTAGTGAGGTCCTAAAAGAAATGCAAAATGGTAAGGCACCAGGTCCGGATGGATTCAACGTAGATTTCTTTAAATCTTGTTGGAATATAGTCAAATAGGACATTCTGAATGTAGTTGAAGATTCCAGGAGGGATAGAACCATTTTGAAGGTACTTAATACCAAATTTATCTCCCTGATCCCTAAACAATAATTGGCTCAAACTCCTGACAGGTTTAGAACCATAGCCTCATGTAATGTGGTCTACAAGATAATATCCAAAGTTGTGGCCAATAGACTCAAAGCTTTGCTTCCTACCCTGGTGTCGGTGGAACAATCTGGATATGTAGAAGGTAGGCAAATCCTCAACAACATCATTCAAGCTCATGAGGTGGTGCACTCATTGACTATCAACAGGAAGGCTGGAATGATCATGCAATTGGATATAGCCTTATGACAAGATGAATTGGACTTATATCAAGAAAGTTCTCATTGCTTTCGGATTGTATCACAACTGCATCACATGGGTAATGGCCCTAGTTACTTCTCCCAGCTTTTCAATTCTTGTTAATGGTTCTCCCTCAAAGACTTTTATTCCTTCAAGAGGCCTCAGGCAGGGAGATCCACTCTTTCCCTTTCTCTTTATACTCATGATGGAAGGGTTGGGTTGATCTATCAAGCATGCTAAAGTAGTTGGTAAAGTCAAAGGTCTCCAACTTTCTGAAAATGGATAGGCCTTGACTCATCAACAATTTGTTGATGACACCATGCTACAGGGAATCCCCACGGTCAAAGAAGCTCTTGCTTACGAACAAATCCTGAGAGACTTTTCCATGGCTTCAGGTATGGAAGTTAATCTCTCCAAATCTAAGATTTTTTCTTTAATACTCATATTGCTATTCAGAGAAACATATCCAAAATTTTGGGCTTTCAAAGGGAGATCCTCCCTTCAAAATACTTGGGAGTTCCTCTAACTGCCAAATCTTTACACAAGAGCACCTGGGAGCCAATGATTAATAAATTGCAAGATAAAATCAGGAAATTGACTATTAGATATTTAAACTTGGCTGGTAGGTTGGTGCTCACCAAGGTTGTCCTACAATCAATCCCAGTCTTTATGTTATCAGCTCTCCTAGCACCAAAAGGAGTCCTACAACAATTCAAAACCATACAAAGAGAATTTCTATGGGGCAAGGGGGAAGAAAGAAAGAAATGGGTCTTGGTAGGATGGGAAAAAATCTGCAAACCTAAAAACCATGGAGGGCTTGGATTGGATGATCCTGAGATTCTAAGCAAGGTTTTAGGAGCAAAATTATGGTGGCGATGGGTAAAAGACCCAGAGGCTCAGTGGGCTATTATTTGGAAAGAAAAATATGCCAGCACTTGGCAAAATAATGATCTCATAAGGATGTCTGGAAATATAAAGGGCTCACACATTTGGAATAAGGCCTAGGAGAATCGGGGCTTAGTTCAAGAAAACAGCTTTTGGGAAATCAGAGAGGGAGACCTGGCTCTATTATGGGAGGATAAATGGCAACAATAACCTATATTGTTAAGAGAAGAATTGAGGGACCTCACGGAAGAGACAGATACTAAAGGGGTATTTAAAATAAAAGAATTTTGGGACGAAACCAACAGCATGAGAAAATGGAGAACCTGGAGGAACTTTGATTTTAGGGATGATGACCCCCTGAAAGCTAAAGTAGAGCCACTAATAAAAAATTTAGATCAAAGGAATATTTTGATGTCAGAGGGGCAAGACCAACTGAGATGGGGAAAAAATAATGAGGGTACCTTTAATCTTAAGGAGGCAAAACTCATTCTCTTTAACCTAATTTCCCATGCTCCGGATAGGATTTGGCAAGACCTATGGAGACATCAAAGCTGGATAAAAAGTAAACTCTTCATGTGGCTGGTTCAGCATAAGAAAATTTTGACCTGGGATAATATTAGGAAGAGGGGTGTCCTTGGGCCTTCCAGATGTCAGCTCTGTGAAGCCCAAGAGGAAATAACTCTGTGAAGCCCAAGAGGAAACAATGGAGCACCTTCTCAACAATTTCATTTTCACCTACAGGTTGTTGGATTCTTTTGCCACCATTTTCCAACAAACTTATAGGGACAAAGGGTGTATCATCAATACCCTAAACAAATGGAGAAGAAACTTTTCAGAATATGAAGTTCTTGGCTCTGCATGGGCTATCATGCCAAGCTTCATTATTTGGAATGTCTGGAAAGAAAGGAACAATAGAATCTTCAAGAATGAAAAGAGGTCATCTCAATGCCTTTTTAATCATATCTTAAAACAACGCAAGGAAACGGTCGACACTATTGTATGTAATCTCTCTAAGAAACCACCTTCTGCAGCATAATTAAGAATTCTCAGAGAGTTGGGTTTGCAGGGACTTATTCCTCAGGCACTAGATAGGAAGGTAATATCCATGGAATCTGAGCATGATTTCTGCCATCCTCCCCCTAGGAGTTTCTTGAAATACAACATTGATGGGGCTTCAAAAGGCAACTTGGGCACTGCTAGTTATGAAGGGGTGTTAAGGGATGAGAATGGAAGTATTCTTTTCATCTTCTATTGTCATTTAGGAAGAGCCACCAATAACATAGCAGAATTGATCACTATGGAGCAATGTTTAGATTTCCTGGAACAGGATAACCACCAAAATGTGGTTGTTGAAGATGATTCTGAGTTAAACATTAAATCAGTTAAGAGAATCAGCTAGGGAACAAAGCCGGAAAAAGTCACAAGAAACTGGAGGCTGATCCAGGGCCTTCAACGGATTCAGCATCACCTCTAGATCCTTTGTAAAGTTAGTTTTAAACATGTACGAAGTAGGGGTGATTTGAAGGGCGGATGTTCGCCCTTTGGTGAAAAAAAGGGGTTTTAAATTTTTAGTGGGCGAATATTTTGTATCATAGTACATTTTTACAAATCACCTCAAATAGCCCACCTTATTTTAAGGGAGAGGGTAAAAAAGGTAAATTTAGCCCTTGAAATTAGGAGTTGCAACCTTCCATTCGCCCGTTTTCAAGAATAGGTTTTATTTATGTGAATCCATTCGCCCATTTTCAAGAATAGATTTTATTTAATTTAATCCTATGGGCCAAAGGCCCAAATACCATATTTATAAAAGAGGTATGGTAAATTAATAAAAATATAAATAAATGAGAGGTATGGTAAATACATAAAGCATTTTTTATATTTACTCCATAAGTCATCTTATATACATGCAGGGGTGTAAACAAATAAAAATATAAGTAAAGTGGAGGTATGGTAAATAAATAAAACGTATTTTTATACTTACTCAAAAGGTATGGTAATAAATAAAAATATAAATAAACTAGATGCATGGTAAATAAATAAAACCTCTTTTTATATTTAGTCCATAACCCTCGTTCTATTTATGAAGGTTCAAGAAAGAGGTTTTATTTAAGTGAATCCTATGGGCCAAATACCATATTTGTAAAAGAGGTATGGTAAATTAATAAAAATATAAATAAGCAAGAGGTATGGTAAACAAATAAAACATTTTTTTAAATTTACTCCATAAGTCACCTTGTATTTATGAATGGTATTGTAAATTAATAAAAATATAAATAAACGAGAGGTATGGTAAACAGATAAAACATTTTTTTATATTTACTCCATAAGTCACCTTATATGTATACTATGGGACAAATACCATGGACTAGATTGTTATTAATACCATGCAAAAAAACATTATTAACCCTAATATTAGTATTAATAAAAATAAAAATGGCACATGGTATAGACCCATGGTATTCACCAAAATGGAACATGGTATTGACCCATGGTATTCACTTGGAATGTAGCCTATTTAAATGGGGGAATTAAACCAGCATAGATCCATCTTTACTCTGGATCTACTAACCCCCGAGAGGTATCAAATATCGTGATATGCAAACTAGCATAGAGTGAAAAAATATTTGATCCGATCAAGAGTAAAAATGGATGTTGTAATTTAATGTATGTTAAACATTTTAGCTTGGTTAAAATAAAAATAACATAAAAATCAACTATTAATTTTATTAATTTTTATAAATTACTAATAGTAATTTTTAAGCTCCAGGTTTATGATAACCCATGGTATTTACCCATGGTATTCATGTGAGCATAGACTATTTAAAGGAGAAATTCTATCTTAGATCCATCTTAATTCTGGGTCTACCAAGTGCTCAGAGGGATAAATAGATTTCATCCCCCTAAGAGTGGTAGATGTGGAGTTAAGATGGATATAGGCTGGTTTTTATGATAATGAAGATATTAAATAGACTTAGGAAATTATATTGTAAAAACATCTTAAGGTGAATGGTTACAGCATAGAAATTGGACAAGTATATTTGTATACTTTTGTTTTAAACTGAAACAAATCTAGGGCTAAAAGGAATGGATTGATTGCACTAGTCATCCTTCTATAACTTTCCAACATATGCTGGAGTAAACAAATTGTAATTTGGGTAATTTTTCTAATTGCAAACGGGAACATACTTGTGTATTGGCAGGGTAGTTACGAGGTCCCTAGAAGTGGGGTAAACAAATTGTAATTTGGGTAATTTTTCTAATTGCAAACGGGAACATACTTGTGTATTGGCAGGGTAGTTACGAGGTCCCTAGAAGTGGGGTAAACAAATTGTAATTTGGGTAATTTTTCTAATTGCAAACAGGAACATACTTGTGTATTGGCAAGGTGGTTACGAGGTCTCTAGAAGTGATGAATTTGAATTTTTCTTGGTTTTTTATATAGTATTAGGTTTTTTCTCATGCTTTCTGTGAATGGCACGGGTGAATTTTATCCTACACCCACTAGGTTATCGATATGTAATTTCGGTAATTTTGATTTCAAAAGATATTTTAAAGAAATGCAATGATTTCATTTGTGTATTCAGTAAACACAAGATTTTATAATTGAGTAAAATATTCGCCATGCCTGGTGAGAGATTCGCCAAAAAATTATATATGCATATCATATTATTGATAAAATCGCCTTCCATTTTTCCTATATACCATGGAGATTCGCCCATTTATTATACATGTAAATTTGGGGGGGTTCTTAAAATTTTCCCTGGTACAAAGAACTGCCAATAAATTGGTGGATTTTCTGGCCAATCAAGGAGTGATCAGCACAGAGAATAGGGTTGCGATGAGCTAGCAAGAGCTGCCTCAGAGCAGGTTAAAAACGAATTGTCATGACCAGGCAGATGAAGATAGGATCATGTTTCGGAGCAGAGCCATGGTGACGAAGTCTAGTTGAATCAGGTGCTTGATGTTTATCAGTTTTTCCAATTTCAGGTCTTTAGTGGGTTGCAGGGCAATCTCGAATTTTGTTACCTGGGTCAGTACTTTTTTAGTGGATCCAGGTGGTAGCCGATCGGGTGGCTCTGGTTCTTGGAAGAGAGGTAGGATGGCGGGAGTTTCTTCTTTCTTAGGTTCTGGAAGAAAAGACACAGCGAAAGGTCGAAATCCGGGCACTCTCGATGGCCTCGAAACCATGGGTTTTCCAGCTTTGATCGCTTTACCAGGTCTGGGGCAGTTTTCCGATGATCGCGGGCCTTGTAAGTGGGAAATGATTTTTTCGAATTTGAAGCGATTCCATTCAGCGGGCTACACGTGGCAGTGGGGTTGGCTAGAATACTGCCCTCATCGCACGCTATTGTTTGGTGATGTTGGCTGGTGCGATATGATCCTCAGTCGTAGGATCAAGCGAGGCAGATCTATGGCTAGGATCGATCGTGCATTTTGGTGGTCCATGTGGGTAAGCGTCGCACTTCTTAGTATTGCAAAACTGGCCACAGCCGTTGGATCGGGGGAGGAGGTTCAACGGTGGAGATTATAGATGCAAGTTAGGAAGATGGTGGGAGATGCTAATGCCTTTTACTCTTGATAGATCCTGGGTTAAGATGGTTCTAGGTTGGTTTTTATATACACACATAAGTTGCATCTATATCTCCCTCTCTTTCTTCTCTCTCTCTCTCTCTCTCTCTCTTCCCTCATGCTCTACTCTCTATCTACCTCTCTCCTCTTTGTCCTCTCTCTCTTCTTTTCTCTCCCACCTCCCTCTCTCTCTACCCTCCAACTCTATCACTATCTCCCTCCCTCTCCCCCCATCTCTCCCCCCTCCATTTTATGTCCCCCTCTCTCTCTTCCCTTTCTCTCCCTCTCTTCTTTTTGTCTTCCTCCTTTCCCCCCTCCCTCTCTCTCTCTACCTTTATCTCTCTATGTCTTTTTTCTTCACTCTATGTAATCAATATTATATGTAATTTCTAAAATATTTTACATTTTAATTTTTTATTAGAGTCCTGCCTTGCTATGATGATACCATAACCATATTTAAATTTGATTAATAGGCACAGAAAAACTTAACACTTACAATACATTTACATTATAACAAGTTTCTTAACCATGGATAACCACCCGACTTTACGATGGATATTATTAACTTGTTAATAAGTTTTGTTACAATATCGTGGCTTATCAATATCACGTGCAAAAAACTATAACTCATTTCACAATAAAAAATTAGTTTAACATTGACCAATGCAAATTATAATGTTTAACTTAAAAAAAATATTTATTTTTCAATATTATTAAAAAAAAATCAAACTTTCGATTGGACCATAACTTGAAGATTTTATTGTCTTTGCACAATATATGTCATGGGGATAATTGTATTTTATGCCATAATTTATGGATATGGTTGCAATATTCATGCATGATTTTTATATATTTGTGTAGTAATTTTTCATTTTTTACTGGAAAATCATTCAAAATTAAAAATACTTGAAAATAACTTATAGTCAAGTAAATAGCATATCTACCATCAATTACTTCCCACCATAATTTAACCAAGTCTTTGCATAAAAAATGGATAGGAATAAGATGTAAACATTATACTTATAAGAGTTACTTCCCACCATTATTTATGTTTTATTTAACACTTATGTAGGAGTAAAATTGTAAATGTGCAGATATATATATATATATATTGAAAAAATTAAAATTATGATTAAGAAGAGTTTTGCCTGTAAAAAGCATAGAGGAGAAAATTTTGCGGACCCTTTATGGTTCATCATCAGGACCAGATGAAGATGTGGATCATGGCACAAGCTTAACTAGAGGACGATGTAGAAGCCAAAAGATCCTACTAGTTTATGAAAATTAATATTTTAATAATAACTATTAATATAAAATAATATTCTTATAACGGCTAATATAACAATTAGTTTAAGAATAATAATATTATAATTTAAGATAAAATAATAATAATAATAATAATTAGAAAAATCTGAAAACGTAAACAATAATAAGAAACAAACAATCTAAGTCAACCAAAGACAAGGAACAGAGTCAAAAAATAAAAATTAATTAATTAAAATAAATAAATAAGAGTCTGATTAATGAGTAAAGATCCTATAACAAAAATAATAATTAAAGGACACTAAAATTAAAACAAAGCAATAAAAAATGAGGGTAAAATTATTATTATTATTAATTTTTTTTACAGCTAATTTATGAAAAATAATACTTTAATAATGATTATTAAGATCAAATAATATTAGTTTAAGAATAATAATATTATAATTTATGATAATTAATAAAATAATAATAATTTACATATATATATATATTAAGAAAGAACCAAAAACATTAATGAGAAACAAACAATTCAAGTCAACCAAAAATAAGACACAAAATTATATATATATATATATATATAAAGAAGAATCAAGACTTGATTAACTAGTCAAAATTTTATAACAAAAATAATAATTAAATAAAACTAAAATTAAAACAAAACAATAAAAAAAAATTCCTTTTTTAATAAGAAAATAAAACAAAAAATATTAACATTAAATTTAAATACAAATACCTATATAAAAACAAAAAATCATAAATAAAAATAAAAATACATTATAATTTTATTTTTCATTATTTAAAATTTATTTTATATTAACCGTAATATTTAATTTATATTTATATAAAATTTAATTTATCATATAAACAATAATTATAAAAATTATAAATACAGTGTCTTAACACTGATAAAATAAAAAACAAAACCATGACTAAATCTCAAACCAAAACATAACAATAACATTTTGTTCCGTAAAGTTTGGCCTTTACCGTATGAAAGGGTTTCACCTTTATCATGTACTTAAAAAGTGATTGAGATTGATATAAAAGTTTAATGACTTTGAAAACCACCAAAAAGAAAATATAGCTAAATATGGGAACAAGCAAAAACAAGATATGGTTATTGATAATTCAAGGACACATTAATTATTGAATTTGTGTTATTTAATTTTCATTTTGTAAAGGCCCAGTCACATTCCATGAGTCCTATCCTATCAAATTTACTTCATTGGTCATGTTACATCACTTTATTGTTGAGACATTTACAAAATGTGAATGTTGTAATTTTATAGGAAGTTGTTTATACAATTTGATTTTGTTAAAGGATTATAATTTAAATGTATAATAATTTACTTTTGTATAATGGATGTATTATATTGTTTTAAAAATATTTAGTTTTAATATCTCAATGGGGTGGGGTGAAAGACTATGAGATATTGAAAAACGTGGTGAGGACTCTCTATACTAAGTCTCACACCTGATTTGGGTAGGGGGATTGTTTGGTAAGTGGAACCCATGCTTTAATTTATGTGGAGTCTAATCGATATGTATTGTAAATTAGTGGTATTTATAATAATTATAATGGTTGTGTATTTTATGTTTGGATGGTCGTTTAATGATGAAAGTTGGGTACCCAGTGGAATTTATGTGTAAAAATGTTGGACGAGATTGTTTTGGAGTCATTCACTGAGTTGTTCTCCACAATGCAGAGCTCGAGTGAGAGTGTAGCAAAGGATAGGGGACTTTGTGATGAATTTGGTCTTGTAAACCCGCGTAAGCAAGAGATTTTGTGCGATGAGGAAGGAAGTAAGACAAGGGACGATAGGGGAATCTCTATGGATTCCCCGGACTACATCGTTAATCTCATTGCTTGGGAGCCATTTGTGGAGATAATATGGGTAATTCACATTAAGGTCAAATAGCCTGGTTTTGTTTATTTTTATTCTTTAGTTGTTTTGATTATGTGTCATCTTTGGATAGTTGGGTGTGGTGTTTCAGACCCATGGTTTGAAAGAGGGCATCTTATCGTTCCCTCAATGAAAGAATTGGGGATGTGTCATTGTCTTGCATGGCTATGGAATATTTTTAGACCCATCGTAGGGCGCTCGACTAGTAAGCATGGGAAAAATGTTGAAGGCTCAGTCAACTTCAAGGTCTCATCAACCCTAAAACCTTATGTTTTCAGTGTGAAGTGGTGTGGGGGACTTATCTTATTTAGATTTGAAGTGGCATATGGGTATAAGGTTGTGGATATAATTCCTATTTTCTATATCCTTACGGTGGTTAGGAAAAATGTGGGTCGCCTGCACAGTGTGGGGTGGGGGTTGTAGGAAGGTGGCACACTCTCCTATTCGCAGGCATACACTCGACCACATAGCTAGGGTCAAGGGTGTTTCAATGAAGGGACTCTTTGGGCTCAAGAGGACCCTTGGGAAAGGAATAATTTGAACTCGCCAAAAAGAAGGAGGAGTCACGGGTTGAAGATGAGAAGAGTCTAACGTCACCAGTTGCCACAGGAACATGGATAAGGCGAGACGATGGATCCACCACTTCCCTACTTCCTTCCTCTAGTTGTTAATTCTCCCTCTCAGGATGACAATGTTTAAATACTTCAACAATTTCACAATGTGTTGGTCCAGCTTAACTGGGCACGCGCAAGATGACCATAATCACATCCTTGACTTCATGAACCACCTGCAATGGAATTTGTGGGAAACATATGACAAATTGGTGAGTCTTTAGAAAGGGCAGAGGTGCACTCAGGAGCAGATGGACCAGTTGGAAACCAAGATTGCTCACATCGAGGGTCACATCCATTGTGAGTTCAAACCCTCGTCTCCTTCAGGCTTAGCTCTAGAACATCTTGTCCTGGTAAATTCTGATGATAACTAAAGTGTGTCGGTTGTTTTTCTGTGTTGTTCGTCTTTTAGAAATGGTTGTCGATCAATGTTTGTAGATTGTTGTCTCTTTGGCAATATATCATGTACTTGGGCATGCACATGTTGGTCAATAAATATAGTAAGAGTGAGGCCAACAAGTTTTTGAAAGAAACCATGAAACAAGGTAACCTTTTGAAGTAATGGAAATTCTTGATTTTATATATATATATATATATATATATATATATATATATATATATATATATATATATTCACTTTCTGGTTCACGGATACCCGGGTCAATGGGTAGCCGCTACATCTAGGGTTGTTCAACACTGAGTGGACGCACCCGAAGGCATCAACACCCCTCGGCCTATTTACTGACCTAACCCCAAGAGCTTTTGGGATTCGACCCTGTGACCTCCCATTGGCAAGGCACTTGATTTGACCGATTAAGCTAACTCTTGGGGCTATATATATATATATATATATATATATATATATACATAGTTATAATTTATATAAAAGTTAATTATAGTTTATAATTTAAAAATAGTAATTATTGAATTGGTAAAAAATGAAATCTATAAAGTTAATATAAAAAATATAATTATGTAAAGCGCACAATTTTAATATATAATTTAATTTAATTTAACTTATTATTATATTTTATAATTTGAAGAGTTGTAGGAGCTAAGGAGTGATGGTTGCGTTGATGGTCCAAAATGACCTTATCAACATATAAGGGAGACAACTCGGTCAAGAACTTAAAGAAACCCTTTTTCCATTTGGAATGGTGGTTTTGACTGGTTCAGTTGGGTCTAGCTACCCTCTCTCTTTCTCTGTTGGCTTATAGTATGTCTATTACTTGCCAATAGGAAAGATACATCAGATCTACCCTCTTGAAGAGCTCGTGTAAGAAATGTTAAAATTTGGGTACCAGAGGACAAGTGGTTCCCTAAGGCTTTGATCTTTGGCCTAAGGAAAAGTGTTCAAATTTATTTTTTACTTTTCTCCTAAAGTGACTTTGTAAGTGGTAAAGTCAATTTAATTTAAAAGTGACTTTATAAGTGGTAAAGTTACATTCTAATTTAAAGGTGACTTTATTAAAGTGAATGAAAAATTAGAAAGTGAAAAAGTGACTATGGAAATAAAATGTTAAGTGGGTCTTTATTTAAGTGGATGAGTTAAAAAAATAAAAAGTGAGAATTAAATGCACATTTATTCTCATCCCTAGATCTAAATGAATCTCAACCATTAGATCTTAGGGTAACCCAAAATGTCATTTAGAGAATAAAAGGAGAAGAGAAGAGGAAAAAATCAATTCATTCTTTCAATGAGCATTTGAGAGAAAGAGAAGAGAGAGCAAGGAGAAAATTTCTGAGCAGTGAGGAAGTGAAGAAGAGTAGCAAGAAGACATTTCAGCAAATCTGGGCAGCAACATTTATTGGTATGCATCCCAAGGAAAAATCATACAGCAGGAGAAAGACACAAAAATCGAGGAAGAGGGACAACAAGTTTTGGGCACATTTTTCGAGGTTGGTTGTACAACATATAATGTTGTTTTATTGCTATAAAAAATTCTGTTTTGGTTGTTTTCTGATTAGCATGATTTTCAAGGTAGAGTTCAACCACGGAAATCGAGATTAGTTGTAATTTGTGGTTGTTGGAATTTTTACTGTGTATTTCAATTTCTCTGTAAAAACATTTTCAAAAATAAAGAAGAGCTCTCAAACTGGTTTTCCCGAAGAGTTATAGGGGGTTTTTCCAAGGTCACATTGACCAAAAATCATTGTGTTATTTTCTATGTGTGGCTGTCATAATTTTGCTATGTTTTATTTCTGCAATTTCAGCAGTTGTGAAATCTCTAAATTTGTATTTTCAGAAAATTATTATCATTTCCAGATTTTAGAATTTTTATCATGCTTGGATTTAAAACTAAATGCATGGAATGATAAGGAAAACTGATAACAGGAGTGGGGGTTGAAATTTCTTCATGGTATCGGAGCTTGGTTGGCTGAAAAGTGCAGCGTGGGACAACAAAGTGAAAATTACAACAAGCTGATTTTTACACAGAAAACAGAAACCTTTACCACAGATTTGAAAATTTCAGTTTGGTAGGACAGTGAAACATGTCTTTGGATTTGAGAGTTGAAGACAGGTTGGATGGGCAGAACAACTACAGTGCATGAAAGGAGAGAATTCAGAGCATCTTTAAGGAAGCAGAAGTCTGGGGCGTTATGGTAAATACCACACAGAACCCAGTAGTAGTACCTGCTGACCCTGTATAGTTGGCAGAGTTTAACAAAAATAATGCTAAGACAAAAAGATTGATTCTGGAAGGAATCAAAGACCGTGTCATTCCTCATGTGAGAGGAAAGACTTATGCACATGAGATGTGGACAACCTTGACCAGTCTTTACCAGAGCTCAAATGAAAACAGAAAAATGGTCCTAAAGGAGAAACTGAAGGCCATTAAAATGGCTAAGGCTAACAGTTCTACAACATATCTCATAAAGATCACTTCAGTGAGAGATGAGTTGGCAGCTGTAGGTGAGATCATTTCACCCACTGAGTTGGTGAGGATTTCTTTGAATGGTCTTCCCAAGGCTTGGGAGAATTTTGTGGATGTCATTGTTGCACGAGAAAAACTTCCCGATTGGGAGAGGTTGTGGGGTGATTGCATTCAGAATGAGATCAGAAAGAACCATCTTGGGGCAGCCAAACAGGTGGAGGAGGATGACAATGTGGCATTGTTAGCAAGAGTTAAGAAGGGCAGAGCAAAGAAACAAGCTTCCAACAATGGAGGCAAAGGCAAAGATAAAGGCAAGCAGCAGAACAAGGAGATAGAATATTTCAAAGTCAAATGTTGTAATTGTAAAAAATTGGGACACTATGCTGTTGTGTGTCCGGAGAAGAAGAACAAGAAAGGGAAAGACAAACCCATGACAGCTTCTGTAGAGATAGAGAGCTTCTCGGAGAGATTTGATCAGGAGTTTGGGTCCATAGCTTGTGAGGCCACTAGTGCAGGATCACCTGCCATATAGGTTTAGAGGGAGTGTGCATTCCCCGCTACTAGTAGAGCATCTTCTAGCATTTGGTATGTTGACAGCGACACTTCCCGCCATATGGCAGAAGTCAGAGAGTAGTTCTCAGAGCTTTCAGAGGGTGATACTGATATGGAGGTAGTACTTGGTGATGAAAGCATTGTTAGAACAATCGGTGTGGGGACATTGAAATTTGATAGGGGACCCAAACCTCCCTTGGAAGTGTCAGATGTTCTATATGTGCCTGGAATGAAGAAGAACCCGATATCCATCTCAGAACTTGAGGATAGAGGGTATGATCTGTTGTTCAGGAGAGGGCAGGTGCTTATACATCCTAAGGGAACTCCAGATTCTTTAGCTATAGAGATTAGTGTGCGCCATGCCAAGGTGTACAAGTTCTCATTCCAGCCCCTAATGGCATTGAGTAGTAGCACCTGGGAAAAGATCGACAACATATCTAGCAGTTTAGAGTTGTGTGAGATTTAGCACCGCAGGATGGGGCACATGTATCATGGGGCCTTGAGTACATTGTAGGAGATCACCACTGGTGTGCCAGATTTCAGTTTTGATCACTTAATGTACGCAGAGGATGTGCTATGGGGAAGTTTTCTAGATCCCCTTTTCCCAATGGTGACAATAGAGCGACCGGGATCCTTGAATTGATTCATACCAATGTGAGTGGTCGGATGTCTCATTAATTATTGAATTTGTGTTATTTAATTTTAATTTTGTAAAGGCACAAGTCACATTCCATGAGTCCTATCC
Source organism: Pinus tabuliformis (assembly GCA_031772625.1). Lineage (NCBI taxonomy): Eukaryota > Viridiplantae > Streptophyta > Pinopsida > Pinales > Pinaceae > Pinus > Pinus tabuliformis. The sequence goes on from CM062807.1 coordinate 27,919,203, forward strand.
TATCAAATTTGTTCATTGGTCATGTTACATCACTTTATTGTTGAGACATTACAAAATGTGAATGTTATAATTTTATAGGAAGCAATTTGACTTTGTTAAAGGATTATAATTTAAATGTATAATAATTGATTTTTGTATAATGGATGTATTATATTGTTTTTAAAATATTTAGTTTTAATATCTCAATGGGGTGGGGTGATAGACTATGAGATATTGAAAAATGTGGTGAGGGCTCTCCATACTAAGTCTCCCACTTGATTTGGGTAGGGGGGTTGTTTGGTAAGTGGAACACATGCTTTAATTTATGTGGAGTCTAATCGATATCTATTGTAAATTAGTGGCATTTATAATAATTATAATGGTTGGGCATTCTATGTGTGGATGGTCGTTTAGATGATGAAAGTTGGGTATAGTGGAATTTATGTGTAAGAATGTTGGACGAGATTGTTTTGGAGTAATTCACTGAGTTTTTCTCCACAATGCAGAGCTCGAGTGAGAGTGTAGCAAAGGACAGAGGACTTTGTGATGAATTTGGTCTTGTAAACACGCGTAAGCAATATATTTTGTGCAATGAGGAAGGAAGTAAGACAAGGGACGATAGGAGAATCTCTATGGATTCCCCATACTACATCATTAATCTCATTGCTTGGGAGCCATTTGTGGAGATTCTATGGGTAATTCACACTAAGGTCAAATACCCTGGTTTTGTTTATTTTTATTCTTTAGTTGTTTTCATTGTGTGTCATTTTTGGATAGTTGGGTGTGGTGTTTCAACACCATGGTTTGAAAGAGGGTGTCTTATCGTTCCCTCACTGAAAGAATTGGGGACGTGTCATTGTCTTGCATGGCTATGGAAAATTTTTAGACCCACCTTAGGGCGCTCGACTAGTAAGTGTGGGAAAAAGGTTGAAGGCTCAATCAGCGTCAGGGTCTCATCAACCCTAACACCTTATGTTTTCAGTGTGAAGTGGTGTGGGGGACTTATCTTATTTAGATATGAAGTGGAATATGGGTACAAGGTTGTGGATATAATTCCCATTTTGCATATCCTTACGGTGGTTAGGAAAAATGTGGGTCGCTTGCACAGTGTGGGGTGGGGGTTGTGGGAAGATGGCACACTCTCCTATTCGTAGGCATACAATCGACCACATAGCTAGGGTCAAGGGTGTTTCAATGAAGGGACTCTTTTGGCTCAAGAGGGCCCCAGGGAAAGGAATAATTTGAACTCACCAAAAAGAAGGAGGAGTCGCGGGTTGAAGCTGAGAAGAGTCTAACATCACCAGTTGAGACAGGAACATGGATAAGGCGAGATGATGGATCCACCACTTCCCTACTTCCTTCCTCTAGTTGGCAATTCTCCCTCTCAGGATGACAATGTTTAAATACTTCAACAATTTCACAATGTGTTGGTCCAACTTAACTGGGCACGCGCAAGATGACCATAATGACATCCTTGACTTCATGAACTACCTGCAATGGAATTTGTGGGAAACATATGACAAATTGGTGAGTCTTTAGAAAGGGCAGAGGTGCACTCAGGAGCAGCTGGACCTGTTGGAAACCAAGATTGCTCACATCGAGGGTCACATCCATTGTGAGTTCAAACCCTCGTCTCCTTCAGGCTTAGCTCCAAAACATCTTGTCCTGGTAAATTTTGATGATAACTAATGTGCATCAGTTGTTTTTCTGTGTTGTTCGTCTTTTAGCAATGGTTGTCGATCAATGTTTGTAGATTGTTGTCTCTTTGGTAATATATCATGTACTTGGGCATGCACCTGTTGGCCAATAAATCTAGTAAGAGTGAGGCCAACAAGTTTTTGAAAGAAACCATGAAACAATGTAATCTTTTGAAGTAATGGAAATTCTTGATTATATACATATATATATATATATATATATATATATATATATATATATATAGATATAGATATAGATATATATAGTTATAATTTATATAAAAGTTAATTATAGTTTATAATTTAAAAATAGTAATTATTGAATTGGTAAAAATGAAATTTATAAAGTTAATATAAAAAACAATTTTGTAAAGCGCACAAATTTAAGATATAATTTAATTTAACTTAACTTATTATTATATTTTATAATTTGAAGAGTTGTAGGAGATAAGGAGTGAGGGTTGCGTTGAAGCTCCAAAATAACCTTATCAACATGTAAGGGAGAGAACTCGGTCGAGAACTTAAAGAAACCCTTTTTCCATTTGGAATGGTGGTTTTGACTGGTTCAGTTGGGTCTAGCTACCCTCTCTCTTTCTCTGTTGGCTTATAGTATGTCTATTACTTGCCAATAGGAAAGAGACATTAGATCTACCCTCTTGCAGAGCTCATGCAAGGAATTTTTAAATTTGGGCACCAGAGGACAAGTGGTTCCCTAAGGCTTTGATCTTTGGCCTAGGGAAAAGTGTCCAAATTTATTTTTTACTTTTCTCCTAAAGTGACTTTATAAGTGGTAAAGTCAATTTAATTTAAAAGTGACTTTATAAGTGGTAAAGTTACATTCTAATTTAAGAGTGACTTTATAATTGGTAAAGTTACATTCTAATTTAAAGGTGACTTTATTAAAGTGAGTGAAAAATTAGAAAATGAAAAAGTGACTATGGAAATAAAAGGTTAAGTGGGTCTTTATTGTAGTGGATGAGTTAAAAAAAATAGAAAGTGAGAATTAAATGCACATTTATTCTCATCCCTAGATCTAAATGAATCTCAACCATTAGATCTTAGGGTAACCCAAAAAGTCAGTTAGAGAATAAAAGGAGAAGAGAAGAGGAAAATATCAATTCATTCTTTCATGAGCATTTGAGAGAAAGAGAAGAGAGAGCAAGGAGAAAATTTCTGAGCAGTGAGGAAGTGAAGGAGAGTAGCAAGAAGGCATTTCAACAAATCTAGGCAGCAACATTTATTGGCATGCATCCCAAGGAAAAATTGTACAGTAGGAGAAATGCACAAAAATCGAGGAAGAGGGACAACAAGTTCTGGGCACAATTTTTAAGGCTGGTCGTACAACATTTAATGTTGTTTTATTGCTGTAAAAATTTATGTTTTGGCTGTTTTTTTATTAGCATGATTTTCAAGGTGGAGTTCAACCACAGAAATCGAGATAAGTTGTAATTTGTGGTTGTTGGAATTTTTACTGTGTATTTCAGTTTCTCTGTAAAAACATTTTCAGAAATAAAAAAGAGCTCTCAAACTGGTTTTCCCCAAGAGTTGTAGGGGGTTTTTCCAGGGTCACATTGGCCAAAAATCACTGTGTTATTTTCTGTGTGTGGCTATCATAATTTTGCTGTGTTTTATTTCTGCAATTTTAGCAGTTGTGAAATCTCTAAATTTGTGTTTTCAGAAAATTATTGTCATTTCCAGATTTTAGAATTTTTATCATGCTTGGATTTAAAACTAAATGCATGGAGTGATAAGGAAAACTGATAACTGGAGTGGGGGTTGAAATTTCTTCATGGTATCGGAGCTTGGTTGGCTAAAAAATGCAGCTTGGGACAACAAAGTGAAAATTACAGCAAGCTGATTTTTACATAGAAAACAGAAACCTTTACCACAGATTTGAAAATTTCAGTTTGGTAGGACAGTGAAACATGTCTTTGGGTTTGAGAGTTGAAGACAGGTTGGATGGGAAGAACAACTACAGTGCATGGAATGAGAGAATCCAGAGCATATTTGAGGAAGCAGAAGTCTAGGGCATTATGGTAAATACCACACAAAACCCAGTAGTAGTACCTACTGACCCTATACAGTTGACAGAGTTTAACAAAAAGAATGTTAAGACAAAAAGATTGATTCTGGAAGGAATCAAAGACCATGTCATTCCTCATGTGAGAGGAAAGACTTATGCACATGAGATGTGGACAACCTTGACCAGTCTTTACGAGAGCTCAAATGAAAATAGAAAAATGGTCCTAAAGGAGAAACTGAAGGCCATTAAAATGGCCAAGATTGACAGTGCTACAACATATCTCATAAAGATCACTTCAGTGAGAGATGGGTTGGCAGTCGTAGGTGAGATCATTTCACCCACTAAGTTGGTGAGGATTTCTTTGAATGGTCTTCCCAAGACTTGGGAGATTTTTTGGATGGCGTTTTTGCACAAGAAAAACTTCCCGATTGGGAGAGGTTGTGGGATGATTTCATTCAAAATGAAATCAGAAAGAACCATCTTGGGGCAGCCAAATAGGTGGAGGAGGATGACAATGTGCATTGTTAGCAAGAGGCAAGAGGGCAGAGCAAAGAAGCAATCTTCCAATAATGGAGGCAAAGGCAAAGGTAAAGGCAAGCAACAAAACAAGGAGACAGACTATTCCAAAGTCAAATGTTGGAATTGTCAAAAGTTGGGACATTATGCTATTGTGTGTGCAGAGAAGAAGAACAAGAAAGGGAAAGAAAAACCCATGGCAGCCTCTGTAGAGATAGAGAGCTTCTTAGAGAGATTTGATCGGGAGTTTGGGTTCATAGCTTGTGAGGCCACTAGTGTAGGATCACCTACCATATAGGTTCAGAGGGAGTGTGCATTCCCTACTACAAGTAGAGCATCTTCTAGCATTTGGTATGTTGACAGCGGCACTTCCCGCCATATGACAAGAGTCAGAGAGTACTTCTTAGAGCTTTCAGAGGGTGATACTGATATGGAGGTAGTACCTGGTGATGACAGTGTTGTTAGAGCAGTCGGTGTGGGGACATTGACATTTGATAGGGGACCCAAACCTCCCTTGGAAGTGTCATATGTTCTATATGTGCCTGGAATGAAGAAGGACCTGATATCCATCTCAGCACTTGAGGATAGAGGGTATGATGTGTTGTTCAGGAGAGGGCAGGTGCTTATATATCCTAAGGGAACTCCAACTTCTTCAGCTAGAGAGATTGGTGTGCACCATGCCAAGGTGTACAAGTTCTCATTTCAGCCCCTGATGGCATTGAGTAGCAGCACCCGAGACAAGACCGACAACATATCTAGCAATTCAGAGTTGTGTGAGATTTGGCACTGCAGGATGGGGCACATGTATCATGGGGCGTTGAGTACATTGTGGGAGATCTCCACTAGTGTGCCATATTTCAGTTCTGATCACTTGATGTATGCAGAGGATGTGCTATGGGGAAGTTTATTAGATCCTCTTTTCCTAGCAGTGAAGGTAGAGCGATCAGGATCCTTGACTTGATTCATACCGATGTGAGTGGTCGGATGTCTCATGTATCCTTGAGTGGTTGAGTACTATGTTTTATTCATTTATGACCACTCCAGGAAGACCTGGATTTATTTCTTGAAGACCAAGAGTGAGGTCTTTAAGTGATTTCAAGAGTTCAAACCTCTTGTGGAGACCTAGACAAGTAGAAAGATCAAGGTCCTCATGTCGGAAAATGGAGGGGAGTATACCTTGGTGAGTTTGTTGATTTTTACGCTTAAGCAGGCATTAGAAGGGAGTTCACAGTTCCTTACTACCCCTAGCAGAATGGGATTGCAGAGAGAAAAAAACATATCCATTACAGGGGCTGCCAAAGCCATGCTTCATAATCAGGGGTTACATTTATTTTTGTGGGCAGAGGCCTGCAACACTGTTGTGTACTTGCAGAATAGGAGTCCACATCATGCCTTGGGGAATGTGACTTCAGAGGAGGCTTTTTCTAGGAAAAAGCCTGATGTTGGGCACTTTCGTATCTTTGGGTGCTTTACACATTCCTATGTCCCCAAGGAGAACAGGACCAAGCTAGAGCCCACTGCAGACAAGGGCATATTTGTGGGTTATAGTGAGACCTCAAAATCTTATCGGATTTATATTCCTGCACAGAGGAAAGTGGTTGTCCGGCGAGATGTGAAGTTCAAGGAGGAGAGAGATTTCAGGAGGTCACGAGAGTTAGAGTATATAGAGTCACTAGACCCTGAGGAGCAACTGAGTGAGTCACAGGGATCCAATGGTCAGGGATCAAGAGGTACATCGATTACAATGTCAGGTCCATTAGTGAGCAGTGGCTCTCAGAGTCAAGTGGGTGGTTCTTTGGGCAACATGCAGTGCAGTGTGCAGAGCAGTTCATAGGGTAGTCCACTAATGGACAGTTCAAACAGTACTTTAGCATCTACAGGCACAGATTCAGGCTTGAGGTCAGTTGGTAGGCCTTCAAGAGTTTAGGCTTCTGATGATGATGAGGATTCTTTCACTCCGATGATAGAAGTATGCTCAGGGAAGAGGAACCCCAAGTGGCTTCAAGATACCTTGCGCGAGGCCACATCAGTTGCTGGGCCAAAGAGAGCAATTAGAGAGAGTAAACCACATGAGCGGTTCTATAGTTACATGGCATTGGTAACAAGCATTGTTGACTCTGAGCCTTCTAGTTATGAGGAGGCAGCTAGCCAGCAGGTCTGGAGAGAGGCCATGATGGAGGAGTATTCTTCTATTATGAAGAACAATGTTTGGGAGGTAGTGCCGAGGCCTAAAGGTAAATCAGTTGTTACTTCCAGATGGCTCTACAAGATAAATCATGCTGCAGATGGCAGCATCGAGAAGTTCAAGGCTCAATTTGTGGCGAGAGGGTTCTCACAGGTAGAGGGAGTTGACTATGAGGAGACCTTCACTCCCATAGCTCGGTATACATCTATTCGCTCCATTATATCGATTACAACAGAGATGGGTTGGAAGATCCACCAGATGGATGTGAAGACCGCATTTCTCAATGGCTTCATTCAGGAGGAGGTTTATATTGAGTAGCCGCAGGGCTTTGAGGTGCATGGGAAGGATTCCCATGTATGCAGATTGAAAAAGGCACTCTATGGCCTGAAGCAAGCTCCCAAAGCTTGGTACTCGAGGATTGATACATACTTGCAGCAGTTAGGTTTCACAAAGAGTGAGGATGATCCGAACCTATACTTCATTGTGGTGGGTGAGGAGCCTCTCATTCTGGTGTTGTATGTTGATGACTTGATCATCACTGGTGTAGAGAGACTCATTGAGGGCTGCAAGAGAGATCTTGCTTCAGAGTTTGAGATGAAGGATATTGGATTGATGCATTATTTTCTGGGATTGGAGGTGTGGCAGGAGGAGGGGCATTTCTTCCTGGGATAAGGGAAGTACATTGTGGATATATTTAGTAGATTTCACATGGAGGACTGCAAACCCATGTCTACACCTATGATCACTAACTGAAAGAAGCTTCAGGCTTCTGATTCCGAGTTGGTGGGTCCTACTCTATACCGACAGTTGATTGGTTGTTTGTTGTATTTGCTCAACACTCGACCAGATATATGTTTTGTAGTTAACAATATGATTCAGTTCATGTGTGAGCCCAGGACAGTGCATTGGGTGGCTGCAAAACACATTCTTCGTTACTTGTAGGGGACTGTGGGTTTTGGTCTAGATTATAGACAAAGTGATGGAGTGAGACTGGCAGGGTACATGGATTTAGATTGGCCAGGTTATGCTTCAAATAGGAAGAGTACTTCTGGGTGTTGTTTTGGGTTGGGTTCGGTAGTTGTCTCGTGGATCAATTGGAAACAACAATCAGTTGCATTGAGTTCAGCTGAGGCAGAGTATATGGTTGCTAGTTTGGCTAGTTGTGAGGCCATATGGCTTCGCAAGATGTTGTTTGGTCTATTTGGTCAGGCATTGAGACCTTCAGTAATTTACTGTGATAATCAGATTTGCATAAAACTCACGGAGAATCTAGTTTTTCATGACAGGTCAAAGAATATTAAGATCAAGTATCACTTCATTAGAGACTATGTCCAAAAGGGAGTTGTCAATCTTGAGTACATTTCCACAAATGAGCAGGTAGCAGACATTTTCACCAAATCCTTACCATGGGGCAAGCATGTATACTTCAGAGACAAGATGGGAGTGGTGAGGAACACTTTCCTCGGTAAGAGTATTAAAATTTGGGTACCAAAGGACATTTTCACCAAAGCCTTACCATGGGGCAAGCATGTATACTTCAGAGACAAGATGGGAGTGGTGAGGAACACTTTCCTCGGTAAGAGGGAGTATTAAAATTTGGGTACCAAAGGACAAGTGGTTCCCTAAGGCTTTGATCTTTAGCCTAGGGAAAAGTGTCCAAATTTATTTTTTCTTTGCTCCTAAAGTGACTTTATAAGTGGTAAAGTCAATTTAATTTCAAAGTGACTTTATAAGTGGTAAAGTTACATTCTAATTTAAAAGTGACTTTATAAGTGGTAAAGTTACATTCTAATTTAAAAGTGACTTTATAAGTGAATGAAGAATTAGAAAGTGAAAAAGTGACTATGGAAATAAAAGGCTAAGTGGGTCTTTATTTAAGTGCGTGAGTTAAAAAAATAGAAAGTGAGAATTAAATGCACATTTATTCTCATCCCTAGATCTAAATGAATCTCAACCATTAGATCTTAGGGTAACCAAAAAGGTTATTTAGAGAATAAAAGGAGAAGAGGAGGAAAATATCAATTCATTCTTTCATGAGCATTTGAGAAAAAGAGAAGAGAGAGCAAGGAGAAAATTTCTGAGTAGTGAAGAAGTGAAAGAGAGCAGCAAGAAGACATTTCAGCAAATCTGGGCAGCAACATTTATTGGCACGCATCCCAAGGAAAAATCGTACAGTAGGAGAAAGACACAAAAATCGAGGAAGAGGGACAACAAGTTTTGGGCACATTTTTCAAGGTTGGTCGTACAACATTTAATGTTGTTTTATTTCTGTAAAAATTTATATTTTGGCTGTTTGCTGATTGACACGATTTTCAAGGTGGAGTTTAAGCACAAAAATCGAGATAAGTTGTAATTTGTGGTTGCTAGAATTTTTACTGTGTATTTTAGTTTCTCTGTAAAAACATTTTCAGAATAAAGAAGAGCTCTCAAACTGGTTTTCCCCAAGAGTTGTAGGGGGTTTTTCCAAGGTCACATTGACCAAGAATCACTGTGTTATTTTCTGTGTGTGGCTATCATATTTTGTTGTGTTTTATTTCTGCAATTTCAGTAGTTGTAAAATCTTTAAATTTGTGTTTTCAGAAAATTATTGTCATTTCCAGATTTTAGAATTTTTATCATGCTTGGATTTAAAACTAAATGCATGGAGTGATAAGGAAAACTAATAACCGGAGTGGGGGTTGAAATTTCTTCAAGAAAGTGATCATTAAGCTGAATTAATGGCTTAGTTAGGCCACTATAAAGTCCGCCCCTTGTGTAAGAGGACTTCTAGAATGCAATATTTAAAGCTAAATGCAAATATACTCTAATTAATAAAAAATAAATCCTAAATCTATCTTGATTGAAAGAATGACTAGTCCCCCTCTCAACCAAGAGCAAGATAAAAAGGTGGATTTGGACCAACTTTGAATTTGGAATAAAAATGAAGTCAATAAGCCAAGCAAATAGTTCCAAGACTTATTACTAGTTCAAGAAATTATATGTATTCAGTTATCTGATGAATATTCATCAGATCTTTAGTGCACATACATCCAAATTCAAATAAAATGAATTCAAACTAAAACATATATGACTGCATTAAGGAAATAGTTTTCATAAAACAATCATTATTAAAACCAACATAAATTTGATATGAATTAGTTAAATAGTTAACAAGTATGTCTCATTTATCTATTCAAATTCATAATTTAACTTGATGGTGCTGGTGCTGGTGCTGATGCTGAACTGTTTCTATACTCCACATCATAACCTGAAACCATAAAGGATGTGAGGCAATTAGTCAAAGCATGTTCCTGAAACTCACCATCACAGAAGGCATGGAGAAGATATTCAATTAATATATCAATATGCTTTACTCCCCAACAAATATCCGTTTTCTAGAACCAGATTTAAGTGGGCACTTACAGTTGGCTTCCTTCCACCCCAGTTTAAGCTCGTCCCGGTCAAAGACAATTTGATAACCTGACATGAAATTCTCTGCATCAAAGAAGAAAATGGCATCGTAAGAGTTAAAAACCAGAGCAATGACTTACTTTAATAACAACACATAACATAGATGCTATATCAGAGCTGAAAATACATAAATTTACTGCCATATAGGAAGGGTTGATGAATGCAGTAGATCAGCCCATCCACTATTATGTTGGTGAGGGGGATGTTACTTCTTTGGACACCATATTGGGTTAAGGATCATTGTATATAGGGAATTATGTGATGCTGCCGAAAATACCTCATAAAAATGTGGGATAGCACACAAAAGGAGTGGAGATTTTAAAGTCGTATGAAATATTTTAAGATGTCAAACATTGTGTATTTGACATTTTATCATTCATTGTTTACTCTCACACACCCACCAACACAGCAAGTCCGCCAAAGGCGGTGGGAGGAGGTCAATAAAGCACACATATCCATCCACCAACTAATCAACCATTATGTTAGTAGGAAGGTCACTACCCCTTATCTCGGGTTGCTGTATAAGAAAGAGAGATATATGGGTCCCCTGATTAAGTCCCCCAAAGGAGGAGGGGGAGGTCAAGAAAGCTTAAGTCTCCCAAAGGAAGATGGGGAGGTCAAGAAAGCGTACATATCCATCCTGCAACTAATCAACCATTAGTTTAGTAGGAAGGTCGCTACCCTTTATCCTGGATTTGTGTATAAGAAAGAGAGATATCTGGGTCCCCTGTTTCTACTATCACCAATGCATTAATCTTAACAGGCTTCTGCATCATAGGTATAATGGATTCAACAATTATTCACATATTTAACAATGGTAGCCAAAAAATAGTTCCTGGAAAAATAAATTGAACAGGGACCCCAAACTTTATCAAAATTGTTTGAATACAGATGTTTACTGTTCACGCCAAAACGAACATTCTTTTAGACCTAGTCATAAAAGAACATTCGTCTATCTAGAAAAGGATAATAGGTCAAAAGCAAACATTCCTTTAGACCTAGTCATAAAAGAACATTCCTCTATCTAGAACAGGATAAGAGGTCAAAAGTAAACATTGCTATGATAAATCATCAATGCATTTGAACAACAAAACTTTGGAAAGCACAAAACCAATTAGAAAAGCAAGTTTCGATGTAGCCATCAACACATGCTTTAGATGGGAATAAATTAGCCTTATAACATCTTTTGAATAATCCAGTTTACCTGTCCTAAAAAGCACAAGCAGTTTGCCGCTCTGAAATATATCTTATGTTTCAACACTAGAAAGTGTGGGATGATGGTCTGAATGAGGCACCACATTACCATGAGAAGGGAGGCCCAAGCTTGAGTGCTTGGAAGGGAAGTGGAGTTGCCATCCAATTTTGTGGGTAACAGGGAAAACTACTATGGGGAAGAGGAGGCTGCTAAGATTATTGTGAACTTAATCGTGTCCTCAGTGATCTATCACTGTTATTAGAGCTTCTTGTGAGTTTATTTAGGCTGGAGGCAGAAAGTAAAATAACAAAGAATAACTGACAAAGGAAAAAAGACTAACTAGGGTTTATTTTTTGCCTTCTTTAGTGTGTTAATTAACTACTTGCATGAAAGAAAAGAGAGTTAGAAATGAAAGGATGAAGACCTAATTAACCTCTTTTTCCACCTAATTCAAGCAGCGAGCATTAAGAAAATTTTCGAATTTCCTTTAACAAGCAAGCAAACTAGGAAGGGAACCTAGGGTTTATTACTGTCCTAGGTTGTTGAAAGCCTTTAACCCTCATATACTGTAAGTCTATCACAAGCTACAAGGGCTTAAAGGAAAAGAGTCAAACAAGAAGTAGCAAAGAGGGTTAGAGTCTAGACCCTACTCTATGTACTTGTATAGCACTTCTCACATTTTGAAAACAAGTTTAGATATGCTATCTCCTAATGAAATGAACAATAGCAACAAACAAATTACACAACTAAAGATGAATCAGGAAAATGAAAGTATGCATGACCCGTATGCCCTCAGTTGTGAAGGTTATCTCCTCATCCAAAGATTTGCATTGAACTCCCTTTAAGTAGGAGAGATTGGATGACTAGATGTGAATAAGGGACCATGTCAACAACTCAATCAAACTAACCTAAGCAGCAAATGGAGGGTTAAGCTAAAAGGAGAGGAAGAGAACAACTGTAGAAACCTCCAAATAGGTGGAGGGTTCATAGAGACAACAAACACCAGCAAGCCCAAGAGAGGAAGGAGATCATGAGATCATTGCAGAGTGTTCAAATCGACAATTTTGGTATTTCCAAGAGTGAGAATAGAGACCGTTGGATAGGCGGCTTTTTGAAAAGAGTCAAATGATAGATTTTGACCGAATGTACATAGTCAAATGGGCCTAACCATAGGTAATTTCCAAAAAGCCCACTCTCTGTAATGCAGGAAAGTGTGGAAGCTGGAAACAGGTGTGGTAGTCTTAAAACAATCTACAATTTGGAGTGCATGCCTAGACCACTAAGTTATAGGAAATCTAATTAAGTGTGTGCCTCAAACAGTATGCTCTAATGGATTAGGGACGTTTGGGGGACTCAAAGGAGGTTCCTCAACTAATACCCTAACAAGTGCATGAGGCCCAAGGCAGATCCTAATCAGAAAGGGAGGGATCCAAGTGGGTTGGCCAAAGCACATGTTATAGCCAGATATACAACCAAGGAAGGCCAAAGATGGATGGAGGACACACCAATGGCACTAGACATCAATTGAGAAACCAGAATCACAAATCTAGACCAAGATAAGGGACTCAAAAGGATGTTCTTCAACACATAAGAGCCATCACTGAAATGGATAGGAAGACCTCGATGTTATTCTAGGGTGAGCCATGTATAGTCAATGCACTATAAAATACCCACCTCGATGTCATTCTAGGGTGAGCCATGTATAGTCAATGCACTATAAAATACCCACCTCGATGTCATTCTAGGGTGAGCCATGTATAGTCAATGCACTATAAAATACCCACACATCAATATCTGGTGGGATAAGTGTGTGGTAAGAGTGAAAAAGCCAAATACTGCATAAAAGAACATGAAATATATCAGCAAATATGTTCAACATTCGATAAAGATCCGGACTATTTCTGTCCCGTTAGTACTTTGGTAGTACCTGTAAGTAGATTAATCATGGAATCCACACTTACCAATATTTCTGCAAGATATGCTAACTATAAAGGATGGCAAGCAAAAATGATATAATAAACCTTTTCAAAAAATAAAAATAGGTTATGTGTGCATGAACTTACGACCGATAATTGATATACTCGAGCTTTGAACCACTGCCAGACAGTAACCTAAAAGCTTCCCAGTCTGCCAGAAAAAGATTAAATATAAGCAATCATTTATCATTTCTCTATGACCAACAAACACCGAGAAGGGTTGCATCAAATTTCAATCGGATTGAAATTGTACCGGATCTTTAAGAAAGACTAATGGTTGAACAGCAGAAAAGTTGTTTCCTCCATTGAAGTTGAAAGTTATCTTAGGCCCTTGATGAATACTTTTACGGTTGCTGCGCAGATAGCAGGAACGATATCAGTTCTTTCCCAACGCTGCAATGCTATTAGTTCTTTCCCAACGATGACCCAGTTAACGTTGCTAAAAAAAAGGCAAGTTTATTATGGCTAGTACCAACCTGGCATTATAACAATACTCAAAAGGAATGCTTGAACTATCAACAGGCAAAGGAGTGTCTTGCGTCTGCAGATGATACTGTTCCCTTCAAAGCTCGTTAGTCAATTGGATAAATCCTTGAAAAGGGGCATATATACTATAAAATAACATATGTCTGTAATCACTCACATTTGACGTAAGGCTTTTGTAAACCGCATCAGCCAAGTATGTAAATGAGGTGCCAGTGTCAAAAAGGGCTTGAAATGGTGTTTTGACAAGAGCGTTTCCCACGTAAAATTCCTGCACACCTATGTTATATGTCGGGCTGCAATCCAATCAACACCTTATCAGCAACTCATTTCACAACTACAGAAAGTATGATTGAGTATATAAGGACATAAATGGTTAGCTCATGGTAGGTCTTAAATAATTTTAAATATTTCAGAATTGAAATTTCTATGATTTGAATTGTGTTGAGCTTCTTCTTCTGAATCCATTGCATTGGTAATTTTGTGCCGATATTTCAAACCAGCAACTGTGGTTCATCTTCAGGACAGATGAATGATGAATCACACTTGCCGGTTTGAAACTTAACTGTGGTTCATCTTCAGGACAGATGAATGATGAATCACACTTGCCGGTTTGAAACTTTGGCACAAAAATTACTGTTAAATCATTTTCAAGTCATACTGAGTCCTGACTGTCAAGGGTGACATGCATAGAGCATGGCTGGCACTCACTATTTTTTATTGATAATAAATGGAGTTTCCTTTTGATCCGAACTCCCTTTATCTCCAAAGGCAAACCTCCCCAAACTTGTATTCGCTGGGAAGCACATAGAGAAAGAATTTGATACAAGGCCTGATTTGTGTAAAACGGTAGGGACAGATATAGGTTCAATGCCAAGCCCAAGTAGGCCATTTGGAGCTGCACCTTCTAGAAATGTGCCTGTTTGTACCCTTCCACACCTATCAAATGCACAAGCAAAGATTCAGTGATTAGTGTTCATTCATTTGTAGCACTTAAAAAGGGAAAAGCACTTGATAGTGCACACTGCACAGCAATATTCAGGTCACGTGTCATAGTCAAATTCAGTATGGTCTCAGACTGCTATCTAGAGGCAGAAAACTCATTTCTAAAAATTTTAGTCTTTATTTCTAAAAAAATAAAGAAAAAAAAATCACTTACAACAGCAAAAAATAAATCATACCCGAATGTGATAGGCGCCTTCACCACCGTTCCATTCTGTGATCCATCTCCAGGAATCAGATAAAGAACATCCTCCACTAAAGTTCCTGCAGTGGATGTATTTTCTGAGAGATATGTAACGTTGTATGGGCATTGATCACTAGATTTGGAGCATTGATTTTGTAAATCACACAGAGTATTATTGCAAGTAACTTGCTTGCTTGTCTTAGAGGCTGATGGACTGTAAGTCTGCAAATCGATGTCCTGTTGAAATCAGAATTAAATCAGAAACTAAATCCCACTCCAAGTTGAGGCATAGAAATGATTAATTCTTTTTCTGAAGAATTCCATATCAAGGAAACGCATAGAAGTGCAAGATATGAAGAAGACTAAGCATGCAACAAAATGGCCTTTTTGGGAAACCCTTGTGGGAATTCCCCGCGATTCCTATAAATCCAGCACATTTCCAGATTGTTTGACCATACAGGCTGATTTGGAGACCTCTAAACATCCCAGGGAAGTTAAAAATCTGTGAGTAGGAAACATTGCCAGTGTGGAAGCAGGATTGACCACTGGATTCGAATCGGAACGGCGCCTGAAATGCACCGGCAAGAGGGCCATATTGTTGCACATTTATCCTACTTCACAAGATAATAAGTTATTTTGTAGTTAGGAATCATTTTTACATGCTTCATTCACACTGCAGAGGAGTTATTTTGCCTGACAAGGAAGAATGCAAATGCATTTAGTAAGTGGAGAGAATGTTGTGCATATGAAAGAAACATTGTCACTATGCCATAATAAATAGGGTTCTGAAAGGCCAAGCTGATGCTAATGCCTGCCAATTTCAATGTTCAGCCTTAGAAAATGTACATTGATGAGAATGGTGGTAGTATATATGAGGTTAGTGGTATTAGTATGCTCTTTCCCAACTATAGATAAGGTGTTTCAAATAACTGTGATTCTAAGGTGTTAGAAGGATGGTGCAACTTGAAGTGACAACCTGTAATTCAGTTCCTTAAGTAACTTTGTGCGAAATAGCATCGGCAAAAATTGGTCCAGGGTCAGCAACTTGGGAAGTCAGCCAACTAGGATAAAAAATATGCAAAAAATGGGCAAAATTTGGCAAAGCATAAACTCTGACCTGCAAAACTCTGTGATTCGTTTTGGGTAAGGCTACTATCAGTTGGATTTCTAGGGATTAGTTCCTTGTTAAATCTGGCATTCATGCTGTAATCAGTATTAGAAATATGTGACTAAAAACTTTTAACAGTATTTAGAGTTCTTCACATCAACCTATATCTCCAAGTAAATTATATTAATCTCTTTTCAGTAGATTTAATTATTGGAACGACCTGCAAGTCCTTAAAGCTAGGTCATCAACTACGAGAAGAGATGGTTTAAAAGAAATCTTTTAGCTTGAATTCATTTTCAGAATCTAGTTTCAAGCATCAGATGAATCAAATAATTTTATTGTAATCAACCAACATGTATAGTCGCTCTTATATGTCTTTTCCCTAGCTGTTTCTTATGCAATAAAATGTTTTCAATTGAACTTGGTTGCTAAAGGTTTGACAATTTGTCTTTGGAAACAGCATAAACCTCTGGTTGGTGGCCTATTGAAGAAAATAGCATCAAGCCAACCAAACTGCCCTATCAAGTTTAAAAGGCAGTGCCAATAGTATGTACCCTGTTGACCTCTGTTCTTCTGCAAAAGCAACGGTTCTTGCTTGTCTTTGCAGATGTATCTTGCACTTCAGCTAGAGATACAGGTTTTGGAAGGCTAAAGAAAATTACTGATTAATACAGGAAAAGTTGTGGAATTTTGGGAATGTGAAGCACCAAAACACAGTCAAACATCCTCACAGATTTTTACTTTGGAATGGCAAAGCTCAGGCAACAAACATGACCCCATTATGCACCCATGTTCTCACTTTGGCTCAGGAAATCATCAAAACACAATCAAGACACCCTTATATGGAATTTTACTTTGAGCGGTGAAGCTTATGAATCAAACATGACTCTATGCTTATTATGAACCCATGTTCTCTCTGTGGCTCGGGAAATCACCCAAACACAATCAAACAACCTCATTGAATTTTACTTGGATATGGCAAAGCTTAGGGATCAAACATGACTCCATGTTTATTATGCACCCATGTTCTTACTGTGGCTCGAAAATCAGCACTGGCCACTTACAAATAATTTTCAACCATCCCGAATTTTTTACTCTCGCAAATATGTTCAAAAGGGTTCCGTTTTCTACCTTTAATATTTGATCAACACCATGCCCATGGAAAAAACTAACAGATGGGCACAATAGCCCATTGCTGATAAGAAGAATGAAACCATAGTCTAAGTGGAATTCACAGCCAGTGCAATCTAACATAATTGTTCATCACAAGAATAAAATACAACATTAATGTAATAGGTCAGTAGGTTTAACAGGGAGAAGCTGAAAATGCAATACATACAAGTCCATAGCTAGGTGCAGAAGTAGGAGCACACTGTTCGCAATCACAAGGCACCCAGAACAAATCGCTGCCCGTATCAAGTGCTACAAGTAAAGTTACATTAGGTGTGCCCACTTGAACCACAGTGTAGTACAAACTGTCCAGATCACAGAAAATGAAGTTAGGAGCGTAACGAGTGATTAAATTAGAATCAAACATGGAACTTTAGCAATTTTGATTTTGATTATGAACTTTAGCAACACTTTTGAAAACTAGAAAATCAGTACTTTAATTGTACAGCATACTGTCAATGATCTATTGGCAAATGAATTGATTCATTCGGAGGTTCTGCTAGTATCAACATACATAATTTTATTTTGGGTTCATTCCAAATTCTTATGCAACATAAGTAATACTGTAATAGACAAGGAAGCAGAACTTACAATCCCAACTGTGGAAATTCAAGTGTCTCGTTCCCTTCTGCAAATGTGAGAGAAGAGTATTCAACAAGTTGACGACCATGGCGAGCAGAGTCATGATGATACAGTGTTTTGTAATACTCATTGCTTCCCTCCATAGGCCAACTTTGTGTATCTAATCCATGTCTGTAAGTCATCCACTCTTTTACTTCATGAGAAAATTTATGATACATCTGCAAACTGTAGGATTGCCCATTGGAATACCCAAAGCCAAGAGATAACAATAAAATTGTGTGACAAATAAGGCTCAGTGTTGGGTTTTCCATGGCTGAGAGCAAATAGAACAAATTTGCACAGAACTTGAGGCAGCTGAGAGGTCTGTTAGTGCTAATTAATTTTCTGGTTCAACGATAGCAATCTTTCCTCCACCCTGTTCCTGTTGTTGCGCAGGGCAGGTTACACAATGATCCTTGCTTGTTTGATGCAAATCAAATTCTATTATTAATAGCCCTGACATGTTGAACAATGGAGATTGAAATACATATCCATTTTGATTTGACTGAACCATATGGTATGTGAACAAGTTGAGGAATGAAATATTTACACTCGGAAAGTTCTGAGAAGAAGATTTGTGTGATGTGTTGTGACTTGACCATTAATGTACCAACTAGATTTGAATGGTAGTAGTGGACAAAAATGAAATTGAGTAAAGGTCCGCTTGTGCCGGTAGCAGTTGGAATATAGTTTTCATCTCAAGAGATGAGAATCTTCCTTGCTCTTCCTCGTTGGCAAATGAAAGCAGGCTCTCCGACCATTGCTGAAAATTCAATCACAGTTTTCCTGCAATATTTGACCGACTTGGCATGCTTTCTGGTTGACCCACGTCGGCTGTCCAGATCCACAAGCACATGCAAGCAAAAGTAAACTCAAATTTAATTTTCAATCTCCATTAGATTGACTCAAGGTAATTTCCTGGCCCTCATGATTATTTTTCAAGAAATTATGCGGAAAGAGTACAGGTGGTCAGCAATTGCCATTCCAATTTCCTTTGTGGTGTGATGTAATGGTAAACTAACAGTGACAATTGGAAAATAATTGGAATATAGTTTTCATCTCAAGAGATGAGAATCTTCCTTGCTCTTCCTCGTTGGCAAATGAAAGCAGGCTCTCCGACCATTGCTGAAAATTCAATCACAGTTTTCCTGCAATATTTGACCGACTTGGCATGCTTTCTGGTTGACCCACGTCGGCTGTCCAGATCCACAAGCACATGCAAGCAAAAGTAAACTCAAATTTAATTTTCAATCTCCATTAGATTGACTCAAGGTAATTTCCTGGCCCTCATGATTATTTTTCAAGAAATTATGCGGAAAGAGTACAGGTGCTCAGCAATTGCCATTCCAATTTCCTTTGTGGTGTGATGTAATGGTAAACTAACAGTGACAATTGGAAAATAATTGGAATATAGTTTTCATCTCAAGAGATGAGAATCTTCCTTGCTCTTCCTCGTTGGCAAATGAAAGCAGGCTCTCCGACCATTGCTGAAAATTCAATCACAGTTTTCCTGCAATATTTGACCGACTTGGCATGCTTTCTGGTTGACCCACGTCGGCTGTCCAGATCCACAAGCACATGCAAGCAAAAGTAAACTCAAATTTAATTTTCAATCTCCATTAGATTGACTCAAGGTAATTTCCTGGCCCTCATGATTATTTTTCAAGAAATTATGCGGAAAGAGTACAGGTGCTCAGCAATTGCCATTCCAATTTCCTTTGTGGTGTGATGTAATGGTAAGCTAACAGTGACAATTGGAAAATAATTGGAATATAGTTTTCATCTCAAGAGATGAGAATCTTCCTTGCTCTTCCTCGTTGGCAAATGAAAGCAGGCTCTCCGACCATTGCTGAAAATTCAATCACAGTTTTCCTGCAATATTTGACCGACTTGGCATGCTTTCTGGTTGACCCACGTCGGCTGTCCAGATCCACAAGCACATGCAAGCAAAAGTAAACTCAAATTTAATTTTCAATCTCCATTAGATTGACTCAAGGTAATTTCCTGGCCCTCATGATTATTTTTCAAGAAATTATGCGGAAAGAGTACAGGTGCTCAGCAATTGCCATTCCAATTTCCTTTGTGGTGTGATGTAATGGTAAGCTAACAGTGACAATTGGAAAATAATTGGAATATAGTTTTCATCTCAAGAGATGAGAATCTTCCTTGCTCTTCCTCGTTGGCAAATGAAAGCAGGCTCTCCGACCATTGCTGAAAATTCAATCACAGTTTTCCTGCAATATTTGACCGACTTGGCATGCTTTCTGGTTGACCCACGTCGGCTGTCCAGATCCACAAGCACATGCAAGCAAAAGTAAACTCAAATTTAATTTTCAATCTCCATTAGATTGACTCAAGGTAATTTCCTGGCCCTCATGATTATTTTTCAAGAAATTATGCGGAAAGAGTACAGGTGCTCAGCAATTGCCATTCCAATTTCCTTTGTGGTGTGATGTAATGGTAAACTAACAGTGACAATTGGAAAATAATTGAAGACAATGCATTGACATTTGATGTTTTTGATGAAATAGTGCTAAAAGCTGAAAGGTCCCACGCGTTTTCCCCGCCTCCCACGACGGCACTCAGCTTTTAACCTTCGTTTGTTTGCCTACCTCACCCCTCGAGTTAACTTTTTGAATCACTGGGCCGGCTGGGAGACTGAGACGGGAAGGAGCTCAACCGCTTTTCCTACCACTTTCGTGAGATCTTTGTAAATAAATAATTAAAACAGATAGGTTACGTAGCCTACATTGCTTCATTGCTTCAAACACTTCAAATTCAACGCGTCCATATGCATATACGTATAGATACGTTACACGTATGTATGTGTGATTTTGTTGGTTATTATTATTATAAATATGTTTGAATTTTGGTCGGGTTAATGTAGTTAATTTTTACAATAAAGGTAAATCAATATTCAAAATTTAATAATGTAATTAATCTTAAAAGACAATCTCTTTATCCATATAAATCATAAAAGTTTAAGATCTAAATTTATATTTATAAGGTAATTCATCACCTCACTTTCAAACTAAACATCCCAAAAAACCCTCCAAAAACCCCGCCAACAACCCTTTAACCGCCAACACCGGATTATGTTTTTGGGAAATAATTTTTTATATTTTGCAGTTTGTTTTTACTCTTAATTTCTAATTTATTCAAAATTAAATCTAATATAAATCAACTAATTTACAATTCACAAGCTTGTCTTTGTATATTTTCTTTAATATTTATTTTTAATTTAATTCACACGCTTTTGTTTGTATATTTTCTTTAATATTTATTTTTAATTTTTTATTTGGAATGAAATGAAAGTGTACGAAATTTCAGAGTACTTTCTTATATTTTGTGGATGGTAAAATGGTAAATAGTTAGGCCTTACTCCAAGGGAATTAAAGAGAGTCAAATCGATGATTAGTAACCAGTAGCAACAATATCAAAGAATTTAATGTAACGAGCCTAGATCCATCTTAACCCACGATCTATCAAGTGACCAAAGGGATCAAATCTCTTGAGATACAAACCTCTTTTAAAGTGAAAAGAATCCATCTTAACCCATGATCTATCAAGTGACCAAATGGATCAAATCTCTTGAGATACAAACCTCTTTTAAAGTGAAAAGAATCCATCTTAACCCATGATCTATCAAGTGACCAAAGGGTTCAAATCTCTTGAGATACAAACCTCTTTTAAAGTGAAAAGAGATTTGATAGATCCATCTTAACCCACGGTGCCGAGAGGGATCAAATCTCTTGAGATACAAACCTCTTTTAAAGTGAAAAGAGATCAAATCTCTTGAGATACAAATCTCTTTTAAAGTGAAAAGAGATTTGATCTCTCTCAGGCTTGATAGATCCTGGGTTAAGATGGTTCTAGGTTGGTTTTTATATACACACATACTTTGGATCTATATCTCCCTCTCTTTCTTCTCTCTCTCTCTCTTCCCTCATGCTCTACTCTCTATCTACCTCTCTCCTCTTTGTCCTCTCTCTCTTCTTTTCTCTCCCACCTCCCTCTCTCTCTACCCTCCAACTCTATCGCTATCTCCCTCCCTCTCCCTCCATCTCTCCCCCCTCCATTTTATGTCCCTCTGTCTCTTCCCTTTCTCTCCCTCTCTTCTTTTTGTCTTCCTCCTTTCCCCCCTCCCTCATCTCTCTATGTCTTTGTTCTTCACTCTATGTAATCAATGTTATATGTAATTTCTAAAATATTTTACATTTTAATTTTTTATTAGAGTCTTGCCTTGCTATGATGATACCATAACCATATTTAAATTTAATTAATAGGCACAGAAAAACTTAACACTTACAATACATTTACATTATAACAAGTTTCTTAACCATGGATAACCACCCGACTTTACGATGGATATTATTAACTTGTTAATAAGTTTTGTTACAATATCGTGGCTTATCAATATCACGTGCAAAAAACTATAACTCATTTCACAATAAAAAATTAGTTTAACATTGACCAATGCAAATTATAATGTTTAACTTAAAAAAAAAAAATTATTTTTCAATATTATTAAAAAAAAATCAAACTTTTGATTGGACCATAACTTGAAGATTTTATTGTCTTTGCACAATATATGTCATGGGGATAATTGTATTTTATGCCATAATTTATGGATATGGTTGCAATATTCATGCATGATTTTTATATATTTGTGTAGTAATTTTTCATTTTTTACTGGAAAATCATTCAAAATTAAAAATACTTGAAAATAACTTATAGTCAAGTAAATAGCATATCTACCATCAATTACTTCCCACCATAATTTAACCAAGTCTTTGCATAAAAAATGGATAGGAATAAGATGTAAAAATTATACTTATAAGAGTTACTTCCCACCATTATTTATGTTTTATTTAACACTTATGTAGGAGTAAAATTCTAAATGTGCAGATATATATATATATATATTGAAAAAATTAAAATTATGATTAAGAAGAGTTTTGCCTGTAAAAATCATAGAGGAGAAAATTTTGCGGACCCTTTATGGTTCATCATCAGGACCAGATGAAGATGTGGATCATGGCACAAGCTTAACTAGAGGACGATGTAGAAGCCAAAAGATCCTACTAGTTTATGAAAATTAATATTTTAATAATAACTATTAATATAAAATAATATTCTTATAACGGCTAATATAACAATTAGTTTAAGAATAATAATATTATAATTTAAGATAAAATAATAATAATAATAATAATTAGAAAAATCTGAAAACGTAAACAATAATAAGAAACAAACAATCTAAGTCAACCAAAGACAAGGAACAGAGTCAAAAAATAAAAATTAATTAATTAAAATAAATAAATAAGAGTCTGATTAATGAGTAAAGATCCTATAACAAAAATAATAATTAAAGGACACTAAAATTAAAACAAAGCAATAAAAAATGAGGGTAAAATTATTATTATTATTAATTTTTTTTACAGCGAATTTATGAAAAATAATACTTTAATAATGATTATTAAGATCAAATAATATTAGTTTAAGAATAATAATATTATAATTTATGATAATTAATAAAATAATAATAATTTACACATATATATATATATATATATATATTAAGAAAGAACCAAAAACATTAATGAGAAACAAACAATTCAAGTCAACCAAAAATAAGACACAAAATTATATATATATATATAAAGAAGAATCAAGACTTGATTAATGAGTCAAAATTTTATAACAAAAATAATAATTAAATAAAACTAAAATTAAAACAAAACAATAAAAAAAATTTCCTTTTTTAATAAGAAAATAAAACAAAAAATATTAACATTAAATTTAAATACAAATACCTATATAAAAACAAAAAATCATAAATAAAAATAAAAATACATTATAATTTTATTTTTCATTATTTAAAATTTATTTTATATTAATCGTAATATTTAATTTATATTTATATAAAATTTAATTTATCATATAAACAATAATTATAAAAATTATAAATACAGTATCTTAACACTGATAAAATAAAAAACAAAACCATGACTAAATCTCAAACCAAAACATAACAATAACATTTTGTTCCGTAAAGTTTGGCCTTTACCGTATGAAAGGGTTTCACCTTTATCATGTACTTAAAAAGTGATTGAGATTGATATAAAAGTTTAATGACTTTGAAAACCACCAAAAAGAAAATATAGCTAAATATGGGAACAAGCAAAAACAAGATATGGTTATTGATAATTCAAGGACACATTAATTATTGAATTTGTGTTATTTAATTTTCATTTTGTAAAGGCCCAGTCACATTCCATGAGTCCTATCCTATCAAATTTACTTCATTGGTCATGTTACATCACTTTATTGTTGAGACATTTACAAAATGTGAATGTTGTAATTTTATAGGAAGTTGTTTATACAATTTGATTTTGTTAAAGGATTATAATTTAAATGTATAATAATTTATTTTTGTATAATGGATGTATTATATTGTTTTAAAAATATTTAGTTTTAATATCTCAATGGGGTGGGGTGAAAGACTATGAGATATTGAAAAACGTGGTGAGGACTCTCTATACTAAGTCTCACACCTGATTTGGGTAGGGGGATTGTTTGGTAAGTGGAACCCATGCTTTAATTTATGTGGAGTCTAATCGATATGTATTGTAAATTAGTGGTATTTATAATAATTATAATGGTTGTGTATTTTATGTTTGGATGGTCGTTTAGATGATGAAAGTTGGGTACCCAGTGGAATTTATGTGTAAAAATGTTGGACGAGATTGTTTTGGAGTCATTCACTGAGTTGTTCTCCACAATGCAGAGCTCGAGTGAGAGTGTAGCAAAGGATAGGGGACTTTGTGATGAATTTGGTCTTGTAAACCCGCGTAAGCAAGAGATTTTGTGCGATGAGGAAGGAAGTAAGACAAGGGACGATAGGGGAATCTCTATGGATTCCCCAGACTACATCGTTAATCTCATTGCTTGGGAGCCATTTGTGGAGATTCTATGGGTAATTCACATTAAGGTCAAATAGCCTGGTTTTGTTTATTTTTATTCTTTAGTTGTTTTGATTATGTGTCATCTTTGGATAGTTGGGTGTGGTGTTTCAGCACCATGGTTTGAAAGAGGGCGTCTTATCGTTCCCTCAATGAAAGAATTGGGGATGTGTCATTGTCTTGCATGGCTATGGAATATTTTTAGACCCATCGTAGGGCGCTCGACTAGTAAGCATGGGAAAAATGTTGAAGGCTCAATCAACTTCAAGGTCTCATCAACCCTAAAACCTTATGTTTTCAGTGTGAAGTGGTGTGGGGGACTTATCTTATTTAGATTTGAAGTGGCATATGGGTATAAGGTTGTGGATATAATTCCTATTTTCTATATCCTTACGGTGGTTAGGGAAAATGTGGGTCGCCTGCACAGTGTGGGGTGGGGGTTGTAGGAAGGTGGCACACTCTCCTATTCGTAGGCATACACTCGACCACATAGCTAGGGTCAAGGGTGTTTCAATGAAGGGACTCTTTGGGCTCAAGAGGACCCTTGGGAAAGGAATAATTTGAACTCGCCAAAAAGAAGGAGGAGTCACGGGTTGAAGATGAGAAGAGTCTAACGTCACCAGTTGCCACAGGAACATGGATAAGGCGAGACGATGGATCCACCACTTCCCTACTTCCTTCCTCTAGTTGTTAATTCTCCCTCTCAGGATGACAATGTTTAAATACTTCAACAATTTCACAATGTGTTGGTCCAGCTTAACTGGGCACGCGCAAGATGACCATAATCACATCCTTGACTTCATGAACCACCTGCAATGGAATTTGTGGGAAACATATGACAAATTGGTGAGTCTTTAGAAAGGGCAGAGGTGCACTCAGGAGCAGATGGACCAGTTGGAAACCAAGATTGCTCACATCGAGGGTCACATCCATTGTGAGTTCAAACCCTCGTCTCCTTCAGGCTTAGCTCTAGAACATCTTGTCCTGGTAAATTCTGATGATAACTAAAGTGTGTCGGTTGTTTTTCTGTGTTGTTCGTCTTTTAGAAATGGTTGTCGATCAATGTTTGTAGATTGTTGTCTCTTTGGCAATATATCATGTACTTGGGCATGCACATGTTGGTCAATAAATATAGTAAGAGTGAGGCCAACAAGTTTTTGAAAGAAACCATGAAACAAGGTAACCTCTTGAAGTAATGGAAATTCTTGATTATATATATATATATATATATATATTTTCACTTTCTGGTTCACGGATACCCGGGTCAATGGGTAGCCGCTACATCTAGGGTTGTTCAACACTGAGTGGACGCACCCGAAGGCATCAACACCCCTCGGCCTATTTACTGACCTAACCCCAAGAGCTTTTGGGATTCGACCCTGTGACCTCCCATTGGCAAGGCACTTGATTTGACCGATTAAGCTAACTCTTGGGGCTATATATATATATATATATATACATAGTTATAATTTATATAAAAGTTAATTATAGTTTATAATTTAAAAATAGTAATTATTGAATTGGTAAAAAATGAAATCTATAAAGTTAATATAAAAAATATAATTATGTAAAGCACACAATTTTAATATATAATTTAATTTAATTTAACTTATTATTATATTTTATAATTTGAAGAGTTGTAGGAGCTAAGGAGTGATGGTTGCGTTGATGGTCCAAAATGACCTTATCAACATATAAGGGAGACAACTCGGTCAAGAACTTAAAGAAACCCTTTTTCCATTTGGAATGGTGGTTTTGACTGGTTCAGTTGGGTCTAGCTACCCTCTCTCTTTCTCTGTTGGCTTATAGTATGTCTATTACTTGCCAATAGGAAAGATACATCAGATCTACCCTCTTGAAGAGCTCGTGTAAGAAATGTTAAAATTTGGGTACCAGAGGACAAGTGGTTCCCTAAGGCTTTGATCTTTGGCCTAAGGAAAAGTGTTCAAATTTATTTTTTACTTTTCTCCTAAAGTGACTTTGTAAGTGGTAAAGTCAATTTAATTTAAAAGTGACTTTATAAGTGGTAAAGTTACATTCTAATTTAAAGGTGACTTTATTAAAGTGAATGAAAAATTAGAAAGTGAAAAAGTGACTATGGAAATAAAATGTTAAGTGGGTCTTTATTTAAGTGGATGAGTTAAAAAAATAAAAAGTGAGAATTAAATGCACATTTATTCTCATCCCTAGATCTAAATGAATCTCAACCATTAGATCTTAGGGTAACCCAAAATGTCATTTAGAGAATAAAGGGAGAAGAGAAGAGGAAAAAATCAATTCATTCTTTCAATGAGCATTTGAGAGAAAGAGAAGAGAGAGCAAGGAGAAAATTTCTGAGCAGTGAGGAAGTGAAGAAGAGTAGCAAGAAGACATTTCAGCAAATCTGGGCAGCAACATTTATTGGTATGCATCCCAAGGAAAAATCATACAGCAGGAGAAAGACACAAAAATCGAAGAAGAGGGACAACAAGTTTTGGGCACATTTTTCGAGGTTGGTTGTACAACATATAATGTTGTTTTATTGCTATAAAAATTTCTGTTTTGGTTGTTTTCTGATTAGCATGATTTTCAAGGTAGAGTTCAACCACGGAAATCGAGATAAGTTGTAATTTGTGGTTGTTGGAATTTTTACTGTGTATTTCAATTTCTCTGTAAAAACATTTTCAAAAATAAAGAAGAGCTCTCAAACTGGTTTTCCCGAAGAGTTATAGGGGGTTTTTCCAAGGTCACATTGACCAAAAATCATTGTGTTATTTTCTATGTGTGGCTGTCATAATTTTGCTATGTTTTATTTCTGCAATTTCAGCAGTTGTGAAATCTCTAAATTTGTATTTTCAGAAAATTATTATCATTTCCAGATTTTAGAATTTTTATCATGCTTGGATTTAAAACTAAATGCATGGAGTGATAAGGAAAACTGATAACCGGAGTGGGGGTTGAAATTTCTTCATGGTATCGGAGCTTGGTTGGCTGAAAAGTGCAGCGTGGGACAACAAAGTGAAAATTACAACAAGCTGATTTTTACACAGAAAACAGAAACCTTTACCACAGATTTGAAAATTTCAGTTTGGTAGGACAGTGAAACATGTCTTTGGATTTGAGAGTTGAAGACAGGTTGGATGGGCAGAACAACTACAGTGCATGAAAGGAGAGAATTCAGAGCATCTTTAAGGAAGCAGAAGTCTGGGGCGTTATGGTAAATACCACACAGAACCCAGTAGTAATACCTGCTGACCCTCTATAGTTGGGAGAGTTTAACAAAAATAATGCTAATACAAAAAGATTGATTCTGGAAGGAATCAAAGACCGTGTCATTCCTCATGTGAGAGGAAAGACTTATGCACATGAGATGTGGACAACCTTGACCAGTCTTTACCAGAGCTCAAATGAAAACAGAAAAATGGTCCTAAAGGAGAAATTGAAGGCCATTAAAATGGCTAAGGCTAACAGTTCTACAACATATCTCATAAAGATCACTTCAGTGAGAGATGAGTTGGCAGCTGTAGGTGAGATCATTTCACCCACTGAGTTGGTGAGGATTTCTTTGAATGGTCTTCCCAAGGCTTGGGAGAATTTTGTGGATGTCATTGTTGCACGAGAAAAACTTCCCGATTGGGAGAGGTTGTGGGGTGATTGCATTCAGAATGAGATCAGAAAGAACCATCTTGGGGCAGCCAAACAGGTGGAGGAGGATGACAATGTGGCATTGTTAGCAAGAGTTAAGAAGGGCAGAGCAAAGAAACAAGCTTCCAACAATGGAGGCAAAGGCAAAGATAAAGGCAAGCAGCAGAACAAGGAGATAGAATATTTCAAAGTCAAATGTTGTAATTGTAAAAAATTGGGACACTATGCTGTTGTGTGTCCGGAGAAGAAGAACAAGAAAGGGAAAGACAAACCCATGACAGCTTCTGTAGAGATAGAGAGCTTCTCAGAGAGATTTGATCAGGAGTTTGGGTCCATAGCTTGTGAGGCCACTAGTGCAGGATCACCTACCATATAGGTTTAGAGGGAGTGTGCATTCCCCGCTACTACTAGAGCATCTTCTAGCATTTGGTATGTTGACAGCGACACTTCCCGCCATATGGAAGAAGTCAGAGAGTAGTTCTCAGAGCTTTCAGAGGGTGATACTGATATGGAGGTAGTACTTGGTGATGAAAGCATTGTTAGAACAATCGGTGTGGGGACATTGAAATTTGATAGGGGACCCAAACCTCCCTTGGAAGTGTCAGATGTTCTATATGTGCCTGGAATGAAGAAGAACCCGATATCCATCTCAGAACTTGAGGATAGAGGGTATGATCTGTTGTTCAGGAGACGGCAGGTGCTTATATATCCTAAGGGAACTCCAGCTTCTTTAGCTATAGAGATTGGTGTGCGCCATGCCAAGGTGTACAAGTTCTCATTCCAGCCCCTAATGGCATTGAGTAGTAGCACCTGGGAAAAGATCGACAACATATCTAGCAGTTTAGAGTTGTGTGAGATTTAGCACCGCAGGATGGGGCACATGTATCATGGGGCCTTGAGTACATTGTAGGAGATCACCACTGGTGTGCCAGATTTCAGTTTTGATCACTTAATGTACGCAGAGGATGTGCTATGGGGAAGTTTTCTAGATCCCCTTTTCCCAATGGTGACAATAGAGCGACCGGGATCCTTGAATTGATTCATACCAATGTGAGTGGTCGGATGTCTCATTAATTATTGAATTTGTGTTATTTAATTTTAATTTTGTAAAGGCACAAGTCACATTCCATGAGTCCTATCCTATCAAATTTGGTCATTGGTCATGTTACATCACTTTATTGTTGAGACATTACAAAATGTGAATGTTATAATTTTATAGGAAGCAATTTGACTTTGTTAAAGGATTATAATTTAAATGTATAATAATTGATTTTTGTATAATGGATGTATTATATTGTTTTTAAAATATTTAGTTTTAATATCTCAATGGGGTGGGGTGATAGACTATGAGATATTGAAAAATGTGGTGAGGGCTCTCCATACTAAGTCTCCCACTTGATTTGGGTAGGGGGGTTGTTTGGTTAGTGGAACACATGCTTTAATTTATGTGGAGTCTAATCGATATCTATTGTAAATTAGTGGCATTTATAATAATTATAATGGTTGGGCATTCTATGTGTGGATGGTCGTTTAGATGATGAAAGTTGGGTATAGTGGAATTTATGTGTAAGAATGTTGGACGAGATTGTTTTGGAGTAATTCACTGAGTTTTTCTCCACAATGCAGAGCTCGAGTGAGAGTGTAGCAAAGGACAGAGGACTTTGTGATGAATTTGGTCTTGTAAACACGCGTAAGCAATATATTTT
Source organism: Pinus tabuliformis (assembly GCA_031772625.1). Classification (NCBI taxonomy): domain Eukaryota; kingdom Viridiplantae; phylum Streptophyta; class Pinopsida; order Pinales; family Pinaceae; genus Pinus; species Pinus tabuliformis. Next base: position 27,949,087 of record CM062807.1, read on the forward strand.
GTGCAATGAGGAAGGAAGTAAGACAAGGGACGATAGGAGAATCTCTATGGATTCCCCATACTACATCATTAATCTCATTGCTTGGGAGCCATTTGTGGAGATTCTATGGGTAATTCACACTAAGGTCAAATACCCTGGTTTTGTTTATTTTTATTCTTTAGTTGTTTTCATTGTGTGTCATTTTTGGATAGTTGGGTGTGGTGTTTCAACACCATGGTTTGAAAGAGGGTGTCTTATAGTTCCCTCACTGAAAGAATTGGGGACGTGTCATTGTCTTGCATGGCTATGGAAAATTTTTAGACCCACCTTAGGGTGCTTGACTAGTAAGTGTGGGAAAAAGGTTGAAGGCTCAATCAACGTCAGGGTCTCATCAACCCTAACACCTTATGTTTTCAGTGTGAAGTGGTGTGGGGGACTTATCTTATTTAGATATGAAGTGGAATATGGGTACAAGGTTGTGGATATAATTCCCATTTTGCATATCCTTACGGTGGTTAGGAAAAATGTGGGTCGCTTGCACAGTGTGGGGTGGGGGTTGTGGGAAGATGGCACACTCTCCTATTCGTAGGCATACAATCGACCACATAGCTAGGGTCAAGGGTGTTTCAATGAAGGGACTCTTTTGGCTCAAGAGGGCCCCGGGGAAAGGAATAATTTGAACTCACCAAAAAGAAGGAGGAGTCGCGGGTTGAAGATGAGAAGAGTCTAACATCACCAGTTGAGACAGGAACATGGATAAGGCGAGATGATGGATCCACCACTTCCCTACTTCCTTCCTCTAGTTGGCAATTCTCCCTCTCAGGATGACAATGTTTAAATACTTCAACAATTTTACAATGTGTTGGTCCAACTTAACTGGGCACGCGCAAGATGACCATAATGATATCCTTGACTTCATGAACCACCTGCAACGGAATTTGTGGGAAACATATGACAAATTGGTGAGTCTTTAGAAAGGGCAAAGGTGCACTCAGGAGAAGTTGGACCAGTTGGAAACCCAGATTGCTCACATGGAGGGTCACATCCATTGTGAGTTCAAACCCTCGTCTCCTTCAGGCTTAGCTCCAAAACATCTTGTCCTGGTAAATTCTGATGATAACTAATGTGCATCAGTTGTTTTTCTGTGTTGTTCGTCATTTAGCAATGGTTGTCGATCAATGTTTGTAGATTGTTGTCTCTTTGGCAATATATCATGTACTTGGGCATGCCCCTGTTGGCCAATAAATATAGTAAGAGTGAGGCCAACAAGTTTTTGAAAGAAACCATGAAACAAGGTAATCTTTTGAAGTAATGGAAATTCTTGATTATATATATATATATATATATAGTTATAATTTATATAAAAGTTAATTATAGTTTATAATTTAAAAATAGTAATTATTGAATTGGTAAAAATGAAATCTATAAAGTTAATATAAAAAATATAATTATGTAAAGCGCACAAATTTAATATATAATTTAATTTAATTTAACTTATTATTATATTTTATAATTTGAAGAGTTGTAGGAGCTAAGGAGTGATGGTTGCGTTGATGGTCCAAAATGACCTTATCAACATATAAGGGAGACAACTCGGTCGAGAACTTAAAGAAACCCTTTTTCCATTTGGAATGGTGGTTTTGACTGGTTCAGTTGGGTCTAGCTACCCTCTCTCTTTCTCTGTTGGCTTATAGTATGTCTATTACTTGCCAATAGGAAAGATACATCAGATCTACCCTCTTGAAGAGCTCATGCAAGAAATGTTAAAATTTGGGTACCAGAGGACAAGTGGTTCCCTAAGGCTTTGATCTTTGGCCTAAGGAAAAGTGTTCAAATTTATTTTTTACTTTTCTCCTAAAGTGACTTTATAAGTGGTAAAGTCAATTTAATTTAAAAGTGACTTTATAAGTGGTAAAGTTACATTCTAATTTAAAGGTGACTTTATTAAAGTGAATGAAAAATTAGAAAGTGAAAAAGTGACTATGGAAATAAAATGTTAAGTGGGTCTTTATTTAAGTGGATGAGTTAAAAAAATAAAAAGTGAGAATTAAATGCACATTTATTCTCATCCCTAGATCTAAATGAATCTCAACCATTAGATCTTAGGGTAACCCAAAATGTCATTTAGAGAATAAAAGGAGAAGAGAAGAGGAAAAAATCAATTCATTCTTTCAATGAGCATTTGAGAGAAAGAGAAGAGAGAGCAAGGAGAAAATTTCTGAGCAGTGAGGAAGTGAAGAAGAGTAGCAAGAAGACATTTCAGCAAATCTGGGCAGCAACATTTATTGGTATGCATCCCAAGGAAAAATCATACAGCAGGAGAAAGACACAAAAATCGAGGAAGAGGGACAACAAGTTTTGGGCACATTTTTCGAGGTTGGTTGTACAACATATAATGTTGTTTTATTGCTATAAAAATTTCTGTTTTGGTTGTTTTCTGATTAGCATGATTTTCAAGGTAGAGTTCAACCACGGAAATCGAGATAAGTTGTAATTTGTGGTTGTTGGAATTTTTACTGTGTATTTCAATTTCTCTGTAAAAACATTTTCAAAAATAAAGAAGAGCTCTCAAACTGGTTTTCCCGAAGAGTTATAGGGGGTTTTTCCAAGGTCACATTGACCAAAAATCATTGTGTTATTTTCTATGTGTGGCTGTCATAATTTTGCTATGTTTTATTTCTGCAATTTCAGCAGTTGTGAAATCTCTAAATTTGTATTTTCAGAAAATTATTATCATTTCCAGATTTTAGAATTTTTATCATGCTTGGATTTAAAACTAAATGCATGGAGTGATAAGGAAAACTGATAACCGGAGTGGGGGTTGAAATTTCTTCATGGTATCGGAGCTTGGTTGGCTGAAAAGTGCAGCGTGGGACAACAAAGTGAAAATTACAACAAGCTGATTTTTACACAGAAAACAGAAACCTTTACCACAGATTTGAAAATTTCAGTTTGGTAGGACAGTGAAACATGTCTTTGGATTTGAGAGTTGAAGACAGGTTGGATGGGCAGAACAACTACAGTGCATGAAAGGAGAGAATTCAGAGCATCTTTAAGGAAGCAGAAGTCTGGGGCGTTATGGTAAATACCACACAGAACCCAGTAGTAGTACCTGCTGACCCTCTATAGTTGGGAGAGTTTAACAAAAATAATGCTAATACAAAAAGATTGATTCTGGAAGGAATCAAAGACCGTGTCATTCCTCATGTGAGAGGAAAGACTTATGCACATGAGATGTGGACAACCTTGACCAGTCTTTACCAGAGCTCAAATGAAAACAGAAAAATGGTCCTAAAGGAGAAATTGAAGGCCATTAAAATGGCTAAGGCTAACAGTGCTACAACATATCTCATAAAGATCACTTCAGTGAGAGATGAGTTGGCAGCTGTAGGTGAGATCATTTCACCCACTGAGTTGGTGAGGATTTCTTTGAATGGTCTTCCCAAGACTTGGGAGAATTTTGTGGATGGCATTGTTGCACGAGAAAAACTTCCCGATTGGGAGAGGTTGTGGGGTGATTGCATTCAGAATGAGATCAGAAAGAACCATCTTGGGGCAGCCAAACAGGTGGAGGAGGATGACAATGTGGCATTGTTAGCAAGAGGTAAGAAGGGCAGAGCAAAGAAACAAGCTTCCAACAATGGAGGCAAAGGCAAAGATAAAGGCAAGCAGCAGAACAAAGAGACGAACTATTTCGAAGTCAAATGTTGGAATTGTCAAAAATTGGGACACTATGTTGTTGTGTGTCCGGAGAAGAAGAACAAGAAAGGGAAAGACAAACCCATGACAGCTTCTGTAGAGATAGAGAGCTTCTCAGAGAGATTTGATCAGGAGTTTGGGTCCATAGCTTGTGAGGCCACTAGTGCAGGATCACCTACCATATAGGTTTAGAGGGAGTGTGCATTCCCCGCTACTACTAGAGCATCTTCTAGCATTTGGTATGTTGACAGCGACACTTCCCGCCATATGGAAGAAGTCAGAGAGTAGTTCTCAGAGCTTTCAGAGGGTGATACTGATATGGAGGTAGTACTTGGTGATGAAAGCATTGTTAGAACAATCGGTGTGGGGACATTGAAATTTGATAGGGGACCCAAACCTCCCTTGGAAGTGTCAGATGTTCTATATGTGCCTGGAATGAAGAAGAACCCGATATCCATCTCAGAACTTGAGGATAGAGGGTATGATCTGTTGTTCAGGAGACGGCAGGTGCTTATATATCCTAAGGGAACTCCAGCTTCTTTAGCTATAGAGATTGGTGTGCGCCATGCCAAGGTGTACAAGTTCTCATTCCAGCCCCTAATGGCATTGAGTAGTAGCACCTGGGAAAAGATCGACAACATATCTAGCAGTTTAGAGTTGTGTGAGATTTAGCACCGCAGGATGGGGCACATGTATCATGGGGCCTTGAGTACATTGTAGGAGATCACCACTGGTGTGCCAGATTTCAGTTTTGATCACTTAATGTACGCAGAGGATGTGCTATGGGGAAGTTTTCTAGATCCCCTTTTCCCAATGGTGACAATAGAGCGACCGGGATCCTTGAATTGATTCATACCAATGTGAGTGGTCGGATGTCTCATTAATTATTGAATTTGTGTTATTTAATTTTAATTTTGTAAAGGCACAAGTCACATTCCATGAGTCCTATCCTATCAAATTTGGTCATTGGTCATGTTACATCACTTTATTGTTGAGACATTACAAAATGTGAATGTTATAATTTTATAGGAAGCAATTTGACTTTGTTAAAGGATTATAATTTAAATGTATAATAATTGATTTTTGTATAATGGATGTATTATATTGTTTTTAAAATATTTAGTTTTAATATCTCAATGGGGTGGGGTGATAGACTATGAGATATTGAAAAATGTGGTGAGGGCTCTCCATACTAAGTCTCCCACTTGATTTGGGTAGGGGGGTTGTTTGGTTAGTGGAACACATGCTTTAATTTATGTGGAGTCTAATCGATATCTATTGTAAATTAGTGGCATTTATAATAATTATAATGGTTGGGCATTCTATGTGTGGATGGTCGTTTAGATGATGAAAGTTGGGTATAGTGGAATTTATGTGTAAGAATGTTGGACGAGATTGTTTTGGAGTAATTCACTGAGTTTTTCTCCACAATGCAGAGCTCGAGTGAGAGTGTAGCAAAGGACAGAGGACTTTGTGATGAATTTGGTCTTGTAAACACGCGTAAGCAATATATTTTGTGCAATGAGGAAGGAAGTAAGACAAGGGACGATAGGAGAATCTCTATGGATTCCCCATACTACATCATTAATCTCATTGCTTGGGAGCCATTTGTGGAGATTCTATGGGTAATTCACACTAAGGTCAAATACCCTGGTTTTGTTTATTTTTATTCTTTAGTTGTTTTCATTGTGTGTCATTTTTGGATAGTTGGGTGTGGTGTTTCAACACCATGGTTTGAAAGAGGGTGTCTTATAGTTCCCTCACTGAAAGAATTGGGGACGTGTCATTGTCTTGCATGGCTATGGAAAATTTTTAGACCCACCTTAGGGTGCTTGACTAGTAAGTGTGGGAAAAAGGTTGAAGGCTCAATCAACGTCAGGGTCTCATCAACCCTAACACCTTATGTTTTCAGTGTGAAGTGGTGTGGGGGACTTATCTTATTTAGATATGAAGTGGAATATGGGTACAAGGTTGTGGATATAATTCCCATTTTGCATATCCTTACGGTGGTTAGGAAAAATGTGGGTCGCTTGCACAGTGTGGGGTGGGGGTTGTGGGAAGATGGCACACTCTCCTATTCGTAGGCATACAATCGACCACATAGCTAGGGTCAAGGGTGTTTCAATGAAGGGACTCTTTTGGCTCAAGAGGGCCCCGGGGAAAGGAATAATTTGAACTCACCAAAAAGAAGGAGGAGTCGCGGGTTGAAGATGAGAAGAGTCTAACATCACCAGTTGAGACAGGAACATGGATAAGGCGAGATGATGGATCCACCACTTCCCTACTTCCTTCCTCTAGTTGGCAATTCTCCCTCTCAGGATGACAATGTTTAAATACTTCAACAATTTTACAATGTGTTGGTCCAACTTAACTGGGCACGCGCAAGATGACCATAATGACATCCTTGACTTCATGAACTACCTGCAATGGAATTTGTGGGAAACATATGACAAATTGGTGAGTCTTTAGAAAGGGAAAAGGTGCACTCAGGAGCAGCTGGACCAGTTGGAAACCAAGATTGCTCACATCGAGGGTCACATCCATTGTGAGTTCAAACCCTCGTCTCCTTCAGGCTTAGCTCCAAAACATCTTGTCCTGGTAAATTCTGATGATAACTAATGTGCATCAGTTGTTTTTCTGTGTTGTTCGTCATTTAGCAATGGTTGTCGATCAATGTTTGTAGATTGTTGTCTCTTTGGCAATATATCATGTACTTGGGCATGCACATGTTGGCCAATAAATATAGTAAGAGTGAGGCCAACAAGTTTTTGAAAGAAACCATGAAACAAGGTAATCTTTTGAAGTAATGGAAATTCTTGATTATATATATATATATATATATATATATATATATATATATATATATATATATATATATATATATATAGTTATAATTTATATAAAAGTTAATTATAGTTTATAATTTAAAAATAGTAATTATTGAATTGGTAAAAATGAAATTTATAAAGTTAATATAAAAAACAATTTTGTAAAGCGCACAAATTTAAGATATAATTTAATTTAACTTAACTTATTATTATATTTTATAATTTGAAGAGTTGTAGGAGATAAGGAGTGAGGGTTGCGTTGAAGCTCCAAAATAACTCTATCAACATGTAAGGGAGACAACTCGGTTGAGAACTTAAAGAAACCCTTTTTCCATTTGGAATGGTGGTTTTGACTGGTTCAGTTGGGTCTAGCTACCCTCTCTCTTTCTCCTTTGGCTTATAGTATGTCTATTACTTGCCAATAGGAAAGAGACATCAAATCTATCCTCTTGCAGAGCTCGCGCAAGAAATGTTAAAATTTGGGCAACAGAGGACAAGTGGTTCCCTAAGGCTTTGATCTTTGGCCTAGGGAAAAGTGTCCAAATTTTATTTTTTACTTTTCTCCTAAAGTGACTTTATAAGTGGTAAAGTCAATTTAATTTAAAAGTGAATTTATAAGTGGTAAAGTTACATTCTAATTTAAGAGTGACTTTATAAGTGATAAAGTTACATTCTAATTTAAATGTGACTTTATTAAAGTGAGTGAAAAATTAGAAAGTGAAAAAGTGACTATGCAAATAAAAGGTTAAGTGGGTCTTTATTTAGGTGGATGAGTTAAAAAAAATAGAAAGTGAGAATTAAATGCACATTTATTCTCATCCCTAGATCTAAATGAATCTCAACCATTAGATCTTAGGGTAACCCAAAAAGTCAGTTAGAGAATAAAAGGAGAAGAGAAGAGGAAAATATCAATTCATTCTTTCATGAGCATTTGAGAGAAAGAGAAGAGAGAGCAAGGAGAAAATTTCTGAGCAGTGAGGAAGTGAAGCAGAGTAGCAAGAAGGCATTTCAACAAATCTAGGCAGCAACATTTATTGGCATGCATCCCAAGGAAAAATTGTACAGTAGGAGAAATGCACAAAAATCGAGGAAGAGGGACAACAAGTTCTGGGCACAATTTTTAAGGTTGGTCGTACAACATTTAATGTTGTTTTATTGCTGTAAAAATTTATGTTTTGGCTGCTTTTTTATTAGCATGATTTTCAAGGTGGAGTTCAACCACAGAAATCAAGATAAGTTGTAATTTGTGGTTGTTGGAATTTTTACTGTGTATTTTAGTTTCTCTGTAAAAACATTTTCAGAAATAAAAAAGAGCTCTCAAACTGGTTTTCCCCAAGAGTTGTAGGGGGTTTTTCCAGGGTCACATTGGCCAAAAATCACTGTGTTAATTTCTGTGTGTGGCTATCATAATTTTGCTGTGTTTTATTTCTGCAATTTTAGCAGTTGTGAAATCTCTAAATTTGTGTTTTCAGAAAATTATTGTCATTTCCAGATTTTAGAATTTTTATCATGCTTGGATTTAAAACTAAATGCATGGAGTGATAATGAAAACTGATAACTGGAGTGCGGGCTGAAATTTCTTCATGGTATCGGAGCTTGGTTGGCTAAAAAATGCAGCTTGGGACAATAAAGTGAAAATTACAGCAAGCTGATTTTTACATAGAAAACAGAAACCTTTACCACAGATTTGAAAATTTCAGTTTGGTAGGACAGTGAAACATGTCTTTGGGTTTGATAGTTGAAGACAGGTTGGATGGGAAGAACAACTATAGTGCATGGAATGAGAGAATCCAGATCATATTTGAGGAAGCAGAAGTCTAGGGCATTATGGTAAATACCACACAAAACCCAGTAGTAGTACCTACTGACCCTATACAGTTGACAGAGTTTAACAAAAAGAATGTTAAGACAAAAAGTTTGATTCTGGAAGGAATCAAAGACCATGTCATTCCTCATGTGAGAGGAAAGACTTATGCACATGAGATGTGGACAACCGACCAGTCTTTACGAGAGCTCACATGAAAATAGAAAAATGGTCCTAAAGGAGAAACTGAAGGCCATTAAAATGGCCAAGATTGACAGTGCTACAACATATCTCATAAAGATCACTTCAGTGAGAGATGGGTTGGCAGTCGTAGGTGAGATCATTTCACCCACTAAGTTGGTGAGGATTTCTTTGAATGGTCTTCCCAAGACTTGGGAGATTTTTTGGATGGCGTTTTTGCACAAGAAAAACTTCCCGATTGGGAGAGGTTGTGGGATGATTTCATTCAAAATGAAATCAGAAAGAACCATCTTGGGGCAGCCAAATAGGTGGAGGAGGATGACAATGTGGCATTGTTAGCAAGAGGCAAGAGGGCAGAGCAAAGAAGCAATCTTCCAATAATGGAGGCAAAGGCAAAGGTAAAGGCAAGCAACAAAACAAGGAGACAGACTATTCCAAAGTCAAATGTTGGAATTGTCAAAAGTTGGGACATTATGCTATTGTGTGTGCAGAGAAGAAGAACAAGAAAGGGAAAGAAAAACCCATGGCAGCCTCTGTAGAGATAGAGAGCTTCTTAGAGAGATTTGATCGGGAGTTTGGGTTCATAGCTTGTGAGGCCACTAGTGTAGGATCACCTACCATATAGGTTCAGAGGGAGTGTGCATTCCCTACTACAAGTAGAGCATCTTCTAGCATTTGGTATGTTGACAGCGGCACTTCCCGCCATATGACAAGAGTCAGAGAGTACTTCTTAGAGCTTTCAGAGGGTGATACTGATATGGAGGTAGTACCTGGTGATGACAGTGTTGTTAGAGCAGTCGGTGTGGGGACATTGACATTTGATAGGGGACCCAAACCTCCCTTGGAAGTGTCATATGTTCTATATGTGCCTGGAATGAAGAAGGACCTGATATCCATCTCAGCACTTGAGGATAGAGGGTATGATGTGTTGTTCAGGAGAGGGCAGGTGCTTATATATCCTAAGGGAACTCCAACTTCTTCAGCTAGAGAGATTGGTGTGCACCATGCCAAGGTGTACAAGTTCTCATTTCAGCCCCTGATGGCATTGAGTAGCAGCACCCGAGACAAGACCGACAACATATCTAGCAATTCAGAGTTGTGTGAGATTTGGCACTGCAGGATGGGGCACATGTATCATGGGGCGTTGAGTACATTGTGGGAGATCTCCACTAGTGTGCCATATTTCAGTTCTGATCACTTGATGTATGCAGAGGATGTGCTATGGGGAAGTTTATTAGATCCTCTTTTCCTAGCAGTGAAGGTAGAGCGATCAGGATCCTTGACTTGATTCATACCGATGTGAGTGGTCGGATGTCTCATGTATCCTTGAGTGGTTGAGTACTATGTTTTATTCATTTATGACCACTCCAGGAAGACCTGGATTTATTTCTTGAAGACCAAGAGTGAGGTCTTTAAGTGATTTCAAGAGTTCAAACCTCTTGTGGAGACCTAGACAAGTAGAAAGATCAAGGTCCTCATGTCGGAAAATGGAGGGGAGTATACTCTTGGTGAGTTTGTTGATTTTTACGCTTAAGCAGGCATTAGAAGGGAGTTCACAGTTCCTTACTACCCCTAGCAGAATGGGATTGCAGAGAGAAAAAAACATATCCATTACAGGGGCTGCCAAAGCCATGCTTCATAATCAGGGGTTACATTTATTTTTGTGGGCAGAGGCCTGCAACACTGTTGTGTACTTGCAGAATAGGAGTCCACATCATGCCTTGGGGAATGTGACTTCAGAGGAGGCTTTTTCTAGGAAAAAGCCTGATGTTGGGCACTTTCGTATCTTTTGGTGCTTTACACATTCCTATGTCCCCAAGGAGAACAGGACCAAGCTAGAGCCCACTGCAGACAAGGGCATATTTGTGGGTTATAGTGAGACCTCGAAATCTTATCGGATTTATATTCTTGCACAGAGGAAAGTGGTTGTCCGGCGAGATGTGAAGTTCAAGGAGGAGAGAGATTTCAGGAGGTCACGAGAGTTAGAGTATATAGAGTCACTAGACCCTGAGGAGCAACTGAGTGAGTCACAGGGATCCAATGGTCAGGGATCAAGAGGTACATCGATTACAATGTCAGGTCCATTAGTGAGCAGTGGCTCTCAGAGTCAAGTGGGTGGTTCTTTGGGCAACATGCAATGCAGTGTGCAGAGCAGTTCATAGGGTAGTCCACTAATGGACAGTTCAAACAGTACTTTAGCATCTACAGGCACAGATTCAGGCCTGAGGTCAGTTGGTAGGCCTTCAAGAGTTTAGGCTTCTGATGATGATGAGGATTCTTTCACTCCGGTGATAGAAGTATGCTCAGGGAAGAGGAACCCCAAGTGGCTTCAAGATACCTTGCGCGAGGCCACATCAGTTGCTGGGCCAAAGAGAGCAATTAGAGAGAGTAAACCACATGAGCGGTTCTATAGTTACATGGCATTGATAACAAGCATTGTTGACTCTGAGCCTTCTAGTTATGAGGAGGCAGCTAGCCAGCAGGTCTGGAGAGAGGCCATGATGGAGGAGTATTCTTCTATTATGAAGAACAATGTTTGGGAGGTAGTGCCGAGGCCTAAAGGTAAATCAGTTGTTACTTCCAGATGGCTCTACAAGATAAATCATGCTGCAGATGGCAGCATCGAGAAGTTCAAGGCTAAATTTGTGGCGAGAGGGTTCTCACAGGTAGAGGGAGTTGACTATGAGGAGACCTTCAATCCCATAGCTCGGTATACATCTATTCGCACCATTATATCGATTACAACAGAGATGGGTTGGAAGATCCACCAGATGGATGTGAAGACCGCATTTCTCAATGGCTTCATTCAGGAGGAGGTTTATATTGAGTAGCCGCAGGGCTTTGAGGTGCATGGGAAGGATTCCCATGTATGCATATTGAAAAAGGCACTCTATGGCCTGAAGCAAGCTCCCAAAGCTTGGTACTCGAGGATTGATACATACTTGCAGCAGTTAGGTTTCACAAAGAGTGAGGATGATCCGAACCTATACTTCATTGTGGTGGGTGAGGAGCCTCTCATTCTGGTGTTGTATGTTGATGACTTGATCATCACTGGTGTAGAGAGACTCATTGAGGGCTGCAAGAGAGATCTTGCTTCAGAGTTTGAGATGAAGGATATTGGATTGATGCATTATTTTCTGGGATTGGAGGTGTGGCAGGAGGAGGGGCATTTCTTCCTGGGATAAGGGAAGTACATTTTGGATATATTTAGTAGATTTCACATGGAGGACTGCAAACCCGTGTCTACACCTATGATCACTAACTGAAAGAAGCTTCAGGCTTCTGATTCCGAGTTGGTGGGTCCTACTCTATACCGACAGTTGATTGGTTGTTTGTTGTATTTGCTCAACACTCGACCAGATATATGTTTTGTAGTTAACAATATGATTCAGTTCATGTGTGAGCCCAGGACAGTGCATTGGGTGGCTGCAAAACACATTCTTCGTTACTTGTAGGGGACTGTGGGTTTTGGTCTAGATTATAGACAAAGTGATGGAGTGAGACTGGCAAGGTACATGGATTTAGATTGGCCAGGTTATGCTTCAAATAGGAAGAGTACTTCTGGGTGTTGTTTTGGGTTGGGTTCGGTAGTTGTATCGTGGATCAATTGGAAACAACAATCAGTTGCATTGAGTTCAGCTGAGGCAGAGTATATGGTTGCTAGTTTGGCTAGTTGTGAGGCCATATGGCTTCGCAAGATGTTGTTTGGTCTATTTGGTCAGGCATTGAGACCTTCAGTAATTTACTGTGATAATCAGATTTGCATAAAACTCACGGAGAATCTAGTTTTTCATGACAAGTCAAAGAATATTAAGATCAAGTATCACTTCATTAGAGACTATGTCCAAAAGGGAGTTGTCAATCTTGAGTACATTTCCACAAATGAGCAGGTAGCAGACATTTTCACCAAATCCTTACCATGGGGCAAGCATGTATACTTCAGAGACAAGATGGGAGTGGTGAGGAACACTTTCCTCGGTAAGAGTATTAAAATTTGGGTACCAAAGGACATTTTCACCAAAGCCTTACCATGGGGCAAGCATGTATACTTCAGAGACAAGATGGGAGTGGTGAGGAACACTTTCCTCGGTAAGAGGGAGTATTAAAATTTGGGTACCAAAGGACAAGTGGTTCCCTAAGGCTTTGATCTTTAGCCTAGGGAAAAGTGTCCAAATTTATTTTTTCTTTGCTCCTAAAGTGACTTTATAAGTGGTAAAGTCAATTTAATTTCAAAGTGACTTTATAAGTGGTAAAGTTACATTCTAATTTAAAAGTGACTTTATAAGTGGTAAAGTTACATTCTAATTTAAAAGTGACTTTATAAGTTAATGAAGAATTAGAAAGTGAAAAAGTGACTATGGAAATAAAAGGCTAAGTGGGTCTTTATTTAAGTGCGTGAGTTAAAAAAATAGAAAGTGAGAATTAAATGCACATTTATTCTCATCCCTAGATCTAAATGAATCTCAACCATTAGATCTTAGGGTAACCAAAAAGGTTATTTAGAGAATAAAAGGAGAAGAGGAGGAAAATATCAATTCATTCTTTCATGAGCATTTGAGAAAAAGAGATGAGAGAGCAAGGAGAAAATTTCTGAGTAGTGAAGAAGTGAAAGAGAGCAGCAAGAAGACATTTCAGCAAATCTGGGTAGCAACATTTATTGGCACGCATCCCAAGGAAAAATCGTACAGTAGGAGAAAGACACAAAAATCGAGGAAGAGGGACAACAAGTTTTGGGCACATTTTTCAAGGTTGGTCGTACAACATTTAATGTTGTTTTATTTATGTAAAAATTTATATTTTGGCTGTTTGCTGATTGACACGATTTTCAAGGTGGAGTTTAAGCACATTAATCGAGATAAGTTGTAATTTGTGGTTGCTAGAATTTTTACTGTGTATTTTAGTTTCTTTGTAAAAACATTTTCAGAAATAAAGAGCTCTCAAACTGGTTTTCCCCAAGAGTTGTAGGGGGTTTTTCCAAAGTCACATTGACCAAGAATCACTGTGTTATTTTCTGTGTGTGGCTATCATATTTTGTTGTGTTTTATTTCTGCAATTTCAGCAATTGTAAAATCTCTAAATTTGTGTTTTCAGAAAATTATTGTCATTTCCATATTTTAGAATTTTTAATGCTTGGATTTAAAACTAAATGCATGGAGTGATAAGGAAAACTAATAACCGGAGTGGGGGTTGAAATTTCTTCAAGAAAGTGATCATTAAGCTGAATTAATGGCTTAGTTAGGCCACTATAAAGTCTGCCCCTTGTGTAAGAGGACTTCTAGAATGCAATATTTAAAGCTAAATGCAAATATACTCTAATTAATAAAAAATAAATCCTAAATCTATCTTGATTGAAAGAATGACTAGTCCCCCTCTCAACCAAGAGCAAGATAAAAAGGTGGATTTGGACCAACTTTGAATTTGGAATAAAAATGAAGTCAATAAGCCAAACAAATAGTTCCAAGACTTATTACTAGTTCAAGAAAGTATATGTATTCAGTTATCTGATGAATATTCATCAGATCTTTAGTGCACATACATCCAAATTCAAATAAAATGAATTCAAACTAAAACATATATGACTGCATTAAGGAAATAGTTTTCATAAAACAATCATTATTAAAACCAACATAAATTTGATATGAATTAGTTAAATAGTTAACAAGTATGTCTCGTTTATCTATTCAAATTCATAATTTAACTTGATGGTGCTGGTGCTGGTGCTGGTGCTGATGCTGAACTGTTTCTATACTCCACATCATAACCTGAAACCATAAAGGATGTGAGGCAATTAGTCAAAGCATGTTCCTGAAACTCACCATCACAGAAGGCATGGAGAAGATATTCAATTAATATATCAATATGCTTTACTCCCCAACAAATATCCGTTTTCTAGAACCAGATTTAAGTGGGCACTTACAGTTGGCTTCCTTCCACCCCAGTTTAAGCTCGTCCCTGTCAAAGACAATTTGATAACCTGACATGAAATTCTCTGCATCAAAGAAGAAAATGGCATCGTAAGAGTTAAAAACCGGAGCAATGACTTACTTTAATAAAAACACATAACATAGATGCTATATCAGAGCTGAAAATAAATAAATTTACTTCCATATAGGAAGGGTTGATGAATGCAGTAGATCAGCCCATCCACTATTATGTTGGTGAGGGGGATGTTACTTCTCTGGACACCATATTGGGTTAAGGATCATTGTATATAGGGAATTATGTGATGCTGCCGAAAATACCTCATAAAAATGTGGGATAGCACACAAAAGGAGTGGAGATTTTAAAGTCGTATGAAATATTTTAAGATGTCAAGCATTGTGTATTTGACATTTTATCATTCATTGTTTACTCTCACACACCCACCAACACAGCAAGTCCGCCAAAGGCGGTGGGAGGAGGTCAATAAAGCACACATATCCATCCACCAACTAATCAACCATTATGTTAGTAGGAAGGTCACTACCCCTTATCCCGGGTTGCTGTATAAGAAAGAGAGATATATGGGTCCCCTGATTAAGTCCCCCAAAGGAGGAGGGGGAGGTCAAGAAAGCTTAAGTCTCCCAAAGGAAGATGGGGAGGTCAAGAAAGCGTACATATCCATCCTGCAACTAATCAACCATTAGTTTAGTAGGGACGTCGCTACCCTTTATCCTGGATTTGTGTATAAGAAAGAGAGATATCTGGGTCCCCTGTTTCTACTATCGCCAATGCATTAATCTTAACAGGCTTCTGCATCATAGGTATAATGGATTCAACAATTATTCACATATTTAACAATGGTAGCCAAAAAATAGTTCCTGGAAAAATAAATTGAACAGGGACCCCAAACTTTATCAAAATTGTTTGAATACAGATGTTTACTGTTCACGCCAAAACGAACATTCTTTTAGACCTAATCATAAAAGAACATTCGTCTATCTAGAAAACGATAATAGGTCAAAAGCAAACATTCCTTTAGACCTAGTCATAAAAGAACATTCCTCTATCTAGAACAGGATAAGAGGTCAAAAGTAAACATTGCTATGATAAATCATCAATGCATTTGAACAACAAAACTTTGGAAAGCACAAAACCAATTAGAAAAGCAAGTTTCGATGTAGCCATCAACACATGCTTTAGATGGGAATAAATTAGCCTTATAACATCTTTTGAATAATCCAGTTTACCTGTCCTAAAAAGCACAAGCAGTTTGCCGCTCTGAAATATATCTTATGTTTCAACACTAGAAAGTGTGGGATGATTGTCGGAATGAGGCACCACATTACCATGAGAAGGGAGGCCCAAGCTTGAGTGCTTGGAAGGGAAGTGTAGTTGCCATCCAATTTTGTGGGTAACAGGGAAAACTACTATGGGGAAGAGGAGGCTGCTAAGATTATTGTGAACTTAATCGTGTTCTCAGTGATCTATCACTGTTATTAGAGCTTCTTGTGAGTTTATTTAGGCTGGAGGCAGAAAGTAAAATAACAAAGAATAACTGACGAAGGAAAAAAGACTAACTAGGGTTTATTTTTTGCCTTCTTTAGTGTTTTAATTAACTACTTGCATGAAAGAAAAGAGAGTTAGAAATGAAAGGATGAAGACCTAATTAACCTCTTTTTCCACCTAATTCAAGCAGCGAGCATTAAGAAAATTTTCGAATTTCCTTTAACAAGCAAGCAAACTAGGAAGGGAACCTAGGGTTTATTACTGTCCTAGGTGGTTGAAAGCCTTTAACCCTCATATACTGTAAGTCTATCATAAGCTACAAGGGTTTAAAGGAAAAGAGTCAAAGAAGTAGCAAAGAGGGTTAGAGTCTAGACCCTACTCTATGTACTTGTGTAGCACTTCTCACATTTTGAAAACAAGTTCAGATATGCTATCTCCTAATGAAATGAACAATAGCAACAAACAAATTACACAACTAAAGATGAATCAGGAAAATGCAAGTATGCATGACCCGTATGCCCTCAGTTGTGAAGGTTATCTCCTCATCCAAAGATTTGCATTGAACTCCCTTTAACTAGGAGAGATTGGATGACTAGATGTGAATAAGGGACCATGTCAACAACTCAATCAAACTAACCTAAGCAGCAAATGGAGGGTTAAGCTAAAAGGAGAGGAAGAGAACAACTGTAGAAACCTCCAAATAGGTGGAGGGTTCATAGAGACAACAAACACCAGCAAGCCCAAGAGAGGAAGGAGATCATGAGATCATTGCAGAGTGTTCAAATCGACAGTTTTGGTATTTCCAAGAGTGAGAATAGAGACTGTTGGATAGGCGGCTTTTTGAAAAGAGTCAAATCATAGATTTTGACCGAATGTACATAGTCAAATGGGCCTAACCATAGGTAATTTACAAAAGGCCCAGTCTCTGTAATGCAGGAAAGTGTGGAAGCTGGAAACAGTTGTGGTAGTCTTAAAACAATCTACAATTTGGAGTGCATGCCTAGACCACTAAGTTATAGGAAATCTAATTAAGTGTGTGCCTCAAACAGTATGCTCTAATGGATTAGGGACGTTTGGGGGACTCAAAGGAGGTTCCTCAACTAATACCCTAACAAGTGCATGAGGCCAAAGGCAGATCCTAATCAGAAAGGGAGGGATCCAAGTGGGTTGGCCAAAGCACATGTTATAGCCAGATATACAACCAAGGAAGGCCAAAGATGGATGGAGGACACACCAATGGCACTAGACATCAATTGAGAAACCAGAATCACAAATCTAGACCAAGATAAGGGACTCAAAAGGATGTTCTTCAACACATAAGAGCCATCACTGAAATGGATAGGAAGACCTCGATGTTATTCTAGGGTGAGCCATGTATAGTCAATGCACTATAAAATACCCACCTCGAAGTCATTCTAGGTTGAGCCATGTATAGTCAATGCACTATAAAATATCCACCTCGATGTCATTCTAGGGTGAGCCATGTATAATCAATGCACTATTAAATACCCACACATCAATATCCGGTGGGATGTGTGTGGTAAGAGTGAAAAAGCCAAATACTGCATAAAAGAACATGAAATATATCAGCAAATATGTTCAACATTCGGTAAAGATCCGGACTATTTCTGTCCCGTTTGTACTTTGGTAGTACCTGTAAGTAGATTAATCATGGAATCCACACTTACCAATATTTCTGCAAGATATGCTAACTATAAAGGATGGCCAGCAAAAATGATATAATAAACCTTTTCAAAAAATAAAAATAGGTTATGCGTGCATGAACTTACGACCGATAATTGATATACTCGAGCTTTGAACCACTGCCAGACAGTAACCTAAAAGCTTCCCAGTCTGCCAGAAAAAGATTAAATATAAGCAATCATTTATCATTTCTCTATGACCAACAAACACCGAGAAGGGTTGCATCAAATTTCAATCGGATTGAAATTGTACCGGATCTTTAAGAAAGACTAATGGTTGAACAGCAGAAAAGTTGTTTCCTCCATTGAAGTTGAAAGTTATCTTAGGCCCTTGATGAATACTTTTACGGTTGCTGCGCAGATAGCAGGAACGATATCAGTTCTTTCCCAACGCTGCAATGCTATTAGTTCTTTCCCAACGATGACCCAGTTAACGTTGCTAAAAAAAAGGCAAGTTTATTATGGCTAGTACCAACCTGGCATTATAACAATACTCAAAAGGAATGCTTGAACTATCAACAGGCAAAGGAGTGTCTTGCGTCTGCAGATGATACTGTTCCCTTCAAAGCTCGTTAGTCAATTGGATAAATCCTTGAAAAGGGGCATATATACTATAAAATAACATATGTCTGTAATCACTCACATTTGACGTAAGGCTTTTGTAAACCGCATCAGCCAAGTATGTAAATGAGGTGCCAGTGTCAAAAAGGGCTTGAAATGGTGTTTTGACAAGAGCGTTTCCCACGTAAAATTCCTGCACACCTATGTTATATGTCGGGCTGCAATCCAATCAACACCTTATCAGCAACTCATTTCACAACTACAGAAAGTATGATTGAGTATATAAGGACATAAATGGTTAGCTCATGGTAGGTCTTAAATAATTTTAAATATTTCAGAATTGAAATTTCTATGATTTGAATTGTGTTGAGCTTCTTCTTCTGAATCCATTGCATTGGTAATTTTGTGCCGATATTTCAAACCAGCAACTGTGGTTCATCTTCAGGACAGATGAATGATGAATCACACTTGCCGGTTTGAAACTTAACTGTGGTTCATCTTCAGGACAGATGAATGATGAATCACACTTGCCGGTTTGAAACTTTGGCACAAAAATTACTGTTAAATCATTTTCAAGTCATACTGAGTCCTGACTGTCAAGGGTGACATGCATAGAGCATGGCTGGCACTCACTATTTTTTATTGATAATAAATGGAGTTTCCTTTTGATCCGAACTCCCTTTATCTCCAAAGGCAAACCTCCCCAAACTTGTATTCGCTGGGAAGCACATAGAGAAAGAATTTGATACAAGGCCTGATTTGTGTAAAACGGTAGGGACAGATATAGGTTCAATGCCAAGCCCAAGTAGGCCATTTGGAGCTGCACCTTCTAGAAATGTGCCTGTTTGTACCCTTCCACACCTATCAAATGCACAAGCAAAGATTCAGTGATTAGTGTTCATTCATTTGTAGCACTTAAAAAGGGAAAAGCACTTGATAGTGCACACTGCACAGCAATATTCAGGTCACGTGTCATAGTCAAATTCAGTATGGTCTCAGACTGCTATCTAGAGGCAGAAAACTCATTTCTAAAAATTTTAGTCTTTATTTCTAAAAAAATAAAGAAAAAAAAATCACTTACAACAGCAAAAAATAAATCATACCCGAATGTGATAGGCGCCTTCACCACCGTTCCATTCTGTGATCCATCTCCAGGAATCAGATAAAGAACATCCTCCACTAAAGTTCCTGCAGTGGATGTATTTTCTGAGAGATATGTAACGTTGTATGGGCATTGATCACTAGATTTGGAGCATTGATTTTGTAAATCACACAGAGTATTATTGCAAGTAACTTGCTTGCTTGTCTTAGAGGCTGATGGACTGTAAGTCTGCAAATCGATGTCCTGTTGAAATCAGAATTAAATCAGAAACTAAATCCCACTCCAAGTTGAGGCATAGAAATGATTAATTCTTTTTCTGAAGAATTCCATATCAAGGAAACGCATAGAAGTGCAAGATATGAAGAAGACTAAGCATGCAACAAAATGGCCTTTTTGGGAAACCCTTGTGGGAATTCCCCGCGATTCCTATAAATCCAGCACATTTCCAGATTGTTTGACCATACAGGCTGATTTGGAGACCTCTAAACATCCCAGGGAAGTTAAAAATCTGTGAGTAGGAAACATTGCCAGTGTGGAAGCAGGATTGACCACTGGATTCGAATCGGAACGGCGCCTGAAATGCACCGGCAAGAGGGCCATATTGTTGCACATTTATCCTACTTCACAAGATAATAAGTTATTTTGTAGTTAGGAATCATTTTTACATGCTTCATTCACACTGCAGAGGAGTTATTTTGCCTGACAAGGAAGAATGCAAATGCATTTAGTAAGTGGAGAGAATGTTGTGCATATGAAAGAAACATTGTCACTATGCCATAATAAATAGGGTTCTGAAAGGCCAAGCTGATGCTAATGCCTGCCAATTTCAATGTTCAGCCTTAGAAAATGTACATTGATGAGAATGGTGGTAGTATATATGAGGTTAGTGGTATTAGTATGCTCTTTCCCAACTATAGATAAGGTGTTTCAAATAACTGTGATTCTAAGGTGTTAGAAGGATGGTGCAACTTGAAGTGACAACCTGTAATTCAGTTCCTTAAGTAACTTTGTGCGAAATAGCATCGGCAAAAATTGGTCCAGGGTCAGCAACTTGGGAAGTCAGCCAACTAGGATAAAAAATATGCAAAAAATGGGCAAAATTTGGCAAAGCATAAACTCTGACCTGCAAAACTCTGTGATTCGTTTTGGGTAAGGCTACTATCAGTTGGATTTCTAGGGATTAGTTCCTTGTTAAATCTGGCATTCATGCTGTAATCAGTATTAGAAATATGTGACTAAAAACTTTTAACAGTATTTAGAGTTCTTCACATCAACCTATATCTCCAAGTAAATTATATTAATCTCTTTTCAGTAGATTTAATTATTGGAACGACCTGCAAGTCCTTAAAGCTAGGTCATCAACTACGAGAAGAGATGGTTTAAAAGAAATCTTTTAGCTTGAATTCATTTTCAGAATCTAGTTTCAAGCATCAGATGAATCAAATAATTTTATTGTAATCAACCAACATGTATAGTCGCTCTTATATGTCTTTTCCCTAGCTGTTTCTTATGCAATAAAATGTTTTCAATTGAACTTGGTTGCTAAAGGTTTGACAATTTGTCTTTGGAAACAGCATAAACCTCTGGTTGGTGGCCTATTGAAGAAAATAGCATCAAGCCAACCAAACTGCCCTATCAAGTTTAAAAGGCAGTGCCAACAGTATGTACCCTGTTGACCTCTGTTCTTCTGCAAAAGCAACGGTTCTTGCTTGTCTTTGCAGATGTATCTTGCACTTCAGCTAGAGATACAGGTTTTGGAAGGCTAAAGAAAATTACTGATTAATACAGGAAAAGTTGTGGAATTTTGGGAATGTGAAGCACCAAAACACAGTCAAACATCCTCACAGATTTTTACTTTGGAATGGCAAAGCTCAGGCAACAAACATGACCCCATTATGCACCCATGTTCTCACTTTGGCTCAGGAAATCATCAAAACACAATCAAGACACCCTTATATGGAATTTTACTTTGAGCGGTGAAGCTTATGAATCAAACATGACTCTATGCTTACTATGAACCCATGTTCTCTCTGTGGCTCGGGAAATCACCCAAACACAATCAAACAACCTCATTGAATTTTACTTGGATATGGCAAAGCTTAGGGATCAAACATGACTCCATGTTTATTATGCACCCATGTTCTTACTGTGGCTCGAAAATCAGCCCTGGCCACTTACAAATAATTTTCAACCATCCCGAATTTTTTACTCTCGCAAATATGTTCAAAAGGGTTCCGTTTTCTACCTTTTATATTTGATCAACACCATGCCCATGGAAAAAACTAACAGATGGGCACAATAGCCCATTGCTGATAAGAAGAATGAAACCATAGTCTAAGTGGAATTCACAGCCAGTGCAATCTAACATAATTGTTCATCACAAGAATAAAATACAACATTAATGTAATAGGTCAGTAGGTTTAACAGGGAGAAGCTGAAAATGCAATACATACAAGTCCATAGCTAGGTGCAGAAGTAGGAGCACACTGTTCGCAATCACAAGGCACCCAGAACAAATCGCTGCCCGTATCAAGTGCTACAAGTAAAGTTACATTAGGTGTGCCCACTTGAACCACAGTGTAGTACAAACTGTCCAGATCACAGAACAGGAAGTTAGGAGCGTAATGAGCGATTAAATTAGAATCAAACATGGAACTTTAGCAATTTTGATTTTGATTATGAACTTTAGCAACACTTTTGAAAACTAGAAAACCATTACTTTAATTGTACAGCATACTGTCAATGATCTATTGGCAAATGAATTGATTCATTCGGAGGTTCTGCTAGTATCAACATACATAATTTTATTTTGGGTTCATTCCAAATTCTTATGCAACATAAGTAATACTGTAATAGACAAGGAAGCAGAACTTACAATCCCAACTGTTGAAGTTCAAGTGTCTCGTTCCCTTCTGCAAATGTGAGAGAAGAGTATTCAACAAGTTGACGACCATGGCGAGCAGAGTCATGATGATACAGTGTTTTGTAATACTCATTGCTTCCCTCCATAGGCCAACTTTGTGTATCTAATCCATGTCTGTAAGTCATCCACTCTTTTACTTCATGAGAAAATTTATGATACATCTGCAAACTGTAGGATTGCCCATTGGAATACCCAAAGCCAAGAGATAACAATAAAATTGTGTGACAAATAAGGCTCAGTGTTGGGTTTTCCATGGCTGAGAGCAAATAGAACAAATTTGCACAGAACTTGAGGCAGCTGAGAGGTCTGTTAGTGCTAATTAATTTTCTGGTTCAACGATAGCAATCTTTCCTCCACCCTGTTCCTGTTGTTGCGCAGGGCAGGTTACACAATGATCCTTGCTTGTTTGATGCAAATCAAATTCTATTATTAATAGCCCTGACATGTTGAACAATGGAGATTGAAATACATATCCATTTTGATTTGACTGAACCATATGGTATGTGAACAAGTTGAGGAATGAAATATTTACACTCGGAAAGTTCTGAGAAGAAGATTTGTGTGATGTGTTGTGACTTGACCATTAATGTACCAACTAGATTTGAATGGTAGTAGTGGACAAAAATGAAATTGAGTAAAGGTCCGCTTGTGCCGGTAGCAGTTGGAATATAGTTTTCATCTCAAGAGATGAGAATCTTCCTTGCTCTTCCTCGTTGGCAAATGAAAGCAGGCTCTCCGACCATTGCTGAAAATTCAATCACAGTTTTCCTGCAATATTTGACCGACTTGGCATGCTTTCTGGTTGACCCACGTCGGCTGTCCAGATCCACAAGCACATGCAAGCAAAAGTAAACTCAAATTTAATTTTCAATCTCCATTAGATTGACTCAAGGTAATTTCCTGGCCCTCATGATTATTTTTCAAGAAATTATGCGGAAAGAGTACAGGTGGTCAGCAATTGCCATTCCAATTTCCTTTGTGGTGTGATGTAATGGTAAACTAACAGTGACAATTGGAAAATAATTGGAATATAGTTTTCATCTCAAGAGATGAGAATCTTCCTTGCTCTTCCTCGTTGGCAAATGAAAGCAGGCTCTCCGACCATTGCTGAAAATTCAATCACAGTTTTCCTGCAATATTTGACCGACTTGGCATGCTTTCTGGTTGACCCACGTCGGCTGTCCAGATCCACAAGCACATGCAAGCAAAAGTAAACTCAAATTTAATTTTCAATCTCCATTAGATTGACTCAAGGTAATTTCCTGGCCCTCATGATTATTTTTCAAGAAATTATGCGGAAAGAGTACAGGTGCTCAGCAATTGCCATTCCAATTTCCTTTGTGGTGTGATGTAATGGTAAACTAACAGTGACAATTGGAAAATAATTGGAATATAGTTTTCATCTCAAGAGATGAGAATCTTCCTTGCTCTTCCTCGTTGGCAAATGAAAGCAGGCTCTCCGACCATTGCTGAAAATTCAATCACAGTTTTCCTGCAATATTTGACCGACTTGGCATGCTTTCTGGTTGACCCACGTCGGCTGTCCAGATCCACAAGCACATGCAAGCAAAAGTAAACTCAAATTTAATTTTCAATCTCCATTAGATTGACTCAAGGTAATTTCCTGGCCCTCATGATTATTTTTCAAGAAATTATGCGGAAAGAGTACAGGTGCTCAGCAATTGCCATTCCAATTTCCTTTGTGGTGTGATGTAATGGTAAGCTAACAGTGACAATTGGAAAATAATTGGAATATAGTTTTCATCTCAAGAGATGAGAATCTTCCTTGCTCTTCCTCGTTGGCAAATGAAAGCAGGCTCTCCGACCATTGCTGAAAATTCAATCACAGTTTTCCTGCAATATTTGACCGACTTGGCATGCTTTCTGGTTGACCCACGTCGGCTGTCCAGATCCACAAGCACATGCAAGCAAAAGTAAACTCAAATTTAATTTTCAATCTCCATTAGATTGACTCAAGGTAATTTCCTGGCCCTCATGATTATTTTTCAAGAAATTATGCGGAAAGAGTACAGGTGCTCAGCAATTGCCATTCCAATTTCCTTTGTGGTGTGATGTAATGGTAAGCTAACAGTGACAATTGGAAAATAATTGGAATATAGTTTTCATCTCAAGAGATGAGAATCTTCCTTGCTCTTCCTCGTTGGCAAATGAAAGCAGGCTCTCCGACCATTGCTGAAAATTCAATCACAGTTTTCCTGCAATATTTGACCGACTTGGCATGCTTTCTGGTTGACCCACGTCGGCTGTCCAGATCCACAAGCACATGCAAGCAAAAGTAAACTCAAATTTAATTTTCAATCTCCATTAGATTGACTCAAGGTAATTTCCTGGCCCTCATGATTATTTTTCAAGAAATTATGCGGAAAGAGTACAGGTGCTCAGCAATTGCCATTCCAATTTCCTTTGTGGTGTGATGTAATGGTAAACTAACAGTGACAATTGGAAAATAATTGAAGACAATGCATTGACATTTGATGTTTTTGATGAAATAGTGCTAAAAGCTGAAAGGTCCCACGCGTTTTCCCCGCCTCCCACGACGGCACTCAGCTTTTAACCTTCGTTTGTTTGCCTACCTCACCCCTCGAGTTAACTTTTTGAATCACTGGGCCGGCTGGGAGACTGAGACGGGAAGGAGCTCAACCGCTTTTCCTACCACTTTCGTGAGATCTTTGTAAATAAATAATTAAAACAGATAGGTTACGTAGCCTACATTGCTTCATTGCTTCAAACACTTCAAATTCAACGCGTCCATATGCATATACGTATAGATACGTTACACGTATGTATGTGTGATTTTGTTGGTTATTATTATTATAAATATGTTTGAATTTTGGTCGGGTTAATGTAGTTAATTTTTACAATAAAGGTAAATCAATATTCAAAATTTAATAATGTAATTAATCTTAAAAGACAATCTCTTTATCCATATAAATCATAAGGATAAATCATAAAAGTTTAAGATCTAAATTTATATTTATAAGGTAATTCATCACCTCACTTTCAAACTAAACATCCCAAAAAACCCTCCAAGAACCCCGCCAACAACCCTTTAACCGCCAACACCGGATTATGTTTTTGGGAAATAATTTTTTATATTTTGCAGTTTGTTTTTACTCTTAATTTCTAATTTATTCAAAATTAAATCTAATATAAATCAACTAATTTACAATTCACAAGCTTGTCTTTGTATATTTTCTTTAATATTTATTTTTAATTTAATTCACACGCTTTTGTTTGTATATTTTCTTTAATATTTATTTTTAATTTTTTATTTGGAATGAAATGAAAGTGTACGAAATTTCATAGTACTTTCTTATATTTTGTGGATGGTAAAATGGTAAATAGTTAGGCCTTACTCCAAGGGAATTAAAGAGAGTCAAATCGATGATTAGTAACCAGTAGCAACAATATCAAAGAATTTAATGTAACGAGCCTAGATCCATCTTAACCCACGATCTATCAAGTGACCAAAGGGATCAAATCTCTTGAGATACAAACCTCTTTTAAAGTGAAAAGAATCCATCTTAACCCATGATCTATCAAGTGACCAAATGGATCAAATCTCTTGAGATACAAACCTCTTTTAAAGTGAAAAGAATCCATCTTAACCCATGATCTATCAAGTGACCAAAGGGTTCAAATCTCTTGAGATACAAACCTCTTTTAAAGTGAAAAGAGATTTGATAGATCCATCTTAACCCACGGTGCCGAGAGGGATCAAATCTCTTGAGATACAAACCTCTTTTAAAGTGAAAAGAGATCAAATCTCTTGAGATACAAATCTCTTTTAAAGTGAAAAGAGATTTGATCTCTCTCAGGCTTGATAGATCCTGGGTTAAGATGGTTCTAGGTTGGTTTTTATATACACACATAAGTTGCATCTATATCTCCCTCTCTTTCTTCTCTCTCTCTCTCTCTCTCTTCCCTCATGCTCTACTCTCTATCTACCTCTCTCCTCTTTGTCCTCTCTCTCTTCTTTTCTCTCCCACCTCCCTCTCTCTCTACCCTCCAACTCTATCGCTATCTCCCTCCCTCTCCCCCCATCTCTCCCCCCTCCATTTTATGTCCCTCTCTCTCTTCCCTTTCTCTCCCTCTCTTCTTTTTGTCTTCCTCCTTTCCCCCCTCCCTCTCTCTCTCTACCTTTATCTCTCTATGTCTTTGTTCTTCACTCTATGTAATCAATATTATATGTAATTTCTAAAATATTTTACATTTTAATTTTTTATTAGAGTCCTGCCTTGCTATGATGATACCATAACCATATTTAAATTTGATTAATAGGCACAGAAAAACTTAACACTTACAATACATTTACATTATAACAAGTTTCTTAACCATGGATAACCACCCGACTTTACGATGGATATTATTAACTTGTTAATAAGTTTTGTTACAATATCGTGGCTTATCAATATCACGTGCAAAAAACTATAACTCATTTCACAATAAAAAAATAGTTTAGCATTGACCAATACAAATTATAATGCTTAACTTAAAAAAAAAATTATTTTTCAATATTATTAAAAAAAAATCAAACATTTGATTGGACCATAACTTGAAGATTTTATTGTCTTTGCACAATATATGTCATGGGGATAATTGTATTTTATGCCATAATTTATGGATATGGTTGCAATATTCATGCATGATTTTTATATATTTGTGTAGTAATTTTTCATTTTTTACTGGAAAATCATTCAAAATTAAAAATACTTGAAAATAACTTATACTCAAGTAAATAACATATCTACCATCAATTACTTCCCACCATAATTTAACCAAGTCTTTGCATAAAAAATGGATAGGAATAAGATGTAAAAAATATACTTATAAGAGTTACTTCCCACCATTATTTATGTTTTCTTTAACACTTATGTTATGTGTGAGTATAAATATATAATATATATATATATATATATATATATATATATATATATATAAATTAAAATTATGATTAAGAAGAGTTTTGCCTGTAAAAATCATAGAGGAGAAAATTTTGCGGACCCTTTATGGTTCATCATCAGGACCAGATGAAGATGTGGATCATGGCACAAGCTTAACTAGAGGACGATGTAGAAGCCAAAAGATCCTACTAGTTTATGAAAATTAATATTTTAATAATAACTATTAATATAAAATAATATTCTTATAACGGCTAATATAACAATTAGTTTAAGAATAATAATATTATAATTTAAGATAAAATAATAATAATAATAATAATTAGAAAAATCTGAAAACGTAAACAATAATAAGAAACAAACAATCTAAGTCAACCAAAGACAAGGAACAGAGTCAAAAAATAAAAATTAATTAATTAAAATAAATAAATAAGAGTCTGATTAATGAGTAAAGATCCTATAACAAAAATAATAATTAAAGGACACTAAAATTAAAACAAAGCAATAAAAAATGAGGGTAAAATTATTATTATTATTAATTTTTTTTACAGCGAATTTATGAAAAATAATACTTTAATAATGATTATTAAGATCAAATAATATTAGTTTAAGAATAATAATATTATAATTTATGATAATTAATAAAATAATAATAATAATATACATATATATATATATATATATATATATTAAGAAAGAACCAAAAACATTAATGAGAAACAAACAATTCAAGTCAACCAAAAATAAGACACAAAATTATATATATATATATAAAGAAGAATCAAGACTTGATTAATGAGTCAAAATTTTATAACAAAAATAATAATTAAATAAAACTAAAATTAAAACAAAACAATAAAAAAAATTCCTTTTTTAATAAGAAAATAAAACAAAAAATATTAACATTAAATTTAAATACAAATACCTATATAAAAACAAAAAATCATAAATAAAAATAAAAATACATTATAATTTTATTTTTCATTATTTAAAATTTATTTTATATTAATCGTAATATTTAATTTATATTTATATAAAATTTAATTTATCATATAAACAATAATTATAAAAATTATAAATACAGTATCTTAACACTGATAAAATAAAAAACAAAACCATGACTAAATCTCAAACCAAAACATAACAATAACATTTTGTTCCGTAAAGTTTGGCCTTTACCGTATGAAAGGGTTTCACCTTTATCATGTACTTAAAAAGTGATTGAGATTGATATAAAAGTTTAATGACTTTGAAAACCACCAAAAAGAAAATATAGCTAAATATGGGAACAAGCAAAAACAAGATATGGTTATTGATAATTCAAGGACACATTAATTATTGAATTTGTGTTATTTAATTTTCATTTTGTAAAGGCCCAGTCACATTCCATGAGTCCTATCCTATCAAATTTACTTCATTGGTCATGTTACATCACTTTATTGTTGAGACATTTACAAAATGTGAATGTTGTAATTTTATAGGAAGTTGTTTATACAATTTGATTTTGTTAAAGGATTATAATTTAAATGTATAATAATTTATTTTTGTATAATGGATGTATTATATTGTTTTAAAAATATTTAGTTTTAATATCTCAATGGGGTGGGGTGAAAGACTATGAGATATTGAAAAACGTGGTGAGGACTCTCTATACTAAGTCTCACACCTGATTTGGGTAGGGGGATTGTTTGGTAAGTGGAACCCATGCTTTAATTTATGTGGAGTCTAATCGATATGTATTGTAAATTAGTGGTATTTATAATAATTATAATGGTTGTGTATTTTATGTTTGGATGGTCGTTTAGATGATGAAAGTTGGGTACCCAGTGGAATTTATGTGTAAAAATGTTGGACGAGATTGTTTTGGAGTCATTCACTGAGTTGTTCTCCACAATGCAGAGCTCGAGTGAGAGTGTAGCAAAGGATAGGGGACTTTGTGATGAATTTGGTCTTGTAAACCCGCGTAAGCAAGAGATTTTGTGCGATGAGGAAGGAAGTAAGACAAGGGACGATAGGGGAATCTCTATGGATTCCCCAGACTACATCGTTAATCTCATTGCTTGGGAGCCATTTGTGGAGATTCTATGGGTAATTCACATTAAGGTCAAATAGCCTGGTTTTGTTTATTTTTATTCTTTAGTTGTTTTGATTATGTGTCATCTTTGGATAGTTGGGTGTGGTGTTTCAGCACCATGGTTTGAAAGAGGGCGTCTTATCGTTCCCTCAATGAAAGAATTGGGGATGTGTCATTGTCTTGCATGGCTATGGAATATTTTTAGACCCATCGTAGGGCGCTCGACTAGTAAGCATGGGAAAAATGTTGAAGGCTCAATCAACTTCAAGGTCTCATCAACCCTAAAACCTTATGTTTTCAGTGTGAAGTGGTGTGGGGGACTTATCTTATTTAGATTTGAAGTGGCATATGGGTATAAGGTTGTGGATATAATTCCTATTTTCTATATCCTTACGGTGGTTAGGAAAAATGTGGGTCGCCTGCACAGTGTGGGGTGGGGGTTGTAGGAAGGTGGCACACTCTCCTATTCGTAGGCATACACTCGACCACATAGCTAGGGTCAAGGGTGTTTCAATGAAGGGACTCTTTGGGCTCAAGAGGACCCTTGGGAAAGGAATAATTTGAACTCGCCAAAAAGAAGGAGGAGTCACGGGTTGAAGATGAGAAGAGTCTAACGTCACCAGTTGCCACAGGAACATGGATAAGGCGAGACGATGGATCCACCACTTCCCTACTTCCTTCCTCTAGTTGTTAATTCTCCCTCTCAGGATGACAATGTTTAAATACTTCAACAATTTCACAATGTGTTGGTCCAGCTTAACTGGGCACGCGCAAGATGACCATAATCACATCCTTGACTTCATGAACCACCTGCAATGGAATTTGTGGGAAACATATGACAAATTGGTGAGTCTTTAGAAAGGGCAGAGGTGCACTCAGGAGCAGATGGACCAGTTGGAAACCAAGATTGCTCACATCGAGGGTCACATCCATTGTGAGTTCAAACCCTCGTCTCCTTCAGGCTTAGCTCTAGAACATCTTGTCCTGGTAAATTCTGATGATAACTAAAGTGTGTCGGTTGTTTTTCTGTGTTGTTCGTCTTTTAGAAATGGTTGTCGATCAATGTTTGTAGATTGTTGTCTCTTTGGCAATATATCATGTACTTGGGCATGCACATGTTGGTCAATAAATATAGTAAGAGTGAGGCCAACAAGTTTTTGAAAGAAACCATGAAACAAGGTAACCTTTTGAAGTAATGGAAATTCTTGATTATATATATATATATATATATTTTTCACTTTTTGGTTCACGGATACCCGGGTCAATGGGTAGCCGCTACATCTAGGGTTGTTCAACACTGAGTGGACGCACCCGAAGGCATCAACACCCCTCGGCCTATTTACTGACCTAACCCCAAGAGCTTTTGGGATTCGACCCTGTGACCTCCCATTGGCAAGGCACTTGATTTGACCGATTAAGCTAACTCTTGGGGCTATATATATATATATATATATATATATATATATATATATATATATATATATATATATATATATATATAGTTATAATTTATATAAAAGTTAATTATAGTTTATAATTTAAAAATAGTAATTATTGAATTGGTAAAAAATGAAATCTATAAAGTTAATATAAAAAATATAATTATGTAAAGCACACAATTTTAATATATAATTTAATTTAATTTAACTTATTATTATATTTTATAATTTGAAGAGTTGTAGGAGCTAAGGAGTGATGGTTGCGTTGATGGTCCAAAATGACCTTATCAACATATAAGGGAGACAACTCGGTCAAGAACTTAAAGAAACCCTTTTTCCATTTGGAATGGTGGTTTTGACTGGTTCAGTTGGGTCTAGCTACCCTCTCTCTTTCTCTGTTGGCTTATAGTATGTCTATTACTTGCCAATAGGAAAGATACATCAGATCTACCCTCTTGAAGAGCTCGTGTAAGAAATGTTAAAATTTGGGTACCAGAGGACAAGTGGTTCCCTAAGGCTTTGATCTTTGGCCTAAGGAAAAGTGTTCAAATTTATTTTTTACTTTTCTCCTAAAGTGACTTTGTAAGTGGTAAAGTCAATTTAATTTAAAAGTGACTTTATAAGTGGTAAAGTTACATTCTAATTTAAAGGTGACTTTATTAAAGTGAATGAAAAATTAGAAAGTGAAAAAGTGACTATGGAAATAAAATGTTAAGTGGGTCTTTATTTAAGTGGATGAGTTAAAAAAATAAAAAGTGAGAATTAAATGCACATTTATTCTCATCCCTAGATCTAAATGAATCTCAACCATTAGATCTTAGGGTAACCCAAAATGTCATTTAGAGAATAAAGGGAGAAGAGAAGAGGAAAAAATCAATTCATTCTTTCAATGAGCATTTGAGAGAAAGAGAAGAGAGAGCAAGGAGAAAATTTCTGAGCAGTGAGGAAGTGAAGAAGAGTAGCAAGAAGACATTTCAGCAAATCTGGGCAGCAACATTTATTGGTATGCATCCCAAGGAAAAATCATACAGCAGGAGAAAGACACAAAAATCGAGGAAGAGGGACAACAAGTTTTGGGCACATTTTTCGAGGTTGGTTGTACAACATATAATGTTGTTTTATTGCTATAAAAATTTCTGTTTTGGTTGTTTTCTGATTAGCATGATTTTCAAGGTAGAGTTCAACCACGGAAATCGAGATAAGTTGTAATTTGTGGTTGTTGGAATTTTTACTGTGTATTTCAATTTCTCTGTAAAAACATTTTCAAAAATAAAGAAGAGCTCTCAAACTGGTTTTCCCGAAGAGTTATAGGGGGTTTTTCCAAGGTCACATTGACCAAAAATCATTGTGTTATTTTCTATGTGTGGCTGTCATAATTTTGCTATGTTTTATTTCTGCAATTTCAGCAGTTGTGAAATCTCTAAATTTGTATTTTCAGAAAATTATTATCATTTCCAGATTTTAGAATTTTTATCATGCTTGGATTTAAAACTAAATGCATGGAGTGATAAGGAAAACTGATAACCGGAGTGGGGGTTGAAATTTCTTCATGGTATCGGAGCTTGGTTGGCTGAAAAGTGCAGCGTGGGACAACAAAGTGAAAATTACAACAAGCTGATTTTTACACAGAAAACAGAAACCTTTACCACAGATTTGAAAATTTCAGTTTGGTAGGACAGTGAAACATGTCTTTGGATTTGAGAGTTGAAGACAGGTTGGATGGGCAGAACAACTACAGTGCATGAAAGGAGAGAATTCAGAGCATCTTTAAGGAAGCAGAAGTCTGGGGCGTTATGGTAAATACCACACAGAACCCAGTAGTAATACCTGCTGACCCTCTATAGTTGGGAGAGTTTAACAAAAATAATGCTAATACAAAAAGATTGATTCTGGAAGGAATCAAAGACCGTGTCATTCCTCATGTGAGAGGAAAGACTTATGCACATGAGATGTGGACAACCTTGACCAGTCTTTACCAGAGCTCAAATGAAAACAGAAAAATGGTCCTAAAGGAGAAATTGAAGGCCATTAAAATGGCTAAGGCTAACAGTTCTACAACATATCTCATAAAGATCACTTCAGTGAGAGATGAGTTGGCAGCTGTAGGTGAGATCATTTCACCCACTGAGTTGGTGAGGATTTCTTTGAATGGTCTTCCCAAGGCTTGGGAGAATTTTGTGGATGTCATTGTTGCACGAGAAAAACTTCCCGATTGGGAGAGGTTGTGGGGTGATTGCATTCAGAATGAGATCAGAAAGAACCATCTTGGGGCAGCCAAACAGGTGGAGGAGGATGACAATGTGGCATTGTTAGCAAGAGTTAAGAAGGGCAGAGCAAAGAAACAAGCTTCCAACAATGGAGGCAAAGGCAAAGATAAAGGCAAGCAGCAGAACAAGGAGATAGAATATTTCAAAGTCAAATGTTGTAATTGTAAAAAATTGGGACACTATGCTGTTGTGTGTCCGGAGAAGAAGAACAAGAAAGGGAAAGACAAACCCATGACAGCTTCTGTAGAGATAGAGAGCTTCTCAGAGAGATTTGATCAGGAGTTTGGGTCCATAGCTTGTGAGGCCACTAGTGCAGGATCACCTACCATATAGGTTTAGAGGGAGTGTGCATTCCCCGCTACTAGTAGAGCATCTTCTAGCATTTGGTATGTTGACAGCGACACTTCCCGCCATATGGCAGAAGTCAGAGAGTAGTTCTCAGAGCTTTCAGAGGGTGATACTGATATGGAGGTAGTACTTGGTGATGAAAGCATTGTTAGAACAATCGATGTGGGGACATTGAAATTTGATAGGGGACCCAAACCTCCCTTGGAAGTGTCAGATGTTCTATATGTGCCTGGAATGAAGAAGAACCCGATATCCATCTCAGAACTTGAGGATAGAGGGTATGATCTGTTGTTCAGGAGAGGGCAGGTGCTTATATATCCTAAGGGAACTCTAGCTTCTTTAGCTATAGAGATTGGTGTGCGCCATGCCAAGGTGTACAAGTTCTCATTCCAGCCCCTAATGGCATTGAGTAGTAGCACCTGGGAAAAGATCGACAACATATCTAGCAGTTTAGAGTTGTGTGAGATTTAGCACCGCAGGATGGGGCACATGTATCATGGGGCCTTGAGTACATTGTAGGAGATCACCACTGGTGTGCCAGATTTCAGTTTTGATCACTTAATGTACGCAGAGGATGTGCTATGGGGAAGTTTTCTAGATCCCCTTTTCCCAATGGTGACAATAGAGCGACCGGGATCCTTGAATTGATTCATACCAATGTGAGTGGTCGGATGTCTCATTAATTATTGAATTTGTGTTATTTAATTTTAATTTTGTAAAGGCACAAGTCACATTCCATGAGTCCTATCCTATCAAATTTGTTCATTGGTCATGTTACATCACTTTATTGTTGAGACATTACAAAATGTGAATGTTATAATTTTATAGGAAGCAATTTGACTTTGTTAAAGGATTATAATTTAAATGTATAATAATTGATTTTTGTATAATGGATGTATTATATTGTTTTTAAAATATTTAGTTTTAATATCTCAATGGGGTGGGGTGATAGACTATGAGATATTGAAAAATGTGGTGAGGGCTCTCCATACTAAGTCTCCCACTTGATTTGGGTAGGGGGTTGTTTGGTAAGTGGAACACATGCTTTAATTTATGTGGAGTCTAATCGATATCTATTGTAAATTAGTGGCATTTATAATAATTATAATGGTTGGGCATTCTATGTGTGGATGGTCGTTTAGATGATGAAAGTTGGGTATAGTGGAATTTATGTGTAAGAATGTTGGACGAGATTGTTTTGGAGTAATTCACTGAGTTTTTCTCCACAATGCAGAGCTCGAGTGAGAGTGTATCAAAGGACAGAGGACTTTGTGATGAATTTGGTCTTGTAAACACACGTAAGCAAGATATTTTGTGCAATGAGGAAGAAAGTAAGACAAGGGACAATAGGAGAATCTCTATGGATTCCCCAGACTAGATCATTAATCTCATCGCTTGGGAGCCATTTGTGGAGATTCTATGGGTAATTCACACTAAGGTCAAATACCCTGGTTTTGTTTATTTTTATTCTTTAGTTGTTTTCATTGTGTGTCATCTCTGGATAGTTGGGTGTGGTGTTTCAACACCATGGTTTGAAAGAGGGTGTCTTATCATTCCCTCACTGAAATAATTGGGGACGTGTCATTGTCTTGCATGGCTATGGAATATTTTTAGACCCACATTAGGGCGCTTGACTAGTAAGCGTGGGAAAAAGGTTGAAGGCTCAATCAGTGTCAGGGTCTCATCAACCCTAACACCTTATGTTTTCAGTGTGAAGTGGTGTGGGGGACTTATCTTATTTAGATATGAAGTGGAATATGGGTACAAGGTTGTGGATATAATTCCTATTTTGCATATCCTTACGGTGGTTAGGAAAAATGTGGGTCGCTTGCACAGTGTGGGATGGGGGTTGTGGGAAGATGGCACACTCTCCTATTCATAGGCATACACTCGACCACATAGCTAGGGTCAAGGGTGTTTCAATGAAGGGACTCTTTTGGCTCAAGAGGGCCCCGGGGAAAGGAATAATTTGAACTCACCAAAAAGAAGGAGGAGTCGCGGGTTGAAGATGAGAAGAGTCTAACATCACCAGTTGAGACAGGAACATGGATAAGGCGAGATGATGGATCCACCACTTCCCTACTTCCTTCCTCTAGTTGGCAATTCTCCCTCTCAGGATGACAATGTTTAAATACTTCAACAATTTCACAATGTGTTGGTCCAACTTAACTGGGCACGCGCAAGATGACCATAATGACATCCTTGACTTCATGAACTACCTGCAATGGAATTTGTGGGAAACATATGACAAATTGGTGAGTCTTTAGAAAGGGCAGAGGTGCACTCAGGAGCAGCTGGACCAGTTGGAAACCAAGATTGCTCACATCGAGGGTCACATCCATTGTGAGTTCAAACCCTCGTCTCCTTCAGGCTTAGCTCCAAAACATCTTGTCCTGGTAAATTCTGATGATAACTAATGTGCATCAGTTGTTTTTCTGTGTTGTTCGTCTTTTAGCAATGGTTGTCGATCAATGTTTGTAGATTGTTGTCTCTTTGGCAATATATCATGTACTTGGGCATGCACATGTTGGCCAATAAATATAGTAAGAGTGAGGCCAACAAGTTTTTGAAAGAAACCATGAAACAAGGTAATCTTTTGAAGTAATGGAAATTCTTGATTATATATATATATATATATATATATATATAGTTATAATTTATATAAAAGTTAATTATAGTTTATAATTTAAAAATAGTAATTATTGAATTGGTAAAAATGAAATTTATAAAGTTAATATAAAAAACAATTTTGTAAAGCGCACAAATTTAAGATATAATTTAATTTAACTTAACTTATTATTATATTTTATAATTTGAAGAGTTGTAGGAGATAAGGAGTGAGGGTTGCGTTGAAGCTCCAAAATAACTCTATCAACATGTAAGGGAGACAACTCGGTTGAGAACTTAAAGAAACCCTTTTTCCATTTGGAATGGTGGTTTTGACTGGTTCAGTTGGGTCTAGCTACCCTCTCTCTTTCTCCTTTGGCTTATAGTATGTCTATTACTTGCCAATAGGAAAGAGACATCAAATCTATCCTCTTGCAGAGCTCGCGCAAGAAATGTTAAAATTTGGGCACCAGAGGACAAGTGGTTCCCTAAGGCTTTGATCTTTGGCCTAGGGAAAAGTGTCCAAATTTTATTTTTTACTTTTCTCCTAAAGTGACTTTATAAGTGGTAAAGTCAATTTAATTTAAAAGTGAATTTATAAGTGGTAAAGTTACATTCTAATTTAAGAGTGACTTTATAAGTGATAAAGTTACATTCTAATTTAAATGTGACTTTATTAAAGTGAGTGAAAAATTAGAAAGTGAAAAAGTGACTATGCAAATAAAAGGTTAAGTGGGTCTTTATTTAGGTGGATGAGTTAAAAAAAATAGAAAGTGAGAATTAAATGCACATTTATTCTCATCCCTAGATCTAAATGAATCTCAACCATTAGATCTTAGGGTAACCCAAAAAGTCATTTAGAGAATAAAAGGAGAAGAGAAGAGGAAAATATCAATTCATTCTTTCATGAGCATTTGAGAGAAAGAGAAGAGAGAGCAAGGAGAAAATTTCTGAGCAGTGAGGAAGTGAAGGAGAGAAGCAAGAAGGCATTTCAACAAATCTGGGCAGCAACATTTATTGGCATGCATCCCAAGAAAAATTGTACAGTAGGAGAAAGGCACAAAAATCGAGGAAGAGGGACAACAAGTTCTGGGCACAATTTTTAAGGCTGGTCGTACAACATTTAATGTTGTTTTATTGCTGTAAAAATTTATGTTTTGGCTGTTTTTTTATTGGCATGATTTTCAAGGTGGAGTTCAAGCACAGAAATCGAGATAAGTTGTAATTTGTGGTTGTTGGAATTTTTACTGTGTATTTCAGTTTCTCTGTAAAAACATTTTCAGAAATAAAAAAGAGCTCTCAAACTGGTTTTCCCCAAGAGTTGTAGGGGGTTTTTCCAGGGTCACATTGACCAAAAATCACTGTGTTATTTTCTGTGTGTGGCTATCATAATTTTGCTGTGTTTTATTTCTGCAATTTTAGCAGTTGTGAAATCTCTAAATTTGTGTTTTCAGAAAATTATTGTCATTTCCAGATTTTAGAATTTTTATCATGCTTGGATTTAAAACTAAATGCATGGAGTGATAAGGAAAACTGATAACTGGAGTGGGGGTTGAAATTTCTTCATGGTATCGGAGCTTGGTTGGCTAAAAAATGCAGCTTGGGACAACAAAGTGAAAATTACAGCAAGCTGATTTTTACATAGAAAACAGAAACCTTTACCACAGATTTGAAAATTTCAGTTTGGTAGGACAGTGAAACATGTCTTTGGGTTTGATAGTTGAAGACAGGTTGGATGGGAAGAACAACTACAGTGCATGGAATGAGAGAATCCAGATCATATTTGAGGAAGCAGAAGTCTAGGGCATTATGGTAAATACCACACAAAACCCAGTAGTAGTACCTACTGACCCTATACAGTTGACAGAGTTTAACAAAAAGAATGTTAAGACAAAAAGTTTGATTCTGGAAGGAATCAAAGACCATGTCATTCCTCATGTGAGAGGAAAGACTTATGCACATGAGATGTGGACAACCGACCAGTCTTTACGAGAGCTCACATGAAAATAGAAAAATGGTCCTAAAGGAGAAACTGAAGGCCATTAAAATGGCCAAGACTGACAGTGCTACAACATATCTCATAAAGATCACTTCAGTGAGAGATGGGTTGGCAGTCGTAGGTGAGATCATTTCACCCACTAAGTTGGTGAGGATTTCTTTGAATGGTCTTCCCAAGACTTGGGAGATTTTTTGGATGGCGTTTTTGCACAAGAAAAACTTCCCGATTGGGAGAGGTTGTTGGATGATTTCATTCAAAATGAAATCAGAAAGAACCATCTTGGGGCAGCCAAATAGGTGGAGGAGGATGACAATGTGGCATTGTTAGCAAGAGGCAAGAGGGCAGAGCAAAGAAGCAATCTTCCAATAATGGAGGCAAAGGCAAAGGTAAAGGCAAGCAACAAAACAAGGAGACAGACTATTCCAAAGTCAAATGTTGGAATTGTCAAAAGTTGGGACATTATGCTATTGTGTGTGCAGAGAAGAAGAACAAGAAAGGGAAAGAAAAACCCATGGCAGCCTCTGTAGAGATAGAGAGCTTCTTAGAGAGATTTGATCGGGAGTTTGGGTTCATAGCTTGTGAGGCCACTAGTGCAGGATCACCTACCATATAGGTTCAGAGGGAGTGTGCATTCCCTACTACAAGTAGAGCATCTTCTAGCATTTGGTATGTTGACAGCGGCACTTCCCGCCATATGACAAGAGTCAGAGAGTACTTCTTAGAGCTTTCAGAGGGTGATACTGATATGGAGGTAGTACCTGGTGATGACAGTGTTGTTAGAGCAGTCGGTGTGGGGACATTGACATTTGATAGGGGACCCAAACCTCCCTTGGAAGTGTCATATGTTCTATATGTGCCTGGAATGAAGAAGGACCTGATATCCATCTCAACACTTGAGGATAGAGGGTATGATGTGTTGTTCAGGAGAGGGCAGGTGCTTATATATCCTAAGGGAACTCCAACTTCTTCAGCTAGAGAGATTGGTGTGCACCATGCCAAGGTGTACAAGTTCTCATTTCAGCCCCTGATGGCATTGAGTAGCAGCACCCGAGACAAGACTGACAACATATCTAGCAGTTCAGAGTTGTGTGAGATTTGGCACCGCAGGATGGGGCACATGTATCATGGGGCGTTGAGTACATTGTGGGAGATCTCCACTAGTGTGCCATATTTCAGTTCTGATCACTTGATGTATGCAGAGGATGTGCTATGGGGAAGTTTATTAGATCCTCTTTTCCTAGCAGTGAAGGTAGAGCGATCAGGATCCTTGACTTGATTCATACCGATGTGAGTGGTCGGATGTCTCATGTATCCTTGAGTGGTTGAGTACTATGTTTTATTCATTTATGACCACTCCAGGAAGACCTGGATTTATTTCTTGAAGACCAAGAGTGAGGTCTTTAAGCGATTTCAAGAGTTCAAACCTCTTGTGGAGACCTAGACAAGTAGAAAGATCAAGGTCCTCATGTCGGAAAATGGAGGGGAGTATACCCTTGGTGAGTTTGTTGATTTTTAC
Source organism: Pinus tabuliformis (assembly GCA_031772625.1). NCBI lineage: Eukaryota > Viridiplantae > Streptophyta > Pinopsida > Pinales > Pinaceae > Pinus > Pinus tabuliformis. Next base: position 27,988,487 of record CM062807.1, read on the forward strand.
GCTTAAGCAGGCATTAGAAGGGAGTTCACAGTTCCTTACTACCCCTAGCAGAATGGGATTGCAGAGAGAAAAAAACATATCCATTACAGGGGCTGCCAAAGCCATGCTTCATAATCAGGGGTTACATTTATTTTTGTGGGCAGAGGCCTGCAACACTGTTGTGTACTTGCAGAATAGGAGTCCACATCATGCCTTGGGGAATGTGACTTCAGAGGAGGCTTTTTCTAGGAAAAAGCCTGATGTTGGGCACTTTCGTATCTTTGGGTGCTTTACACATTCCTATGTCCCCAAGGAGAACAGGACCAAGCTAGAGCCCACTGCAGACAAGGGCATATTTGTGGGTTATAGTGAGACCTCAAAAGCTTATCGGATTTATATTCCTGCACAGAGGAAAGTGGTTGTCCGGCGAGATGTGAAGTTCAAGGAGGAGAGAGTTTTCAGGAGGTCAGGAGAGTTAGAGTATATAGAGTCACTAGACCCTGAGGAGCAACTGAGTGAGTCACAGGGATCCAATGGTCAGGGATCAAGAGGTACATCGATTACAATGTCAGGTCCATTAGTGAGCAGTGGCTCTCAGAGTCAAGTGGGTGGTTCTTTGGGCAACATGCAGTGCAGTGTGCAGAGCAGTTCATAGGGTAGTCCACTAATGGACAATTCAAACAATACTTTAGCATCTACAGGCACAGATTCAGGCCTGAGGTCAGTTGGTAGGCCTTCAAGAGTTTAGGCTTCTGATGATGATGAGGATTCTTTCACTCCGGTGATAGAAGTATGCTCAGGGAAGAGGAACCCCAAGTGGCTTCAAGATACCTTGCGCGAGGCCACATCAGTTGCTGGGCCAAAGAGAGCAGTTAGAGAGAGTAAACCACATGAGAGGTTCTATAGTTACATGGCATTGATAACAAGCATTGTTGACTCTGAGCCTTCTAATTATGAGGAGGCAGCTAGCCAGCAGGTCTGGAGAGAGGCCATGATGGAGGAGTATTCTTCTATTATGAAGAACGATGTTTGGGAGGTAGTGCCGAGGCCTAAAGGTAAATCAGTTGTTACTTCCAGATGGCTCTACAAGATAAATCATGCTGCAGATGGCAGCATCGAGAAGTTCAAGGCTAAATTTGTGGCGAGAGGGTTCTCACAGGTAGAGGGAGTTGACTATGAGGAGACCTTCAATCCCATAGCTTGGTATACATCTATTCGCACCATTATATCGATTACAACAGAGATGGGTTGGAAGATCCACCAGATGGATGTGAAGACCGCATTTCTCAATGGCTTCATTCAGGAGGAGGTTTATATTGAGTAGCCGCAGGGCTTTGAGGTGCATGGGAAGGATTCCCATGTATGCAGATTGAAAAAGGCACTCTATGGCCTGAAGCAAGCTCCCAAAGCTTGGTACTCGAGGATTGATACATACTTGCAGCAGTTAGGTTTCAAAAAGAGTGAGGATGATCCGAACCTATACTTCATTGTGGTGGGTGAGGAGCCTCTCATTCTGGTGTTGTATGTTGATGACTTGATCATCACTGGTGCAGAGAGACTCATTGAGGGCTGCAAGAGAGATCTTGCTTCAGAGTTTGAGATGAAGGATATTGGATTGATGCATTATTTTCTGGGATTGGAGGTGTGGCAGGAGGAGGGGCATTTCTTCCTGGGATAAGGGAAGTACATTGTGGATATATATAGTAGATTTCACATGGAGGACTGCAAACCCATGTCTACACCTATGATCACTAACTGAAAGAAGCTTCAGGCTTCTGATTCCGAGTTGGTGGGTCCTACTCTATACCGACAGTTGATTGGTTGTTTGTTGTATTTGCTCAACACTCGACCAGATATATGTTTTGTAGTTAACAATATGATTCAGTTCATGTGTGAGCCCAGGACAGTGCATTGGGTGGCTGCAAAACACATTCTTCGTTACTTGTAGGGGACTGTGGGTTTTGGTCTAGATTATAGACAAAGTGATGGAGTGAGACTGGCAGGGTACATGGATTTAGATTGGCCAGGTTATGCTTCAAATAGGAAGAGTACTTCTGGGTGTTGTTTTGGGTTGGGTTCGGTAGTTGTCTCGTGGATCAATTGGAAACAACAATCAGTTGCATTGAGTTCAGCTGAGGCAGAGTATATGGTTGCTAGTTTGGCTAGTTGTGAGGCCATATGGCTTCGCAAGATGTTGTTTGGTCTATTTGGTCAGGCATTGAGACCTTCAGTAATTTACTGTGATAATCAGATTTGCATAAAACTCACGGAGAATCTAGTTTTTCATGACAGGTCAAAGAATATTAAGATCAAGTATCACTTCATTAGAGACTATGTCCAAAAGGGAGTTGTCAATCTTGAGTACATTTCCACAAATGAGCAGGTAGCAGACATTTTCACCAAATCCTTACCATGGGGCAAGCATGTATACTTCAGAGACAAGATGGGAGTGGTGAGGAACACTTTCCTCGGTAAGAGTTTTAAAATTTGGGTACCAAAGGACATTTTCACCAAAGCCTTACCATGGGGCAAGCATGTATACTTCAGAGACAAGATGGGAGTGGTGAGGAACACTTTCCTCGGTAAGAGGGAGTACTAAAATTTGGGTACCAAAGGACAAGTGGTTCCCTAAGGCTTTGATCTTTAGCCTAGGGAAAAGTGTCCAAATTTTTTTTTTCTTTGCTCCTAAAGTGACTTTATAAGTGGTAAAGTCAATTTAATTTCAAAGTGACTTTATAAGTGGTAAAGTTACATTCTAATTTAAAAGTGACTTTATAAGTGGTAAAGTTACATTCTAATTTAAAAGTGACTTTATAAGTTAATGAAGAATTAGAAAGTGAAAAAGTGACTATGGAAATAAAAGGCTAAGTGGGTCTTTATTTAAGTGCGTGAGTTAAAAAAATAGAAAGTGAGAATTAAATGCACTTTTATTCTCATCCCTAGATCTAAATGAATCTCAACCATTAGATCTTAGGGTAACCAAAAAGGTTATTTAGAGAATAAAAGGAGAAGAGGAGGAAAATATCAATTCATTCTTTCATGAGCATTTGAGAAAAAGAGAAGAGAGAGCAAGGAGAAAATTTCTGAGTAGTGAAGAAGTGAAAGAGAGCAGCAAGAAGACATTTCAGCAAATCTGGGTAGCAACATTTATTGGCACGCATCCCAAGGAAAAATCGTACAGTAGGAGAAAGACACAAAAATCGAGGAAGAGGGACAACAAGTTTTGGGCACATTTTTCAAGGTTGGTCGTACAACATTTAATGTTGTTTTATTTATGTAAAAATTTATATTTTGGCTGTTTGCTGATTGACACGATTTTCAGGGTGGAGTTTAAGCACATTAATCGAGATAAGTTGTAATTTGTGGTTGCTAGAATTTTTACTGTGTATTTTAGTTTCTTTGTAAAAACATTTTCAGAAATAAAGAGCTCTCAAACTGGTTTTCCCCAAGAGTTGTAGGGGGTTTTTCCAAAGTCACATTGACCAAGAATCACTGTGTTATTTTCTGTGTGTGGCTATCATATTTTGTTGTGTTTTATTTCTGCAATTTCAGCAATTGTAAAATCTCTAAATTTGTGTTTTCAGAAAATTATTGTCATTTCCATATTTTAGAATTTTTAATGCTTGGATTTAAAACTAAATGCATGGAGTGATAAGGAAAACTAATAACCGGAGTGGGGGTTGAAATTTCTTCAAGAAAGTGATCATTAAGCTGAATTAATGGCTTAGTTAGGCCACTATAAAGTCCGCCCCTTGTGTAAGAGGACTTCTAGAATGCAATATTTAAAGCTAAATGCAAATATACTCTAATTAATAAAAAATAAATCCTAAATCTATCTTGATTGAAAGAATGACTAGTCCCCCTCTCAACCAAGAGCAAGATAAAAAGGTGGATTTGGACCAACTTTGAATTTGGAATAAAAATGAAGTCAATAAGCCAAGCAAATAGTTCCAAGACTTATTACTAGTTCAAGAAAGTATATGTATTCAGTTATCTGATGAATATTCATCATATCTTTAGTGCACATACATCCAAATTCAAATAAAATGAATTCAAACTAAAACATATATGACTGCATTAAGGAAATAGTTTTCATAAAACAATCATTATTAAAACCAACATAAATTTGATATGAATTAGTTAAATAGTTAACAAGTATGTCTCGTTTATCTATTCAAATTCATAATTTAACTTGATAGCAATAAGATCCATCATTAAAAGATAGTTTTTAAATAATTAAAACAAGCATATATTAAATGAATTTACAATAGTGCAAAACTTCAAAAACATATACTTATATGGATCAAGAATTACATCAAATTTTATTAAATGCAACCCATCAATCAACCTCTATCTCCGACAATAGTATACAAGAATTAAATATTTGGTCGAAGCCTTTGAGTACATAAAATTCTTAGAAAATTTCATGATAACATGAATTTTTCAGCGTTGAAATACATCTATTTTAATCTCCACTCCAAACTAGTTAATTCTCTACAAAAATATTTCTCCCTACAGTAGTGCAAAAATCCCTCTCTTTGTAGAGAATTTCCTCCCCAAGTTTTAGATCTGGAACCCTCCCGCCCTCCATCCCCCTACCCGCCCACTTCTCAATTCTACAAAAGCCATATTTATAATTACAAAAGAAAATTAAAATGAGAGATTTGTTGGAGAATAAATTTGCTCCAACAAATTGTAATTAGCCAAAATTATTCTTTCCCTCCTGCTCGTGCAATTCTATTATTCCAATTATTCTTTTCCTCATCTCCCCACCTGCTCTCCTGCTGAAAAACAATCAAAATTAAAAAATTAAAACCAATTTGGTGTACAAAATAGAAACAAACCACTTCTCAACAAATTGTTAAATTAAAAGTTAAACTCCAAAGAAATTCTCATGCTATGATCGCTTCAAATGGATCAGATCATCCTTTGGATAATGATGGGAATAAATTATTGACATTCGTGTCTCCAGTGAAATGAAATTTGCCCAAATCAAAATAAGAAAACTAATTTTCAGTTGCAAATTCGTCACTTTGTATTTGGCCCGATTTTTGGGTCATTAAATGATTGAATATACTAAAATTGACCATCCCAGATTATTCTCCTTTGTCTTAGATTTTCAACGAGCTATTGCGAGTTTCAATTGGTTGAGTAAATCTTGATATATGCCTCTCCGAAGTTGAAGTGTCAAAAATATCAAAACTATGGAAAAATACATGCCTGGGCTAAAATTAGGCAAATTTTAATTAAAAATAAAAGCCTAATTAATAATGATTAATTAACCAAATAATTAAAATCAATTAATTATATACAAATTAATTAAGAAATTAAATTATTTACAGATTAATTAAAAATTAAATTATTGTATTAAATTATTAATTAAAACAATTAATAATTTAAATTAATTAATTAATTAATAATAAAAACAAAATTGGGACATGTGTCAAGTGGCTATTAGTCTGAGTGAATGGGCCTTAATGGATTTTGGTTCAACATATGAGCCATGAGTGTTTTGGAGAATTTGGTATCTATGGATAAATACTAATTCCCTATATAAGTAGCCATATCTAGAACAACAATTTAAAGTGTTTTAGTCTTTTCCTATAAGCAATAGATAAGATGAGAAGATGAGAAGACCTACTTGTAGTTCTGCTTTCCTCTCATCTCCCTTGTATCGATCCTGTCACTCCTTCTCGTACTTAATATGCTTGAGAAGTACCTATAAACACAACAGAAAACAAAGAATCGATCAAAGCAAAAGATCTATTGAATATAAGTGAATGGAATCAGATACATTTCACACATATAAGCATTATAAAACAATACAAACATATGGGAGAAAGGTTCAAACACTTTATTGAATAGAAGAAGGAATTACAACCATTTGTGTCTAATTCAAAGCCATTCCTCCAGCTTGGATCCCATCCACATCACATCAAAAGCATGACAAACTTGTAGCATTACAATACTTGCTTCAAAGCCAAATCTCATAGCAACATTATCTCTTTACAATTCAACATAATCTAGCCCCTGATGACTTAGATGAGTAATCAATTTATAGGAAGATGAAGGAGGTTTTGTCATAAATGGTGGCATTGAATGACCTTCCATACTTAGAATTAGTTCCATGGAGGAAGGGATGAGAGGATAGGATGCATCCTAACTCATTCCTCATCTTTTTTCGAGCTCATAGGAGTTGATAAGTGAGGGAACCTTCTAGATGACTCCAAATGATAAGAATATTCCCCAAACCCATGTGAGTTTTGCTCAATCTCGCCCAACGTAGGTGAAAGGAAGCCTAAGTGCTCTGCAGAGCACCCTGGCATAGACTTAACTACTCTGCAGCACACCCTTACATGGGCCTACCTACGCTGGTCACCCTAGAGTCTATTTCTAGATGTTTTCAAGTCATGAAATTGTCTGGGAAGGAGGCATTCAAAGGGGTGACTTGTTTAGGGCATGTAGGAACTAAAATTAGGGTTTGATGAGCCCTAAAACACTGATCTGGATGATGGGATTAATGTGCCCAAATGGATCTGTAACAGCTGGCCCCTAAAGCATGAAATCGGAAAAATTCCAATGTTGAATGAAATGTTTTACGATGTGATGAGGAGGTATCGAAGTGGAAGGTGACCTGCATCAATTACAATACATATATCATGATATTTGATTTTACATGAATTGCTGAGGGAAGGCATACCTATGCTCAACTTATAAACTTTCATTACATGTACATAAACAGTCGTCTATAGATATAGACCCATGATCGGAATGACCATCAATGTAAAGCCATTGTACATATGATTTAGTACTCTTGAAATTGCAGCTCGGATGGATGAAACTAGATCCGGGGTCTTCTATCTCGTTCAATCGTTCACTCAAGTACGAGTCTAACCATGTGAATATGTGATTTGAAGTCGAACATGGGAAGACACAATCTGATTACCAGCCAATGATGTAAGTTGTTAACAGATGCGAGAGAAATCACTGATAATGATAATGATCCTCAAGGTATTGCAGTACATTATGCATGGTGTGAATGGATGATTTGATGTCAAACACCATACAAAGTCTTTCGGTCGAAGGTCATTGATGTCAACCTATCGCCGAAAGTGAGAAACCTGCCATTGATGCATGTGAGCCTCAAGGTACTAGAAGGGTGTTTCTAAGTCAACTTCTTGGATAATGTGTTGATGTCGATAAGAAGTGACTCATTGCAGAAGGCCCTTGATGTATCCCACATCAACGACACGAAACGAGTGTAGTGATTTTAGAGATGGAATTTGACTAATGACACAAGGTTCAGGAATGGTGGTCATGAATATGAAGGTCTATGGTATTGTAAAGGATGAATTTTGATTGAATGACTTCTATTGAACATGTCGGCGACAATGAAATGAATTGGTAGCATTGACCCAAAACAAAGTGATGGATGGTATGATAGACCAACGGTGTGATAACCATCAAGCTAATAACCCAACCCAAATAGTCACGGTGATGAAGTGAAAGTGTCATGTTCAAGAGCAACCTGCTACAATAAAGTGGTTTTCCCCTTTTTCCCATTTCCCCGGTCATTGTTGACCAATACCTCTTTATTTTTATCAAGCTTGAGGAGGATAACATATGCTTGTTGTATAATTCCACCCTTCGGGTGAATCCATTGCTATTTGATGTTTTAACGAGTCTAGCGAAGGTGAAACTCGGTCTTGTCTAGATGGACAAGTTTGTCACTATTTGATGTTTTAACGAGTTTAACGACAAAGATAACTCGGTCCTTTTCATATTTAGAGAGTTTCAAAAGGAAAAAAAAGAAAACTCCATAAGTTCTTTTTCGTAAATTAATCTCTCAAGCTCGAAAGAGCATAAAATAATACAAGAAAGATATCGTTTTCAATCCATTAACGAGTTGGAAAGGACAAGCGCTCGACAATCTTTTCATGTTTAGAGAGTCTGAAAAGAGCTTAAAGAGGACTCCAAGGGGGTTCCTTTTTCATTTTTAACAGAGCTCGAAAAAGAGATAAAAGTGTGCTCTGTGGTCAAAGGTACAATTTACAATTGAGCACGTCGAATTCTATAAGTCAGTTGCAAAACTTGCTCAAAACACCACCAAATGGATTAAAAATACCTGTTTCATAGGCAAAAATAGGCAAATACTAATGTTTACTCGATTAATGAACATGAAATAAACATAAAACAAGTTTTTACCATGACATTTTTACCATTTGGAACTTACCATTCAGTTTTGTGCTCTGAGCTAGTTTTTTACCTCGAACTTCATCAGCTGATTGCAAGAGATTCTGTGGACCATTTCTCAAGCTGTCCAAACTAGGTAGGAGCTTAACCTCTCTTCTTTCTTTTCAGGTCATTCTTTTGTCATTTCATGCAAGTTTTAGGGTTTTTTGGGGCCCCTGGGGTTTCATTTTTTTCGCCCTAGGATCAGCGCAGGTTTTCACATTAAAAATTGTGCTGAAGAGCACCTAGATAGAAGGTTGCATGCTTCGCAACGCATTGTCTTTGTGCCTAGGCTGTGCTGGGTGAGTTTCCCAAGTTTGATTTAGTTGTTTGCTCCAAAATTTGTCTTGTTTTTTTCATGGAAAGGATCCTAACTAAGCTTATGATTGTGTTTTAGGCTTTCATTGGATTAGAATTTCAATTACATGGCAAGAAAGAGAGAACGAAGAACAATACATGGTTGCCCTAAACAATTCGGGTACAATTGAGGCCCTAAAAAATTGTGGGTTACTGAAATACTTCAAGTTGTCTGGAATGAGGCAACAAATAGAACTACTGCAGTTCCTTGTTCATGCATGGGATCCGACATATCAAACTTTTCAGATTATGGACAATATGATCCCTATATATTTACTTTCTTACTGGACTGTCGAGGCGAGGTGCCCCCATCACACTTTCTGGATTTGCCCGTGGAGGTGAATCGGTGAGAGATTATATTAAACAGTTTTGTAGATCAGATACACAGCCTAGCAAGGATGGGAAAATAAACATCAGGGATGTAGGTGATTTTCCTTTGAGAATGATCCTCTTCACAATCACAAAAATCGGCTGGCAGTGTGACACTACATCTAGTGAACAGATCATATATGTAGTATGTAATAGAGTGTCTAGAGCCAAAAGTTTTCAACCGATGCGAGGCTGTGTTTTCTTCATTGAAACAAAAACTAACCAAGGTAAAAAGTAAGACAAAGATTTCTGATATTTTTCGATCTTAATCGCTTTTACCTTAGAGAGAATCCCATTGATGCAACCACATCATGCATCACTGGGTGTAGCTGGTCCTAGAGATCCACGTATGTAGAGGTGGCTCGAATTGATGGCTTGACATGTGGGTCAGTGAACAATCATTTTTTCCACTACATTCTTCATTTGGCTCGAGCGACAACACCTTGTCATCAAGGATCATCCATACTCAGGGATGGATTGTCGTGGAGATCCATATTTGATTCTACCAGTTGGAGCACAATGGGGTTCTATGGGTAAATTGTTTGACCAAAAGGGTTTTTTGATTTTTTCAAGTTTCTACATGTTTTTTGTGTTTTTAATATTCCAAGAATAAAATAAAATCATTCTTATGCGTGTATATATGGGTACTATTCAACCTGTGGGGCACCAACAGGGTGCAGGTGGGCCAACGCGGAGAAACATTGGGAGAGCAGTTCTCCAAGACTTAGATTTGGCTGAGACCTTAACAGATTTGCAAGATCACATAGAGGGATTAACCCTTGGTATTCCAGATGTACGGATCGAGGAGTTACCTATGAGGCTGTAGCGCCACACTATTGGTGTTCCTAGCCGCTAGGTGAGGCTTTTGCGTATGATAGCACAGGTTGTGACCTGTTACCATGAGCACCACTAGATCTACTTAGGATGTTTTTCATGCATTTTGAGTTTTTTGGGTCAAATGACCGAATGTTTCTTCGACACAAATTTTGTAAAACCCTTTAAAACACCTATCTATTTTACTTTTAGAGCTTTTTATGGTTACATGCAATCCTATTCAATTGATGATGCGAATTGAAAATGTTACTTTTACAAGTGTCACAAATGTCTATTTAACACATAATTTTCTAGAGCATCAGTTAATGTGTTAATATTTATGGAAATATGTTGATATTGAATGTGTTCAAAATGCCTTTCCAAAATACGAACTCTAAGGAACATAAGAAAAATTGTTGGATTTTAGACAATATAAATGTTCGTTAGTTGTAGTACAATGAGTTGCGAATCCATCTTAACGATGATTCAGCAAATGCCAAGTGAAATGGCATCAGAGAGAATTTCAATCAACGTGCTATACTCAGTGATATTGTTCATCAATCGATTGATACAAATCCCTTGAAAACTCACTAACTCACCACTTGGAGCGAAAATAGCCCATGCTGTAGAAGACAAGTTCTGCGTACTACGACTAGCACCATCGGCGTAACCAACAAAAGGTTCTGAAGACTCCGACATCTGCAACAAATGCAAAGTGGATTACTAACCAGATAAAAACTCTAAAAGATACACACACACACATGCAATGAAAGCATATATACAGTGAGTTTTACTACACTCAATTAAGCATAGTAACGTTTGAGGTACAGCCTGTTTCGGGGCTGCGACAATGGAATCCCATCATAATCTACTAACTCGTAGGCACCTTTTGCTAGAACATGCTTGACAATATAAGGACCCATCCACATTGGTTCGAATTTCCCTACTCCAAGTTTATCAGCTTCCTGATCGTAAAGCAAGACTAGGTCTCCTTCTGAGAAGATACGAGGCTTGACATTTCTATCATATTGCACCTTGATTCGTTTCTTATGCACTTCGTTAGCCAATGCGGCATCACGACGGGTTTCATCCAGATGGATTAATTCCAAGAAACACGCTTCTTCATTAGAAGTGTCAGGTAACAGGTCAATCGCGAGTTTGAGAAATGAAATTTCGCATTGTATCGGTAAGATTGCTTCCAAACCATACACCAACTGAAAGGATGTGAATCTAGTTGCATTTCTCACTGAGGTTCGATATGACCACAAGGCAGAGTATAGGATTAAGTGTCAGTTTTTCTTATAAACCCCTATCATTCTCTACAACATCCGCTTCAGGACTTTGTTGATGACCTCAATTTGTCCATTCGCCTGCGGGTAATAAGGGGTAGAACTATCATGTGACAATCCTAACTTAGGCAATCAACTTAGCCATCATGTGATTGTGAAAATGTGACCCATGATATGTAACTATGGATTGTGGTACACCAAATCGGGCAACCACATGGTTAAAAAATAAAAGAGCAGTTGTTTCGCCACTGTTGTTTAATGTTGGCATCGCCTCTGCCCATTTGGTAAAATAGTCAACGACGACTATAATATACCCATGACCCTCGACCGAGGTGGAGTTACATGTCATCAATTTAATGCCCCATTTGGTGAATGGTCCAACAACAATGACTGGATGCAATGGTGCAGGTGGTAATCTGGTTTTTCGATCATATATCTGGCACGCGTGACAACTTCTGACATAAATAATACAATATTTGAATATGGTTGGCCAGAAGTACCCGACACAAAGAATTCTCTGTGCAGTTGCATATCCAGATAAGTGTCCACCACAAGCACCTGAATGACAATCATTCAATGATTTCTCGGACTCCTCATGCGTGAGGCACCTCCATAAAATTGTATCAATACCACGACGATAAAGAGTGTTGCCAATGATCAGATAATCTTTGGCTTGGTATCAAATACGTCGTTGTTGCAAGCGAGAGGTATCAAGACGGAAAGTTTGGGTCTGGAGATAGATCAGTATATCTCCATACCATGCGTCAGATGACGATATCAGAAACAGAGACTCATCCAAAATCGATGGTTCAGATGTTGAATCAATGGAGGTTGAGGGAAGGTTGCAAAGTAACTCTACAAAAATTAGAGATTTCTTTGATTTGGACTTGATGAATTCCATATCAAACTCCTGCAAAATGACTATCCATTTTGAGTATTTCCCCCCAATAATTAACGTGAAAAAATATATGTCATAGGCTTGCAATCTGAAATGACAGTTGTTTTCCAGAGCAGAATGTAATGGCGAAATATTTGAACAACTTGCACAACTGCCAAAGCTATCTTCTCGACATAAGTGTACTTAATTTTTGTATCATTGAGATTGTGGTTCAAATAATAAATCGGATGTTCAATCCCATTTTCCTCTTGGACTAAAACCATGCCAATGGTTGTATCTGCAGCGATGAGATACAGGTAATAGTCATTTTGATAATTTGGAGAATACATTAATGAAGCTCTAATCAAGGTATCTTTAAGAGCATCAAAGGAAGCTTGCACAACCTGATCCCAATGGAAGGGTATCTCCTTTTTCAAAAGACGCGTAAAACCTTTAGCCATCTCAGCATAATTAGGAATGAACCTCCTCAAAAAGTTAGCCTTCCCTTGGAGTCTCTGTAACTATAAAAGATTTGAAGGTGGAGGCAAATCAAGAATTGCCTGAACCTTTAATGGATCGAGTCGAATCCCTTCTCTAGACACTACAAATCCAAGCAATCGACCAGAACCAACACAAAACACACATTTGTGTGGATTGAGTCATATCTTGTAGTGTCGACACCGTAAAAATATTGCTCTCAAATGTTGTAGGTGATCAGTCTGCTTTCGTGAATGAGCAGGTAAATCGTCAAGGTAAGGTTGAACAATGTGCTTGATGTCATGGAAGGCACAGTTCATTTCCCTCTGAAACATTGCCCCTGCATGCTTCAAACTGAATGGGAGTTTCCTATACGCCAATGTGCTCCACGGACAAATAAAAGTTGTTTTAGATTGGTCCTGTGGGCGGATATTGATTTGATTGTAACCGAAAAAACCATCCATAAATGAGAATATTTTGCATCTGGCACATTCATCAATAATCTGGTCGATAAAAGGAGTAGGATAATTGTCCTTTGGACATGCCTGATTTACATCCCTATAATCGATGCACACTCGAATTTTCCCTTGTTTCTTCATGATAGGAACAATGTTGGAAACCCAATCAATAAGAGGTACAGGGTAAATGAAACCAGCACGTAAAAGTTTTTCAACTTCTGCTTTAATTGCAGCGGCTTTCTTTGGATGAACAGGTCGAAGCCACTGTCGTACTAGCTTGACATTAGGGTACATTTTGATTTCGTGTTCAATAATACTAGAGTCAATGTTTGGCATCTCCTCGTAATACCATGCAAATATATCTCTAAATTCACAAAAGAGAGTACGGTAACTATCGAGTTCTGATGGAGAACAAGATTTTCCGACATGAATGTTCTCTACAACATTAGGCTTGGTTGAAATATTAATAGAAATAATTTCTTCAATATTTAACAAGTTTCGCTCAGATTCTGCTGTGTCTATGAAAACTGAATTCGAAAGGAAATCAACAACTGAAGGGTGGTTTAGTTCATTTGAATAATTTTCGATGTCATCTGGAAGATGGGAATGATGATGACAATCTTCCCAAGCTTCTTCTCCTATCATCATTGATTGGAAGATTCCTTCATCTGAAGAATTTATATGTGAGAAAGGATTCGAAGAAGTATCATATTCTAACGAACGGTCTACCCATACAATTGGTGAAAGTGGATTTGGGTTTGCCGCACAAGCCCGAAAAATTGATTGCTATGCTAGCTTAATGGGGCTTAGAGGCATAATCTCAATATTACTATTAACTTCAAAATTGTTGGTAATCCTCCTTAAATTAGATGAGGTGGAGGAAATCATGTTGCAAGTCTCTACTCTTTCCACTTCCACCAAATCAGATGGTGACGGTAGTGTAAAAGTACCCATTACGGAAGGATATTTAAAGAGATCTACTCCAACACTTTGAATTGATAGCGGGGGTCTATGTACCAACGAAATGCTTCTTGTAGCCTGTGCACTATTGGCAAAGAAGGCAAGCTGATCGATCACTGTGATTCCACCCTTATGAGGGACTGCAATAGTACAAAAGTACGTGGAAACCACAGCAGCCATAACATATACCCATGGTATTCCCAGTATAATGTTGTAATCGAGGGGTCCTTCAACTACCTCAACTTCAACAGTAATTGGTTTTCCCCTTAGTTCGATTTGCAGGTTACTCAAAATCTCACAAGGAGTATATGTTCGTCCATCAAAATATTTTAATGTAGCTGGTGATCATGACAATGGCTGTGAACCAAGTGTTTTCTAGCAGCTTATCGACATAATGCAAATAGATGCCCCCTCATCAATAATAATGTGGTGAACATTCTTATTGAGAGCTTTTACTTGAATTAGGAAAGCTAACTGTGCCAGTAACTGTGGTGTATATCCCGCATGGTTAAAAACCACAAGATTGGAATCCGTAGGGTCTATTTCGCCAATTGCTGACAGTAAAACCTGCTTCTGGGAGGGACAATTTTGTAACACCTCGATTGTCGACATAGCAGAAGGTGATTGAGCAAGATCTTCCACTATGTTATAGTTCTGAGCTTCTTGAGCTCAAGGGTTAAATGTCAATTTATGCATAACTCCCTTTGGTGGTTTTATTGTCAATTCTGGTGCAATAGGTATTGGAATATTTTCAGATGAAGTTGAAGTCCAAGGATTAGGTTGATCAGTGGCCTGGCTATTTGACGATGACGATGGATTTCCGTAATCTTTATTTCTCGTTGAGACCAAAAATTTGTTTTGTGGCTTTGTGATGGATAACATGAGTACCTGGGATGTGGAAGCATGTTCTGTCACAACCAAATGTGTCTCGAGGGTTTGGAAACGGATCAGTCAACATTGCAAATGTGTTAGAAGTCTTTAGAAGTTTAGATACCTTTGAGCGGTGTGGACAATCTCTTGTAAAATTCTCGTCATTACAGATTAGACATGGATAACAAGGTTTCCTTGCCGAAGTAGAGGAATCAGATGATTTCTCTTGAGGGGAATTATCTTGTTTCTTCTTGTTTTTCCCCTTCTTCTTGCCTCCTGGTTGCTTTTGATTTTTGCCTTTGTCAGATGACATGGCATTAACTTCGGAAGCAAGAGTGTTTTCTAATGCATTGGTAGTTTGATTGGTAATTGCAAGATTTTGACCAGATGGTCTTCCTACTGTCTGCGTGCTCAAAGAACCGATCACACCATCGCTGGCATGAGAGTCCTTACTCAATTTTGGAGGAGGAGGAACAGTGAAAGTTGGTCGGGGTGCATTGGGAATTTTGTCGTAGAGTGAGCTGGATTGTGTGTAAATCAAATCCAAATATTGGGCACAAGAAATTACTTGCTCTTCTGTAACAACTCCACCTTTTGCCACATCCTCGGTGATTGATGGAAACAAGGATTTTATGAACCACTCAGCCAAAAGCTGATTAGGAACATATGTCTTAACCATTCGACGACGACGCTGCCACTCATGAATATGATCTGATATATGGGTAGTAGTAGTCTGTTTAAAGTTGGTTAGGAGTTTCATTCTAGTCTTGTATCTGATAGGTAACTGGAAGTGGGTCAGAAATGTGGTGGCTAAAGTCATAAAGTTGTCGAAAGAAGCTCTTGGTAACTCAATGTACCATTTAGCAACCAGACCAGTAAGTGTTCTTTGGAAAAGACAGAGTCTAACTGAATCATCATTTAAGGAGTTTGATGAACACCATAAATGAAAGGTCATGACATGATTTGATGGGTCTTCTCTGGGATTTCCATTGAATTTCGGAATGTCAGAAGGTAAATTATGCGGAATCACTGGCCACCAAGGCGCATATAAGATTGGGTCAATAGGGAGGATAAGGTGAATAATCATATTGCTCTCCATATGGCAGCAATCCAGTATTTAATGGATACATAGGTCTTTGTTGACTAAATTGCCCAATTTGATATTGATATGCAGGATCAAAATGTTGAGTTCCCATTAAAGAAGAACCAGGTAGAATTATGGTTGAGGACATGGGTGATGACCATGGTGTAGAAGAAACCCCTGAGTGGGTTCCAGATAAAGATTGGTAACCAACCGAGACGGACGATTCACCATATAGGTGCGACTCAGGTGTGGAAGAAAACATCGAAGAGGTTGTAATAGAATATTTTGCCGTAGCTGCATCAGATGATACAGTCTGTGATGTTGATGGTTGTTCAGCCATAGTTAACCAACCCAAAAGTTGTCCTAAAGAATCAATTTGTAATTGAAAATAAGCAGGATCAAATGGAGCAGTAAAATGAGGAGTATTAGGGTAAAGATAAAGGCTAGTTCCAAAGTGGAATGGGGTTCCAGGTGTAGAATCTTCTTCCAATTCTTCCTAAAAAACAATTAAACCAGGTGGAAGAACTTCACCGTCTGGTCTGTAAAAGATTTCGGGTGTTGATAAAGTGGAATTTCAAGTAGTTACTAATGTCTGAGGGGTAACTGGTTGATTATCTTTCGGTAAAGTAACAACTTCTACTGTTCAAATTTGAAGTCCAGATGTTCGGGTAAAAGAACAACAGTTTCAGAAAGAGGTTCTTGAACAAATTCAAGTTCAGATGTAACTTCTGTTTGAACTGCGAAAGGTTTTGGATTAACTTCTGGTTGAACTGATTCAAGTTCAGAAGTAATTTCTCATTGATAAACTTCAAGTTGAGGATTTACTTGTGGTTGAACAACTTCGGTTATTGTTTCACTAGGATTAGTGCTAATGTCCTCAGGTAATTGTGAAACTTCTTCTTCAGAAACAGATGTACAAGAAATGGTTGGAGTAACTAGAGTCTCAGTACTTACCAAAATAGATGATTCAAGTAATTCATATGAAGAACTAGGAGTTCTTGATGTACTTGACTTAGTTAAGCGAGACCACTTTGACCGAATAGGTGTAGCTTCGGGCGGCAAAGGCGGTTTACTCGTTGTTCTCCACGAACGACGGGGTAAGGGTTGATGTTCCTCCACGATTGCTGATTAATTTTATTATCAAAAAATAAATAAACAAAAAGGGGTAATCTAGGAAGAATATTTACCAAGCAACTTTGAACTGCAGAATACCTCCTGGCGAACCAAGAAGTACCGGCAGGCAATCTCCCTGAATGTTGTGTTCGGTGTATCACAGTGTACAAGGTGACCAACTCGGTTACCTAAGGATGGATAGAAACCTAGTGTTTTCCTCCCATATATACCCGAAGGTACGTGGAGGCCCAGTTTGTATAAGCATTGTCTAATGCAAAACTACACAGAGAGAGCATTCCCATATACTTTACGTACTGTAACACTGCCCTATATACCCAAAGGTACATGGACGAGCTACGATATACTCACGTACGTGGAATGAGGTATCACACTCGGGATGTATTTTAGACAAGTTAGCGACAACTACTTTGTTTTACGATGCCAAAACACATCTCTAGCCTAGAACCACTAAATGTTTTCATTAATGACAATGCTCCATTAGGTAAATTGATGTTAATTTTAAGTTGATCTTTCTTAGGAATTTTCCTTTCAATTTCACCACGTGATGTATTATGAAATTCCTAGGAATGCAACTATCATGATAAGCATTCTTTCCATTCAATTTAACGATGAAAACCCTAGCAACTTAGGGATAGAGCAATCATATTTCTTTCGATCAAAGAGCAAAATCTAATGCAATTTCCCTACACTATTCCTATGAGCACACACAAACTTTTTCAATGCAACATGCATGTATTTCTTTTCAATTTCCTTAATGTGAATATGAACAAAAGGAAATATGCACATACAATCAATCAATCTTTCATAAGAACGAAGACTTTTACGACAGTTTTGATTCGAAGGAAAAGAAGACTTTATGACACTTTCTTTGAAATGAGATTAATCAACTATATTCTAACTTTGACTATAGATCAATAATGACAAAGAAAACATTAATGAAACATTAATCAATCAAATCAAATTAGGGCTGGACAATGATATAGGAACTTGTTCTCTGAGACATAACATTCATTGATCAATCAACAAACAAACAAACATAGAAAAGTTGGCAAAAACAATTTCCAAAAGTGGGAAATTAACCCTAGGAGGATCAGCGTAGCCCTGAATGGGAGAGAATGCACTTCAGAGAACTGTCCCTAAGCCAGGGGTGCTCTGCAACGCACTGTGTCCCTACAAGCCTGCGCTAGTGACAATGAGCCATTTCAAGAGGCAATTTGACACAGTTTTGACCAAATTTTCAATGCAAAGAGCTGAATTACAATCTATGAACACTAATAAGGTCTGCAAGGATGTCCTAGGAGGTGGATAAGCTACTAGGAAAGAGGATCTTCCCCAGCAGAGTCGCCAATTTGTTTTGGATAATTTGGTATCTACAGATAAATACTAATTCCCTAGATAAGTAGCCATATCTAGAACAACAATTTAAAGTGTTTTAGTCTTTTCCTATAAGCAATAGATAAGATGAGAAGATGAGAAGACCTACTTGTAGTTTCGCTTTCCTCTTGTCTCCCTTGTATTGATCCTGTCGCTCCTTCTCGTACTTGATACGCTTGAGAAGTACATGTAAACACAACAAAAAACAAATAATCGATCAAAGCAAAATATCAATTGAATATAAGTGAATGGAATCATATACATTTCACACATATAAGCATTATAAAAAAATACAAACATATGGGAGAAAGGTTCAAACACTTTATTGAATAGAAGAAGGAATTACAACCATTTGTGTTTGATTCAAAGTCATTCCTCCAGCTTGGATCCCATCCACATCACATCAAAATCATGACAAACTTGTAGCATTACAATACTTGCTTCAAAGCCAAATCTCATAGCAACATAATCTCCTTACAATTCAACATAATCCAGCCTCTGATCACTTAGATGAGTGGTAATTTTTATAGGAAGATGAAGGAGGTTTTGTCATAAATGGTGGCATTGAATGGCCTTCCATACTTAGAATTAGTTCCATGGAGGAAGGGATGAAAGGATAAGATGCATCTTAACTCATTCCGCATCCATTTTCGAGGTCATAGGAGTTGATAAGTGAGGAAACCTTCTAAATGATTCCAAAAGATAAGAATATTCCCCAAACCCTATGTGAATTTCACTCAATCTCGCCCAATGCAAGTGAAAGGAAGCCTAAGTGCTCTGTAGAGCACCCTGGCATGGACTTAACTACTCTACAATGCACACTTACATGGGGCTACCTACGCTGGTCTGTTATGAAACCAGCTCAAGAAAAGATATAAAAGATAGATCAACTTCTTAGAATTCAGCCTCTTCGAGGGGGCAACCTCCTTTACATTACATAAATGAACAATTCTTGGATGATACAAATGAAAAAACCTCCTTTCTATATATAGGATTCTAAGGAGTCATAATATAATCCAGCCGACCTAACAATAATAATATAAAGCCACAAAAACATAACAATAGAGGGATTCCATGGGGCACAGAAATAACAACATGGGGGTAATAGGGGCACAACAATATAAATAAGGGGTATAACTACAATAGTAATGGGGTAATCACTAGTATTATAGGGACCCAACATGCCCCTCTCCTTCAAAAAAGTGTTTTCCTCAACGCTTGAGTAGTTTTGGATACTTCTGCATAAAATTCTCATCCTCCCATGTGGAATCTTCAGCGGATAAGTTCTTCCACTTGATAAGATACTCTGAAATTGATCGATTTCGTAGCTGTCGAGTTCTTGTTTCTGTGACTGCTTCCGGTTCCAATATAATTTTTCCTTCCTCGTCAAGTTCTGGCAATATTGTTTGAACTGGGAGCTTGTAGCCTATAACCTTCTTTAAACATGAAACATGGAAAACTGGGTGCAATCGAGAAGCTGCAGGAAGCTCCAATTTGTATGCCATAGTACCAATCTTTTGCAACACCTTGTACGGACCATAATACTTTGGTGATAATTTATTATCCTTCTTAGCTTGCTTTAGGGACATTTTCTTATATGGTTGTAGCCGTAGGAATACCCAATCACCTACATCAAAACTTCTTTCACTGCGATGTTGATCTGCCTGTTGTTTCATTCTATTTTGTGCCAACACGAGGTTATCCTTTAAGAGTTGGAGGACTTGTTGTTGATGTTCGATGTGATGTTCCACTGCCTGAACCTTAGAATTTTCTCTTAAATATGATGTGATGGATGGTGGTTGATACCCATAAAGTGCCATAAATGGGGTCATTTTTGTTGTTGTATGGAAGGAAGTGTTATACCACCATTCAGCCAGAGGCAACCATTTGACCCATTGTGTCTGTTTATCAGATACAAAGCAACGAATATATCCTTCCAAACATTTGTTTACTATCTCAGTTTGCCCATCAGATTGAGGATGATAAGATGAGCTATGAGCTAACTGAGTACCAAGACAAGAAAATAATTCTGTCCAAAAATTTCCAGTGAAAATGGGATCTCTGTCACTTACAATAATCTTTGGGTTTCCATGTAGCTTTTGAATTGTTTCCATAAATGCAGTAGAAACTGTACTGGCTTTAAATGGATGTGATAATGCACAAAAGTGTGCATACTTGGTAAGTCTGTCAACTACCACCATGATGACACTCTTTCCCTCAGACTTGGGTAAACCTGTGATAAAATCCATTGAAACCTCCTCCCAACGTTGGCTTGGAATGGATAAAGGTTGTAATAGACCCGGTGTCTTAATTGTTTCAACTTTATTTTGTTGGCAAACCAAACATTCCGCCACAAACTTTTGAATATCTGATTTAAGGCCATCCCAAAAAAATTCCTTCTTAACCCTGTGGTAAGTTTTTAAAAATCCTGAGTGCCCTCCTAAGGGAGAAGTGTGCAATTCCATAAGAATCTTTTGTTTTAGCTGGGAATTCTTACAGAGGTATAAGCGATCTTTGTACCATAACGAATCATTTTTCCAGCTAAATGTATCAGACGTACTGGAATCTTGTTGTAGCTTTCGAATAAGTGCCCACACTTCTTCATCATTCTTCCATTCCTCCCTTGCTTCGTTTATCCAATCTGGTTGGATAATAGAAATGGCGCACAACAATGCTTCCACATCCTCATCCTTTCTTGAGAGTGCATCTGCCACCACATTTTGCTTCCCTTTTTTGTAGATGATTTCAAAGTCATAACCCAACATCTTTGTGACCCACTTTTTTTGCTCTTCAGAGGATAATCTTTGTTCTAAAAAGTATTTAAGGCTATCATGATCCGTTTTTACCTTGAAGTGTCTTCCCATTAGGTAGGGTCGCCATTTCTTAAGTGCATGGAGTATTGCCAACATTTCCTTCTCATAAATAGCTTTTCTTAAAAACTTTCCCTTGATTGGACGACTTTCAAAAGCAATGGGTCTTTCATCTTGCATTAGAACAGCACCAATTCCATTTCCTGAAGCATCACATTCCACAATAAAGGTTTTTGTGAAGTCCGGTGTAGCTAAGACCGGTGCTTGGCACATTGCCTCTTTAAGATGTTCAAAGGCCTTTGTTGCTTCCGGAGTCCATGAAAATGCATCTTTCTTCAATAATGTTGTTAGAGGTGCTGCTATTCTCCCATAATTCTTAACAAACTTGCGATAATACCCTGTCAACCCAAGAAATCCTCGCAGATGCTTTATGGATGTGGGGATTTTCCATTCCTTAATGGCTTTAATTTTGCTAGGGTCTACCTTAACTCCTTCATGAGATACAATATGACCCAAATATTCCACCTCCTGGACTCCAAAGAAACATTTGGATCTTTTTGCATATAATTGTTTCTCCTCCAATAGTTGTAGCACCTTGTCAACATGTTCAACATGATCCTTCCAAGACTTGCTGTAGATTAGTATATCATCAAAAAATACTAACACAAATTTTCTAAGGAATGGTTTGAAAATTGAATTCATCAAACCTTGAAATGTTGAAGGTGCATTGGTAAGGCCAAAAGGCATGACCAAAAATTCATAATGACCCTCATGAGTTCTAAATGCCGTTTTTGGAATGTCTTCAATCTTCATTCTGATTTGATGATATCCCGAACGAAGATCCAACTTGGTGAAGTAAATTGATCCATGCAATTCATCCAGTAATTCATCAATGACAGGAATGGGGAACTTATCTTTAATAGTGAGCTTGTTGAGCTCCCTATAATCCGGACACATGCGCCATGATCCATCCTTCTTGTGCACCAATACTACTGGAGCAGAGAAAGAACTTTGACTTGGTTGAATTATACCAGCCTCTAGCATTTCTGCAACCATACGTTCAATTTCACTTTTTTGGACATAGGGATATCTGTACGGCCTGATGTTTGGAGGAACACTTCCTGGAATCAGATGAATAGCATGATCATGATCACGCATAGGTGGGAGACCTTTGGGAGTCTCAAATACCTTGGAATGATTGTCCAGGACTTTTTGGAGATCTGGAGAAATAGATGATTCCGATGTGGAAACATCTAGCGAACATAATTGTGCAATTACACCTCTTTGCTCCTTTTTTAGAAGCTTTGTCATACCATTAGAGCTGATTATCTTTCCTGGTTTCCCTGCAATACCCCTTAATTCAACTTCCTTTCCTTCCGTAGAAAATTTGATGAAAAGTTCTTGAAAATTAAAAGCTATTGTACCCAAGGATTGTAGCCATTGGACTCCTAGTACAACATCAGCACCTCCCATTGGAATGGAAAGCATTGGGCTAGTCAATACATATTCTCCCATGGATAGCTTGATATTATGGCACTTTCCAGAGCAATTTATTGTTCCTCCATTTGCAATCATCACTTGACACTCTGGTGCTGGATATAGGAAGCAATTCAATTCTTTTGCTACCCTACAATGAATAAAATTGTGGGTGCTTCCTGAATCAATCAACACTATTACCTTTTTCTTCTTGATTTGTCCTTCTATCTTGATGGTTTGAGGAGTGGTAATTCCCGCCAATGCATTACAAGATATGGTCGGATTTATTTGTTCTTCATCTAGGCTTTGTTCCTGGAGTATATATTCTTCTTTTGACCTTTCTTGCTCCTTTTCTTCTTCCTCTTCACAATCTATGTAGAATAATTTCTTCTCAGCACACTTATGACCTTTAGTGTATTTGCTATCACAACTGTAACAAAGCCCTTTTGCTCTTTTTTCTTCCAATTGTTGTGGTGTCAACCTTATAGGTTGTGGAAGACTAGGGGCAACAACACTTCCGTCTTTATAGTTGTGAGTGGTATGCTTCCTTGTTGCCATAATTTTGCTTTCCATTTTTCTTGCTAACCTGAATGCCTTCTCTAATGAATCAGGTTCCCAAAGGCGAACATCATGTTGGATATTATCCTTTAAAGACCCTATGAACACATCAATCCTATGCTCCTCTGGAATATCTTTTACCCTTATGTTCAATTTTTGGAACTCCTCAATGTGCTCCATTACTGAACCCTTTTGTTTGAGACTTATCAATTGGCTAAAAAAAGTGTTGCTTTTTGTATCTTCATAATGTGCTATCAATTCTTCCGTAAAAATTGCCCAAGTGATAAATTGTTTACGAGAGCAAAGCCATTGATACCATACAAACTGATTTGGTTCCAAATATACAGTTTCCATACGTACCTTTTGTGTGTTTTGCACATTATTGAGATCGAAGAACTGCTCCATCTGTAATATCCATGTGGCCGGATCCTTGCCATCAAACTTCCTCATATCGATTTTTGGAATATGGTGAGTCTTCAATCCAACATTAGCATCTATGGAATCATGATTAACATTTCTTTTGTTCTCATCATGAGTTTCCTTTAGTACCCTTTCACCCTTAGGGACCATTTCTTGTAGCAACTTATTCATATTTATCTTCAATTCGTCCATGTATGTCTTCAAATCTATCTTCAAATCATCCATCTTAACTTCCACGTCAATCATCTTAACTTCTACGCCTTTCTTTAAACAGTCCTTCTTAGCTTCTACACCTTTCTTTAAACCATCCATCTTAGCTTCTACATCTTTCTTTAAACCATCCATCTTAGATTCTGTTCCTTTTTGTGCAAGGGACAGTTGTTGCACTTGGTCTTGTAATTTTGATATATCATGTTGCATTTCTTCCTCTTCTTCATGAGTCATGCTAGAGCTTTCAGGTTCCTTACTAGGTGTTTGCATTTTCTTTCCTCGGAGCATCAGTTACCGATAATAATGCTCTACTATGCCCTTTGAATTCCTTCAAAATAAATTTTCAAACCAAGCTTAAGCAAAAATTTAAGAAAATCTACACACCTTTTTTCACTTTGTAGGAGCTCGATATTGCCTCTGATGTATCTCTGTACTTTCCAATCATCTAGTTTTGAGTTTGTGAGATGTAGTAGCCCTCTGTGTCCTCTTTCCAATGCCACAAGTCTGACCCAAATTGGATTCTCCAAGGAAGAGTTATGTGAAATCTCCCACAGTGACTTGCTTATAGACTAGTTCAATAGAGCGAACTTGTACGACGTGCCACGAGTCACTGTTTCAACCTTTGGATCTGAAACAGGCATACAAGAAACTAAAATCTGTCCTTTTTCTATATCATCTTACGAAATTTCAATCCAATCCCCAAAGAGAAAGTTATGACGAGTTTCCCCAGGTCACCTGTTTTGAATGTAATTCAGGAGTCTGCAAAAAGACCAACTTCCTCAGATCATATCTCCGCAAATATCACGCGAAAAGATTTGAAATTTGCACCCAAGGTTCAACACGATTTCTTCTCAAATGGGTTTTTTTTGCGACTTCTGAAATATCACAGAAAAAAGTTATAGCGAAAATTCCATGATGACCTATTTGGAGCAGCGAAACCCTAGAATCCAAAGCTCTGATACCAAATGTTATGAAACCAACTCAAGAAAAGATAGAAAAGATAGATCAACGCCTTAGAATTCAGCCTCTTCGAGGGGGAAACCTCCTTTACATTACATAAATGAACAATTCTTGGATGATACAAATGACAAAACCTCCTTTCTATATATAGGAGTCTAAGGAGTCACAATATAATCCAGCCGACCTAACAATAATAATATAAAGCCACAAAAATAACAATAGAGGGATTCCATGGGGCACAGAAATAACAACATGGGGGTAATAGGGGCACAAAAAGATAAATAAGGGGTATAACTACAATAGTAATGGGGTAATCACTAGTATTATAGGGACCCAACATGGTCCCTCTAGAGGCTATTTTTGGATGTCTTCAAGTCATGAAACTGTCTGGGAAAGAGGAATTCAAAGGGGTGACTTGTTTAGGGAATGTAGCAACTAAAATTAGGGTTTGATGAACCCTTAAACACTGATATGGATGACGGGATTGATGTGCCCAAATGGATCCGTAACAATGAGTAAAGTGGGAGGCATAAGGAATTTAATACAAAGTGAAGAGGGGGTCATAAGTAGTGGAGTCATCGCAGGAGAGATAAGGAGAAGGAATTTCGAAACATCGGGAGAATGGGATATCATAGGTCGATTAAAATTAATGTTATGATGCCAACAAGCTCCGAGGTTTCGATGGGAGGCATAAGGTATATTGGAGGAAGCATGCCATCGAGGCTATAATAAAAAGAGCTATGATGCAAAAATGTTCTTATATGATATAAGAGGGAGGAATAAGAGTTAGGTGGGATGAAGTGGAGGAAAGTGGGAGTTGAGGTGAGGTGAAGTGGGGTCCGCGTGGAGTGGGTCCCTTCCATCATAAACTACAACTACGATATAATTAAATGAAAAAAAGAACTACAAGAACTTGGTAATAAAAGTCCCAACATTAAGAACTACAAACACTTACAATCTCGAGATTTCGGATTTCGTAATTTCTTTTAAATTGTGGTTTGAAATAAACTTTCGAAATCCAAAAACACCATAATTTTAATTGTTCTATAATTTGGCTACGAAGATTTTGTAGGATCATTAGCGCAAAATGAATTAATCAATAAAAATGAACTAGAAATCAATATTTTACAAAAATTAAAATAATATACATTTTGTACATTTTTAGCCATGGCGGTGAAAATCACTTAACTTCGAACAAACACCATTTTCAAACCATGCATCCAAATGAGATGAAATGATAACCGACTGAAAGCTAGTGAAAATTCAAACACAATGAAGCACTAATAATGGAATTCCGAAGAAAACAAAATCTGGAAAAATTGTCAGACGCTTAACCAAAAGAAAAATGTTAAGAAGTGCTTTAGCCAAGATTTATGAAAATGGTCTCCATTATTATTATGAAATAATAAGTTAAAAATGGGGGTGTTGTGATTTCACCACAACAAGTTGTTATTTTTCTTTTAAAACGATAAACGAAACTATAGTATGAATGCAATTGAGGATAGTTACTAAGAATGAGATAGAGGCATTAGTGGTTTATTAAGGCTTTAGCATACTCAAGGAGAAAGGTGTTGATAAGATAACAATTATTAGTAAAAGATGAAAGAATAGTTTGCTTTTTGTTTACTGTGTAGACTTGGACATTTTAAGAGTGATATTGCATAAAATCGGTCTTTCGGTGCATGTTGTTGATTGGATAATGATATGTATCACTTCAGTCAATTTTTTTGTTTTAATCAATGGGGTTCCTACTCATTTTTTCAATGTTTCTCGCGGTTTAAAGCAAGGTTGTGCTCTCTCCCCCCTCTTGTTCTTAATGGTCATTGACGGTTTGAAACAAATGATTATAGAGGCTCTCTCAGGTGGTTTCATTTCAGGATGCCATTTTACAAGAAATATTTCCATCAAGCATATTATCTTTGTGGATGATGTTCTCATCCTTGGGAGTTTTCGATTCCAGAATTGGGTAATTTTTATCAGATTATATTTTCCTTTAGTGAGTCATCTGGTCTTTATATGAGTAAGTCCAAATGCATTCTCATTGTTGCTACTCCAGATACATATTTGATTATGGAAACTAAACAAATATTTCTTGTCGAAGTGATACAATTGGATTCTGGATTCAAGTACCTCAGATTCATTCTTAAGCCAGATAAATTTGGGATCAAATATTAGATGTTGTTGATTGAAAAAATTGAACGAAAACTATCTATATGGTTGATCCAGATCTAAGAAACGAAACGAAATACAAAAATGAACATAAACATAGAGATATAGTGAAAACAAAACTTCATTTCATTAATAACAAAGTACTGAAAAATTGTTATAAGCAAAATGGAAATAAACTAGCTCAGGCAATGGTAGTGTATCTCTAAGAAGAGATGTAGCGGATACATGCCTCTAAACTATGTTACAATGAGGCTCAAGGGCCTTTTTATTATTGAACAACAAAGGGAAACCCTAAACAACCAAAACCTTAACCCTAGGAGATGGAACACTAAGAGTTTGTGGGCCCCATTAGGGTTAGTTAGGAAACCAACTTCCCGGGGTCGTAACTTGGTCATATGATCTTCGTTTGGTGCATATGATACCTTGTTAGAAATATCCTTCCAAGTAATACAATACTTGCAATGGCATGAACTTGTTGCAGACCTAAAAAAACAACTCCGGAAGTTTACGACCTGAAAAAACTGCTAAAAATAGTCAATTATGCTATAATCAAGGAAATTGATGTAACCAGTTGGAGGTCTAGGTAGAATAGGCAGGTGGACACCAATATCCACCTAGATAATTCCTCCCCTCTTAGGAAGCATTGGTCCTCATTACGTGTAGAGCCTCCATGAGGTGAGGATATTTCTGTTGAACCTGGTCCCTAATGAGCCGCTTGCCCAGGTGAAGGAGTTGGCCCACTTTGTCATTTCGATGTAGTTTGATCCTCTGATGGAAAGTGTTATTGATATGTGTGTCCATGATCCTATCAGTCGTGTCATGTTCGATGCAGCTTGGGTTGAGCTTGTTTGTGTTAACCGCTCAACAATGTCTAATGTGTCTAGCAAAGGGGGAAGTATGGCCGCAACCTTTCCACATTGAATACTGGATGCAAGCCAAGGAACAGTGGAATGCTGAGATAGAAAGCATTGTCTCCTACAACCTTAGTGATGGAGTAAGGCCCACATCAAAGCGGGCGAATCTTGTGGCGGGCCCAGTGAGGCGCTCCTTTTGCAAATGTAACCAAATTTTGTCGCCCACATGGAACTTATGTGGCACCTGATGTTGATCATGATGTTGTTTGTACTTAGCATTGGATCTATCCAATGTTTCATGGACCTATTGGCGGATATGTTGAATTCATTTAATGAAGTTGGTAGCTTTGTTAGCTTCAGACTAGACATGAGTCGAATCTTCCTAATTAGTTGCAAGTGGTATGGTAACATCAATGGGACATTGTGGTTTGAATCCTAAATTGGCTTGAAAGGGGTTGTGGCCAGTTGAGCTATGGAGAGCTCTGTTGTTGTTGTGTTCGAAATAGGGGAGGCTTTCATCCCATTTGTGTGGATGCTTCGAGTTGTACATGCGTAGAATGTGCATGACCATCCTGTTAACCTTTGTTTGGCCATCAGTTTGGGGGTGGAAGGTCATGGACTTAGTGAGCTTGGTATCCAACAATGACCAGAGGCTTGACCAGAATGTACTTAGGAACCTGTTGTCCCAATATGATATAATGGACTTTGGGATCCCAAATTGTACCCATACTCATTCAAAGAAGAGTTTGGCAGTGAATTTTGTTGTGATACTCTTCTTGTAGGGCGCCATAATGGACATCTTAGAGAATTTGTCGATGACCATGAAAAAACAGTCGTTGCCATGCTTGGTAGAAGGAATGCGTGACATATAATCCATGGAGATGGATTGCCAGGGCCGACTTGGAGTAGGCAGAGGAGTATACAAGCCCTACTTCTTGATTGTAGGTTTTGCAATGGCATGGGCAGTGCAAGATCTGATGTGCTTCCCAACATCTTGTCAAAGGTTCGACAAATAAAAATACTTCTACATCACTGCCACTAGTTTTCTACCCTAAAATGTTTAGTGACCTGATTATAGTGTGCCTCTCAAATCATCTTGGCACGCTCGCTTGAAGGAACACAGAGGTGTCCTAAGTGGCATAACAGTGTGTCTTGGAGGTGAAAGCTTAGAACTTTCTTGCCTTCCAGGATCATCTGGTATGTGGTGTTGAATTCTAGATCACTCTTGTAAAGATGAATCCATCCTAAAGTCTCGTGTCCATAAGAGTCAAGCACAGTGGTCAGCGCCATAATTGGCGGTCGACTGAGATAGTTCGCAACATTATTGGTGTCGCCATTCTTGTACATAATGTTCAAATGGAATTTTTGTATATATGTGGACCATTTTTTATGGCAATAATTCTACAAATTTCCTTGTGTTTGAATGAACTGCAAGGGTCAGTCGTCTGTGTGGATGATTGTTTCCTTCTCCATAATGTAGTACTTCATTGTCAGCAGGCCTGCACAATGGAATACATCTCTTTATCATAGGTGGGATACTTTCAGACGGTATCTGAAAGTGTCTCACTATGATATGCCACTGGATTCCTCTGCTAGGTAAGAACTACACCAATAACATAGTCGAAGACATCCATCGCAATTTGAAATGGTTGTTCCAGGTCTAGTAATGTGAGTACTCATGTAGAGCATAGGCGATGCTTCAACTTGGAAAACGCCTTTTGTTGGGATTTAGACCAAAAGAACTTTGTTTTTGCTCCTCCTTTGGTGACTTGACTCAAATTCCAAGTGATATGAGATAATCTGAATACGAACCTGCGATAGAAATTGGAAAGACTTAGAAATTTGCAGAGCTCTAGAGTAGTTGGGGTTGGTCAATCCTGAAAAACTTGTATCTTGGCTGGGTCCACATGCACACTTTGCTCATTAATTATGTACCCCAGATATTGAATCCAGGTCATACCAAAAGTTCATTTCTCCAAATTGGCACACAATTTGTGTTGACGTAGGGTTTGGAGGACCTGTTGAATATTGTGTAGGTGCTCTTCCTAAATATGGCTGAATATCAGGATGTCGTCCAAATATACTACCACGAATGAGTTGGTGAAGGGCCGCAAGATGTCATCCATCAACATCATGAAGATTGCAGGGGCATTCATCAACTTGAAAGGCATGACCAACCATTCGAAAAGGCCCTCCTTGGATTCAAAGGCAGTGTTCCACACATCAGGGGGTTTGATTGATACCTGTTGATAACCGAACTTCAAGTTAATATTGTTGAAATATTTGGCCTCCTTGATCTGGTCCAAAAGGTCATCAATTCATGGGATTTGATACCTATTCCAGATAGTGATCTTATTCATCACCTCATAGTCAATACAAAGCCTCAAGCTTCCGTCCTTCTTTTGTACCAACATGATCTAGCTCCCACAGGGTGTTGAAATTGGCTTGATGTGCCTTTTCTACAATAGATCTTGAATCTGCCTCTTGATTTCATCGTTCTCTAGAACATATCATTGGTAGATCGATCCATTGGGTAGCAGTGTGCCTGGGGTTAGATCAATCGATTGCTTGACCTGATAGTGTAGGTTCACCCTTGTGGGCGAGGTGAAGATGTCCCTGTACTCCTCCACGACCTTGCCCATCTGCTACTGCCATGCAGAGGATTGTTGCCTAGAGGCTATGGATGTGGCCACAATCTTCCACTTTCTTTAAGGGAGAATCACGAGGAAGAAAAATTTCCTGGTTTGGGAAATGATCTTGCTACCTTGTTTAGCAGAGATTAAAGAAAAGGCGGTAGGTGATGCTACCTCTAGTATCTTGTATAATTTCTGACCCAAAGTAATAATAACAGAATGAGGTCTAGATTCATATACAACATAATGATTTCATGGGTATGGCTAACCTAATAAAACATCACATACTTCCAGAGGGGAAACATCGTAGAATAACTCATCTGTAAAGGGATTGATGTTATAATGCAGGCGACATTGTTTTCTAACACAGAGATATCACCCTTGGTGGAACCACCTGATGGTGTATGGTTGTGGGTGCGGCATTGTTGGCATCTTCAATCTCTTAATGACTGAGATAAGGTTCTTTTGGCTCCCACTGTCAATGACGAATTGCACCATCGAACCGTTTACCCACATCTATGAGTGGAAGAGGTGCCCCACCCCCTCCTCTGAATACTCAGGTTCCCCTTTTTAGAGCTTGGTGGTGGCTATCATCGTAGTGGGTTCTCCATCAATGATTTGCTTCCCCTTTTTGGTTCTCTTGTTGGGTTCTGGCTCAAAATTAGAGCATGCACCCATCTCTAAGTCTTGTAGCTCGGCCACCAACGCCTTCTTTGCATGATATTCATTTTTGTTGTGAGTGGGAGTTTTATGGAACTCACACCACTTGTTAGTGTCCTTCATTATTCTTAGCTTGTGGCTTCGAGGAGTTGTCCTAGGTGGTCACGACCTGGCTCTACCCTTTTCTCTGTGGCTTGGGGGTGCCTTTTATTTTCTTTGGGTTCACCAATCCAAAGTCTCACTTCTTCTACTTGAATTTATACTCAATCTTAGCAGCATATCAGTATGTTGCACCAAGCGAGGAGATGTCCAGGAAATCCATTTCCCCTTGAATGTATTTGTGCAAAAAACTGCGATACTTGAGCACAAGATGTTTCTCAGAACCTTTGATACCCAACTTTGTGCATAGGGTATGGAAAAGATTTGTTAGCTCATGCACACATTGATCCTTTTGCTGCCACATCATAGTCCATTATATGTACTCGTCTTCATAACTCCTGACAGGGTAATATTGTTCCTTGATGGTGTCTGTTACACAGTAATTTGTCACCGTTTGTCATCGTCCATGTTACCCCTCTCCCACACACTGGAGGACTCATTCCGGGACCTGTGAGAAGTGACATGACCTGAAACCACTTGCATCATATTCCTCTAAGTATGAGCTTCATATGCCCTGAAGACATCTCCTGCAGAATACCCATGAAAACAACTCTTTTTGCATTAGCACGAGTCCACAGTGTACTGCCCGCGCTAATGGGGGAAATCCTCTAAAGAGGGCGTGCCATTGGCGCTCTGTCTCAGAGTCGCACTCGCACCAACCGAATTGAGTAAAGTTTTTAACCAACAAGATTCCGAAGGTTCTCTTTAACCCATTCACCAACTGAATCTATGTTGAGCTAGGATGGTTTGGCTTCGAATCTCCATAGAAGGGAAGTGGTTTTCCACCTTTCATGGAAGTTTCTAAGTGATAAAGCCAATCCCATGAATAATGGTGGCAGATCCATCGCAACCCTCTTCTTCATTCGGCTCTCAAGTATTTATGGCTGGGACGATTCCCGTCCACATCACTACTCGAGCAAAGGAATATCCATCTCATGTCGGGAAAGAGCCTGAGGTCTCCTCCAGCACTCCTCCATCCAGTTCTGGTCCACTCCACATCGAGAGGCCTAGCACTGAGACGACCATCCGACCCCCTCCAAAAGGTGTACTCCAGAAGTCTTCTTACAACCCTAATGCTCGTGCTGCCCAGCACTACAGCATCGTTGAGGACTTAGCTCAGGCCCCGTCTGCTATGTCCGCTTTAGAAGTGCTCCAGAGCTGCCCCTCCCAGAGGAAGTCCTTGCTATTGGCCATCGGTGGCATAGACCCGGCTGACTCGGATCTGATTTCTTTTGACCTCGAGGGCCATACGCCGAGACTGCCTCACCAAATCGCTTTCCTCATACAGGTCATTATCAATACTAAAATGATTCATCGTACAGTCATTGATGAAGGTGCCTCAACTTGCATCATGTCTGTTGCCTGTTGGAAAGCTATTGGTTCTCCAACGCTGAGCCAGTCTCCTACGACATTGGAAGCCTTTGACGGAAGAGAGTCCCGTCCTTATGGTATCCTCCAACGGTTTCCCATCTCCTTGGAAGGGAAGACGGTAGAAGTGGAGGTCAAAGTTGTCGAAGCTAATCTTACCTACAACCTCCTCCTCGGACGTAGCTGGACATATGCCATGCAAGCCGTGGCTTCCTCTCTTTTCTTCGTCATTGATTTCCCTCATCAGGGGAAGATTGTCATCGTGGACTAGCTCTCCTTCTTCGCCTCCTCTTCCAAAGGTAACGTGCCTTTCGTGGAGAATACCTCCAAATCATGTGAGAGCGTGGGAGCCGAGCTCTTTAAAGATCCCGCCCTGATGGGTGTCTTTCCCCTCCCACCTCCTAATCTCGCTCCTATTAATCTGATTTTTGTGCGCTCTGATCCGTGGGTCCTTCCTCCCACTAATCAGATAGAATCTTGGGGCGATATGATGCCATTGAGTCCCGTCGAGCTCAACTACGTCGAAATATTTGCTGCATCGGCTCCCCCTCTCGATCCTGCTCCTCCGAGCAGCGTTCCCGACTCGTATGTTCATTCCCCTTGGCTTGGAGATGATGCTACTTCGGATCCATTAAAGGAAATTTTTCCTTCCAATAAAGCCATTATAGAGACCATGTCTCTTGAGGAACCCCCTTGGTCCAATCATCACCACCGTTCCTCGTTCCTCCCTGCCCATCAAGAAATGATCGCCTGTCTCGAACGGTTTGCTTCGTGTATCCCATTTCAGCCCCTTCAAACACCTATTCAAATCTATCAAGTGCCTTCTGAAGGAAATATGGGAAACATTACGCAGACCCAACCCATCGACATCTCTGTAAAACTAGGGATTGTCGAGCATATTCATATTGGAGTCACTTGTACTCCAGAGGAAGTTCAACTCTACACCGATCTTTTTCGCGAATTTCATGATGTCTTCGCTTGGTCCTACGAAGAGATGCCTGACATTGACCCTAGCATTGTGGTGCATGAGATACCTACGTATCCGGGTGCAAAGCCCTTTCGTCAACGCCTACGCCCCGTGCACCCCCGAAAGGTTGCAGCCATTAAAGCAGAAGTCGAAAAGCTTCTCAAGGCTGGTTTCATCTACCCCATTCCACTTACGGATTGGGTCTCTAATATAGTCCCTGTGAATAAAAATCAGGGTACCATTCGAGTCTGTGTTGATTATCGTGACATTAATCGCGCCTGTCCTAAGGATAAATTCACCACACCCTTCATCGATCAACTCATTGATGAGTGTGCAGGAAGCGAAATCTACTCGTTTATGGACGGTTTTTCTGGGTATAACCAGATCAATATCGTGGCCGCTGATCAGCATAAGACGGCCTTTATCTGTCCTTGGGGCACTTTTGCTTATAAGAAGCTCCCTTTCGGTTTAAAGAATGCTGGTGGTACCTTCCAACGTGCAATGTCCTATGATTTTCATGACATCTGTCACATTGTACAACCGTATCTGGATGACCTTCCAACTCATTCAGTCAAACGTCAGGACCATCCTTCCCATCTTCGTGAAATATTTCTCCGCTGTCGACACTACCGTATCAGGCTTAATCCTCATAAATGTGTCTTCTACGTTGAATCAGGCCGACTTCTCGGGTTTATCGTCTCCCGAGAGGGCATCCGTTTGGATCCCCTCAAAGTCGAGGCTATTCTGAATCTTCCTCCCCCTGCTTCTTTGCAGCAGTTGCAGAGCTTGCAGGGCAAAGCAAATTTCTTAAGACGATTCGTTCCGAACTATGCTGAGGTGGCTAAAGGTTTTACACGGTTATGGAAGCGAGATACACCCTTTCATTTGGATGCTATCGCTCAGGAGTCTTTCGAGCATCTCAAGAGTCTCCTTGTTTCTGCTCCATTATTGAGACCTCTGAATTATCACCGTGATTATACTCTGTATCTGGCCACTGCCGATACCACTATCGGCATGGTTCTCGTGCAAGACGATGATGATGGAAATGAGCACGTCATATATTACCTCAGTCGCAACCTCTTGGATACGGAAACTCGATACGCTTACGTCGAGAAGTTGGCATTGGCCGCTGTTTGTGCCGTCTAACGCTTCCGGCATTATATCTTGTTGCGCACCACGACTGTGATTTCTGATTGCAACCCAATGACGTACATTTTGTCACGACAGTTGCTGGGGGGCAAATACTCAAAGTGGATCGTCATCCTCCAAGAGTTTGACTTGGAATTCACTGCTGCCAAGTCTAAGAAGTCATTGGTCTTTGCTGAGTTACTCTGCTCTTTGCCATCTCCTTCTGTACCCTC
Organism: Pinus tabuliformis; assembly: GCA_031772625.1. Classification (NCBI taxonomy): domain Eukaryota; kingdom Viridiplantae; phylum Streptophyta; class Pinopsida; order Pinales; family Pinaceae; genus Pinus; species Pinus tabuliformis. Next base: position 28,023,365 of record CM062807.1, read on the forward strand.
TCTTTCAGAGGATCATATCCCGGACAAAACTCTTTTTCTGATCAGCACCCTCGATCCCTGGTACGGGGATATTATTGTGTATATGCAGACGTCCTCTTTCCGCCCCGCTGTATCCAAAGATGCTCGGCAGCGGATCCATCATCAATCTCAACCCTACCGTATCATCGGGGACACCTTGTACCGTCTCGGCGTTGACTCCGTCCTCTGCCGATGTCTAACCCTTGAGGAAGCTGAGAGAGTCTTGAATGACTGCCACTCTGGCGCCCGTGGTGGTCACATGTCCGGATATGCCACATCTCAAAAAATCCTTCGCGCTGGTTATTTCTGGCCCTCCATTTTTAAGGATTGCATTCTTGCCGTCCGCTTGTGTCATGCATGCCAGATATACCAGCGGAAGATGCGTGCGCCACCGGCTCCGCTGCACCCTATAGTCACTGTTGGCCCTTTTGCAAAATGGGGCATTGATTATACAACTTGTAAGCCTCGCTCGGCCGGGGGTCATGGGTTTATCATCGTTGCCGTTGATTACTTTACAAAATGGGCCGAGGCGATGCCCACATTAACTGAATGCGGTCACACAGCGGCGCAGTTTTTGTTCAATCATGTTATTACACGGTTCGGAGTTCCGCAGGCCATCGTCACGGATCACAGAAAGCATTTCCGTAATCACATGATGACCAAACTGACAACCCAACTAGGCTTACGGCATGATAGTTCGACCCCGTACTATCCTCAGTCCAACGGACAAGTTGAAGCCGTTAACAAGATTTTGGTTACGATGCTTCAATGTACTGTTGACATGCATAAGTCTAATTGGCATCTGATGTTGTTTCTGGCCTTTTGGGCCTACCGAACCTCTGTGAAGGATGCCACCGGTTTCACTCCTTTTCAACTAGTTTACGGACTGGAGGCTACCCTTCCTATAAAATGTGAAATTCCTTCGTTAAAAATAGCCGTCGAGTTGCTTCCCAACACTACTCCGGTAGAGGAACGGCTTCTTTACCTAGAACGGTTGGACGAGACCCGTCGCCTAGCCTCTATAGCTATCGAAGATCAAAAGAAGAGAGTTAAAGCTCACTTCGACCACACCATCCATCCTCGTTCCTTTGTTGAGGGAGATCTAATCCTGCTATACGACCAAGCAAATGATAAGCTGAGGGCAGGCAAACTCAAGCCCATGTGGCTAGGCCCTTATATTGTAAAGAAAGTGTTGCAGAAGGGGGCATATGAGCTAGTTGACTACGAAGGTAATCCTCTTGATAAGCCCCGCAATGGGCTGTACTTGAAAAAGTACTATGCATGATTCATGCACTTTGATTTATACATGCGTGTGTGTGTGTGTGTGCATTTTCATGTTTTTGGCTTGGTGTGAAGGCGTGATTGCCCCTTCGGGTAAACCTTATGTTGGTTTCGCTGATGGTGCCTGCTGTAGCACTTGCGATTTTTCCTCTGTAGCGTGGGTGATCTACGATCCTCACGGTGAGTTGATAGATCTTCAAGGTGTGTGTTTAGGTTGTACTACAAACAATGTTGCTGAATATAGTGCTGTTATTGAATTATTAGCCGAGGCAATTAATCTCGGTATTCGTACATTGGTTGCTAACCTAGACTCTCAACTTGTCGTCCATCAGCTCAATGGGTGATATTCTGTCAGAGACCGTCACATTTTAAGATTGTACTTACGTGTTAAATTGTTAGAAAGGAATTTTGACTTTATCACATATCAACATATTCTACGACGATTAAACACATTATTTGATGCATTGGCTAATCATGTATTAGATAGACATTTGCGTAATTTATAATCAAAACATCATACAAGCAAGCACATAAAAGCACAATAATAAACCATAGACATATGTATATATATATATGTGTGTCATAATGTTTGCACCGCGTGCATTACATAGTTCAAAAAATAATACATGTTCATCCTGATACATCCCGGGACGACATGTCCCTCAAAAATATGCATAAAAAAGCCTAGAAGTCTAGTCGCGGTGGTGCTCATGATAGCACGTCACCGCGAGCACCAAGCGTCTCAACAGAAGATCGATGTGAGTCGGCACCCCCACTGTGTGCCTCTGGTATGCAAAAGGCACGCCCGCCAATCTAGCGTAACCCGGAATCCCTCGGGTGAGTCCCTCGAGATTCTGCACCAGCTCTTCCCCCATGACACCCCCTACCTGAGGGACAGCTGCGGGTTGGCCCCTCCGCACTACAGGAGACAAGTCGGCTGGTTGCTCTGGGCCAACATCTGCATATACGTACAACTGTCATCAGAACATGCATGTATTGACAAAAAAATGAAAATACATAAAACATCAAAAAACGAAGAGATCATACCTAACTCCTCATCCCATTCCTCTCCCTCTGGCAGTGGGAGGTCTGGATCCCCCATGAAATTGGTCCCTGCGTATGGTCAATCCTCTACCACGATCAGCTAACGGCGGAGCCATATGAAGAATTCGGGCCGCCAAGACATCTGCTGGCCCCCTCCTCCTCTGGGCATCAATGCTTCCCAGCAAGCCATCCTAGGCTCTCGTGGCAATGGATCAGCCACTACAGCTCCCTGAATCTAAAAGAGGGGTAATCGTTTGAAGAAGGACGACACCACAATTGAGCCATACCCGAACTGTTTCACTCCTCCGTGCTTACACTTTGTAAGCTGCCTTTTGATATTGGTAGTCACCGCAGTAGCCCAGTCAAAAATGGTGGGGCTAAGGCATTATGTTGCTAGTAATAGATGATTCTTGCTCGCCTCATGGGGCACCTGTACCCCAGCTGCACGCGTGATGGTGAACAGTATCACCTTAAGAACCAAGTCCCCGATGGTGGCAATATCCACCTTGGCACTGTTTCTCCCAAATTGTGCCTCTGGACACACTCGGGCCTTCACTTCACCTATATTCTCCCCGGAAGGTTTGCTTCCGGTCAAGATGGGACTCACCCCTCTCCATGATAATCCAGTAATAAAATACACATCAGACATGTCCAGCTCTAAGGTTTGGTCCCGTAAGCAAAATACTTGGTCATCAACATCCCAAGCGTCAACTATGAATTGTAATAACTCGGGCTGAGCTCGCAGATAAGATGTGAGGAAGAATTTTTTGAGGCCACAGTCTCTTAAAGCATTCATACATCCCTCATCTTCTATGGCCAAGGCATCTACGGCATCATGCTCCCGTTCTTTCCATTCCACCACCATTTTTGCTTGCTTCCTGCACCCACAAGGATGAATAAATCATTATTAGAATACTGGTAAGCTTACAAACCGGACAAATTTCAAAAATAATGAGAAAATTCAAGGTAAAAATTAGTTCGCGCAGTTGGTGTGACCCCTTTTGGAAAATCACCCCATTGGCGCGGGTCCGTGCCGGATACCCGCGCCAATGGCGCGGCCCCTTTGGGCAAATCACCCTATTGGCGCGGGTCCGTGCCGGATACCCGCGCCAATGGGGCGCGGCCCTAAATTTTAAAATCCCCCTTGCAGAGGCTCAATCAAGGAACAAAATGCATAAAAAGGGTATGGAAATGGAGCTAAGGGAAGCACCTCTTACCTGGATCTGGAAAAATCTCGAATGGTTGCACGGATTGGCTGTAATCACCTTCCGAAGTTCACTCCCCAAACGGACCACTGCTGCTATTCAAGAGGTAAAAAGTAAAAGTAATTTTATTTTTTACATTTTCACCATATTTATAAACTTTTTGACTTGTACTTAGGTTTAAAAAGTTGTTTTTTGAATATTTTAATATATTTTTCGTCGAAAATGGATTTTACGCTTGCTTCTTGTGCAGTGACAGGTCTTTTACGCAACTTCGATGGTGAAACGAGTTGTATTTTATACTTTTTCGGACTCGGTAAATACACGAAAAAGTCACTGTAGAGTCATCTTTCAGCTTCTTTCTGACTCGCTAAACATGAAAAGATCGCCGAGTTATCCCTCTTGACTCGTTAAACGTAAATAAGAGGCAGTCGTCTTTAAACTCTTTTCCGATCGTGTAAAAACGAAAAGATCGTCGGACCCTTGTCGTTTCAGGTTTGTTAATGGTTACGAAACGACGTGATATTGATCGCTTTTTTACTTTTTCAGGTCGATGTCACTATATATGAAAAGTACTCCTCGATCGTAATGGTCGGGTGGTTCTTTCGAGCATTGTTTTATACTTTTTCGGGCTCGGGAGACACAACTTTACGAAAAAGGACCCCCCTGGAGTTTTCTTTTCTGCTGTCTTTTCAGACTCTCTAAACAGGAAAAGACGTCGAGTTCTTCCTTTGTCAGGCTCGTTAAAACTTAATGACATCGGATTCTGTCGTAATGATGCCTTACGAGCATATGCTATCCCCGTCAAGCTTGTCATCAAAAAATAATCGGGGTACTCGCCATAAATGGTGGGGAAAATGGACCCATAATTATTGTCGTGTCGGCAGTATGTCGCTCTTGAACATGGCACTTGTCTACATTCGTGTCTGGGTGGGGACATCGCATCTTGTTTTTACACTAGCCTCCGTGGGTTTGGGTTATCCTATTTGACCTCTCATCTGCTCCTTGCCTTGTCACCATGACCTCTGCTCATTTGATGTCAAATACTGCCAAGTCCACTGTCGTGCCGCCGATATGTTCAAGAGAAGTTGACCTCTGCAGAATTACAACCTCCCCCTGATGCCTCACACAATTTTGATTCACCACAACAATCTTCCTCTGTCTCGTGTCACTGATGTGGGAAACACTATGGCCCACCTTTGATCAAGGTCACTTCCTGTCGACTTCAGTTCATTATCCAGGAAGCTGATCTAGAGACTCCCTTCCGGTGCCTTGGATCCTGCATGCCTCAATGGGAGGTTCTTTGTGTTTGACGAGAGGTTTTCATCATTGGCCTCCGATCAAATAATTTTGCGGGTGTTCGACGCCAGCTCATTGATTCGCACGCTGTAGATTGTACCTATAGTACCTTGAGGACCATTGTTATTATTGGTGGTACCTCTCGCGTCTGTTAATAGTTTTCACTATTGGCTGGTAATCAGACGATGTTCATGCATGTTCGACTTCAACTCATGTATTCACATGCTTGGACTTGTACTCTGTTCGGGTCGAGATGGAGCACAAGACCCTGGATTTTGTTTGTTGAAATCCAGGCTGCGATTTGTGGCTTATTATGATCATTACATGGCTCATTCACTGGATGGCTGCGACCATGCCTGAGTCTATTTATCGATCCTCACTGGATGGCTACGTCCATACCTTGGATCTAGATTATTATGTGCTCTGTTATGGATGGCTGCACCCATATCACATATATCATGTACTTGAGATATCAGTTGTACTTCTTTACGCAGGTTCTCCGGCGGTAGTGTTTTCAGTTACGCGTGGTCTTGTAAAGCATTTCACCCCTTTCTCTCCCTCGGACCTCATGCTTTAGGGGGCATCTGTTACACAGTAATTTGTCACCATTTGTCACCATCCCTGTTACCCCTCTCCCACACACTGGAGGACTCATTCCGGGACCTGTGAGAAGTGACATGACCTGAAACCACTTGCATCATATTCCTCTAAGTATGAGCTTCATATGCTCTGAAGACATCTCCTGCAGAATACCCATGAAAACAGCTCTTTTTGCATTAGCGCGGGTCAACAGTGTACTTCCCGCGCCAATGGGGGAAATCCTCTAAAGAGGGCGCGCCATTAGCGCTCTGTCTCAGAGTCGCACTCGCGCCAACCGAATTGAGTAAAGTTTTTAACCAACAAGCTTCCGAAGGTTCTCTTTAACCCTTTCACCAACTGAATCTATGTTGAGCTAGGATGGTTTGGCTTCGAATCTCCATAGAAGGGAAGTGGTTTGCCACCTTTCATGGAAGTTTCTAAGTGATAAAGCCAATCCCATGAATAATGTGGTTGATCCTATCTCTTCCCTCTCTATCTATAAAAGCTTGTCTCTATGCCTTGAGCAAGCTAGTTCCAGTTCTACCATAGTGATAGAGAATTCTAGGAGTTCAAGAGTTTGAAGCTGCAAGAGCCTTCTTTGCACCCATAAGGCCAAATCTAAGAGAGGAGATTCTTGTCACCCAAGAGAGAGAGGCTTGTTTCCCATCCCAACAAGCTTTGCAAGACTTGTGTAGCTGACTACCCAACCAAAGGAGGATTTGATGTCAGAACTATGGTTGTATTCTTCTTTGTTATTTATCAATAATAGATGACTATCGTTATGGTTACACTCTCATTGTCCTATGATTGATGTTGAGTTATATCTTTTCTGACTGATATATAATTGCATCTATTGGATTTTACGCTTGTATTTGTTTTGTCCTTTTCATGTGCAGGTGTCCAATCACGGAGATCGTGGGGATCGTGACCGGCCGAGGCAAAGGAATGAGAGCAACGTCTCTTCTACGAACATTAGCGTTGGAATAGAAGTAGGTTCTTACCATCCACTTTTTTTTGCAATTAGGAACTTGCGTGATAGCATTGTTTGATTGTTGCTAGACCCGGTCTGGGCTAGTAGGGATCGTCTCTGTCCGCAGAGAGGATTTACCTCCACAACAGTGTCTTAGAAAGAATTCAAAGTGGGTGTGACTAAAAACAATGGGGGTTCCCTCTCTTCCCTAGGCTTACAGTAGGTTTCCCAACAATTCTTGACGTGGGGGGAGGCTTTGAGGAGTGCAAAAGTAATATTTTCCACATTGGAAAAATCATGAACCGAAAAATATCCTTCCAACAAATTTAACCATTTATCTACGAAATCTGGATCTATCTTCCCTTCAAGTATAGGAATTTCAAAGTTTACTTGTACCTTAAAGGGAGTGGCGCCTCCATAGTGGCTATTGGATGAAGATGTGTCGCTCATGGGCATTCATTGAAGGATCTAGGCAAATTTGTCCATCATCACATTCCTTTGTCGCTCAAGGGATTCTTTGAGCAATATTTTGAAAGGATATCCTTCTCCCTCATCTTTATTTTCTTCTGTCATGGGAGGTCATCAATGTCGGTGAGGTTGGTCTTGTAAGAATTCAACTAGTTCGAGCCCTAACTCCTTATACCCTAACCTTGTCGGGGACATGAACATAAAAACAAAGAACGAGTAGGTCGCTTTGATACCTTTGATCCATATTTAAGAAGGAATGAAATGAAATTCAGAAATGAAAAGAAACACAGAGATACAACGAAAACGTAAATTCAACTCATTAATAAAAAAGTATTGAAAAGTTGTTACAAGCAGAATGGAAATAAACTAGCTCAGGTGATAGTAGCTTATCTCTAAGAAGAGATGTTGCAGCTACATGCCTTTGAACTATGTTACAATGAGTCTCAAGGGCCTTTTTATTATTGAAAAAAAAATGGAAACCCTAAACAACCAAAACCTAACCTTAGGAGATGGAACGCCAAGAGTTTGTGGGCCCTATTGGGGTTAGTTAGACAACCAACTTCTCGGGGTCATAACTTGGTCATATGATCTCTGTTTGGTGCGTACGATACCTTGTTAGGAATATTTCTTTGAGTACTACAATATTTGATGCCCTCACCTAAGGCCAAAGGCCTACTGCGGACCTCAAAAAAAGGTCATTTAGGGGGTTAAAACAACTCCGGAAGTTTAGGACCCAAAAACTGCTAAAAATAGTAAATTGTGCTATAATTAAGGAAATTGATGAAACCAACTGGAGGTCCAAGTGGAATAGGCAAGTGACCATCAATATCCACCTAGATCAATGGTCAAACAAATGGCTCACCTTGGGGGGAAGATTAATATTGGTCCAGTTAGTTTTACAAATTATCTCAATTCTCTGGATGCATCTTTACTTGATGCCCAAATATATCATTAAGAGGATTAATTCATTTATTTCAAATTTTATTTGGGTTGGCTCTAGGAAGGATAATAAGATTCATCTTGTGAACCTGGAGGCTATTTCTATTCTGAAGGAGGTTGGGGGATCGAGTATGAAAAAACACCAAGTTTTTTTTTCGGGCCATGTTAATTAAGAGTCTTTAGTGTGCTACAAATAGAATTGGCATATGGAAGCTTATCATAAGGGAGTTTTTTTTTAAAAACCTATCATTCATAGAATGGACTAAAAGCGGGGCTCGGACCCCATCTGCGGTCTGGAATAGTTTATTTAAAAATAAACATTAGCTTATTGGGAATCTTCATTGGGAGATTGGTTTTGGGACATTGGTTTATATTAGATTGGATCCCATCAAAGGATTCAATGGTGATTATACACGTCCAACAATGACAATCAAGTATATCCGTAATGTAGGAATTTCTTTTTTAAATCAAATATATGTTTCTAATGTATCCATAAATGTTGCTCCTTCTTGGTCATGCTCATGGGAACTTGGTATTTATGATGAGATGGCTTGTGACTGGGACCGATATAATCTAGCAATAGTGGGTATCACCTTGTCTGAATGTGAAGGCATCCTCACATGGGATGGAAAGACCATTTCAGATCATATTTTGGTGCAGGATGCCTACAATTATATCTTGTCGGTACAATCATCTAGAGTGGCAACATGTTGGTTTCATAATATTTGGACATGGAATATCCCTCTCAAACTAGTTTGTTTTCGCTGATTGGCATAGAAAAACAAAATCTCAACGTGGTACAATCTATGAAAAAGAGGATTTTTGGGGCTAGGGAGGTGTGAGATGTGCAAAAATGAGCTGGAAGATGCGAGGCATTTCTTTCTCATTTGTCCATTTACAATCTCCATTTGGAATGGATTTTTGAATATCTTAAACATTTCTACACAATGGAACTCCAAATCTATTGAATAATGTTTAGTTGATTGGATCTCGATATACAAGGTATATGACTCTCTTCCCTTCTACATCTTCTAGGGAATCCGGAGAAGTAGGAAAACATACATTTTTGAGGATTTTGTTGTGGACATAAATTAGTCCTATTTCAAAAAAGGCTTCACATAGAATTTTTAAGCAGGTGAAATTTTTGGAAAGATTCCCTATTGGTTTTTTCAATGGGGTGGCCTGCAATAATGTTTGTGGATGTGGGGCGTACATTGTTATTGAACCAAGTTCATATTTCCATTTCAGTTGGAATTGTGGGGAGGGAACCAATACCTGTGCTGAGATTATTGATTTATGGGGGGTATTTTTCTGTGATAAATGGTTATCAATTAATTATATTAATAGCTTTGGAGACTCCAAGGTGGTAATAGATTGGATGAAGAAACAATCTTCTCTAGAACCCCAAATGCACATCAATTGGATGAAGCACATTAATATGTTGACTAGTCATTTCCAAATATTGACCTTTTCACATATCTACAAGGAGAAGAATAATGTTGCAGATGCATTATCTAAGGATGGTTGCAAAAAATGTCCAGGAGAAGTCCACTACTCTGAATTCTGCAATGACTCTCTTCTTAGATCAGGGAAGATATATATCTTATAGTCTCCTTGTTGTGCAAGCCACATTTTATATTTTCCTGTGCACATATTTTGTGATTTGTTGTATAGGTGACTCTATAAGTATCATGTAAAAGGTTTTTACTATGTTTTACATTTTGTTTCCTTATTTAAGAGACTGGATATACATTAGCACTTTTTTCTGGGCGGTGAAAACATAAAAAGCTTTGGGAGTTTTCAATGCAAATTTGAACATAGATGTATTCAGCCACTAGTATAATATTGGGATGAAATCATAACGGGCATATATATGATATGTAAACATCCCTGTATTAATATGAAGCATGTTTTTTTTTCTTATTGAAAAAAATAGATAACAGTTATTAGTGAATCATTCATCATCATTATATCTTTATATTGAAGGTTACGTTTGAAAAATCTTAGCTTAGTACAATTGATGCAAATAGTCATTTCATTATGTCAAGGATTTTAAAAATATATTATTACTTGGTGCTCCGAGTTTATCACATACTAACAAATGTCCAAGTCAACACAAGGGTTCATTCTGAGGTTGATTTGTAAAAGTTAATGGGTTGGGGAGAGGGTCGTTGATCATCACATTCCTTCCAAAATACCCACATTTATGATAAGGAATTTCCAAACTCCAAGATCAAAATGTACATTGGAAACAATGGATAAATTATGCATGACCTATTGCATGCCATTCCATATCTATTGTGTGAAATTATCAATAATACTTTAGGCATGTAGACGATTTGCTGTGATTTTAATATGGGGAGGTTTTTAGAATGCTTCACTACTATTTATTTCATTGTGTTGTTTCTTGCTATGTATTGTTACGTTCCATTCATACTTGGTCCTCACTATTATATAGTAAGGGCATTGGAATTTGATGGGGTCTTGGTTAGTGTGAATTTGGGTAAACTTTTGGAGATATCTCTTTTAACTTGGAATTTGTCTCTACCACTTGTCACTATGGGGCATTGCTATTATTGTCATAGATGATGTGTTTTGTTTGACCTACATGAGGTTCAACATGGCCTTTAAAGGGTGCACAAAAGAGTGATAGAATTTTTTTGTAGGGTGGTGAATTCCACCACTAGATTGGTTCAATGGCAAGGGGATTGTCGAATCATGTTAAGACATAGCTTATGATGATTATGTGATGGACATTGTGACTTAATTTTTGGATTTGAGAGAAGTGGAGAAGGAATTCTATGCCTTCATGATCATTTCTTATAGATTGCAATTAGATGCTAAGCATGGAGAATTCAAGCAAGTGATTAATTTGCAAATTCCTTAGGAGGTAATATATCTCCCTCCTCCTCATGCTTCTCTGTCAATTGGAGACCCTTCCCAGAGTGGCTTCTTCTGGACTCATGGCAAAACCCCTTTAATCTAGTGCAACCCCAACCTGGTTGTGGAAGACATTATAAGAGATACCAACCTTATAGACCAAATTGTAGTGGTCATGTGCAGTGACGACATGATAATAGAGACTTAGGTGGGCCCATTCGGGTAAAATTATTAGTTTTTCTTATTTATTATAATTATTATTATGTTTAATTTTATTATTTTAATTAATAATTTTTTTATGGACAATGATATTTCACTTTTAATTTGACAAATTTAATATCATATAATATTGTGAATGCTAGTTAGTTATTCTTCATATTCATTTCAAAAGCGATTGAAGCTATTCCATTAGTACTTCTTTCTAACAACTTTGTATTTCTTAATGTGTATAGAAGAACACTTAGTTATCATGTCTTGGCCACATTATGACTTATTTTCAATAAACAAATTTTTTTGAGTTATTCATTGAAAATTTCCATATGCCTCCATATTTGAATAAGATCTATTAAATATCTCAAAGTACTTACATTTTAATAGTATTGGCTCAATTGGTTCATCATCATATATCTTAGTATTTTGTTTTATAATATCTACATAATTAAAAATAAACTAAACTAAAATAAAAAAAATTCCACATAATAAAAAATAAAAATTATTATTTCATGGTCATGCACAACTAAGTTATCAAACAAATAGTAACCACATAAGTACACTATATTATGTTATTTAATTGTCATTTTCTTGTTCAACCCAAAAACAATGATTATGTGTACTTATTGAAAGATATATATGTACTTATTTTTACAATTTAAAATAGTTTCTCAGTTGTATTTTTTCAACAACAAAAAACTTTCATGAGAAAATTCAAAGAATACATTTTGACAATCATGGAGGGGATCCCTAATAAAACTATCAACAAAGACCCCTAGATGGGGGTGTGGGATCCTGAGAAGACAAATGGCAAGAGATATCCCCCACGTGACAACATGCAACACGTTGAGAGGCAAGATAGGAGGTTGGCAAGAGAGTTGTCTACTCGCTTGGTAGATTGGGCAATCAAGGTAGTGAGTGTGTGTGGGAGAATGTCGATTTTATTGTGGTGGCAGAAGGACTGCAATAAGTTTACGAGCTTTTATGGAATCCAATTGGCGCCTTCTCCAGAAGTTGGAATTACTGGTTGGAGGCTTGTCTTAATGAGTGTCGCTCAAGGGGTTCAAAACAAGAAACAACAAGCTTCTATTCTAGGGCGACTGCGTAGAGTTTGTAGGGATTATGGAAAGATGCTCTCTGTGGTTGAGTACTTGGAAAATTATGAGGGTAAGGGTGCTCTGCCAACCCATGGTTATTTTCTACTCATAACCTCTTGCATTTCATCAGGCCCTTGGCTTGGTCCTTGTGTTTTATGCTTGGTATATTGTGCATGCTGAACTCTTGAGGTGAATTGGCCTTTATTGTCTGGGCCCTAGGTATTTTCTAAGAATTATGCCTTAGGGTGGTTTATTAGGGGATTTCTATGGTGTTTCTTCGCTCTATATTGTCTGCAGCTATAATTAGTGCCCCAGTGCTCCCTGTCGAGGGAATTAAGAGAGGTCATTTTCTTAGCCCCTGGTTTTGTAGTTTCCAACTAGGTTGTGACCCTCTCGTTTGTTGTTGTCTATGTGTTGTTTGTATCTCCTTTTCAAAGCCCTCCCTAGTTATGGTAGAGACACAATGTTCTGGATGGGCATCATGTCTCTGTGTTGTCCTTGCAGGTGTTTTATCTATCCCGGTGGGTGAGTGTATGGCTGGTGGTTTTGCACCTTGGGAGAAATGCCGAAAGCCAAGGAGTTAGAGTCCTCACATCCATTTTTTGGCTTTTGTCTACTTGCATGATCCTTATCTTCGGTTTGGGTGGTGGTTGGTGTTTAAGTGTTGTCTGGAGGTGGGGGCGTTCACCTCTAGGTAGGCTTGGTTACGTGTGTGTGTTAAATTCGGGGATCTCTTTCGTTGGCAGTTTTAGTAGCTTGCTTCCCTCGTGGCGGAAGGTAGAGGTGGTGAAGCGGCGCAACTGTTGGTGGGTTAAAAAAAGGTGGTGGTGCTATGTTGGTGTTGGGGGCACAACCACAGGCACTTGGGGTATCATGAAACCCACACGCAGGAGTATGTGTGATGGAAAGGAAACCTCCACTTCGGTGGAGGTAGCTACATGGGGGCGTGGCTAGTGAGTTGTGGTTGGTGGTGGTCAAGGGAGATCTGGTGGCAATGTGAAGCGTGGAGGTCGCAGCTAGGGGGTTTCATTTGTGGCTCGAGTAGTTGGCCACCAAGAGCCACAACTTAGAAGATATATTTGTAGTCTATATGGGAAAAGATGGAAGAGAAGGACAAAACTCGACATGAAGAGCATGAAGCATTGGTTGCTGCTCTCCATCAGTTGCAGTACTTTCAGGCTCATCTCCGCGAGCGAGTGGTCATTGTATGACATGGAAAAACCTTTCTTTCATAGAAAATGGACAAGATGGAAGCATGGCTGCCGCATATGGAGCAACATCTCAAATGTACCTATCACCCTCCTTCCCCTCTAGGTGCAGGGCCAGACAATCCGATGTCCATTACATCTTATAAGTAGTTATGGTTTCTGGGGTTCGATTAATTTTGCGAGTGTTTTGGAGTTATTGGCCTACGAGGTTGTTGACAACATATATTTTCTTATTTTGGCCTATATATAATTATCAGATAGCTAGGGTCAACAAACCCGATTGGGGTGAGACTTATAGACTCTTGGTTTGTTATGTAATTTTCATCGGCACTTAATAGAATTCCTGACTTACATAAAAAGCCATTATCAACAAAGACCAGTGTGCCTCACATAGGGGAATATTAAATAAGTACTTGTTGACATAATGCGGGATGTCTCGACTCTTGCTTAGTCATTAGGTCATTATTGTATGTAAATAAATAAATAAAAACTAAGTACATGTTGACATAATACTAGTTCGAGCAATGTCTAGCTAAGCTAACCCTATGTAAGAGATATAATCATGAACAAGGACAATATATTTATATGAAAGTATTGCATATGACTAGCTAGTTGTTCTAATTATAATTAAAATATAATGATTCATCATTATCACATATGAAATTATTTATCTATTTTCTGTACAGTTAATGCATATTCATGTAGTAACATTATCTAGCAATTCTTAATACATCTACATTATTTTTCAACTATTTTTTTTGTAAGCTTGGTAGGACTACATCTTCATCATGTCCAACTTCTCACCCCGATCAAGGAGATAGCACAAGATTTGAACCCAAGACTTTTAGTTCAATGAAACTTCATTTCCACGGTTATTGCCAATTAAACTACCCAAACAAACTTTCCAACTATAAATTTTTATTATATTTATCTAATATATATTATTTTATTTCTCCCATACATATTATTTTACTTACATATTGTGTAAATTTAAAATCATGGTTCTTATAATCCATTATTTAATGTTTTTTCACTTTTGTTTTTAATTTTTAATTTAATTTAGTTTTTGTATTTGTGTTTCTTTCTCATAAATATTAACCTAATATATTTTTCATAAATAAATTAGATAACATATATCTATCTCTTACTAAAAACTAGTTAGTGTGAACTAAGTATTAACTAAACAATAAAAACGTTGTGACTTGCATTGTTTCTATCTCTAATAAATTATCTATATGAAATATCTTCAAGATAAGAAGATTAATAACAAATTGTTAATATATTTAATTGGATATCTCTAATATTTGTAAAATATTTACATTTTTCATTAATGTGCATTACTCTCCGTTTTATGTACTATTTTTCTTCTATGTGCTTGATACCTCAAGTCTCTATATGATATGTAAAGCAAAGGTAATACAATATAGTGTGTTTCTGGATTATACCACTTTAAATTTAACGTTTAATGTTTGTTGCTTGAAAAATATTTTTAGTTTCTTCTTGTCCCTTTCTCATAAAACATTCAAAATATAAACAATTTTAATAGGAAATAACTATAATTGTGTCATTATTTATTTCTGGATGATATGTAAAGCAAAGGTAATACAATATAGTGTGTTTCTGGATTATACCACTTTAAATTTAACGTTTAATGTTTGTTGCTTGAAAAATATTTTTAGTTTCTTCTTGTCCCTTTCTCATAAAACATTCAAAATATAAACAATTTTAATAGGAAATAACTATAATTGTGTCATTATTTATTTCTGGTTTGGTATATCAATTTTGATGGTCAATTTTATTAGTTTGTTGATAAATATAGATGAGCATATATTGAATGTGCTTTAAAAAAAATACTTATGCTAGTTTTCTTTATTTATATCATGAAAATTATATATATATATATATATATATATATATATGAAATTATTTAAAAAATAGAATAAAATAAAAATTGAAAACAACGTATTAGCTTCTATTACAACAACGATTATGTAAATAACTAATCTAGATCTATTTTAATTTTGGATCTATCAAGTTCCAAGAGAAATTAAATCTCTCAAGGTGCAAACCTCTTTTTTGAGTGTAAAACTTTGAGGTAATGTTTGCACCTTGAGAGATTTAATCTGTCTCAACACTTGATAGATCCAAAATTAAGATGGATCTAGACTGGTTTATTATTAATAATTATTAATCATTAATCATTATAATTTTTATTTTTATTTTTATATAATTTAACTGAGTCAAAATGTTTACATAACTTAACATAACAACATCTCTTCCATACTAAGTTGGAGAGTGCTTCTTGACACAATAATTCCGCTGAGAGGCGCTCTCCATCCAAGTATGGTAGAAATGTTGTAATGTAATGTAATGTCTTGTAAACATTTAACTTGGTCAAAAATAACAATAAAATAACCTTATGTTAAAATAAAAATTCTACTTTATTATTTTCATTTTTATTAATTTTTGTTGGGTAGTTAAGGTAAACTTGGCTTGGTGAAGTTACTGGTGGTTTTTGAGCTCCAGGTTTATGAGAACCCATCATATTAACCCATGGTATTCATATGGAATATGACCTATTTATAGGGGGGATTAAACCAACCTAGATCCATCTTAACTTTGGATCTACCAAGTACTAAGAGAGATCAAATATCTTTGCATCTCAAGAGATTTGATCTCTCTCGATGCTCGGTAGATCCAAAATTAAGATGAATACAAGCTGGTCTATATCAAATACAATAACACCAAAACAATTTTCATCATTCAAAAAATTGTATTCAAATCCTACTTCCATTACCTTTTAAGGTGACAGAGGAAAGTGTTACAAAAAGTGCACAATGTTTTAAAAGTTATGCTATACACATGATGGATTCATGCACTT
This sequence comes from Pinus tabuliformis, assembly GCA_031772625.1. Classification (NCBI taxonomy): domain Eukaryota; kingdom Viridiplantae; phylum Streptophyta; class Pinopsida; order Pinales; family Pinaceae; genus Pinus; species Pinus tabuliformis. The sequence continues at coordinate 28,039,441 of CM062807.1, forward strand.
TAGTTTAAATTTTTCCTATTATCATTTAATATCCCTCTTGACGCTTGGTAGATCCAAAATTAAGATGAAGTTAGGTTGGTCTATATCAAATACAACAAAATCAAAACAATTTTTATCATTTAAAAACTCATATTCAAATCCCACTTCCATTACCTTTTAAGGTGATAGGGGGAGGCGTTACAAAATGTTTTAAAAGTTATGCTATACACATTAAGTATTCATGCACTTTAGTTTAAATTTTTCCAATTATTATTTAATGTCCAGCTAGATGCTTGGTAAATCCAAAATTAAAATAAATCTAAATTAGTCTATATCAAATACAGCGACACCAAAATAATTTTTATCATTCAAAAACTCATAACAATTTTCATCATTAAAAACTTATATTCAAATGTTATTTCCATTATCTCTTTTAAGGTAATAAGGATAAGTATTACCCAAAAAAATACAAAATGTTAAAGTTATGCTATACACATCATGGATTCATACATGATTTATGCACTTTAGTTTAAATTTTTCATATTCTCTTTTAATCATGATTAAATTCAATTTTGCGAATTATCATTTAATCATAGTTCAATTCAATCAATTAATTTAATAGTATTTACATCTTTTATAAATGTAATTAAAAATTACGATAATTTAAATTAATTAAATATATAATGTAATTAAAAATGTGATAATTTATTTAATTAATAATTTAAATTAATTAAATATATAATGTAATTAAAAATGTGATAATTTATTTAATTAATAATTTAAATTAATTAAATATAGAATAAAAATTCCAAATAACTATCATAATAAAATTCAATTAATAATCCTATTATAATTCAAAAGTGCACTTAAAAGCCCAAGACATAATAAAATTATAATTAATAATCATAATAAAATTCAAAACTGCATTGAAAAACACTAAGATTTTAGTGAGAATACTATCCCAAGATGGACCCATGGACCTCTATGGGGTTAATCTATTCCTTTATTTTTTTAATGCCCAATCACAATCATCAAAACTACATTGAAAAACACTAAGACTTCAGTGAGAATACTATCCCAAGATGGACCATAGACCTCTATGGGGTTAATCTATTGCTTTTATTTTTTTAATGCCTAATCACAATCATCAAAACTGCATTGAAAACACTCAGACTTTAGTGAGAATACTATCCCAAGATGGACCCATGGACGTCTATGGAGTTAATCTATTCCTTTTATTTTTTTAATGCCCAATCACAATCATGAGTTTGGGAACACATAATGCCTAATCATAATCAAAATTATGGGGTTAATCTATTCCTTTTATTTTTTTAATGCCCAATCACAATCATGAGTTTGGGAACACATGATGCCTAATCAAAATCAAATCAAAATTTTGGGAGCATATATTACTTTTATATGCCCTATGCATGATTAAAGTGGTATGGGGCCTTCATCATGTGGTTAATTTTACCCCACATAGGGCTTATGCTAAGTTGGCTTGAGAAATAAAATAAAATACCTGAGCTTCTCTTTTAATGGGATTAAGGAACACCCTTTCTTTCTTTTTTAATTTAAGTTTATTTCATTATTAAAAAATAACGATGAAAAATAAACATATTACAACAAGTACTCATATTTTATATAAAATTTCCACCTTAACAATGGAGATACTCTTCTACATGGTCTATTTATCATTATCTACACGTTACTTAGGGTCATAAAATAATATTTTCTTTACGGGGAGGACCCCATTTAATCAACCCATGGTTCCTCTTTTTCTTATTCTAAAGTAAGTCATCGGCTCTAGAGACGTGTGTCACACTAGATTGACTAGAACTTTTTAGGTTGGGTACAAGGTATCAACCATTGTCGTTAATATAACGATTGATTTGCATATTAAAAAAAAATTATAATAATATATTTTAGAGATGATTTTTTTCAAAATAGTTATTATATTTAAAATATAATTCTCTTTTTTTTCTCTTTTAAAATATTTAAATAGAAGGTAGATGAATTAATAACAATAATACATATTTATTTAATAGGATTCAATTAGACTTAAAACAACAATATTACATAAATTTTTATTTTTGAATAGTCTATTCAAATTGATTGAGATAATATATTTCGATATATTAACACACACATATATATGGACATACATGCGCGTGCGCACCTACGTAAACACATTTTCTTTATAAAGAAAAATTGGTGGGAAATCCTAAACATTTTTTTGAATTCTAGAAATGATACCCTGTATAAATCCATTCACACTTGAATGATGGAGGTGCTATGATAGGATTAGGTATATTATTTATTTTTGTAAACTTTTTGACTCATTTATATATAGATCTCTCTTCTTCCCTCGAGAATTTCTTAAGTTTGCGAGAATAGCTGTTGGAATGGCCTGTTGTCCCTATTTAACTTATCGCTCAGATTGGATCTTCAACTTGTCTTGACGATGAACCACACTGGTTGGTTCGAAATGCGTCGACAAATGATTTTTCATGTGATTTTGCCGAAATTATTCTCACAAACATATTATGGATAACAAAAGTCTAAATTCTATAATAATTTCTTAAGTTATTTTTTTAAACAGAATGGTAAGGGCTTTGTATTAATAAATCTAGTTAGAGACTAGAACCCTTATATGGCTTTTCTAGTACAAAATTTCTGATAACCAAAGATTGTTCAAATTTTTTGCAGGCTCTGTGATTGCTACCTCATATTAGGCTAAAGACATTGACACTATAAATTCTACAAAAACTGCCCAAAATAAGACAAAATTTACAAAGTATCATAATAAAGTATAGACAAAAGACATGGCACAAAGTTTCCAATCTTCAAATTTATCAGTGATTATTCACATTAGTATTGTCTCGTCTGAGACAAGGGGTTCTTTTCCCTCCAATAGTAGTGTTGGGGCCTTCCTCTCCCACAATATTCTGTGAATTTCCATTTCCAATGATTTCTAAGGTTGTCAAACAAACACCAACCAATCAGATTTTCTCTCGGAGTTCATCAACCATTTGCTCCATTTCAACTTGATGACAAAGAAGCTTGGCTTCCAGAAAAAGTTGGAATGACATCCGATGTCTCTCAACCATATCCTCAAGTTTCGAAATGGAGACAAGCGGCATATGTGAAGAATCCAACAATCTATCTAGCACTAAACTGTCCTCATTCTTATGTGGAGGGACAGGGGAATTGGGCATTGCAAAACCTAAGCTGAGCAATTTCTTGAGATATTTTAATCATATGCATTAGTAGGATTTTGAGGAATTGTAGTTAGACAACTAACTTGAAATTAGTTAGATTATTATGTTTTGTAATATATTTTGGATTATCATAAATGTCACTAGGGAAATGAGAAAGGTACCATTTGGTTGATTGTGTCTAGGTGTAAGAAATTTGGTGTTAGAATTTTGTTATTCAAATCGCTAATTGAGATCAACCTAAACACTATCCATAAGGTATTTTCACCATCATTTTCTCTATATTTCGAAATATTAAGCATTAAACCTAGGGAAATATCTTTTTTTGCTTAAGCAAGAGCCAATCCTTCTATTTCATTAAATCAAAAATAAAAATACAGCATTTACAAAAACCATGCCATCATGGACTCAGGAAAACCAAGGGCGTACTACCATAGATATGACCCTTCCCTTTACAACAAACAATGTTAATCTCTCAAATAATACCTTATGTTGAACTTTATAATTCATTAACCTAATGTAATGCTTCGCTAACCCCCACGTCTCTGTCACGAAAAGCTTGAAAAGACCAGTGGCCCCACAAAACAGCACTTTCATATCTGACCGTTGTTTCATACAGTGAAATCGAATGGCTCGGCGGAAAATTGCACAGCCAAGATGACCGGACATTAATGCGCGATGGAGGGTGGTTTTCTTTACCACTCCCTAGCCACGTGTCGGGAGCCTAATGGAATCGCTCCCAAAAATCCCTTACCACTTACCATTCTGAAGCCTTGCGATCAACTGGTAACCGCTTTGAGCCTGGTTTTCCGATCCAAGAGAGGGTTGTAGGGGAAAAGCCTCCGCCGGAAAATTCTGACCGCTCTTTCCGCGCAAGCACGCCTTGGAACTTGCACTAGAGACTACCGCTGACTGTGAATTGAACCTTGTGGTGCAGTCCGAAAGAAAAGGGGACTGGTCAACTTACACCAGGGTGTTATATGACCACTTTGTGCTTTCTCTTCTTCCAGGTGCCAACTAGAGAACTGAGATCGAACTTGCTTAGACCTCTTCATTCCGTGCCTTTCACTCTGGCCCAATATCTAAAAATTTCTCTATCCTCTGCCGCTTGTTCATCGCAGAGAGCTTTTACTCTACCCTGAGGCATCTCCTGCCACTTCATCTCAAATCTGCATTCTGAATTAATTACTCCTTGGTTGGCCAGCGTGTCTGCTAGTTTGTTGGCTTTTCGTCTAACATGGCTGAAACTAACAGTTCGTAGGCTCAGGAGATGATTTTGAATTCTTTGGTACACTTGTATTAGTCTCCAGTGTTTTGAGACCTTCTCCGACGCTGCTCCACAATTAATTCTTTTAACAGCTTTTATGGAGATCTCCGAGTCTGCTTCTATAATGACATTTGAGCTATGATTTAGTTTCAACAGTTCTAGACATTGTTCTAAAGCCATTAATTCAGCCATATTGTTGGTGGCTTTACCTAAATGGCAGTGGAATATAAAGATTATGTTTCCTCCTTCATCTCTTAACACCCCTCCATACCCAACTATTCTAGGGTTGCCTTTTGAAGCACCATCAATATTGCATTTCAAAAAACCTTTCAATGGAGGATGTCAGAACTCCATTTCCGTTTCCAAATTTCCTTCTTTTCTACTGAGTACATTGGGAATGATCTCTTTCATTCTCAGTTCCCTGAGAGTTCTCATCTCATTTTTTGTGGGAGGATTCTTGGGATAATTGCGAACAGAGGTGTTAACTGTCTCCTTAATCTGCTTCAAGATAAGATCCAACAGGCGAAGAGGAATAGTTTTTTCATCCTTGAAAATTCTTTTATTCCTTTCTTTCCAAACATTCCAGATAATGAAGCTTGGCGTAAAGGCCCAGGCCAAATTAAGGAGCTCGTTCTCCGAAAAGTTCTTTCTCCATTTGTTTAGGGTATTAATGATACTTCCTTTATCTCTGTCTGTCTGTTGAAAAATGGTTGCAAAAGTATCCCACAACCAAGTGGTATAGGTGCAACTGTTGAGAATATGCTCCATTGTCTCCTCTTGAGCTTCACATAGCTGACATCTAGAAGGTCCAATAACACCTCTTTTCCTGATATTGTCCCAAGTTAATATTTTCTTGTGATGAACTAACCACATGAAAAGCTTGATCTTCATCCACCCTTGGTGGCTCCAAAGTTGTTGCCAGGATTTTGCCGAATCACAGGAATCAAGGTTCAAGATAATTCTTTTTGCTTCCTTAAGATTAAAGGTGCCTTCTTTATTGAGGCCCCATCTTAACTGATCTTGCCCCTCAGTTACCAAGATTTTCCTTTGTTTTAGCATGCTCATAATTGCATCTGCTTTTATTTTTATGGAGTTGTCATCTCTGCAGTCTATGCTTCTCTAGTTTTTCCACTTTCCAGAGTTATGAGGGAGATTCTAGAAATATTTAACTTTGATTAATCCTTCAGAATCTGTTTCCTACTTGAGGCTCATAAAGTCCTCTCTGTTAGCACTTGAAATTTCACCTTAGGCTGAGAAAGGCAAACTTCAAGGCAACATCAAACCACTTAGCCTCGTAGCTAGCCCTACGGGGCAGGAGAGGGCTCTCTCCGATCTATCTCGGTAAATATCTTCAACAGGCGAGATAACCAATAAGGAAACACTGATTTTAGGCTAGTAACTGATAAAAAGAGTTTGTTTTGGGATTTTTTGGATTTTGGTGGAAAATCGGGGAAAGGCAATTTTGGGTGTGGGGATTGGACACAGTTTTTGCAGGGGGTTCTTTGGGGCAAGGTAGGAGACTGTATTGATGCCTTTAAATTAAGTGAATGGGTAGGAATGACCGGTGAGGAGCTAAGGAGAGCAAGCAATCACCTTGAGTTCTCCTTAAACAGATGAAAACATTGATATTAAGCAAACTTAAAAGCAGAGCATGGAAATCATGAATTCTACTTTAACACTTCATTTGCCTAATTTCAGAAGAAAATAAAGAGGATGATTTCACATAACACACTTACAAGTACAAAGAGAAACACACCATCAATACATGTAACCATAGGAATCCCAAAAAGGACTGCAAAACCCTAGTCTTTCTTCCTTTGCCAAAATTGCAGAGATACAATGAATAATACAATAGAGCTTTCTCCCTCAAGAGTCCAACCATGAAAATGACCAAGAAAGTACATAATATAGGCAATCTAACATCTTTCCTTGCCTCTAGGGGTCGAGCTCATCCTTTCAGGAGCAGTTTCAACCAATTCTAAACTGAGCACTAAAATCTAGGCAGTCAAAACAACTTCCCTCTATAAGCTAGGAAACCAATTCATTCATTAAATGTTTGCTATTTCATGAATGAATCTTCTAGAATAGGTAAATAAGTGTCATATCAACATGAAAATACATTAATTACATCAAAGAGGGTGAAAAATCCCATCCCAAGTCAAAACTGGCCAAAGCTGGGTGAATTCTTGAGCTGTAGGTGAAAAATTATGAAAATTGCCTAATAGGTCGCGCCCTAATCCTGATAGGTTGCGCTTATTTGGAGCTCCGTTTGAGGCACTTTCAGGTGTCCAAATGAGGAAAACGTGAGCTTGTTGTAAAGGTCTGGATGTCTACTTTCCAACCCAACTGGAATTTCTGAATTTGGTGGCCATTTGCCCCTCCAAAATTGCAATCTCCTAAGACTGCTCCCTGTTTGTCAAAAAGGTGGCAGAAAGTCAATTTTTGCATGTTTTTTGACCTTCTGGAGGCTCAAAACTTGATGAAATCTCTTGGTAATTGCTGAGCAGGTGTATCTTTGCATGACAAATCTAGAAATGCTGAGTTTTCCCAAAATGAAGTTGCCCATCGAATAGGTCGCGCGCGACGCGCGACCTATCAAGGAGAAAAACCTGTTTTTTGCCCAAAAATTAATAAGTGACCAAAAATACTCAAATTTTTTTGCAATTTGTGCTGTAGTGAGGTCATTTAATATCATGCTCCTTCAAGGAAGCCTCAGCCAAGATGTGGAGGGGATCGGGCCTTTTTCGTCGTTTTAGTGCCTTGGCCAACCGCCCTTGAATCACCTTCATTTTTGCCTTGCACACGTGCATTCAGGCCCAATAGTGGTTTTTCATGTTCTTGACCAAGTCCTTATCTTGGTTGGCCTTGGCCAGCAACCTCTCCAAATGAGCATTGACCCGGAGAAGCATAGCCTCTCGCTCAACGGGTACCAAATCGTCGGGTCTCTTTCGAGCCAAGTTGCGGTCCTCATGAATCCTCCGCAACTCATCAAGAGTGTGCTCATCCTCCAACTGCTTGTTGCGCTGCTCTAAATATGTGATCGTCCATTGTGCTCCTTCCAATCTTCGCTGCAATGAATCATTTTCAGCTCTTAGGTGCTGAATGATCTCCTTTGACTCTAGACTAGGAGAACTGATATCAAGGTCAACAATCTCTATGTCTGGAACACCTGATGGCCCCTCATCAATCCTGGGCTGTTTGCCCCTCTCTGATACCTGTGCTGCTGTCGGTGACGAGGCCCCTTCCACCTGGTGTGGAGATAACACTCGTGGTGCTGATGAAGAAGGCGAGACCCCTTCCACTTGATGTGGAGATAATACTCGCCTAGCTGATGCAAATAAGGCTCTGTGGCCTCTCTGATAAGTGACCAATGGAGGAGAGCTGACATGTCTGGTCTCAGGACTATCATGCTGCTGTGAAGGCCCTCCCTCCTCATGAACAACCTCAGGGGGAGATGATGTTGATGCTGTGAAAAAATCCCGAGAGATAAAATCCTCCCATGGGATACCCCGTTGAGCCAACTGATGCATGACCATAAGATGGATCAAACCATAATGATAAATGCTCCTATGTTGCTGTGCTTGGCTCCTTCTCTGCACCAAGGGCACCATCCTCTCAATATCCCGGCACATGAACCATGGTATGTTCATCATTCGTACCCATTTGAAATGCATCAACAAGCGAATATGGTACGAATACACATATGCAAACCTGCCCTCATAGGTGAAATAGAGCATGATGAGCCTCATCATGGGAGCATACTCATCCCTCAAAAATCTGAAAGGAAACATACCAGTTATGGACCTCATGTAGGCAGGTTTAATGAAGGGCTCATAATGAAATCTGTCCAACACTTTGCGTTTGTTCCACTCTTCTCCCACATTTGGTATTCCTGTTGCTTGAGCAATACTTTCAGATGACAATATAAAATCCACCCCTGCAAGATTTACATGCCCATTATGCAAATGCAAAACAAACAAGCGAGCCAATTCCCTATGATGCTGAATTTGAGAAATCCTCTCGCAAAATTCATAACATGAGAGGTAGCGGAAACATGTGACCGCAAGTGGACAAGCCTGCAAATCGGTCAAAGAGGTGGGCTCCTCCCTCTTATGGTGTCCACTCTTACCACCCCTGTGAGGCCTCCTTTGTATCTCAATTTCTGGTGTTGACTCACGGTCATCACTTTGCTCATAGTCGGTTTCGGTTTCTGACATGGTTTCAGGAGCAAAGTGGCTGAAATGTACTGTTGCTTCTGCTCAAATGACCTGCTGTTTTTCCCTGTTTGTAATGCTGCAATCTTGAAGAATTTTGAGGTCGTTTGGGAGTTTACTGGCGGTTTTTGTAGATGAATTCCCAACAGGTCGCGCGCAGGTGCTGATAGGTCGCGCGCGCTCGATAGGTCACGCCAGTGTAATTTTTCAACTGGAGGAACCCCCCTGATAGGTCGCGCGCGCTCAATAGGTCGTGCGCAAGTGTTGACAGGTCGCGCGCGCTCAATAGGTCGCGCGCAAGTGTTGATAGGTCGCGCGTGGGCTCAACTTGCCAATTTTGCTCAATTTCTCTCCAAATCGCCCAAATCGCTCTTCACTATTGCTTTGAGGCAAATGATGATCAAATAGAAGGAGAGAGGGGCTTTATAGGCTTGATTTAAATTAATTTCTCCTCAAACCCTCTTTCTAATGTTTTTTAACTTGACACTTTTTCAAAATTTAAATGCTGCTGACTTTATGGTTTCCTTTTGTCCTCAAATTGTTTGAACTGATGCTTTGTCTTGAAAAATTCTTGTAGGGATAGCTTCTGAGGATCTTGGCAAAGGGGACCAGGGCTGTATGCTGTCCTTTGAAATTTTTTGAATTTTTACAGATTTTTTTACAAAAATGAGAAAAAAGACCTTGTCTTTAAAAACAGGGTTTTTAAATCCAAGGTTAAAATTAGCTGTACAAGATGAAATCTTTGAAGAAAAACTTTGATAGTCATCCCTCTGGCCTGCTGGGCATTTATTGACCTTTAAAGACATGACCTCAAAGACAAATTGGACCTAAACCCTAGACCTAGGACTTTGACAAGACAAGGAACCTTGAAAGAATTTATAGACTGAAACAACTTGATCCAGCAGTGCCAAGAGGGGAATAAAGACACCAGCTCCTCCATCAGGGTTATGGCATGCCTAATGGAATGCAATGAAATGACACTGATGAGACACCTACTTATGCAAATGCAAAGAGCTTTGATCGCTGATGGAGGGCTTCTAGACCGACTCTAACATTGGCTCCAATGGGGATGGTAGCTCCTTGGAGGTACCAAGAACCTTAGACCTCTGGGAGAGCAGACCAGTGCCTTTCGATCATTGGGCAATGGAGTCATTATTTACATATGTGACCCAAAACGGGACAACTTTATTGACTTTAACAACTGACTGAAAATTGGACTAACTTTGACCCAAACTAACTCAACCTTTGGACAGAAAATGGACTGATAAAAACAACATAAAAACTCACACCAACTAATCCCCATCTTCAGAATTATAGCCTTCACCGCGGGCCCCAGACTAAAGATGAAAGATCAGTGCACACTTGCAGTGAAATATAAAGTAAAATGGTAATTACAATGACAATGGCTAGAGCAGAAAATGCTCAGACATGGTACCTTTTAAGCAGCCGGCCATTGACCGACCCTCTGAGACAATCATCACCATTCATTTCCTTGAGAAGAAAGGCATTTGGACCACGGTATGCTGCAATTTTGTAAGGACCTTTCCATAAGTTATCAAACTTTCCATGTTTCCCTTTGTCTTCATTTCGGGCATCCCACCTCAAAACAACATCATCTATCTGAAAGTCATCCGGCTTTGCTTTTCTGTCATAGATTTTCTTTATGCGCTCTTGCAACTTGAGAGTATTCTGAAGAACGTCCTCCCGTGTCTGCTGTAAATGAATCATTTGACTAATCCGCCTTTGCATTGAATCTTCCTCACCACCAATTTCTTGAAGCAACTTTGCTACCGGAATACTAAGTGAAGTAGGAAACAGCGCATCTGTCCCGTAAACCAGTTCAAAAGGTGACATCCCAATTGACCTTTTCTGACTTACACGATCAGCCCATAATGCATTTACTAACTTTTTGTGCCAGCTCTTTTTGTTGATTTCCAGCAATTTCTTTATGATGTTTACCAAGGATTTATTTGAAGATTCTGCCAGCCCATTTCCTTGCGGATGATAGGCGGACGAATGCCCCAAACTGATATTATATTTGTAGAAAAAATCAATCATCTTCTTCGATTTAAATGCTGCTGCATTATCTGTAATCAACTTATGTGGACAACCGAAACGTGACAATATGCTATTTTCAAGGAAAGAAATAATTACCAAGTTCGTGGCCTGCCGGGTGGGAATGGCTTCAATCCATTTTGTGAAGTAATTGGTGGCTGTCAATATCCATCGATGCTGTCCGGAAGATGTTGGATGAATTTCGCTGATGAAGTCCAAGCCCCAATGCTGAAATGGTGCTCTGACTTCAATGGGCTTGAGAGGCAAAGGCTATAATTTTTTCTTTCCTTGAAAAATTTGACATTCATGACAACTTTTGACTGCTTTATATACATCTAAAAACAATGAAGGCCAATAGAAACCTGCCATTAGGATCTTGTTTGCCGTAGTCTTCCAAAACAAGTGGCCACCGCAGTCACCTTTGTGGAAATCCTCAACAACTCTCTTAGCTTCTTCCTCGACCAAACAATTCAGCAATATGCCACCGGGGTCTTTCCAATATAGTGCAGATTTGATGATGCAGAATTTGGCAGCCTTTAACTTCAATGTCCTAGCTTTGTTTCGAGGCATTCCAGAGGTGAAGACAATTTTTGAAGCACATATACAATATCAGCATACCAAGGAGAGGAAACAAAGATATCGGAGACCTGTAGCGCTGAATTTTCTTCATATTCGTCGGACAAGGAAGCAATCAAATTAATGTCTAGGACATGGAGATTTGTTTCAGCCATCAATTTAGCGAGACCTTGGCCCTTGATTAGCTTGGTATGCTTGATTTCCACATCATACTCTAATAGTGCAGCAATCCACTTACCCCGTTTTCCTTCCGGCTCCGCTTGTACCAAAACATCTTTAACAGCCGCATTAGGAACATATGCCAAAATATGAGAATTCAATATGTACACACGGAAATCTTTCAAAGCTTTTACCAGCGCCAATGCTTGTTTTTCAATGATATTATACTTCAGTGCTCCATCCCTTATAACACGACTGAAAAAAGCTATGTGCTTCTCAACTCCATCTCTTTTTTGCATGAGCACAATTGCCAATGTATGCTCAGAAGCAAATGAAAATAAAATAAAATCTTGTGTGTAATCCGGGCTGATTAGAGTTGGGGCTGAAGATAAAATTAATTTTACCAAATTGAAAGATTTTACCGCCTCTTCGGTCCACTTGAGCTGGCTGTCCTTTTTGAGAGTGTTAGTGATTTCTCTGAGGTGTTCGGCAAGATTCGGGATGAAGCGACGCAGAAAATTCAACTTGCCATTAAAGGACTGAATCTCCTTCTTGTTTCGGGGCTGCTCTAATTGCTCAATTGCTTCCACACGTGCAGGATCTATACGAATGCCGTATTTGGAAATGATGTGGCCCAACAGCTTGCCTTCACTCATGGCGAAAAGGCTCTTCTTCGGATTCAATGAGATACCATATTTTCTGCACTTTTCAAACACCACTGTCAAATGATACAAATGCTCTTCATCAGATTTAGAAAACACAGTTAAATCATCAAGATAAACGACCAAAAAGACATCTTTCTCATTAGCAAAGGCCATGTCCATCGCCCGCTGAAAGGTAGCACCTGCGTTCTTCAATCCAAATGGCATCTTGGCATAATGAAATGTTCCCCATGGAGTAGTGAATGCAGTCTTGTCGCGGTCATCCTCATGCACCAAAATCTGATTGTACCCGGAATAACCATCAAGTAGAGACATCCTTGATGCCCCAACTACCCGCTGCAATATATGATCCATCTTGGGCAGCGGATAATTGTCCTTTAGCGACACCTTATTGAGATTTCTGAAGTCTATACACAAGCGGATCTCACCGGTCTTCTTTCTCACGGGCACCAAGTTGGAAATCCAGTCGGAAAATCTGATTGGCACTATAATTCCAGATTTGTACAACCTGTTGACTTCCTTCTCAATCAATGGCAGCAGCTTAGGATTAATTCTTCTCAACTTTTGTCGGAAAGGATTTTGATTTGGCTTTATGGGAATGGTATGCTGAATGATACTTGTGACATAAGTTTTCAAATCTGAATAGTCCCATGAAAAAACATTAGAAAATGAAGACAACAATATGATATACTCTTTCTTTACCTTAGGCGACAATGCTTTCGATAATTTCACCATTTTTGGATTTTCAACTATTCCGAGATTCACTTCTTCGACACATTCTTCTGTTGGCCTCAAGGTTGGTTTGCGAGCCACGTCATCTTGATCAAACAACTCCTCCAAAGGAATTAATCCTTTAGGAATGAAATTATCCTTAAGCTGCAATACATCCATTTGATTTACTTCCTCAGGTTCTGTATCTATGGAAATGTCTTTGAACTCACCTTCAACTTGCAGAAAATCCTTGATTTCTTCATCATCTTGCAAAACTTGCCAACATCTTTGATTGTCTGGGACTGTAGGACGGTGCTTCACATAAATATCAAACTTATTGCTGGAATTCATGGGGATTTTTAGATTACTTGCTACCTTAGCCAATGCATCCGCAACACCATTTTGGATATGGGGCACACATGTCAAAGTATGTTCAGAAAACAACTTTAAGATATCTAGGACAACATTTCGATATGCTTGCATACGAGGATGCTTGGCCTGAAACTCACCTTTCACTTGCTTTATAACCAACTCGGAGTCGCCATATACTGCTATCTTCTTTGCCTTCAACTTCCGAAGGATTTTCAGACCAGCAATGAGGGCCTCATATTCCGCCTCATTGTTTGAACAATCAAATGCCAGTTTGTAAGAGCATACTCGTACCTTGCTTGGGACTTTGTTTCGGACAGAAAATGGACTTCGAATCCACACACCTATACCAGCACCATCGCTGCCCACAACACCATCAAAATCCATGGTCCAAAGACCATCCTCATCATCCTCTAAATGCTGAAAATGTGATGTCTCTGCATTTTCTGTTTGCTGCCCATTGTTCTCAGCTGTTGGCTTCATGACAGCGGACCTTTCTTCACTTTCCTTTCTCAAAATTTCTCTGAAATTTTCTGAAATGTCTGGTATATCTTCTGCTTGAACTAACTGACTATCTATCTCATTAAAATTCTCCGCAAACAAAACAAATGACTCTAAATCTGTATGTACATAATTTACAGGATGATTAACTGGCTTTTCTTTACTAGTGATCATGTATTTCATCTTTTGCTCCCTATATAACTTCCTCATCTGACCAAAAACCGGGATCGTAGCATAAGAAAAATCGAGCTGAAGTGTACCTTTGAGCTTCGCTCCCCAAGATCTAGAAAGTAACATCCCGAATCGCGGAGGAATATCCGCCACCACCACATCCATCAAAACATTCTTTGCTGGGATTTGATCTAAGCTCACTACCAAGTCCTTGATCAAACCAATACATTTTACCCGGCTGGAATCAAATGAATACAAATCATGATATTTCCTTGTGATGTCTAGTCCCAGCTTTTCCATAATTGCTTTCGGCATCAAATTATGCGAAGCTCCCGAGTCAAACATGGCATTATGTAAAACATATTCATGCAATCGCAGACTGATATAGAATGGAGGAACATCACTTTCGGGAGACTCACCATTTAAAGCAGGCCCAAAAATCAATTCCGGCTGATCATCTTCTACATTCACCGTGTCTAGCATTGGATCAAAATTCAGCATCTTGGAAATTTGGCTGCGGTAAGTGTTGTTCTTCATGATTTCCGTCAAAGGAATGGACACTTTCAACTTTGAAATTTCATTCTCCAAACTGAAAACTGAAACCTTCTCACCTTCTTTAGCCAGAACCTCTCTTTTGTCAATTTTATCTTTCGGTGTGCTTGATGGCTGATCTATCTTGCTTGCTGATGATGATTGACTTGTTGAAGGATCAATTATGTCTTTTCCTTTTGTGTGTGGGGGAGCCGAATCATTCTTTGCTGAAGTATCTTTCCTTTTCTGAATGGGATTTATGGGAACAGCTCGGTTTCTTAATTGTCTCTGCTGAGCGGATAAAGCATTTAGGTACCCTCTTTGATACTCTTCCGATTCTTCTTCAAGTGCTGCATCATTTGACAAGATATAGTGTTCATCCTGAGGGATGATGGAGTGATTTACCAACTCTTCTTCTTCTGTAACATAAGTGGGTAGATCATCAGGAGTGAAGAAGTGGTTTTCCTCTCCCACCGTATCACCTTCATCCTCTGATTCTTGGCTAACAAAATTCTGCTGAAAAGGAGGTTTAATTTGCTGTTGAACTGCTGCCTCTTGTGCCTTTGTTTCACGCTGCTTGATTCTATATTGTGGCTGTTGTGCACCTCGGAAATTAGGATTACGAATCTGCGTTTCCAGCTTGTTGAGATGAGTATTTTTGAGCATCATTACTACCTTGCGAAGAAGCTGATCGGATGTAGAAGCTTCCTCTTTGATTGTGACTTGCTTTTCTGCCTTCATCCTTGCTCTTTTATCATTCAAATTCGCTTCAAAACTAACAACAATTTTCTGCATATCCTCCAAGGTAGGCGGATCTCTATCTCGCAACGAATAAGCCATCTCCAGATCAAAACCATCCGGGAATTTGAGAAGTGCTGATTTTCTAGATGGCCTCAAATCATCTGGAATAGCATTGTAAACTGTGTTAAACCTGATAATCTAGTCTTGGACCGACTCACCATGATTACGTTTGAGATTGTTGTACTCAGCATTGATCTGAAGTGGATCCTTTATGATTTCCCATCGATCTAGAAACTGGCTCTGAAGTGCTTCCAAGGTGGGAATGCTTCTAGCTGTCAAACCTCTGAACCATTTTCTTACTTCGCCATCAAATGTTTGTGCAAACAAACGCATAGTTACATCCTCTTCATCTATCTCATATAGATCAAAGAAAGTCGTGATTTTGTCAATATGTTGCTGAGCATAAATACTTTGTGGAGTGCCATCAAACATGGGAATTTTACTTTGATAATCGGCTGGCATATCATGCAGATTTTGGGGAAGAGCAAGAGGAGCAAATCGGGCAGCCATTGCTTTAGGTAGATTGGGTCTAGGAGTAGCAGGTGGAGTAGGTGTAGCTGTAGTATGAGGTGTATGAGGAGGAGAAGTGGTATGGGATGTAGAAGGCGAACCAATTTTAGATGCGGGATAAGTGATTATGGGAGAAACAGAAATAAAAGGAGGATTGGACTGCTCATGCACCGTGATAGTAGATCCAATATGACCAGATATAGTTTCAACGAACTCGGCAAGATTGGTAGCGTGAATATCCGACTGAAGAGATCTTAGGATGAAATTGTCAACCAATTTATTGTGTCTCTCAATTTCAAGAGCAGCTGCGAAATCAGGGTTAGGAACTAGAGAATCAAGTGCACTTTCAGATTTAGTTTTGAACAAGGACAACTCAAAACTCTCGTCAAAATCAATGTCTTCAAGATACTCAAAAATAGCTGGACATGAATGAAATTTGAATATACGACCAGAATTGGAAGCCAGTTTGGAAATCAAGGAACAAATAACCAATCAGCCTGTGAAAACTCTTAACTAATCATCCAAAAGTTCAGAGTTTACAAATGAACTGGGGTAAAATGCAATTGAAGTGCTGTATTCACAAGCTCACGGAGATTGACTGAAGCAGTGTTTATCTACTTCCGCTTATGCAAAGAAAAAGCGTTTCGAAGGCTACCTGGCGTAACTTCAGGCTCCGTCTAAGACTTATGAAACAAACACATCAATCAACAGACAAGTTTGTTCTCCCCAGTATGGTCGCCAATATGTTAGCGCTTGAAATTTCACCTCAGGCTGAGAAAGGCAAACTTCAAGGCAACATCAAACCACTTAGCCTCGTAGCTAGCCCTACGGGGCAGGAGAGGGCTCTCTCCGATCTATCTCGGTAAATATCTTCAACGGGCAAGATAACCAATAATGAAACACTGATTTTAGGCTAGTAAACTGATAAAAAGAGTTTGTTTTGGGATTTTTTGGATTTTGGTGGAAAATCGGGGAAAGGCAATTTTGGGTGCGGGGATTGGACACAGTTTTTGCAAGGGGTTCTTTGGGGCAAGGTAGGAGACTGTATTGATGCCTTTAAATTAAGTGAATGGGTAGGAATGACCGGTGAGGAGCTAAGGAGAGCAAGCAATCACCTTGAGTTCTCCTTAAACAAATGAAAACATTGATATTAAGCAAACTTAAAAGCAGAGCATGGAAATCATGAATTCTACTTTAACACTTCATTTGCCTAATTTCAGAAGAAAAGAAAGAGGATGATTTCACATAACACACTTACAAGTACAAAGAGAAACACACCATCAATACATGTAACCATAGGAATCCCAAAAAGGACTGCAAAACCCTAGTCTTTCTTCCTTTGCCAAAATTGCAGAGATATAATGAATAATACAATAGAGCTTTCTCCCTCAAGAGTCCAACCATGAAAATGACCAAGAAAGTACATAATATAGGCAATCTAACATATTTCCTTGCCTCTAGGGGTGGATCTCATCCTTCTAGGAGTAGTTTCAACCAATTCTAAACTGAGCACTAAAATCTAGGCAGTCAAAACAACTTGCCTCTATAAGCTAGGAAACCAATTCATTCATTAAATGTTTGCTATTTCATGAATGAATCTTCTAGAATAGGTAAATAAGTGTCATATCAACATGAAAATACATTAATTACATCAAAGAGGGTGAAAAATCCCATCCCAAGTCAAAACTGGCCAAAGCTGGGCGAATTCCTGAGTTGTAGGTGAAAAATTATGAAAATTGCCTGATAGGTCGCGCCCTAATCCTGATAGGTTTCGCTTCTTTGGAGCTCCGTTTGAGGCACTTCCAGGTGTCCAAATGCGGAAAAAGTGAGCTTTTTGGAAAGGTTTGGATGTCTACTTTCCAACCCAACTGGAATTTCTGAATTTGGTGGCCATTTTCCCCTCCAAAATTGCAATCTCCCAAGACTTCTCCCTGTTTGTCAAAAAGGTGGCAGAAAGTCAATTTTTGCATGTTTTTTGACCTTCTGGAGGCTCAAAACTTGATGAAATCTCTTGGTAATTGCTGAGAAAGTGTATCTTTGCATGAAAAATCCAGAAATGCTGAGGTTTCCCAAAATGAAGTTGCCCATCGAATAGGTTGCGTGCGGCGCGCGACCTATCAAGGAGAAAAACCTGTTTTTTGCCCAAAAATTCATAAGTGACCAAAAATACTCAAATTTTTTTGAAATTTGTGCTGTAGTGAGGTCATTTAATATCATGATCCTTTAAGGAAGCCTCAGCCAAGATGTGGAGGGGATCGGGCCTTTTTCGTCGTTTGAGTGCCTTGGCCAACCGCCCTTGAATCACCTTCATTTTTGCCTTGCACACGTGCATTCGGGCCCAATAGTGGTTTTTCATGTTCCTGAGCAAGTCCTTATCTTGGTTGGCCTTGGCCAACAACCTCTCCAAATGAGCATTGACCCAGAGAATCATAGGCTCTTGCTCAACGGGTACCAAATCGCCGGGTCTCTTTCGAGCCAAGTTGCGGTCCTCATGAATCCTCCGCAACTCATCAAGAGTGTGCTCATCCTCCAAATGCTTGTTGCGCTGCTCTAAATATGTGATCGTCCATTGTGCTCCTTCTAATCTTTGCTGCAATGAATCATTTTTAGCTCTTAGGTGCTGAATGATCTCCTTTGACTCTAGACTAGGAGAACTGATATCAAGGTCAACAATCTCTATGTCTGGAATACCTGATGGCCCCTCATCAATATTGGGTTGTTTTCCCCTCTCTGATATCTGTGTTGCTGTCGGTGACGAGGCCCCTTCCACCTGGTGTGGAGATAACACTCGTGGTGCTGATGAAGAAGGCGAGACCCCTTCAACTTGATGTGGAGATAATACTCACCTAGCTGATGCAAATAAGGCTCTGTGGCCTCTCTGATAAGTGACCAATGGAGGAGAGCTGACATGTCTGGTCTCAGGACTATCATGCTGCTGTGAAGGCCCTCCCTCCTCATGAACAACCTCAGGGGGAGATGATGCTGATGCTGTGAAAAAATCTCGAGAGATAAAATCCTCCCATGGGATACCCTGTTGAGCCAACTGATGCATGACCACAAGCTGGATCAAACCATAATGATAAATGATCCTATGTTGCTGTGCTTGGCTCCTTCTCTGCACCAAGGGCACCATCCTCTCAATATCCCGGCACATGAACCATGGTATGTTCATCATTCGTACCCGTGTGAAATGCATCAACAAGCGAATATGGTACAAATACACATATGCAAACCTGCCCTCACAGGTGAAATAGAGCATGATGAGCCTCATCATGGGAGCATACTCATCCCTCAAAAATCTGAAAGGAAACATACCAGTTATGGACCTCATGTAGGCAGGTTTAACGAAGGGCTCATAATGAAATCTGTCCAACACTTTGTGTTTGTTCCACTCTTCTCCCACATTTGGTATTCCTGTTGCTTGAGCAATACTTTCAGATGACAATATAAAATCCACCCCTGCAAGATTTACATGCCCATTATGCAAATGCAAAAAAAACAAGCGAGCCAATTCCCTATGATGCTGAATTTGAGAAATCCTCTCGCAAAATTCATAACATGAGAGGTAGCGGAAACATGTGACCGCAAGTGGACAAGCCTGCAAATCGGTCAAAGAGGTGGGCTCCTCCCTCTTATGGTGTCCACTCTTACCACCCCTGTGAGGCCTCCTTTGTATCTCAATTTCTGGTGTTGACTCACGGTTATCACTTTGCTCATAGTCGGTTTCAGTTTCTGACATGGTTTCAGGAGCAAAGTGGCTGAAGTGTACTGCTACTTTTGCTCAAATGACCTGTTGTTTTTCCCTGTTTGTAATGCTGCAATCTTGGAGAATTTTGAGGTCGTTTGGGAGTTTACTGGCGGTTTTTGTAGATGAATTCCCAACAGGTCGCACGCAGGTGCTGATAGGTCATGTGCGCTTGATAGGTCGCGCCAGTGTAATTTTTCAACTGGAGGAACCCCCCTGATAGGTCGCGCGCGCTCAATAGGTCGTGCGCAAGTGTTGACAGGTCGCGCGTGGGCTCAACTTGCCAATTTTGCTCAATTTCTCTCCAAATCGCCCAAATCACTCTTCACTATTGCTTTGAGGCAAATGATGATCAAATAGAAGGAGAGAGGGGCTTTATAGGCTTGATTTAAATTAATTTCTCCTCAAACCCTCTTTCTAATGTTTTTTAACTTGACACTTTTTCAAAATTTAAATGTTGCTGACTTTATGGTTTCCTTTTGTCCTGAAATTGTTTGAACTGATGCTTTGTCTTGAAAATTTCTTGTAGGGATAGCTTCTGAGGATCTTGGAAAAGGGGACCAGGGCTGTATGCTGTCTTTTGAAATTTTTTGAATTTTTACAAAAAAATTTACAAAAATGAGAAAAAAGACCTTGTCTTTAAAAAACAGGGTTTTTAAATCCAAGGTTAAAATTAGTTGTACAAGATGAAATCTTTGAGGAAATCTTTGAAGAAAAACTTTGATAGTTATCCCTCTGGCCTGCTGGGCATTTATTGACCTTTAAAGACATGACCTCAAAGACAAATTGGACCTAAACCATAGACCTAGGACTTTGACAAGACAAGGAACCTTGAAAGAATTTATAGACTGAAACAACTTGATCCAGCAGTGCCAAGAGGGGAATAAAGACACCAGCTCCTCAATCAGGGTTATGGCATGCCTAATGGAATGCAATGAAATGACACTGATGAGACACCTACTTATGCAAATCCAAAGAGCTTTGATCGCTGATGGAAGGCTTCTAGACCGACTCTAACACTCTCTTAACAATGTTGGTTCTTGTTGCCATTTGTCTTTCGAGAAGAGAGTGAGATCTCCTGCTTTGATTTCCCAGAAACTGTTGTTTTGTACTAGGCTTCTGTTTTCCCAGGTTTTATTCCATATGTAAGAGCCCTTTATGTTTCCAGACATTCTTATAATATCATCTGTTTGCCATGAACTTACATATTTTTCTTTCCAGGTTTTGGCCCATTGAGCTTCTGGTTCTTTAACCCATCTCCACCAGAGCTTGGCTCCTAGAAATTTATTCAGAATTTTCTGATCATCTAACCCTAGACCCCTGTGACTCTTGGGTTTACAGATTTTATCCCAAGAAACAAGAGGCCATTTCTCCCTTGTTTCCTCCTTGCCCCAGAGAAAATCTCTCCGGATATTCCTGAATTGTTGTAAGACACCTTTGGGAGCTGGGAGGGTTGATAAAAAGAAAACAAGGATTGACTGTAGAACGACTTTTGTTAGAATCAACCTACTAGCCAGGTTCAATGATCTGATAGTCCATTTTTTGACTTTGTCTTGCATCTTATTGAGCACTAGTTCCCAAATACTTTTGTGCAAGGGTCTGGCTATAAGGGGAATTCCCAAATACTTTGAAGGGAGGGAATCCCTTTGAAAGCCCAGAATTATGGAGATATTTCTTTGAATTGCAATGTTAGTATTTAAGAAAAATATTTTTGATTTGGAGAGATTAACTTCCATACCTGTAGCCAAGGCAAAGTCATTTAGGATTTGTTTGTACGCTGAAGCTTCTTTGACTGTAGGAATTCCTTGCAGCATGGTATCATCCACAAATTGTTGGTGAGTCATTGTCTGACCGTTCTCTGTTAATTGAAGGCCCTTAATCTTTCCCAAGGCTTTAGCCTGTTTAATGGACCTGCCCAGTCCTTCCATCATGAGGATAAAGAGAAAGGGAGAGAGTAGGTCACCCTGCCTGAGGCCTCTAGAAGGAGTGAAGATCTCAGAGGGTGAGCCATTCACCAAAATAGAAAAGCTGGAAGAGGTTACTAGAGCCATAACCCATCTGACCCAGTTGTGATCGAACCCAAAAGTAGTAAGGACCTTCTTGATATAGATCCAGTTCACCTTGTCATAGGCTTTGGCAATATCTAATTGCATGATCATACTAGCCTGCCTCTTGCTGGTTAGTGTGTGAACTACCTCGTGGGCTTGAATAATGTTATTTAGGATTTGTCTACCTTCCACATAACCAGATTGTTCCCCTGAAATTAAAGAAGGAAGAAGAGGTTTGAGTCTGCTAGCCAAAACCTTGGATATAATCTTGTATACCACATTGCATAAAGCAATGGGTCTGTACTTATCAGCAGTCAAGGCTGAATCCTGTTTGGGGATCAGGGAGATGAAGGAGGTGTTGAGGGCTTTCAGAATAGTCCTGTTTCTTCTGGAATCCTCCACAACATTCAGAATGTCCTGCTTGACAATGTTCCAGCAGGCCTTAAAAAAGTCTACATTGAAACCATCTGGTCCTGGAGCTTTTCCATTCTGCATGTCTTTAATAACCTCACTGACTTCCTCTTCGGTTACTGGTTTATTTAGGTTAAAATTGTCCTCTCTTGACACCAGCTTAGGGATATTTTTTGTAATTTCTTTGATGTATTGCTCTCTGTCTGGATTGTTTTCCTTAGTGATGCCTCTGAAATGTTGTACCAACACAGCTTCGATATTCTTATGAGAGGTCTGAAGCTCCCCATTGTCATTCAATACCGAAGAGATTCTATTGTGAGCTCTGTAGAAATTTTGAATAATTTAACACATATTCAACATAGATTATCCTGATCATGTACTATTGTGGAAAACATACACAATACATAAGCTCCTCTACGTTGATCATCAATATAGCAGCATCAATAACAATAAAACATCAAGAGCATTCACACATTAACACAGTATGTATCCCGGGGAAAGCATCTCGCTAAAAACCCCTACTATCTGTATATTAATGATTGAGTCATGTAACATTACACAGCATAATACTTCTCACAAGTATCTCCACCTCTGTTACACACAATACAACTCAGATCTGATCTCCAAATCTCTTCCACTGCTTGCCTGCCTCCACTGCTCAATACCTGCTCAAGAACTGATGAGAATGGCTCACCAAACTCATTTTTCACCTGCAAAATAGTCACTCACACTTTGTTGGACGTGAGAAAAAGCTATAATGTGGGCAAATATGTGAGCAAACTCATTGGCATACTCAATCCCTTGATTGTGCAAGATCTGGTGCACAACTATAGTCACAATTGATAGCAATCTGATTCTCTACCACCTGTCCCCGTTGAACTGAACATGCACTGACATGCAACTGAGTTAACTGATGTATTCATTAGTTGTATTATGAGTTAATAACTTGTGAATTAATTAATAACTAATTCACCCAACTCATCTCTAGTCTATTTGCCAGTTAGACTAAATACAACCATTTTAACAAAGCTAAACTAAACACAACTCCATCAACTCCACAATCAACTCCACCAAACTCAACTGATTGAGTTCTAACTAAAGTCATGCATGCAACAACTAAACTGACTCATAAGAAAAGCTTATTTCCTTCTGACAGCTGCATGTGCCACTTCTGTAGCTCAAACCTAAGTGCTCCAAGAGAATAAGATTAAGTTTATAGTCCAAATATTATTGTGAGATAATAATATTTGACTTCTCTATTTTTGACAGCCAGTCTAAAAATAGACTTTGATCACTCACACTGTGATCACTCACACTTTCATCAAAAATAGAAGTCCATCTATTTTTTCCAACTTGATCAATCATCCATAAACAACAACCTGCAATCCATAGACATGATCCATATGTCTAAAAATAGACATAGTCTAAAAATAGACTTGCGCCAAAAATAGCCTGCGGGCCCACTTAGTGAAGGCGACTCTTTTCACTAAGCTCCATCATCTTGTTGCAATATCAACAAGCTCTATTGGCCATGGTGGATCTATGAAAAAATTTAGTATTACGTTCACCTTCTTTGAGCCATTGAATTCGAGACTTTTGTCTCCAAAATATTTCCTCTTGTTTGCATAATTTCTCCCATTCTTGATGGTGTTTATCAGCTTGCTCACTTTTGAGTTTATCAAAACCATCTGTGATCAATGCTTGATTGAGTTCTTGTAGTTTGTTTTCCACTGATTTTTTGTCCACAAAAATGTTACCAAAATCCTTCTTGTTCCATTCTTTGAGTCTGAATTTCATATGTTGAAGTCTTTTGTGCAGGAGGAACATTTTAGTGCCCTGGATCTGCAAATCTTCAGCCCACCATTTTTCAATGTTGCTGATGAAATCTGGGTGGGAGAGCTAGATATTCTCAAACCTGAAGGGTCTATTCCTAGGAGAATCAATCCCCTTGATTTCTAATTGAATCGGCCAGTGATCAGAGCCTCCAAAGGGGAGAAATCTAGCTGTTATTTCTCTATTTGCGAGCATAAGCTCCTCTGAGATAAAAAATCTGTCTAACTTGGAGGCGACCTGAGCCTCACCTCCTCTTTTGTTGTTCCAAGTAAAATGGCCATTATGCGTTTCTGAGTCAACCAGTTTCATATCTTCTGTGAAGGTTTGGAACGCTTCAGAGTCTTTACTTAGCAATCTGGTACCTCCTTTTTTTTCCGAAAGAGATTTAATCATGTTAAAATCTCCTCCCAAGACCCAAGGTATTTCTTCATGTCTGCTTCTAAGCTCTGCCAGGGAGTTTAAGAATCTGAGTTTCTCATCTATTCTTTGAGGACCATAAACATTTGTGACCAGGAAAGTATCCACAACTCCCACTGGTTGAATAATTACAGATAAATAATTTCTTGATGCCTCCGCATCTATTATGCTAACTTTTTGGGGGTTCCATAGAGTGAGGATGCCTCCCACTGTGTTCTCTGCTTTCACTTCAAGAAACTCAAATCTATTAAGCCATTTGCTATGGATTTGTTTTAATTTCTGAATGGAGCATTTTGTTTCCTGAATGAAGATTATATCCGACATTGCTAGTTTCATTCTGTTACTTAGCATTCTTTGTTTTCTTTTACTACCTAGACCTCTGATATTCCAAGATATGAACTTCATAATTAAAGATTTGTAAATGAGTAACTGGTTAGGTCTTTCATCTTACCCGAATCTATCATTAGCTTTCCACACTCCATCAAGAGCTCATTTTTCTTTTTCCTACCCCTCTTCTTTCCTGGATTTCTAGTTGCTAATCCTGGAGTTGATTTCATAGTTTTCACACCTCTGTGCTCCTGCTTGTGAATATTTTTACCTTTATCCAACCCTCTTTCCTGAGTTTTCCATAAAAACAACTGTTGTATTCTGTTGCATTCTTCTTGAGGTAGTGAATCTATTCCTCCCTTGGTTCCTTGCCTCAAGAATCCTTCTAGATCCAGGTTTTCCTTATCTAGAATTTCCTGTAATTCATGATCTTCCAGATCTATTTCACTTTGGGTTATTTCCTGGTCCATCTCCATTTCTGTTTCACTCATCAATGTCTCATTTTGATAACCAATATCGTGAGAATGTTTGTTGTTTTCTTCTTTCTCTTTTTCATTAGGATCTTCCTCCTGAGATTGGTTTTCCTTCGTGTTTTCTTCATTCTCTTCCAGCACTTGAAACTTGTTCTGACTGACCTTCTGCCCCTCGTTATGTTTTTGCTTCATCCCATTTTTCCCCCTTTTCCTCTACTTGCCACTTTCTGAAAGCTTTTTGTGTCCTTCATTGTATTGAGTTTCCCTTTGTTGTCTGCTTTACTGAGAGGGTAGTCTCTGAACAGATGTCCATGCTCATGGAATCTACAACATCTGAATGAGATATGCTCTTAGTCCACTGTCTACACCCACTCCTCATAAAAAAATTCCAAAATAAATTCATCCAGAAGAGCTCCTGATAGATCCATTTCCACACATATCCTTGCAAAAGAGGTATATTTTCCTCTTCTTGTGGCTTTAGGAACTTTGACAAAACGCCCTAGTTTATTACCAATGGCAGCTAGTGATTCAGTTTGCCAATAATCAAGAGGTAGAGAATAGAGCCTTACCCAAATTGGAACCGAAGTGAAGGTCTCCCGCTCTGGGACAAAGTTCATCATCCAAGGCCTCATATAGAGATCAGCTGCTGCATAAAAGTAGGGTCCTCCTTCGAATATTCTATCTTTATCTTCGATATTTGAGAACACCACTGTGAAGAATCCCTTTGACCCAAGATGTAGGTCAATACTTCCTTTGGGTTTCCAACGATACTTGATCCATGTCTGTAAAGTTTTTTCAGTTGGCCATAGTCCCATGAATTTACAGATAATGGCATAGGTCCCCATGTGCTCCATGTGCGCCTGCAGAGTAGGATCATTTAATATTACTCTAGGAGTGATTTATGCTTTTGGTCTGCAAGGTCCCTTTTGTTTTTTTTCTCTTAAACCCTGATTTTTGTCTTCTTCCTCCTTGTCCTTTGTGCTATTGTTTTCCTTGGTCTTGGTCCCATCTGTCTCCTTTTCATTATCCTTGTTTCTTTCCTCTGCCAAACCTTTGTTGTTCTTCGCCGATGTTTTACCTTTGCTAGTTACAACGTCCTTGTAGGAGGGAGTCGTGCTCCCTCCTCTATCGCCCTCCATTAGAAACGATCTCTACGACTTTCTAAAACCCTATCTACTCTTCGAGTTCACTCTCGATACTCTTCGAGTTCACTCTCAATTCTCCGATCCTTACATCTCCGATTAAACCTAGGGAAATATCATATGCTAATCCATTATCTAATATATTGATGAGAATGCAATCCTCTAACCTAGAATCATAATCTAGCCTAGTGAAAATCCATCAAATAAAACTAGCAACTCCATTATAATTCTTCCATTTAGGCTGGCATTTTTAGTCTTTGATAAGTTTACATTGTATATTTTGTTGCCTTCACTAGGTTGTTTCTTAGTAAACTTAGGAATAAGAATTTAATTATTACTTCAACCTTGAAATTTTCTTTTTAATTCCCTCCTTTGTACATGTGCATGGATTTATGTGTTAATTGTCACGCACAACATTCTTTCTATTGTTCTTTTTCTCACACACATACTATTGCACCCATGAGGTGTTATTCTATACACCACATTATTGAACCTTGTGCCTTAAAAATGATAGGAAACCAATAATTATAGTCTAGTTTAAGGGGAAAATCTTCTTTTACACTGAATACAATGTATAAGACAAGATTTGATGATCCTAAGACTAGGGTTGATCCAAAATTATGTAGGAACGCAATACAAATATAAACATAAACACATAGATGCAGCAAAAATAAATCTTCATTTTATTAATATCAAAGAACTGAAAGATGCTTACAAGAAAAATGGAAATAAACTAGCTCGGGCAATGGTAGCTTATCTCTAAGAAGAGATGTGGAAACTACATGCCTCTGAACTATATTACAATGAGGCACAAGGGTTGTGAACCTCAAAAAAACACCATTTAGGGGGTCAAAACAGCTCCAGAAGTTCAAGACCTGAAAAAACTAGTAAATATAATAAATTGTGTTATAATCAAGGAAACTGGTGAAATCGACTGGAGGTCTAGGTGGAATAGGCGGGTGGCCACCAATATCCACCTAGATCAAGGGATGATTTTGTGTGTGTGTGTGTGTGTGCAAGATATAAAAGGCATTATAATGAAAGGTTCTAGCCGACATAACAATATAACAATAGAAACACAATAACTCAATATTTAGGGTTTTATAAGGGGTTCTAGCATTAACATAGGGCTTAACATGCCCCTCCCCTTAAAACAAGTATTTTCCTCAACACTTGACTAAATTTGGGTGTTTTTTCATGAACAACTCATCCCCCCATGTCATTTCTTACACTGGTAGGTTCTTCCATTTGATGAGGTACCCAATAATTGTTCTATTTCTTAGGTGCTTAATCCTTATTTCCAGGATTGTTTCTGGTTCTAGTATGATTTTCCCTTCTTCATTAATCTTTGGTAAAATAGTTTGGACTTGAATCTTGTCAACCATTCCCTTATTTAAGCAAGAAACATGAAAGATTGGATGTATACATGAAAAATGGAGGCAAATCCAATTTGTGAGCCATACTTGCAAATATATGCAACACCTTATTAATACCTCAATGCTAAGTTATTTTCCTTGTTTTGTTGCTTGAGGGACACCTATTTATATGGTTGTAGTCTCACAAATACCCAATCCCCCACTTGAAATTCCTTTTACTGCAATGTTGATATGCTTTTTGTTCATCCTATTTTATGCTATAACCAAGTTGTCCTTCCATATTTTGAGTACATTTTACTGGTTCCCTATATGGTCATCCACTACTACAACCTTTATAGTCAATTTCAAGAGTGATGTGATGGATGGAGGATGATATCCATAAAGTGTCATAAAATGGCGACATTTTTCATGAAGTATGTAAGGGTGTGTTCTATCACATTTATGCTAAAGGAAACCACTTGACCCTTTGTGCTTGCTTATCAAATGCAAAGAAAAATAGATATCCTTATAAACATTTATTCATAATCTTAATTTTCCCATAAGATTGAAAATGGTAAGATGAGTTGTGAGCCAATTGAGTGCTCAAACAAAAAGTAATTCAGTCTAAAAATTTCTAGTGAAAATTGGATTTCTGCCACTTAAAATAATATTTGTTATTCCATGTAGCTTTTGTACTATATTCATCAAGGATTCTACCAGTGTGATTTCTTTAAAAGGATGAGAAAGAGAGAAAAAATAGGTATACATTGTCATTGGATTTACCACTACCATAATGATATTATTTCCATTATGTTTGGGTAAACCTATAATAAAATCTGTTGAAACTTCTTCCTAGTGCTAACTTGGAATGACTAATCGTTGTAAGAGCCCTGGAATATTGACTGTCTCTCCCCTATTATATTGGCATACCACATGTTTAGCTACAAAATTTTGCACATCTACCTTAATACTTTCTCCAAAAAATATTTCTTGATCCTATTGTATGTTTTCAAGGACATTGAATTTTCTCCTACATAAGATATGTGTAATTCCAAAAGGATCTTTTGTTTGAGTTGAGAATTATTACATAAGAAATCTTAGTACCACAACAAATAATTCTTCCACGTAAAAAAATTTATTGTATCAAGGTCCTCCTCTATTTGTTGAATGATCTTGCATACCTTCTCATATTGCTTCCATTCTATCATTTCTTCTTGTAGGTTTTAACCCTATACAGAAATTACCTGCATATGAATTCTTAAACAAAGAAAATAAACAATGCGAGAGCATAACCCATAAAACACATATGCACATATATTTTTCCCTGGATCCCAAAACCGGGACTACCAGCTTGATTTTTCATTATGTTCCTTTCAATGTTACAATACATATTTATACATGCTGAAGCATCCAATACCATGGACCGAAATCCATCGCATCCAATACCATGGACCGAAAACCATCGCGTCCAAAAAACATGTGCGAAAATCATGCACAAAACCATAGGTGGGTCTGCCCAACCTAACATACGGTCCAAAACCAAAATTTTCCAAAAGTGGGGTTACGGGTGCCCTTCAAACCCCCTATTAACTACGTGGAAAGAATATAACACAACCCAACAATCTCCCACTTGTTGTTTTCTTTCCACAGGGAGCCACAGGAGAGCTTAGTCATTTTTTTTTTCAGCCCTGAGATTCCCATTGCTTCTCTACACCAAGAGAACTTCTCAGAGCTCACATATTTTTTCAATGCATCTGCAGTATTCTTCAAAGTGTCCACCTTTACCAGCAACACCTTTCTGTCTTCTATCATATCCCTCACAAAGTGATACTGAAAATCAATGTGATTTGTCTTTGAATGATAAGCAAGGTTCTTTGCCAAGAAAATTGCACTTTGACTGTCACAGTCTATTCTTATAGCTCCCTGTACTAACCCCATACTTGAACACAATCTCTGCAACCAAACTGCTTCCTTGCTTGCATGAGTGGCTGCCATGTATTCTGCCTCTGTAGTTGATAGTGCCACTACAGATTGTTTCTTACTCATCCAACTGACTGCACCTCCAAATAGGTTAAACACATACCCACTTGTAGATCTTCTCTGATCCAAATCTCCAGCCCAGTCTGCATCAACAAAGCCATGAATATCCAACACTCTGTCCAATCCTGGTCTTCCTTGGTAGCACAAACCATAATCACTAGTGCCACACAAATACTTGAAAACCCGCTTCACTGTTGTCCAGTGCTCCTTCCCAGGTTTTGACATAAACCTGCTCAATACTCCCACTGCATGTGAAATGTCTGGTCTAGTACAAACCATTGAATACATCAGGCTACCGACTGCACTTGCATATGGAACACGAGACATGTCCTCTTCCTCTTCTTGTGTCTTGGGACATTGTTCAGCAGATAACCTCACACCTACAGGAATAGGAACCTTCACCAGTTTACTATCCTGCATATTAAACCTCTACAATATTGTCTCGACATACTTCCTCTGGTTTAACTAGAGCTTCCTCTTTGCCCGATCTCTTTTAATTTCCATGCCCAAAATATAGTTTGCAGCACCAAGATCTTTCATGTCGAATTTGGAGGACAATTGGGTCTTCAAATCCTAGATAATTTATTTGCCATTTCCAACCAACAACATATCATCCACATACAAGACCAGATAAATAACACAGTCACCAATTAATTTAAAATACACACAATGATCTTCTTTGCTTCTGGTGAAGCCAAGTCCCCATATAAATGTATCAAATTTCTGATACCACATCCTTGGTGACTTTTTTAACCCATACAGAGACTTCTTTAACTTGCATACCAGTTCTTTCTTACCCTTCACGACAAAGCCTTCAGGTTGCTTCATGTAGATTTCCTCTTCCAAATCCCCGTGAAGAAATGTTGTCTTCACATCCATCTGTTCTACCTCAAAATCAAAAGCAGCAGCAATAGATAAAAGTAATCTAATAGAAGTTACCTTGGCAACAGGAGAAAAAATATCACCAAAATCAATTCCCGGCACCTGGGAATAACCTTTTGCTACCAACCGAGCTTTGTATTTCTCCACCTTTCCTTCCACATTTGTCTTCTTCTTGAACACCCATTTGCTGCCAATGGGTTTCCTTCCAGCCGGCAACTCCACCAGATCCCAAGCCTTATTTTTGTGCAAAGATGCCATTTCATCAACCATGGCCTCTTTCCAGACTTTTCCATCCTCTGAATCCACTGCTTCCTTCACAGTTATGGGATCATCATCAGTAACAGACAAAGCAAAAGCAGATGGACTATACCTTTCTGGTTGCCTTCTTTCTCAAACTGATCTTCTCACAGCCGAAGTTTGTGGCTCTTCATCTTCTGATTCCTCCTCTGCTATAGAGTCTGATTCTTCCTCCTTTGGCTCAAACTCTATCTTCTCAGGTTCCTTTGGTTGGACTTCATGTTGAATAACATATTTTACCTCTCTAAACACCACATCTCGGATGTACACAACCTTCCGTGTGACTGGGTTCCAAAGCTTATAACCCTTTAAACCATCCTTATACCCAATAAAGATGCACTTTTCATATTTACTATCCAACTTGGTTCGTTTCTCCTTTGGAACATGTACATATGCATCACATCCAAATACCCTCAGATGTGAAAGAGTGGGTTTCTTACCAGTCCATACTTCTTGTGGATTCTTATCCTCCAACGCTGATGAAGGTGACCTGTTGACCAGGTAACATGTAGTATCCACCGCCTCTGCCCAGAATTCCTGTCCTAACCCAGCACCACTGAGCATGCTTCTTTCCCTTTCCATCAACGTCTTGTTCATTCTTTCTGCGACTCCATTTTGCTGAGGTGTATATGGAGTAGTCTTTTGTCGTGCTATACCACACTTCTTACAAAATTCTTCAAATTCATTGCTGCAAAATTCTCCACCATTATCTGTCCTCAACACCTTTATCTTCTTCTCTGTCTGATTTTCCACCAGAGCCTTAAATTCTTTAAACCTGTCAAAGACTTCAGATTTCTTCTTAAGGAAATATATCCATGTATTCCTTGAGAAGTCATTTATAAATGATACATAGTACACAGACTTACCCAGTGATGGAATCTTCACAGGTCCAAACACATCACTGTGCACAAGCTCTAATATCTGTTTCGTCCTTTTACCACCAGAGGGGAAACTCACCTGATTTTTCTTCCCATACACACAATTTTCACAGAAATCAAAATCCAGAGAGCTATCATTCATACCTTCTACCATACCTTTACCATGAAGTATTCGAAGGCCCTTCTCTCCAATATGTCCAAGCCTTTGATGCCACAACATGGTCTTCTCTCCAGAGACCACTAGATTTTCTAGTCCATTTTCAGGAACCATAGAACTATTGCACCCATCAACAACAGTGCTACCTTGCAGCTTGTACAGAGTTCCAATCCGAACTCCCCGCATCAATATCAGTGCTCCTCGAACCATCTTGCAGGTATCTTTCTCGAACACTGTCTTTACACCTGCATCATCCAACTTGCTTACAGAAATCAGATTTCTGGCCAATGCAGGAATATGTAGAACACCCAGAAGTGTTCTAACCCTTCCACCTTGCAACTTCAACTTTACTTTTCCCCGACCAATGATTCTAGCCTTCCTATCATCTCCTAAGAAGACATCACCACCATCGTATTTCTCATACTCGCAGAACCACTCTCTATAGGGAGTGAAGTGAAAGGATGCACCTGAGTCAATCAACCATGCCTCATGATCTACATGTGTACTTGAAGAAGCCAAGTACACATCCCCACCTTCATCTAAGGTGGTTTTCGCCTCTGCAGAAGGAGCATCATCAGATCCCTTTCCTTTATCAAGAGCTTTAGATTTACAATCCCTTCTGAAGTGCCCTTCCTTTCCGCATTTCTAGCACACCACCTTTGTAGGTTTTCCTGGAGATTTAGATCTCCCTCTAGATTTAGATCTCCCACTCGATGACTTATTTTTGTTTATGTTCTGGGACCGTCCTCGTACAGACAAGGCATCACCATTCTGGTTGTCCATATTTTTCTGTCTCATCTCCTCCGTCAGCAAGGCTGAGACTATTTCATCAAATTGCAAAGCAGTTGCATTGCTACCTATTGCAATAACCAAACTACCCCACGAATCTGGTAGAGAACACAACAGACTGATGCACTTATCTTCATCTGAAATTTTAATATCAACAGATAATAACTGACTTACCACAGTATTAAACGCATTCAGATGCTCTATCACCGAGTCTCCATCTTTCATCCTCGGGTTATACAGCTTTTTCCGCAGGAATAGTTTATTCACCGGAGACTTAGATTGGTACAAAGTCCCTAACTTGACCCACAAAGCCTTTGCCGTAGTTTCCCCTGATACATTCAACAATACTAAATCTGAGACACACAATCGTATTGTGCTCTTTGCCTTCCGATCCAACTTCTTCCATTCTTCATCGGTCACTCCCGATGGTTTAGTACCTGGATCTTCCGTGATCCACTGATCTTTATCCACCAACAGATCCTCCATCTTGAGTTTCCACAACTCAAAATTCTGACCATTGAACTTCTCAATCTCTATCTTTCCACTGCTCGCCATCTTCTTTCACCACCAGAATCGATCTCGCAGATCTCCCACTGAATAGGGTCTACCACAGGCCCGAGCGAAACCCCTCAGCAACAAAGGTGTCCCCTTGAAGCCAAAACAGCTCCGATACCAAATATAGGTTTTAACCTTGTACAGAAATTACCTGCATACGAATTCTTAAACAAAGAAAATAAACAATGCGAGAGCATAACCCATAAAACACATATGCACAGAGATTTTTCCCTGGATCCCAAAACTGAGACTACCAGCTTGATTTTTCATTATGTTCCTTTCAATGTTACAATACATATTTATACATGCCGAAGCATCCAATACCATGGACCGAAATCCATCGCGTCCAATACCATGGACCAAAAACCATCGCGTCCAAAAAACATGTGCGAAAATCATGCACAAAACCATAGGTGGGTCCGCCCAACCTAACATATGGTCCAAAACCAAAATTTTCCAAAAGTGGGGTTACGGGTGCCCTTCAAACCCCCTATTAACTACGTGGAAAGAATATAACACAACCCAACACTTCTTCCACCCAGTCAAATTATGGAATGTAAATAACACATATTAAACCATTTGTGTCTTCCTCTTTCCTTGAGAGTGCATCTGCCACAATGTTTTGTTTCCCCTTTTTTTTAGATAATTTCAAATTCATAACCAAACATATTTGTAGCCCATTTTTGTTACTTTTCTAAAGTTACTCCTTTTTCTATGAAGTACTTCAAACTATCGTGATCTATTTTTACTTTGAAGTGTATTCCTATTAGGTATGAATGCCATTTCTTAATTTTATGTAGTACAAGAAACATTTCTTTTCAATGGATGGGTCTAAGTAAGTTATTCCTTTAAGTTCACTACTTGCAAAGGGAAGGAGCCTTCCTTCTTGGATCAAAACTGAACCAATGTCATGGCATGAGTTATCATCATTTCACAATGAAGGTTTTGTGAAGTTAGGTGTTGCTAAAATGAATTTGTACACATAGCCTCCATAATTTTTTTTAAATATTTGGTTGCTTCTTTAGTTGAGGCAAATTATTCTTCTTCAACAAATTTGGAATAAGGAACCCATTTGGATTTTGGATCAACAACGATTACCAATTTTAGGGTTTTACTAGTTGCAGCTTGGTCCATTATTATGGGGATTTTTACAATGTTAAAGAGTGAAATGAATCTAATTTTATATGTAGTGAAAAATGTAAGTGTCTAGACTAAATTAGTAGAACCAAGAAAAGAATAAAACCAATTGAATAAAATGCAAACCATAACCTATAATAAGTTCACAAAGATAACATTGCATAAACTTAAAGTCACTAATAGTAATTTGAGGATAGCATGCATTCAAGACTGAAAGTGATAGTTCCATACCCAAATCAATGAAATAAAAATCAGAGATAGCAAGAACAAATACTATAAGTAAGAGAAGTATACAACAAGTAGTTATTTGTTCCCACAACATTATACAACACCATGAACAACAATAAAATTCTATGCTAATTACATTCTAAAATACATTATGTAGATATACAATTTTCATGTGCATTCAATGTGGATCTGCATTGATCTATCCATGGCTATCTCAACATAAAAATAAACCTAAGTGTATACCCAGGTATATTGTCTTTCAAGCTGATAAAAAGGGATAAAAAACAAGAAAATAAATTATTGTTCTTAAACAATCACAGTATCATGTGGAAAAGTCCATTAAAAATTTAAATACATACAAAATAGTTGTAGGGAAGTTATATATATATGCGTGTGTGTGTGTGTGTGTGAAGATTTAAAAAGTTGACCATCCTCATAGGTTTGATGAAAAGAATGGATCCGACCTATATATATATATATATATATATATATATATATATATATATATATATATATATATATATCTATATCTATATATATATATATATATATATATATATATATATATATATATATATATATATATATATATATATATATATATATATATATATGTATGTATAAAGATTTAAAAAGTTGACCATCCTCATAGGTTTGATGAAAAGATTGGATCCGACCAGAGCCATGGAACTCAGTTACCATCCATATACCATGATCCATGAGTAGACCCTCTTTAGAAAGTTGGTCAATGGTCTTGGTCCACTCCCTATAAACATGAAAACATGTGAAACATGTAAAAAATAAAACATTACACTGAATGTCCTCCACAATATCGAAAAGCAATAATTTCCTACATAGTTGTGTCTTCTTTAGCTAGTTAACAACAATCAAAG
The DNA here is from genome assembly GCA_031772625.1 of Pinus tabuliformis. NCBI lineage: Eukaryota > Viridiplantae > Streptophyta > Pinopsida > Pinales > Pinaceae > Pinus > Pinus tabuliformis. Next base: position 28,074,772 of record CM062807.1, read on the forward strand.
ATTCCCCATAGAATTGAAGATGTGAAACACCCTTTCAGACAATAAATGAAATAAGAGCATGATAAGCATGAACCTCAGCCCAGTTGGTTGATCCTCGTCCCAACCCCATCTTAACATGAAAGAAGTGATTATCATCAAAAAGAAGAAAAAAACACTTGTGACAAGTTAGTTCAACCCCCTGAGATGCACCATCGAAGAAACCCCACGGCTTCAAAGGATCAAGATGCCCATGCACAACCCGCCTACCAATATTTGGGATCCGAGCCTTTGTGAAATGGGAGAGAATCGTCAAGCCTTGAGAGGTGACTTTTTCCAGATAGGAAGGATATTTAGAGAAAATCTCATGATTTTGTGCAATCTGAATACTCCAACAGAGGATCAAAGGGAGAACACAAAAAATTTTTGTGTTACGGTCCTCCAACCACCCTCTCAAAGCACCAGAAAAAGATAAACATGTACATTGACATATAGGCCCCATAATAGATTTACAAGTATCCCATACAAAAACAAGAAAGGGGCATTGAATGCATAGATGGTTAATAGATTCCCCGCTAGCCATATAAAAAGTGCACCACGCAGGCCCAACTTTATACTTGTGTTGAATGATATCCCACGTAGGAAATTTACCTGTCATGATAGCCCAACCTTATAATTTTGACTTTTTCGGGAACCTAACCTTTCACAGGACCCCCAACCCCTTGTCCAAAACATGTGTCTGCCCAATCAAACTGAGACATAAATAACCAACCTTCAGAGTGTAAATACTAGAAGGAGTGAGGACCCAAACAAGTTCATCCTCTCTATCAAAGAGCCAAATGTGCAAAATATTAAGTACAACAATGTAACGTGACACTACAACAAAATAGGCAATTTGCACCAGATTTTAGTGCATATTTTTCTCAATTGGGATAAGCAGTGTGGCGCTAAATCTAGCTCTATTATACAATTTTTAAAGCGTCCTTTTTTGTGCCAAATTTTGCATTTTTTTACGCCAAATTTTGCATCACATTTTGCACCAAGATTTGCATTTGATATTACAACATGTTTTGCTTCTAGTTTTGTGCCACTTTTTGCATCTATTTTGCATCATTTTTTACTTCATGTTTTGTGCCATTCTTTGCTTCTAGTTTTGTGTCGTAATTTGCATCGAGTTTTACACCATCTTTTGCATTTAATTTAGTGACTTTTTTTCCTTCCAGTTTGTCCTAGTTTTTGCATCTAATTTTATGCCATTTTTTGCTTCTAATTTTGTACTTATTTTAACATCTATTTTTGCGCCAGTTTTTCTGCCTTTTTTTACACCATTTTTTGCATCCAATTTTGCATCATATGTTGAATATGATTTAGTGCCAAATTTTTCATCCATTTTTGCACCATTTTTTGCATCCACTTTTGTGTTTTATTTGTCTCCCTTTTTGCATCCTATTTTACACCAAATTTTGCATATAATTTTTCATCATTTGTTGCATCCAATTTAGCATCATTTTTAACACCATTTCTTGCATCCAATTTTGCATCCTTTTGAGCATCTAAATTTTCATCCTATGTTGAACCATGTGTTGCATCCACCTTTGCATCCCATTTTGTGTCTAATGTTACGTTCAATTTTGAGCCATTTTTTCCGTCTACTTTTGCATTTGTTTTTGCACCAAGTTTTGAATCATTTGTTGCACCTCATTTTACATCCAATGTTGCATCTCAATTTGCATCCAAAATTGAGCCATTTTTATGCCCATTTTTGCACCATTTTTTCTACTTTTGTGTCCAATTTTGCATCCTTTTTGGTATCTAATTTTGCATCATTTTTGGCATCCAAATTTGCATCTTTTTTTCTTGTCACATTTTGTGTCCACATTTGCATCTCATTTTGCACCTAGATTTTAGTTTGAATTTTCATCTAGTTATGAATCATTTTTGGCATCCTTGCTTTCACCCTGTTTTAGTCCCATTTTGCATCTTGTTTTGTGTCTTTTCTTACCTCCTTTTTTCACCCAATTTTACATCCTAATTTTACACCATTCTTTGCATCCTCATTTTGGTGTTCATTTTTGCATCCTTGTTTGTGCCCAATTTGGTATCCTTTTGTATGGCCTATTATGTTCCTTTCTTTGTGTCTAGTGTTACACCCTTTTTTAATTCTACTTTAAAACCCTTTTTGTGTCATTCTTTACATCTTGTTTTGATGTTTAGTTTAACATCCAATTCTACTCCCAATTTTGCATCCATGGTTACATCCACTTTTGGCTTCTTGTTTAAAGTTTTACTTTTATTTCCATTTATGACCCCCTTTATGGGTTCATTTTACTAATTTCAATTACATAGTGAAATATATTATAGTTTCTAAATATCATTTTGCTGTAGGATTTAATGCACGGTTAGATGAACATAAAACCCTCTTAGTTTATCCTAGAAACCTAGGACAGACCGATTAAGAGAAAGGTTGTTCTAAGGCTCAGGATTCTTAGTAGATCAAGATGTAGAGTATAGATTAAGAAAAAGAGAAGGAATTCCTGTGAGTCCTCACTTGCAGGTCTTATTGGAGTTTTTGCGTAGTTGGGAAGTGCTCCTGGCGAGCTCCAAATTTTGGTCCTACACATAAGAGAGAACAAATCAACCTTCACAGCATAATATCTTGATAATCGAAACTATCATAAACATATAAATATTACTGAATAAATAAATATAAACCAAAATCCCATACATTCATTAGTTAAATAGAATAAGTAAAGAATGAATAGCAGCATATGGAAGGAAGAACAACCGATCTATATTAATAAAGGAGTTGGAGGAAAGTTACAACCATCAGATGCAGTTGCAGCAACACCTCCCCCAACTCCTAGCTCCAAAACTCTCCCTCTCAAGATAGATCTCAGCAGCGTGACAATACAAGAATTCCCATCCTTTTCTCAATGGCCAAGCCTCCAATATATAGGAAAGTGAAGGATATGAATATTTCCCAAATTCCTCATTAGTTCAATTTGGGCAAAAGCTTTTGGGTGAATAATGTTTCCGAATATAAAAATGGCCTTTTCCACTTTTAGATGCTTTTGTGATTAGGGAAAATCTTCCTCATGCTTTATGGCTCTTTCCTGATTTTGTATGCTTTTATTTTTAGGAAAAACCTAAAAATGAGGATAAAGAGATCATATTCCACCATATGGGTTTCTGAAAGTGAACAAGAGTGTCAAATTCTAGTTAACTCGAGCTTTTTTCCTTGTGACTGAATGAGAATTTTGGTAACAAAAGTTAGATGAAGGGGACAACTTGTTATAGACTAGGATAGTGTGGTCCTCATGGTACATAACTTGTATTATAGTCTTATATAGTCTAGGAGAAAGGGGTATTTCAACCAACAACATAGTCTTCTCCTGCAAGATAATGATGAGGTATTTTCATGTATAAAACATTTAAGAAGATATCACAATTCAAATTGATAACTTAATATTTGTAAAAAAAATTAAGGGTTCGAAACGTGTTGGCCAAAAAATTCGGGTCCTAATGATGAACCACACTTGTTGGTTCGAAATGCATCGGCCAAAAAATTCTCTTATGTGATTTCTACCGAAAGACTTTGCTTAATTCATTATGGATCATAGAAGCTTGAATACAAAAATTTAAGGGTAATTGACAAAATTCATAAAAAAAGATAACAATATCCTCATATATAATAATTCTCCATCAAAAAATCATTTACAATTTTCAATATACATATATGACTACTAAATCAACACTTATCACATATATCATTATTCCAAGATAAATTCACAACATTACATCCAAAAATAGTAATATCATCATACATAATGATTCTCCATCAAAAAGCATTGATAGTTTTCAACACATATATAAAGTAACAAGATAATACTAATAATATCCTCATCATCTTTAATCAAATCAACTAAGATTCAAATGTGTTATTATCAGATCAAAATCTTTCGTGAACACCATTATTCTAAGGTAAATTCACAACATCCATCAAAATATAGTAATATCATCATACATAATAATTCTCCATCAAAATAATGTTGATAATTTTCAATATATACATAAAATAACAAGATAAAAATGATAATATCATCATCATATTTAATCAAATCAACTAAAAGTCAATGTATGATTACCAAATAAAAATGTTTCATCGATATCATTATTTTAAGGTAAATTCACAACATCCATAAAAAAAAGATAGGAATCTCATCATACACAATAATTCTTCTTCAGAAGAAAAAAAAATGTAAACATTTTTCAACATATTCATAAGGTAACAAGATAGTATCAATATTATCATCATCATTATTCGAATAAACTAAAATTCAAATGTATGATTACCATATTAAGAAATCCCCACTAAATATAAAAAATAATGCATGGCTAGCTAGCACCACGAAAATAATAGTCAAGATCATCCTCATGATCATCATACTGACCATCATGATGATATCATCCACATAATAATCACCAACACCATCGTCATCCTCATCATCATTGCCTTTGATATATGATGTGATATAAACATAGTTTGTATCATCATCTTCGTGGCCATTACCTATAGCGTTCTGGAAAAAAAAACGCAATATTACATCTTAGTACTAATTATATATCACAATGCATATTTTATCACAATGCTAACCATAAAATGAGGTAGGACATAAAAACATTTAATAGTACTAAAAAATAAAATGAAAAAATGGTTTAAGATATATTGCAGATCCAACTAAGATTACATTTGTAATTCACATTAAGTAGTAGAAGCATTTTTACTGCATATGAAGTAGGTACTCATTTGTTCTTCATATTATATTGTGAACATTTATTATGATGTCCATGCACGATTGGTAAATTAAGAGTTACTGAAAGCTTTATTTCAAATTACAATTGTAATTTAGATTAGAAATAAAAGAAATTTTAACAAAAAAAGAATGTCACATGAAAAAGTAAATTGTTTTTAATGAAAAGTAAGTCACATACAATATGAATGACATATGAAATATTGAGTTATTTTTAATGCATGTACTTTTATCTATGATAAAATGGATCCTAATGTCCGTTCAAGAACAAATGCTCAAAAATAATTACTTCATTTTATCCATTATCACACTTAATCCATTATACCTAGTGATGACAATGATTCCATTCAAATTGCTTTGAACTCCCTAAATATAATGTAAAATAGAAAACTCCACGACCATGACCATGACCGCAACCCCCTCCCTTGCCTCGTCCACCATCAGAGACAATGAACTTGGAGTTATGACCACAATAACAACCCCTCCCTTGCCTTGTGTCCACCATCAAAGGCATTGAACTTGGAATTAAGAGTACTCAAGTTTTCTTTGCTCTAATTAATCTCCAAGAATCAAAACTTGATCGATATATCAAGGACTCCATCAAGAAATAAATATATCACAGACGAAGCTCAATAGGCTTTGCTAAAAGAGTGTGAAATAACACTTAACTCTATTTTATGAAATAACTCGAGTGAGTCGAATGAATGGTGGGAAACACTTACCAGGGAAAGGAATATTTTTGGTCCGTCCTTATTTCTATTATTATTTTTTCTTCAAAATTCTAAAAATTATTTTTAAAAAAAGTACTTATGTTTTATCTTTTTTTAATATATATTCAATTTTAGTATTTTTTATTTTATAAAAAATATATTTAGTTTTTGATATTTCTTTTTTTTTTTTATAACAAAAATTATATTTTGTTTTTATAAAAATGGATTTCAAAGATTTCATTCATGCTAAATTTGTGATTTTATGATAAAGGTTTAAATTATATATATATAAAAGTTAACTTAATGCCATGTGTGCGTCGCTGAGATGGGTATTATACATCTCTTCCTTGCTAAGTTATAAAATGTTCTTGGGTTTTATTAATGCAATAAAATTAATTCTGCTCTTCATTATATCTTGAGATGTTCAACTTGCACCTAATAAAACAATAAAGTTAAAATAGGTTTTCCTTTGTCCTTTGTAGATCTTTCTCCCATTAATCTTGGTCTTAATAGATTAATTGTCTTATGGTGGCCTTGAGTGGTCACTCCCATTAGTTGCATGCTTTTTAGTTTTATGTTAGTGACATTTCTTAGGCTTGATAACATGTTATTTAATTTATCGAAATGTGTTATTGCCCATATTATTTTTAAATATTACTACTAAATATGTTGGTTTTGAGCACGGTTTAGCAAAAAGTTCCCAAAAGGTTTATAGATTGTATTTTATAATGCAATGATTCATTGCTTGATGAAATTGTTTTGGATATTTTTTTAATGATTCATTGATTTATGAAATTGTTATGGATATTTTTTTTAGTATATTAACTCGTATGTGATAAATTCAAAAGTCGCCTCTTTTTAAGATTTTCATTGGTCAATTTCCCTTAAGGCCATCAAGTTCACCATTCAGTCCCAGGTTAAGGAAATATAGGAGTCATGAAGTGGCATTGTCCAAGCACTTAAATATTGAAACATGTTTTTTTAGTCACATTATACTTCCTTTCTGTGTAAATTCTCCATGAAAATAGTCTCATGGAACATGAGGGGCCTCAATAGTAAAGGAAAACAAAGACTCCTAAATGAAAAATGGTGAGCAAAGAACCCATCAATAATGTTGATATAAGAAACAAAAATATTAAGTGAGGTTCTACCTCATATAATTAGCAAATGGGGGAGGAATTTCCAAGTAGTAGTGATTGATGCTTAGAGATACTTGGGTGGAATGGCTATTATTTGGAATGATCAGGACATAAAGGTTACCAATTTTTACCTCTTTTCGCATTATGACAATACAATTTTAGTTAATTGACATCGAGGACTACTACCATGTATCCAATGTCTATGACTCCAATATCACAAATGGAAAACCTCTATTTCTCAATTATATTTCCAAAAAAAGTAATTTATACTCCCCATCTCCATGGATTAATGGGAGTGAATTCAATACTATCAAGTGTCTCGAGGAAAAGAAAGGACGAATCATAGTGTTTACCAAGAGATTGTGTAAGCTATACCATCAAAGTCCTAAAGTAGTCTCCATTAAAGTTCTCAAGCAATGAGTCTCCAACCCACACATGTGGATCAATGAGATGTAATACATGTGTGTGTGGTGACTAACTTAATACATTGTTCTAATAACTCCACAAACTTAAGTATTTCACTATGTCACATAAATTGACCGTAGTGTGATATAAGTAAACCAAGAGTAGACATGAAACCCTTAGGCAACAAACATTCCCTAGATCCTCAATTAGGTTCTTAAATGATGAATTGAAAATGCAAGGGGAAAAGAGGACTTCATGATTTGACCATCACAAACATGTGATCAAGTGTGACTAGGAGTGTATATATTCATATGGTTTCCAAAGAGGGAGTGAATACATGAGTTACCATTCATTGGGCCTTATTTTTATTTCCTTTTATTTTTCTTATATATAGGACTTAGGGAATAAGGTTTTCATAAGTTTGGCACAACTCATAGATATAACATTTACATGAATTTTCACTTCAACCTTAGAGTTTAGACTTAGATAAATCATTATAGTGTATCTTTAATGATTTTGGCTTTCACTTTTTTATTTTCTTTCATCACAAATGACAAAAGGGGAAATATTTTTCCACAAATCTATGGATTCTTAATCATAAAGGCGTTATGCGATGAAAACAAATTAATGATGTTATTATCTATGAAAATGATGGGTATTCTTGAGAAAATCTTATGCGTGTGGATGTCTCCTCCCTGGTTGAGAGGGACTGAGGGTGGACACCATATTACCCATGTGTCATGTACTATGGCCATGACTGAAAATTGTAAGCCTATTAAAGACACCAGTAGGGAGAATGGTGGATTGAATAAACATATGGGACCAATATTCTTTGAGAATTTTTACTTTGACTAGGACAAACTTCCATAAGTCAAGTACATTAATTGAAGATAAGAATAGTCATGAGGATCGAAATTTCCTGGTGTCAAATATTATGACAGTGGATTAGGAAATGATCATGTGAGGACATACCTGGTGAACATCCTGGTGGGGTAAGTGCCTAAAGAGGTAGTGGTGTCCAAATTTATGCCTCCCAACATTGTGCTCTGATCTAATGGAGAGATAGAACTTGTTAGTGAAGGGCTTGCTATTTTTACAATGTTGGCTATGATGATGTAAATCATCGTTGATGCTTATCAATCCAGATCCCTTCTTATATGAATATTTCAACTTGAGAGTACTTTTTTGTCTCATTATGAGTACCTCTCTAGTTTAGAGGGAGTGTCATCATCTTCATTATCATCATCATCACCACCATCATCGTCATCATTATTGTCATCATTGCATTATCGTCATAATCACCATTCATGTCATCATCATCATGATTATGAACTAGGTGTCGTAAGAAATATCATCAACCCAAAAAATGTTACGAGTGCTTGAAAAGGGTTGTTAGGACACATGATATATGCAAGAGAAATAACAACATTATTTTTTAGATATGATCGATGATCATCATCATCACTACCATTATCATCGTCATTATAAATCATCCCCATCATCATAATTAATGTAATTTCTATCATAATTGTTTTCATCCTCGTCATGAATATCATAATCATTATTCATTCCATTATTGTTGCTGATGATGACCAAGATGAAAGTGATGATTAGATGATGATGACTTGGAAGACAACGCCAAAGATAATGATTATGATTATGACTATGACAACATTTAAAAATTGGGAAGATTGGCCAAGGTCATTAACATCGTCATCATCATTGTCATCATCACCATTGTCATTGTAACCCCTGTCATCTTTATCATCATTGTCATTATCATAATAATCACAATTCATGTCATCTTCGCCATCTTCATTATCATCATTGTCATAATTATTGAAATTGTCATTAATTGTTCATAATTCTCAATGTCATAATAAATATCGTTAATGCAAAAAATATGATGAGCGTTGGAAAAGGGATGCAAAAGTGAAAAAAAAAAATGGGGGAAACAATAGACGTAAAATTGGATGAAGAGTGGACACAACATAAGTAGATGCAAAACAAGATAGAAAAATTGACACAAAAGTGGATGAAAAATTAGATTCAATAGTTGATGAAAACTTGGACACAAAATAGAATGCAAACATGGATAAAAAAATGGAAGAAAACATGGGTGCAATAGTAGGCATAAAACTTAGCATGAATTGTGGTGAAACAAATGTGGATACAACAACGCACGCAAAAAAAAGACACAAAATTGAATACAAAAAGGAGGAAAACTTGGATGCAAAAAGGGATGTAAACATGGACCAAACATGGGTGCAATAGTGGACACAAAATTAGATGCAAAAGTGGACGCATCAGAAGTGGATGTAAAAGTAGATGCAAAATGGGATGAAAAAAACATAAACAATATTTGATGCAAACTTGGACACAAAATAGGATGCAAATGTGGATGAAAAAGTGGAATAAAATGTGGGTCACAACGATAGGCACAAGATATGGCATAAATTGTGGCACAAAAAAAGTGGATGAGAAATTGGATGTAATAACAAACACAAAAAAAGATGCAAACTTAGATGCAAGACAAGATGCAATAAGGGATGTAAAAGTGGATGCAAACATGGGTTCAATAAGAGAAAAAAAATTGGATGCAAAATATGGATGCAATGGAAGTACACGCAAAACCTAACACAAAAGTGGATGCAAAAAGAGATGCAATATTTTATGCAAAAGAGGATGCGAAGATGGATGCAAAATTGGAAGCAAACGTGGGTACAATAGTAAGTACAAAACATGGCACAAATTGTGTCACAAAAAAAGTGCATGTAATGATAGATGCAAAAAAAGAAGCAAATGAAGACACAAAATAAGATGCAAAAATGGATGTAAAAGTGGGCGTAAACATGGGTTCAAAAATGGATTTAAAATAGGATGCAAAAGTTGATGCAACAAAAATTGATGCAATATGAGACACAAAACCCGATGCAAATCTTGACGCAAAAGTGGATACAAAGAGGGATGAAAAATAGATGTAAAAGTCAATGAAAACCTATATGTATATGAGGATGCAATCGTGGATGCAAATTTAGAAGCAAAAAAGGGTGCAAAGGGGGGTGCCAAACTAGGTGCAAATTATGGCATAAGAAAAATGGATGCAATAGTGGACACAATAACAGATGAAAAGGAGGATTTAAGTATGGATGCAAAACAAGATGTAAAAGTGGATGTAACAAAAGTAGATGCAAAACTAGACACAAACCTTGATGCAAAACTTGGCGCAAAGGGGATGCAAAAATGGATGCAAAAATTGATTTAAAAAATGATGCAAAAGAGGATGCAAGAGATGATACAAAAGTTGATGCAAGTGTAGGCACAAAAAGTGGATGAAATAGAGGATGCAAAATTCGATGAAACAAAATTTGGTGCCAAACTTGATGCAAAACATGGTCCAAAGAATGGCACAAACTTGTCATACAACTTGGTGTAAAATCTGATGCAAAACCTATTAAAATACCTGGTGCTAAACTTGGGTTAAGACTTGGTGAAAAACTCGGTGCAAACTGTACATCAAGTTTTGCACCATGTTTGATAAATGGACACAAATAGAACCAAAGCTGGGCTCTAGATGCAAGAAAGGAAGCAAAAAGGGATGTTAATCATAGGGTTTTGTTGTAGTACGACCATTCCACCCTGAGCACTTGAGGCAAGAAAAAATTGTGAGCACCAATCCAACCCTGTCTCCACATTTGTTACGATCATGATCAACAATATGAGCTATACAAGTTATGCCCTAGTCCTGTAAAAATGTAATAAGTGGAGGTGAAAGGACATGTTCCTCGAGACAACTAAGCCAAGGGTCATAGCCAATGTGCAAAAAAATTCCATTACTGACCCGCCAATCTAAGCCAAAAGCCACCAGATCAAATGAGTGAAGTGATTCCCTCCATATCATAGAGATGTTTAGTCTTGACTTGATAGGATATAACACCTAATCCTCCATAGACAGTGAAGCCACATATTTTTGAGTAATAACCTGAGTCTAGAGACTCTGGGTGGATAGAAGCCTCTAAGCACATTTTGCAGCTAGAGCTTTTGAGAATAAAAAAATATTTTTGAGGCCCCATCCCCCAAGAAGTTTTGGGGCTACCACTCTACTCCAACAAACCCAAGGCGGGAAAAATTGGTCCTTTGAACCCTCCCATAGAAATTTAAAACACAACCTCTGAATTTTTTCAAGAATACCCCTAAGGATCCAAGTTAGGGACATCCAATAAACTGGTAGTGCTTTCAATACCGATTTAAACAAAACTAGTTGGCTTGCCCTAGACAACCACTGAAAACACCAGACATTTAGTCATTTCTCCAACTTTCCCAATCGCCAATGCTAATTATATTTTAGATAATTATTTAGCTTTAAGAGGAAGACAAGTTACTTGAAACAAGAATCATGGGCAATGATTTCATACAGGAAGATGGATCAAGTATAGACAACCTCCTGAACCTCTAGATTATGAACAACAATGGAGGATAACTTGACATTGATCACCATTCCCGTTGCAATACTAAATAATCTCAGGATATCAAGTAGTTTAGAAATTTCATAACCCGATCCTTTACAAAATATCTTGATGTCATTAAAAAATAAGAGGTGTGAGATGGCCATCGGTTGAGCAAAAACCACACCCTAAAAATTTCTACGACAAACCACATCCTTGATCAAAATATTGGGGGATAATGGAAAACCCTACCAAAGGCCTCACTGTGCTTGAAAAAAATTAGAGGTAAATCCATTTATCAAGACTACGAAGGAGATAAAATTTAAACATCCCATAATCTAGTTTATAAAATGAATATCAAATCCTACTCGAATAAGGAGATGGTGAATGAAAGACCAGTTAACCCTATCATAAGTTTTTGATAAATCGATCTTGAAAACCACACCCTTCAATTTCAACAGATTTATACTATGTAAACCATCCTAAGCCATTCCAATGGCCTCTTGGATTTGACGTCCTTCTAAAAATCCAAATTGTTCTGCTGAAATAACCTTCGAGAGAATAGACTTGATTAGATGGACAATAACCTTTGAAATAATTTATATACATAATTATAGAGGGATATGGGCTAGAAATCTTGAAAGGATTAAGGGATATCAACCTTTGGAATGAGGGCAATGAAAGTTGAGTTAAATGCAGGAAGGATACGACCATCCTGGTGAGACTCATTCACACCCTGGAGAAGATCGGGCCCAATAAAATAAAATAAAGAGGAAAATAATTCTGCAACCCATCCATCAAGACCCAGGATTTTGTCTTTCTGGAAGATAGATAGAACCATTTTGAGCTCAACTTCCATAACCCTTGATAACTCCTGATTTTCCTTAGAATCCATAAAACATGGGAATAATTATGCCACTCGAATAATCTCAGCAATGTTAATCCCTTGGTTCTCCTGGAAGATACCGCTGAAGTGGTTAACTCCCATATTAGCAAGCTCGTCAATATTTGATACTTTGCACCCGTCCTCATCCAACATCCCCCAAATAGTTTTTTGGTCTTTCCTACCTTTAGCATAGGCATGGAAAAAATTTGTGTTTTCATCACCATGTTTTAACCAAGTGGCCCTACTTTTGAGTTTCCACGACTCTTCCTTCAATGCCAGAATATCCTTCCTCCAGGTCACAAGTATGTGATAAGAATCACGTGACTCCCGTGTTCTAAAACATTACACCCCTAACTCAGAGACAACCTCAATAGTTCCCTCAACCTCGAAAAGATCTTCTTCCTCCCTCCTTTTTTCCACAACCCAATATTTAACCACCCCTTTTATATGTTTAAGATTTCAAGAAAATTGTCCTGCAGCAGATACACCCAAACACCCATCATAAGGATTCCAATTTTGCTTGACTAACTCGTAAAAAGCCTCATATTTTAATCAATGAGCATTCATTTTAAAAGGACTGGTCGATTTTTAGAGGTTCCCTTTGAGCTCCAGACAATTGTGATAGTGATAAAAAAGGCCACTAGAACAAACCCTTTATCAAATAAGTGGAAAAGACTATAAAGTGGCTTCAGTCACCAAAAAACAATCGAGCTTCTTAGCTACTTGATCCACCCCCACCATTTGGTTGTTCCGCATAGGTTTCATATGAACAGGGGGTAAATAAATCAACTGATGGATATTAATTTTAAGAGAAAAATGATCTAATAGAGCATCCTTATTTGCCCATGAACCCCAAGACTCTGCATCACCCATGGAAAAATTGAAGTCTCCACCAAGGAGAAGATTAGTATAATTCAGTAAGGAATTCTCAAATAATGAACCCCAGAAATCCACACGATTTTCATGTGGCCCATATATATCAATGAAAATGAAAACTTGATCCAGCTCCAAAGAGTAACCCTCCATCCCCAAACTAGAGTGAATACTCAATTAATTTTGACGAAAGATCTTTCGACTGTCCCAACCCAAGGAAATAACCCAATAATGGCTTTGCACATCACTAGCAATAAAGTGCCAAGAGGGAAATGTTGATCCAAGTGGATATTGCTGGCCACCCACCTATTCCACTTGGACCCCCACCATTGTTTCTTTTAGTTTTTCAGTTTCCTTAATTGTAGCACAATTTACTATTTTTGGTAGTTTTTTGGGTCCTGAACTTCTGGAGCCGTTTTGAGGCCCTAAACGATGTTTTTTGGGAAAATCACCGGTGGAAAATATTAGTTTTTACTTAACTTTTGTTGTCAATAGTTGTATTCCTCGGATAGATCTTTCTAACAAGGTATCGTGTGCGTCAAACAGAGATCGTATGCCAAAGTTACGACCTTGGGAAGTTGATGTACCAATTTACCCCAATGGGACCCATAGTTTGGCGTTTCATCTCCTAGGGTTAGGTTTTTGGATGTTTGGGGTTTTCCATTGTTTCTCAATAATAAATAGGCCTTCAAGCCTCATTGTAACACAATTCAAAGGCATGTAGCTGCCACATCTCTTCTTAGAGATAAGCTACCATCGCCCGAGCTAGTTTATTTCCATTATGTATGTAAGCATATTTCAGTTCTTTGATATTAATAAAATGAAGTTTTATTTCTCTTGCATTTTTGTGTTTATGGTTATATCTGTAATTTGTTGCATTCCTGTTTAAACATGGATTAGTGGTATCAAAACAATCTTCTCTTTCTTGAACCTTCTTTGCATGTCCCCAACGAGGTCGGGGTATAAGGATTTAAGGCTCAATCTAGTTGAACCTTTGCACTATTAGCCTCGCAAACCCCAACGACCACCCATGGGGGAAGAAAAGAAAGACGAGGGAGTATGAGATCCTATCAAAATATTGCTCGAGGAGGCCCTTGAGAAACAAAGGAGCACGATGATGGATAACTTTGCCTAGATCCTTCAACGGTTGCCCACCAGTGGTGCATCTGCATCCAGCAACCACCCTGGAGGCACCACTCCTTTTAAGGTACAAGTAAACTTTGACATTCCATATTTGAGGGCCAAATAGATGCAGATGTCGTAGATTACTTTTTGTCTTCTCAAAGCCGCCCCCCATGTTAAGGACTAGTGGTAAATCTATTATGAGCAAAAGGATGAAAGTACGCCCTCACTATTTTCAGTTGCACCCACTTGGAATTAGTTTCAGGATGCCATCAAGGAGAAGTACTATCATGTCAGGAGCTATGAGGATAAATACATAAAGTGGACCACTCTTTGGCAAGGAAGGGACCAAGATGTGCCAGAGTTTACTAATGTTTTTCATACCCTTCGCACGAAGTTGGGTATCAAGGATTCTGAGAAACATTTGGTACTCAAGTACCACGACTGCCTACATAGGTACATCACAGATGAGAATGGAGTTCCTGGACATCTCCTCGCTCAGCATGACATACCGATACGCTGTCAAGATCGAGAAGAATCTTAAACAGAAAAAGTGATACTTTGGATCTGCGAATATGAAGCAAGGGAAAGGTGCCCCCAAACCGTAGAGCAAAGGACAAAGCCAAGGTTGGGCAGCCCGGGACAACCTGCTAAAGCTGCAAGAAAATAACAACATGGCGAAGCTGAAGAAGGACACAAGAAAGTGGTGTGAGTTCCATAAGAGCTCCACTCACAACACAAGTGAGTGTCGGGCCAAGCAGTCACTAGTGGCCAAGCTGAAGGCTTCTGAATCATATGCATGTTCTGACTTTGGGTTAGAACCCAACAAGGGGAATGAAAAAGGGAAGAATATTATCAATGTGAAGCCCAATGCCACCATTGCTACCATGAATATCTAGAAGGAGGAACCTAAAGATCCAGAGGAGGAGGAGCGCCTCTTCCACTCCCAGATGTGGGTAAAGGGTTCCCCGCTATAGTTCATTGTCGACAGCGGGAGCCAAAATAACCTCATTTCAGTAGAGGTCGTGAAGCGGCTGGGCTTACTGACCACAGCACACCCACAACCATACACCATTGAGTGGCTTCACCAAGGATGGGATCTTCGCCATACAACATCAAGCCCTTCATGGACGAGGTATTATGTGGATGTATTATTAGGCCAACCATATTTGTGGAAGTGACATGTTGTGTATGAGTCAAGGCCTCGCACTGTTATTGTTACCTTGGGAAATAAGTTTTACAGGATACTGAAGGTAGCACCGCCTACCGCCATCTCTTTGGTTACTGCAAAACAATGTAGTGTCTCATTTCCAAAACTGGGAAATTTGTTTTCCTAATGATACGCCCTCAGGGAAAGAAGAAGACGGTGGCCATGACCTCCAGACAAGGCCCCTCCGCATGACAACAATAGATGGACAAGGACGTGGAGGAGTACAAGGACATCTTCACCTACCACACAGGGGTGCCTTTGCACTATGAGGTCAAGCACTCCATCGATCTGACCCCAGGTGCGTCGTTTCCCAATGGACCAATCTATTGGCCCTCTGTTCTAGAGAATAATGAAATCAAGAGGCAGATTCAAGATTTGTTGCAGAAAGGTCATATACGGTCGATTTCATCGCCTTATGGGAGCCTGATCGTGTTGGTACAGAAGAATGATTGACCTGCAGACTATGTATTGACTATCGGGCGCTAAACAAGATCATTGTCCGGAATAAGTACCCGATCCCATGGATTGATGACCTTCTAGACCAAATCAAGAGGGAAACATATTTCAGAAAGATCAACTTGAAGTACGGATACCACCAGGTACCAATTGAACCCTTCGATGTGTGGAAGACTACCTTCAAAGCCAAGGAGGGCCTTTTCGAATGGTTGGTTATGCCTTTCAGGTTGATGAATGCTCTTGCAACCTTCATGAGGTTGATGGATGACATCTTGTGGCCATTCTCCAACTCATTTGTAGTGGTATACTTGGATGACATCCTGATATTCAGCCAAAGTTGGTAAGAGCACCTCCACCACATCTGACAGGTTCTCCAAGCACTGCGGAAACACAAGTTGTGTTCTAATTTGGAGAAATGCACTTTTTGCATGACCCAAGTTCAATATATGGGATACATTATTGATGAAAAAGGGGTGCATGTGGATCTAGCCAATATCCAATTCATTCAGGATTAGCCATCCCCAACCACTCTGATAGAGCTCCTCAGCTTTCTGGGTCTTGCAAATTTCTATCTCAAGTTCGTGTTTGGGTTCTCTCATATCACTTGGCCCTTGAATCAAGTCACCAAGGGAGGAGCGAAAGTGAAATTATTTTGGTCTAAATCTCAACAGAAGGCATTCGTAGAGTTGAAACATCGCCTCTACTCTGCACCAGTGTTCGTATTACCAAACTTGCAACAATCATTTGAGATTGAGACAGATGCCTCTGACTATGCTATTGGGGCAGTCCTTACTCAATAGGGGCATCCAGTGGCATATCACAGTGAGACACTTTCATACACAATCTCGAAGTATCCCACTTATGACAAAGAGATGTATTCCATTGTGCAGGTCTTCCAACAATGGAAGCATTACATTTTGGGGAAGGAAATAGTCATCCACACAGACCACCGACCCCTATAGTTCATACAGATGCAAGGGAAGTTGCAGAATGATCGCCATCATAAGTGGTCCACATACCTGCCACAATTCCATTTGAATATCAAGTATAAGAAGGGAAGCACCAATAATTTTGCAAACTGCCTCATACGACAACCGATCATGGCGTTAACCACTGTGCTCAACTCTTATGGGAACGAGACTTCTGATTGGCCACTTCTCTAAAAACACGACCCAAAATTTGGCCACACATACCAGACACTTGGAGGGTCAGCAAGTTTCAAATTTTCTCCTCCAGGATGTACTGTTATGCCACTTGGGACACCTTTGTGTTCCTTCAAGTGAGTGTGCCAAGATGATTTTGGAATCACATTACAGTAGGATCGTCGCGCATTTCAAGGTCAAGAAAACCATGGTAGTACTGTAGAAGTATTTCTATTGGCCGAAACTTCAATAGGATGTACTAAATGATATTTTGGCTCCAATAAAGTTATTTGATTATGGAAAAAGAACCATCAATAGATGAACAACTTGATATCTAAGAGCAAAAGTAAAGTGCAAGTTAAAGAAATGATACTAATGAAAATCAAACTACAGAAAAATAAAGGTCAGCAACATAGACAAGATGATCACACATGCCACTAGTCATGAAATCAAAGCAAAATTAAACACACTTGCATGAATTAAAATTGCATGAATGAAAAATCTAATCTACCTTACATTCTACAAAGCAATATTTACAAAATGAAATCTACTCTACCTTACATCCTAATATGCTCCATGACATCTACTTCACATCTCCTTCCATGTTGAGAACATCAAAGCTTTATTCAATTTCTTCAAAATTACAAAGTACAAAAGCTTTCAAAAGCCATCAAGGAAGAACTACAAACTTTAGAACTAGAAACTAAAATACTAAAAGGGACTCAAAAGACTAAAAGGGACTAACTAATGAAGGAGAGAGATCTCCTATTTATACAAAAAGATGAGAGCCATCTCATTAATGAGAATCCATGAATCTCTCCCTCTACCTCTAGAGTCCTAATCAAAATAGGAACTGATAAGACACATGTCTTCTTAGAGTTACAATACAATTAGGATATGTGACACATATCCTCATGATCCCATGATTCTTTCCACTCAAATTCGAATTTGGCCTTGGGGTGCCACATAAGGGTCTTCTAGAAGTCTCCTTTCAACCTACACATGTCAACAACCTCAACCTATTTGTTAGGTATAAGCATATGCACATTATTTTCTAATTTTTAACCACAAATTCACTTAAAAGGCTTAGAAATAATAAAGATTGGAAAAACATAAAGGTGGCCCAATGATAATGAAAGTGGGATGAATGTGGTGACATAGTAGTGAAATGGAGGTGAAATGGAGGTGATATAATGGACATAATAGTGAAGGTGTATTGGAAATGAATGACATTTTCAAGACTCAACATACCCCCCAAATAAAGCTATTGCATGTCCTCATGCAATATATATTACATTAACTCTTTTGATCCTTGAGCTTTGGCTTAACTTTGCATGATATCATTTGATAACTTCATATTTTTGCAAAGTGTTTTACTTGAATTGCAACATGGTTGGTTCTTGTGTTACAACCATTTTTTTCCTTCGTTGTTGCCTTCTACTTTGATCTTTGAACTTTGCATAATGATATTTTGATTATTGTTGCAAAGTATATCTTTATTGGATTGCATGATGGTTGGTTCTTGTGTGACAACCATGATTTTGTTTGTATCCAATTTATCCTTTAAGCACTTTTTCAAAAGCCATTGTATGCTCATAATAGCAATGTAATAATTAATATATGTTGGAAGTATGTGAGCTCCTGAATATGATATGGACATGGAAAGATATAAATATGAATGTATTCCCCCCCCTCCCAACTGATTGTATTGGCAATTTTATGAAATGAGGAATAGAAATGTTTTTCCAACAATTATCATTCTAGCTTTTATGGAATTCTATGGTCAAAAGTTAGAAAATGACGTACCTTCACTTACCCTTTGGAATGGATGAGTTGTATGTGTGGTGGCTGAAAAAAATTCTGATCATATTCTTCTTCAAGTGGCTGAACAAGAGGAGTCATGGATAGAGAGATAAGATGAATTTTTATTGCCTCTACTAAAACTTGCTGAATCTGCTCCAAAATGCTGAAAATAATAGTCTTCATGTCTTCAAAACTCATTGGCACAATTCGTACTATGTGAAAAGATGTTCTGATGTCGAACATAGTAGGAAATTGTTGGCTTAGTGGCCATTAATAGATGCCACTAGTCAACACGAGAACTCTCACCATTGATGACAATGAGAGTCAAGATGCCCAAACAGATCTTGCTAGGTACGAATGAATTTTTTGATGTCGAGTCACCTAGAAGATCTAACAAACAAGGGACATTAATGTATTCCCATTGTTTGTCAGCATGAGGACTTGCCATTAAGGCATGCAAGCCTCAAGGTGTTTTTACAAAGAACTTAGACTCAAAGGACTATGGACTCAATAATTTGCATTGAAGCAGGGCTTATTTGCTGAATGAAAATGACAAGGAATGGAAAATGGAAATGGAGAGCAGAAATGACAATGGGCAATAAGCATGTGAATGAGCTTCTTGCTTTTATTTGTGGGTTATGAATGGAAAAAAAGAGATGGAAAGTGTATGTGAATGAGAATGGAAAATATGCAGTGGAATGAGGTGAATGGTTTATTATGAAGTATGGATGTGATGGATGGATGTGATGGAGATGATAGTATCTGAAAGTTTTTCAAGTGTTTGGATCTAAATTTGCATCAACATATTTCCTCTTTGTTGCTGATCATCCTCTTATGAAACAAATTGGTCTCTTAGAGAGACACCATTCTCTTGTAGTCATTTGTCCTTCCTCCTGAAACCTGCAAAAAAAACTAATACTTCTTCTGCAATGGAATGTAAGATTATCAAAGGAGAGAGGTGATCAATCTCTCTAGTTATGATATTTACACACAAAACTAAGAATTTGTATTAATGAAACAAGTTCTCAAAGGAAAAATCAAAAGAATTTATACCTGCTTTGGAATTAGTGCCTCAAGTTGATGTTGCTTCTTTTCAGTAATTTATTTCATTATTTGCCATTTCAAACTCTAATGATATATTTCTCATTGTATAGATCTTGTTGAGATCTTTCCAATGGTACTTAAATCATCAAAATCTGATTTTGTATGAGAAAGATAGGCTGATTTGAACAATGAGGTTTTTCTGGCTGCGGAATTGGACTTTAGCTGCGGAATGTGCACAGTTCTGTAGCTAAAAATATTGAATACAAAAGTTAGCCATTCATTTTTCATCATCAATCCAAAATTAATCAATACCTTCAGAAAAGTGAGAAAATAACTTGTTCATTTCATTGATTCAAAATTATTATTTTTTCTTGACATGCAGCGACTCAGTGTGGCGACTTAGTGATAACACACAATTTGACTTCCCTTTGACCGGGGTCTTTTTCATCAAATTTGACCGAATGAATAGGACACCATCCATGTACCAACATTCCCCCAGCTACCCATGTGACTTGTATGTCATTGATAAACAGTACGAGAAAGCTTTTGCAATATATGCAGATCTGAGGAAACCTGGCATATTTGAATTTATTGAGGAGCATAATCTACATGATGCTTTGCAAGATAAGGCATTGGTACTCATGACTTAGATCCAAAAAGGGCAGTTGCCTTACTAGTCCAACAAAGAGAGTTTATTAAACCATCTGAAGTGGTCTCACAGTTGCGGAAGGCTGAGAATAATAGCACCTACAGATATTTATTGCATGAATATTTGCATGCACTGTTTGAAACAGATCCTCATGCAGGAAAATACTTTCACGGCCTCCAGGTGGAGCTTTATGCAGAATATGAACCCAGGCTGCTTCTCCCTTTCCTACGCAACAGCCAACATTACTCTCTTATGCACAAGACACCTCGTCTAATTGACTTTGACAACAAGCGATCATTTTTCCGCTCTCGGATTAGACAACAGTAAAGGCAATAGTCCATTCATGAAGATTTTGGGAAAGCCTTTGGGATACATGACAACAGATGAACAACATCGAGTTATGAATATATCCTTAGTATGGTTTGGGGGTTCAATTTGCATAGTATGTATTTCAATTCTATCAGAAATAACGGATCCCTCTTCTTGCACATTTGAATCATGCGCAGAGGCCACAGCGAAAACTAGGAATGGAGATAGCCATAGATTGTTTTTCTTCTCTTCTCCTTTTTTCTTCTTCTTCTTTTTTTCTTGAATCAATTGAAGTGATGAAGTTTATTTTGTCTCCTATCTTTTTTTAACAATTCTTTTTCTGATCCTCCAGATCACACAAAGTGCAGGAGGAGAGCATACTCAAGAATTATTATTTTTCTTTTTTACTTAACAATTCTTTTTCTGATCCTCCAGATCACACAAAGTGCAAGAGGAGAGCATACTCAAGAATTATTAACCCTTTTTTTTTAGATGTAAGAAATAAGGTCTCCTAATTACACTTCCCCGGCAACGGAGCCAAAATGTCTAGTCAATTTAATGTCTTAAATTGCTCTACATAAATTATCAATCCGGGTATCGTAAACTGATGAAGTGTGGTGCACTATATGTGCTTAGTTAACCTTTCTCTTACTTCGTTGTTTTATAGTTTATGTTTGTTTTTGGGGTTTTATTTTTGTTGCTTTTCTAAAGTGTTTAATGCAACTTAAAACAACTAGTTCAATCGAAATAAAATGCAATAATCAAATAATAAGAGAATGACTATGAGACCCAGTATCCTTGCTGCTTCAGCAAAAGGACAAGATGATTCTATCACGTCATTATTTCATTAAAAGGCTATGTGCATCACTAATCTACAATCAACTTGAAAGCAATTTATGTACAGCTAATATACATGGTGAAATAAAATGCAAAAATAAAATGACAACTATACAAGGCAGGGGCCCCCTACTACCTATGAAATCAAATGCTTAAAGGAAAATAAAGACATCAAATAAAGGACTAATGACATCGGCCCAGTATCTCTGCTGCTGATTTAAAATGAAAATGAAATGTGAAATCTAAGTGACACTACATAAAGGAGACAAATCACACTACTTTAACCTTTTCTTAACCTTTTTGCCTTTCAGCTAGATTTATCATGTGAGAACAGTTATGAACAAGTCAGCAATGTGAGTCTTAAAGCAAACTAAACCAAGCTGTACTAAATGATATTTTGGCTCCAATAAAGTTATTTGATTATGGAAAAAGAACCATCAATAGATGAACAACTTGATATCTAAGAGCAAAAGTAAAGTGCAAGTTAAAGAAATGATACTAATGAAAATCAAACTACAGAAAAATAAAGGTCAGCAACATAGACAAGATGATCACACATGCCACTAGTCATGAAATCAAAGCAAAATTAAACACACTTGCATGAATGAAAAATCTAATCTACCTTACATTCTACAAAGCAATATTTACAAAATGAAATCTACTCTACCTTACATCCTAATATGCTCCATGACATCTACTTCACATCTCCTTCCATGTTGAGAACATCAAAGCTTTATTCAATTTCTTCAAAAGTACAAAGTACAAAAGCTTTCAAAAGCCATCAAGGAAGAACTACAAACTTGAGAACTAGAAACTAAAATACTAAAAGGGACTCAAAAGACTAAAAGGGACTAACTAATGAAGGAGAGAGATCTCCTATTTATACAAAAAGATGAGAGCCATCTCATTAATGAGAATCCATGAATCTCTCCCTCTACCTCTAGAGTCCTAATCAAAATAGGAACTGCTAAGACACATGTCTTCTTAGAGTTACAATACGATTAGGAGATGTGACACATATCCTCATGATCCCATGATTCTTTCCACTCAAATTCGAATTTGGCCTTGGGGTGCCACATAAGGGTCTTTTAGAAGTCTACTTTCAACCTACACATGTCAACAACATCAACCCATTTGTTAGGTATAAGAATATGCACATTATTTTCTAATTTTTAACCACAAATTCACTTAAAAGGCTTAGAAATAATAAAGATTGGAAAAACATAAAGGTGGCCCAATGATAATGAAAGTGGGATGAATGTGGTGACATAGTAGTGAAATGGAGGTGAAATGGAGGTGATATAATGGACATAATAGTGAAGGTGTAATGGAAATGAATGACATTTTCAAGACTCATCAGGTACACTTTGGTATCCCAAAGTCTATCATCTTAGATCAAGACAACAGTGTTATTGGGAAGTGTAGTGTCCACTCAGATCTTCTAGTCCCACTGAGACTGGTAGTTATCTTAGAAACAAACAAACTAAAACTAGTTTCGTTTTCCTTTATGAGAAGTAGATGAGAGTGGAGTGAAGGACACCAACCTCAGTTTTGCGCTTGGTTCCTTGCTCAGTTCCTCTCCCCTTTGACAAATCCTTACTGCTTCTCCTTCGTCTACCCAACTTCAAAGAGCACCTCTGGAATCAAAGCAGCATAATACTATCAAAGAATAGAGATCTGCAATCATAAACAATATAGGACCAGATGTATATTGACCACACAAATGCATATATCATCAAACATACAAGAATGTGGAGGAAAAATTGAATAGCTTTATTAATATCAAGAATAAGCAAAGAGGATTACAACCAATTTTTCTGACCCAACGTCACCCTCCAGCATGAAAGCCCTTATTTCACCTCATGAAAATCATATATCACCCAACACTATGATATTCCAACAAGAAACCAACAACACTTCCTTACAAGATACAAAATTCTAGCCCCTAGATCTCTGGGATGAGGGATCCATATATAGATGATTGCAGAGGGGGTGAGTCAACTTCTAGGATTTTGATTAGTGTCCTCTCTCTGATAGTTCTTGATTCCACTTGGAGATTGATGATCTCTTACTCATCCCTGGGCGAATTCAGAGAGGCAAGTGTCACAGGAGAAGTTTCTGGAAGATTCCATGATTATCCACCTCGCAAACTGTCTCTGCCATTTGTCCACTCTCGCCCATCGCACCCCATAGAAGGGCTTTTTAGTATGCATCGCACCTCCTGTGTGCATTAGGTGGGATGCATCGCACTTTGACCATGGAGCAGGTGAGATGGTCCAGTTTTGACCAGTTATGAGCAGTTTTTCATGGAGAACTTCTGGGAGATGATGTAATCAGTTGACCTTATTCTTTTAGGGTATGGAACAACACTTTTAGGGACTTAGGAGCCCTTGGTTTATGGACATGTTTGATTGGGGTTGCAATGCCCTAAAATGTCTATAATAGTTGCCCCCTAAAGCATGAGGTCGTTAATCTTTGATGTTAGGTGAAATGCTTTATCATGAGGATCCGAAGTTTTTTCGAGCTGGAAGGCGACCTGTAATAAGATACAATACAATACATTTTCTTCATAATATTTTTCATGATCTAGCTGAGGCGGGAATGCCCATGCTCAGCTTTATAAATTCATTTTCATGTACATAAGACAGACAACCGTTTGCACGGGAGACTGATGATTCTGATAGAGTCACCATCCTTTGATTCAGATGATCATCTATGCAGCAACAATGTACATTTGATGTCTTTATTTTCCTGAATATATCGCAGCCCGGATGGATGAAACTAGATCTGGGGTCTTCAAACTCGTTCAATATTCACTCGGAGTACAAGTCGATCCATGTGAAGGATGTTCTGGAGTCGAACATGGACAGACATCACCTGATTACCAGCCAATGATGTAAGTTGTTAACAGGCGCGAGAGGAATCACCGATAATGATGATGACCCTCAAGGTACTACAGTACAATTCAGGTGGTGTGAACAAGGGACTTGGCATTGAACAACACGCAAAATCTTTCGGTCGAAGGCCATTGATGTAAACCTGTGGCCGGAAGTGAGAAACTTGCCATTGAGGCATGCAAGCTTCAAAGTACTGAAAGGGTTGTTCCTAAGTCGACTTCTTGGATAATGAGTTGATGTCGACAAGAAGTGACCCGCAGTAGGAGGGCCTTAATGAATCCCACATCTATGACCCGAAACGGAGTAAATGATTTTGGAGGTGAAAACGATCTGATGATATAGGCTTCAGGGTGGCGGTCATGAAAGAATGGAGCGTGGATGTATTGCAGCAGTTGAGACACAGGTGAATTCTCTGAGTGACTTCTCTTGAACATAATGGCGACACTGACATGATGGATTGGTAGTGTTAACCCCAAATGTGGATGGTGTGATGGACCAATTGTGATATGACCAGTGAACGGAACAACCCATCCCGACTCAGATGCGGAGTGAAAGTGTCATGTTCAAAAGCGACTTGCTACCAATAAAGTTTCTTCAAGTACTCTTCCCAATTTTTCCCCAGTCATTGCTAACCAGTACCTCTTTATTTTTGTCAAGCTTGAGGAGGATAACATATGCTTGTTCTATAATTTTCCCTTCGGGAAAACCCGTCGCTATATTTTAACGAGCCTAGCGACAATGAAACTCGTTCTTGTCTGTATGGACAAGTTTGTCGCTATTCGATTTTAACGAGTATAACGACAAAGATAACTCAGTCCTTTTCAATTTTAGAGAGTCTGAAAGGGACGTAAAGGAAACTCCATTAATCCTTTTTAATCATATAATCCCTTAAGTCCGAAAAAGTATAAAATAATACCAAAGGGATGAATTTTCGGTAATTTTAACGAGTCGAACAAGACAAGCGCTCGATCTTTTTGTGTAATAATCCATCAGGTCCAAAAAGATTAAAATCTAGAGGGATAGCACTTCTAGTCACTTTAAAGAGCTGGAGCGGCCAATCGCTCAACAATCTTTTCATATTTTACGAGTTAGGTGAAAAGAGCTTAAAGGAGACTCGTTTTTGAGGAACGAGTGATAATTTCAAGTAGCAGATGATTCCAGGTAAGGTTTGGAATTTTCCAATCACGACAGTGTCACAAGGATGGCTAATAGGATCACTCTTCGCAGCTATTCCTCAAAAGGGGTAAACAATCAAATGGAGGTGAATGATCGGCTAAAACAGAGTGGAGGTGATGATGAGAACACGACCAAGGCTCAAGAGCTGATGATAATGCATTCACAATGGTTATTTACCGGAAATTGGTTCATTTTTTAATGAGCTTAAACTTTGGGGGAACGTTTGCTCATTGATTATGTTTAATTTTTAATGAGCTTGAACTCCACGTAAAAATTGCTTGTGATAATGGTCATTGATTTAATTTCACCATTAATCACTTTGTTCCTTCAAAGGTTGTACCGCCTGTTCAATTGCTTCATCAAACCGATTAGAAATGGACAATATATGTTTCACAATGAGTTAAAACACTAATATTTTACTTGAATTACGTGAAAAGTAATTGAAAAGTGGTTTTTTACCCTTCATTTTACCATTTCATTTGAACTTTGGTTTGTTGGAACTTTGGAGGTGCTTTTCCCCCTTGATTTTCACCAACTGATTTCGGGAGATTCCGTGGACGATTCTTGGCGCCGTCTGGACCAGGTAGGAGCTAAACTTGAGCTCTTCAGTTGCATTCCTTCCTTTTTGAATCCTGTGCATGTTTCCCTATTTTTCTGAGCCTCTAGGGTTTGAAAAATTCGCCCTAGCTCCATCAAACCCTTTCTTTTTCGAAAGGTGCGATGCATACTGGCTTGGCCAATGGCCCGTCAAGATGCATCCCACCCAGTATACTACTGGGGGTGCGATGGGCGCGAGAAGGGAAGTTTTTGCACTGTTTTCTCATGGAAATTTTGCCTTTTTTTTGCCAAATCAGGATTCTGACTCTTCTCTTGCTTGTTTTGCAGAGATTTATCAGAGCACAATGGTTGTTACATCACGAGAACACGAGCATGAAGACGACGACATGCTTGCTCTACATGATCCGGTTACGGTAACTGCACTGCGGAACTGTGGCCTGTTCAAGTTTTTCCGCATTTCTAGCATGAGGCAACAAATCAACTTGTTGCAATATTTTCAAGATGCATGAGATCCTACCAACCAGGTGTTTCAGATCAGAGGCAAATCTATCCCCTTGACTGTCATAGACATCTATTTTTTGATCGGTTTATCGAGGTGTGGTGCCCCTCTTTCACTATCAGGTTTCGCCCATGGGGGCGAATTCGTGAGAGATTATATTCGCCGATTTTGCAAAGAGGGATCTCAGCCGAGTAGGGATGGCAAGATCAACATCCGAGATGTCGATGACCAGTCCTTGAGGACCATTCTGTTCACTTTTACTAGACTGGCTGGTAGTGCAGCTCCTCACGTGGCTAACAGGTCCTACATGCAGTATGCCTTGGAATGTCTGGAACCGAAGGTGTTCAACTGGTGTGACGCAGTACTCCCTGTGATGAAAGAACAACTGACCAAGCTAAAAAATGGAAAATTGAAGAACTTCGGCTATGGTTCTATTTTTACCGCCTTCGCCTTGGAAAAGATCCCACTGATGCAGCCACAGTACATCTCACTTGGCTTACCTCTACCAACTGAGCCACGGATGTAGAGATGGGTCGACCTTATGGCCCGACATGCTGGTCAGTCCCAGGTTTCCTTTCTGATACCTTTTTTGAGTGGTTCAACCGTCAGGAGATGGTTTTTTCCGAGTATCCATATGCTGGTATGGATTTCCAGGGTGACCCGGATTTGGTGCTGCCGGCTGGTGAGCAGTGGGGTGTTATCGGTAAATTCTCTGACCATATCTATGTTCATCGTTTCTTTTTATAATGTTCTTATGCTTTCTTCTATCAGGACTAATCAAAACTCATGTGCTCATGCAGATGTTGGACCAGTTTGGCCAGTAGTACGTCTGAGAGTACCAGTTGCCGCTCCAGCAGGAGAGGCTATGGGGAGGGCTATCCTTCGTGACCTTGATGTGGCCAAGACTCTTTCAGCATTGCAGGATCAGGTCGAGGGCCTCACTCTTGGTATTCTGGATGTGAGGACCAATGAGCTGCCCCTGAGGTTGCAGCGACATACTACTGGCGTGTTGAGTCGATGGACTAGGCTTTTACGCATGATTGCACAGGCGGTGACTTGTTATCACCAGCATCATTAGACTAGGGTGCCCCCTAGAATTTTGAGTTTTGGGTCATTTGACCGATTTTTTCCTGGTTATAGAACATTATGTATGAACCATAAACAGTTATATATATATTTTTGATTTTTGGAGCTTTATTTTGGTTGAGTTACGTGATCTTGATGCAAATATTTGATGAAATGCTTCTTTTATAAATGTTGCAAATGTCTATCTAACACATAATTTTCTAATGAGTCTGTTAATGTGTTTAAGTTTCTGGAAATATGCTGATATTGAATAGAATCAAACTGCCTTTCCAAAATCTTGACCCTTAGGAACATGCAATAGATATCTGGATTCCGTACGGAGTAGATACCAGTGACCTGTAGGATGACGAGTTTTGAGTCTAGCCTGATGACTAGTCGGCGGATGCCACACGTAATGGCATCAGAGAGGAGCTCTATAAATGCATTGTATTCAGCAATATTATTTGTTGACCAACCAATACATACCCCTTTGAAACTCACTAACTCACCGCTTGGATCGAAGATGGCCCAGGCCACATAAGATAGGTTCCGCGAACTACGACTCACTCCGTCGGCATATCCAACAAATGATTCCAATAGGTTCAACATCTGCAATAAATGTAAAAGCGGATCACTTAACCAAAACAATTACCCTTAGCGAAAACAAAAATGTAACAAAAGCATAGGGGTTACTATCTTGAGTCAAGCATAGTAACGCTTAAGGTACAACCCGTTGCGAGGTTGCGCCAGTGGAATCCCATCATAATCTACTAACTCGTAGGCTCCTTTTGCTAATACACGTTTAACAATATAGGGGCCCATCCATAAGGATTTGAACTTGCCTGATCCCAATTTGTCGGATTCATGGTCGTAAAGTAAGACCAGGTCACCTTCTGAGAAGACACGGGGTTTGACATTCTTGTCGAACTGCGTCTTGACTCGTTTCTTATGGGCTTCGTTAGCCAAAGAAACATCACAACGGGTTTCATCCAATTGGATTAGTTCCAAGAAACGAGCCTCTTCTTCAGAAGTTCCGGGGAGAAGGTCGAGTGTGAGTTTGAGGAACGAGATTTCACACTGAACCGGTAAGATTGCTTCCAGGCCATACACCAATTGAAAGGGTGTAAACCCAATTGCATTCCTCACCGATTTCCGGTATGCCCACAAGGCTGAGTACAGGATCGGGTGCCAACTCCTTTTGTGGACTCCAATCATCCTTTGCATCATCCGCTTCAGGACCCTGTTGATCGCCTCAACTTGTCCATTAGCCTGCGGATAATACGTAGTAGAGCTATTGTGGGACAGCCCTAACTTGGCAGCCAACTCAACCATCATGTGATTGCGAAAATGTGATCCATGATCTGTGACTATGGCCTGTGGAACGCCGAATCTGGAGACTACATGATTGAAAAAGAAGAGGGCAGCCGTTTCGCCGTTGTTGTTTAATGTATGCATTGCCTCGGCCCATTTGGTAAAATAGTCTACTGCAACTATGATATACCCATGCCCCCCGACCAAGGTGGGATTACATGTCATGAAATCTATGCCTCATTTGGCAAATGGCCCAACAACAACTACTGGTCGCAGAGGTGCGGGTGGTATTCTGGTTTTTCAATCAAAGATTTGGCATGCATGGCAACTTCTGACTACAGTTATGCAATCTTTGAACATTGTTGGCCAGAAGTATCCTGCTTGTAAAATCTTTTGCGTCGTAGCGTAACCAGATTGATGCCCCCCACACGCGCCTAAATGGCAATCATTCAGGACTTTTTCGGCCTCCTCGTGGGTGAGGCACCTCCTCAGAACTGTATCGACACCACGATGGTAAAGTGTATCACCGATGATCATGTAGTCTTTTGCTTGGTATTCAATGCGTCGTCGTTCCGAGCAGGAGGTATTAGACCTATATGTTTGGGTTTGGAGATATATTATTATGTCTCCATACCACGGATTGATTGAAGATATCAGAAACAAAGATTCGTCCACGATTGCTTCTTCTGATGTTACATCGTTGGACGACAATGGGAGATCGCATAGCAACTCTATGAAAACCAGGGATTTCTTCGATTTGGATTTTATAAATTCCAGATCAAACTCTTGTAGAATTGCTATCCATTTTGAATATTTTCCCCCCAGCAATTGTCGCGACAATATATAAGTCATGGGGTTGCAATCTGACAGAATAGTAGTTTTTAGAAAGAGGATAAAGTGTCGAAATCTCTGTATCGCTTGAACAACTGCAAGAGCTAGCTTTTCAACGTAGGAGTACTTTCTTTCTGTATCATTTAAGTTTCTACTTAAATAATATATAGGATGTTCAATTCCATTGTCTTCTTGAACTAAAACCATTGCGATCGTTGTATCCGCTGCAACTAGATACAGGTTAAAGTATTTTTCATAATCAGGAGCGTACATTAATGATGCTTTTATTAGAGATTCTTTTAAAGCATCAAAGGAAGCTTGCGCGACCTGATCCCAGACAAAGGGTACTTCTTTTTTAAATAGACAAGTATAACCTTTAGCAATTTCTGTGTAATTCGGAATGAACCTCCTCAGAAAGTTTGCTTTCCCTTGTTGTTTCTGAATCTGAAGCAAATTTGAAGGTGGAGGCGAATCAATGATTGCCTGAACCTTACATGGGTTGAGATGAATACCGTCCTTTGAGACCACAAAGCCAAGTAAACGACCAGAACTGACACAGAATACACATTTGTGTGGATTGAGTCATATCTTGTAGTGTCAGCAACGTAGAAATATCGCTCTCAAATGTTGCGGATGATCGGTCCGCTTTCGCGAATGAGCCGAAAGATCATCGAGATATGGTTGAATGATGTTTTTGATGTCACGGAAGGCATAATTCATTGCCCTCTGAAATGTTGCCCCTGCATTCTTTAAACCAAAGGGTAGCTTGTGATATGCAAATGTTCCCCACGAACAAATAAATGCAGTCTTTGACTGGTCCTGTGGGCGGATATTTATTTGATTATACCTGGAAAATCCATCCACAAATGAGAAGATTTCACATTCGGCGCATTCATCAATTATCTAGTCAATAAAGGGTGTAGAGTAGTTGTCTTTCGGACAAGCTTGATTTACATCCCTATAATCGACGCACACTCTAATCCTTCCTTGATTTTTCATTACAGAACAATATTTGATGCCCAATCGGTTAGTGGAACCGGGTAAATAAAACCAGCATGGAGAAGTTTTTCAACTTCTGCCTTGATGGCAGCGGCTTTCTTGGGGTGCACCTGTCGTAGTCGTTGTCGTACCGGTTTGACATCTGGATACATCTTAATTTCGTGTTCAACTATGCTCGAGTCAATGCCTGGAATTTCATCATACGACCAAGCAAAGACATATCTGAATTCGTGAAAGAGAGCGTTATATATTTCCAGTTCTAAAGGAGAACAAGATTTTCCAACATGAATATTCTCTACAACATCTGTTTTGGTCGAGATATTTGTGGTGATAGTCTCTTCAATATTGGACAAGTTTCGTTCAAAATCCACCGTGTTTACAGTATTTGATAGAAAATCAAAAACTGAGGGATGATGAAGGTCACTAGGAGTATCTTCTTTGTAATCCAGAAGACGGGAACAATGGTGGTAATCTTCCCATGGTGCCCCGTCCATCATCATTGACTGAACAATTCCTTCATCTGTATGATGTACTTGCGACCAAGGATTTGAAGGGGTACCATATTCCTTAGACCTATCTATCCAAATGCTTGATGAGCGTTGATTTGGGTTTGCCTCCCATGCCAAAAACATTGATTGCTACAAGATTTCTATTGGGCTTGGAGGCAATACCTGCAGATGATCCATTTTAATATCGTTTTCAGAGATCTTTTGAATAGAAGATATCATATTGCAGGTTCCCACTATTGCCACTTCCGCCAGATTGATTGGAGGTGGTAGGGAAAAAGTCCCCATTAATATAGGGTCTTTTAGTAGGCCTACTCCAATATTTTGAAGCAAGTGAGGGCTTCCGTGGATCATCGAAATTCTTCCCGTAACTTGTGAACTGTTGGGGAAAAATGTTTGTTGGTAGACAATTGTAATTCCTCCTTGAAAGGGAAATGCAATCTTCCTGAAGCAGGTTGACACAATGGCTGCCATAGCATATATCCAGGGCCTTCCCAGTAGGATGTTGTAATCGAGGTTTCCGTCAATTACTTCAACATCTATTTCTATTGTTTTTCCCCCCAGTTCGACTTGCAAGTTACTTAAAATCCCGTATCGGGTGTACGTTCGTCCATCAAATGCTTTTAATGTTGTTGAAGATCGTGACAAGGGTGGAGATCCTAAATTTTTCCAGCAACTCATCGACATAATACATGTAGATGCCCCCTCATTAATAATTGTTCGATGAACAATTTTGTTGAGGGCTTTCACTTGAATGAGGAAATCTAGTTGAGCTGGTAACTGAGGGTCATATCCTTTGTGATTAAAGGACACAAGATTGGAATCCATTGGGTCAATCCCACATATTGCTAATAATAAAGCCTGCTTTTGTGAGGGGCAATTTTGCAGTACCTCAAGTGTCGACATAGTGGATGGCGATTGGGCCAAATCTTCCACTATATTATAATGTTGTGCTACTCTGGCACGAGGATTAAATGTCGATTTGTGTACTACTCCCTTTGGCAACTTTATCGTTAGTTCAGGAATGATGGGTGGCACAACTTCGGTTGAAGTTGTTGTCGAACTACTGGGCTGATCATTGGCCTTGTTGTCCGACAGCTGTGGATTCCCGTAATCTTTATTCCTTGTCGATATCAAAGCATCGTTTTGCTGCTTTGAAACCAACAACGTTAGCACTTGGGACGAGGAAGCATTGTCACTAGAAACCATATTTGTTCCTGGATTTGGGAAAGGATCAGTTAATACTGCTGAGGTTTTTGAATTCTTGAAGAATTTTCTAAGCTCAACTTTATACGGACACTCTCTTGTCCAATGATCCTCATCAAATATTAGGCATTGATGATTTGGTTTCCTTTCTCCAGAAGGGTTTGCAGAAGATTTTTCAGGGGATAACTCTTCATGTTTTTTCTTCTTCCCTTTCTTTTTCTTCTTGCCTGCTGGTTGCTTGGTTTCTTTGCCTTTGTTGGTCAACACGACATTTACTTCCGAGGTGAGAATTTCTTCATTTTCATTTTGACCTGAAACCGTACGGGCTTTCTTTGACCTAGCCTTTGCGATTTTCGTGCTAGTCGTTCCTATCACACCGTCCCCGGCATGAGAGTATTTGTTTGATTTAGGAGATGGAGGAACGGAAAATTCCAGTCTAGGAGCATCAGGGATTTTATCGTAGAGCGTGCCAGACTGAGTATAGATCAAGTCTAGATATTGCACATGAGCAATTACTTGCTCTTCAGTGATGACTCCTCCCTTTGCCACATCTTCCGTAATATAAGGTAATAATGACTTAATAAACCATTCAGCCAATAGCTGATCAGGAACATATGTTTTTACCATTCTACGACGATGTCGCCACTCATGAATATGATCAGATATGTGAGTGGCCGTCGTTTTCTTGAAATTGGTAAGAAGCTCTGTTCCCGTTTCGTACCTTATGGGTAACTGAAAATGGGTTAAAAAGGTTGTGGCTAGGGCACTGAAGTTATCAAATGAAGCTCTAGGCAATTCGATATACCATTTTGTTGTCGGACCAGTTAACGTTCGCTGAAAAAGGCGAAGCCTGATCGAATCATCATTTAGGGTGTTAGATGAACACCACAGGTGAAAGGTCATCACATGATTCAACGGGTCTTCACCCGTATTTCCATTAAATTTAGGAATATCTTACGGAATTTTATGAGGAATCGCTGGCCACCAAGGGGCGTAAGAGATTGGATCGTTTGTTAGCCGGTTTAGATTTGGTAACTCTAAAGTTGCCACGAAGGGAAACTGTTGATTCAGGTTCGATGAAGCATACCCAGGATAATATGGGATTGCCTGAGCAGTGGGTCTTTGCATACTAGCATAGTGCATTTGATGCTGATAACTTCGATAAGGTTGGTGGGCATAACCATTATGAAATGGTTGATGTTGTCCGTTTTTAATATACGGCTGCCCATTACTTGCAAAGACTTGGTGCTCAGATCCTTGGTAAACTTGTTGGAATTGTGGTTGTTGATATTGCACCAGCCATGGTTGTGAGACCATGTGCTGTTGCCCAATACTGGTTGTTTGACTGAGATGAGGGGTAATGGTACCCGTTTGAGCCTGGGTCACTCCAGTTAAGGAGCCACTAACCGATGATTGTGGTGGCGTCGCAGGGACAAGGGGCTGTTGGATTGCGACCTGAGAGACTTGAGGTTGGCATACAACAGGTAACGCTTGTACCTGCTACACCGTCACAATATCCGGTGTAGTGGGGATATTTGACATAGGAAAACTTTGTTGCATTGAGTATACAACTCTTGGTTGTTGAGGTAGTATTGGCATCCAACCACTGGATGTAATTCCAGCATAACCTGAATTCTATTGGGAACTCTCGTATGTTTGACCTCCTGGAGGAGACAATGAAAGGGCATATTGCCCCCCATACGGCGGTAATCTGGTGCTTAAGGGAATTATTTTCCTTTAAGGACCCACTGCCCAAATTGACATTCCAAAGGATCAATTTGTTGAGACTCAACATAAGAGATTCCAGATATTATTCCGGATGAACAAACGGGAATAGACCATACCGTCGAAACAGCCCTTGGATGGATCCCATCCAGTGATTGAGAGCTAGTTGCGATAGACGGTACGCCGGCGAACATTGTTGGAGTAGTAGCAAGAAGTTCTACTGCTGCTGTGTTAGATGACACAGTCCTAGATGTCGACGATTGTTCAGACATATTTAGTCTATCCAAAAGGTTTCCTAGCGATTCTACAGGAACTTCCGATAATGGTAGACTAATTTCTGATGAAGAAGGATATAAAGTGATCCCTACTCCAAATTGCGATGGAGTACTAGATGGTGGATCCTCCACAATCTCTTCTATAGCAATCAAACGGGTGGAATAGGTAGACCGGCAGGTTCGTGAAATATTTCTAGTGCTGAAGAAGATATAGATTCTACAGCGACTGATGTTTGGGGAACAACACCTTCCGAATCAGCTATGGATGGAGCCGGTTCAGATATAGAAGTGTTTACCTTGACACTAGGATCAGTTCTATTTTCCTCTTGTGGCTGTGGAACTTCTTCTATAAAGGCAGGGGTACCAGAAATGTTTGGAGTAACTGGAGTCTCTGAGGGTGTCGGAGCACTTGTTCCAACCCGAACAGGGGACTTTGAGCCAGTTAAACGAGTTCGCTTTGTCCATAATAGTTTTGATTTTGGGGACAAAGACGGTTGACTCGTAATTCTCCGCGAATGACGGGGCTTCAATTGACTTTCTTCCACGATTGCGGATTACTCGATCAACTAAAAATAAAGGGGAAAATGTTTCCTAATTAAATGAATTTTAGACGCTTTCACACAACTTGTTTTTTCAATTTTTAAGAGTCGAGAAAAAACAAAAGATGACTCTAGTCGCCTTCGATTTTTAATGAGTCTGAAGTGACAAGTGCTCAGATGGACCTTTTCCTTTAAGGAGTCTTAAAAGGAACGAAAGATACTACTCTGGAAATCTAGACAGAGGGATTACCAAACCAATCGCAAAACTGCAGAATACTTTTTACGGTACGGCATTCAATCTTCCCGAATGTTGTGTTCAGTGCATTGCGATCGATAGGGTGGCAGACACAGCTTCCTATGGATAAAGGATATAGCCTATTGTGGTCTCCCAATATATACTCAACGGTACGTGGGAGCACAAGTCCGTACTGGCACTTGTCGTCTCAAAGAGGAGGAACCACCCAACCAACAGTGAAAGCGACAGTTACCAGGCTTTACGACACCGGAATACGTCTCTAGCCTAGACTTCTAGATGTTGTGCGTTAGGTTCCAAAGCGTTTTTAGGTTCATTAAATTTATTTTAAAGTTATCTTTCTTAAGAAATTTTCCTTTCAAGTTCACCGCGTGATGTAGATGTACAATTCCTAAAATGCAATCTATGATGATAAACAATCGTTTAATCTTATTTTTGCAATGAAAATCCTAGCTACTAAAGAAAGAGAGATAATATTCTTTCAACATAGAGAAGACAACACACACTAGATGCATTGTCCTAAATCAAACCAACAAGCAGTCTAAATGCAAATGCACATGCATGTATTTGTTTTCAGATTTCTTAATGTGTGAATGACAAGAAGAATGCTAAGTACAAATCTGAATTATCTTTTCAAAGCGACAGTACTAACAAATTTCTCTTCAAAACGAAAGGAAGATAATGACGACACTTTACTATTTTGAATTGAAAACTGATTTCGACACTTGAAAAACTACTAATTCAAATCAAACACAAGAGTAACTGTATAATCAACCATCAAGAGCAATAGAATTCTTTTCTTTGACTGAAAACGACACTTGCGACACTTTCAAATCAAAAGACGACAGTTCGATTATGCTACTACTTCGTAAAAGAGAACTGAAAATGGCGGAAAATACATTAAAAAATTCACAGTTCTTTGCAAAATGGAGGAAAAATGATGGAAAGGAAGGGGGTTTCCACAGTGGTATACTGATCACAAACAACAAAATTCTACAATAGAGCTGAAAAGAGTGAAGAAAAACCAAGACCTGGAGGCAAAATTAGCCTTTTCTGATCATCGCACCTGTAACACAGGGAAACAAGGATGCATCCCACCTACTACACATGGGAGGTGCAATGCATACTGGTTTCCTTGAAGAGAGGGTGCGATGGTACCAGGACGAGACTTTACTTGGCTCTTGGTCATAGTTTGCAGCTCAGTTCAGGGATTTAGGCTGAGCAAATGATGTACAGTAAATAGAAATCACAGGGACAGATCTAATGAGGCTACTAGAGCCACCACTAGGGCAATTAGAAAGCTTGCAAATCAATTGTTTAGTTTATAAACAAAACCCATAGATAGATTGAAGCAGCATTGATCTACTTTGCACTTGCATCGCAAATGCAGTTCGAAGGCTAGTTGGATTGACTTCAGGCTCCGTCTGTAAGTTTATAAAACAAACAAATATGGAAAAACAAACAATCTATCCGCTCCCCAGTGGAGTTGCCATCTTTTATTGGGAAATCTAGTGTCCACTCAGATCTGTTAGTCCCACTAAGACTGGTAGCTATCTTAGAAACAAACAAACTAAAACTACTTTCGTTTTCCTTTATGAGAAGTAGATGAGAGTGGAATGAAGGACACCAACCTCAGTCTTGCGCTTGGTTCCTTGCTCGGTTCCTCTCCCTTCTGATAGATCCTTGCCACTTCTCCTTCGTCTACCCAGCTTAAAAGAGCACCTCTGGAATCAAAGCAGCATAATACTATCAAAGAATAGAGATCTGCAATCATAAACAATATAGGACCAGATGTATATTGACCACACAAATGCATATATCATCAAACATACAAGAATGTGGAGGAAAACTAATATCAAGAATAAGCAAAGAGGATTACAACCAATTGTTCTGACCCAGCGTCACCCTCCAGCATGAAATCCCTTCTTTCACCTCATGAAAAGCTTAGATCACCCAACACTATGATATTCCAACAAGAAACCAACAACACTTCCTTACAAGATACAAAATTCCAGCCCCTGGATCTCTGGGATGAGGGACACATATATAGATGATTGCAGGGGGGTGAGTCAGCTTCTGGGATTCTGATTAGTGTCCTCTCTCTGATAGTTCTTGATTCCACTTGGAGATTGATGATCTCTTACTCATCCCTGGGCGAATTCAAAGAGACAAGTGTCACAGGAGAACTTTCTGGAAGATTCCATGATCATCCACCTCGCAAACTGTCTCTGCCATTTGTCCACTCTGACCCATCGCACCCCATAGAAGGGCTTTTCAGTATGCATCGCACCTCCCGTGTGCATTAGGTGGGATGCATCGCACTTTGACCATGGAGCAGGTGAGATGGTCCAGTTTTGACCAGTTCTGAGCAGTTTTTCATGGAGAACTTCTGGGAGATGATGTAATCAGTTGAACTTGTTCTTTTAGGGTATGGAACAACACTTTTAGGGACTTAGGATCCCTTGGTTTATGGACATGTTTGATTGGGGTTGCAGTGCCCAAAAATGTTTATAACAAGCAGGTTCCTCAGTACATTTTGGTCCAGTCTTTGGTTGATGTTGGATGCCAATTTCACTAAGTCCACAACTTTCCATCCCCAAACTGATGGCCAGACAGAGGTCATCAACAGGATGATCGTACACATTCTATGCATGTACAACTCAAAGCATCCACAAACATGGGATGAGAGCCTCCACTATGTCCAACACAGTTATAACCAGGCTTTCCATTGCTCGATTGGCCACATCCCTTTTCAGGTGGGCTTAGGATTCCAGCCACTATGTCCCATTGATGTGGCCATACCATTTGCAGCTACTCAGGTAGATTCGGCTCATGTCTAGTCTGAAGTCGACAAGGCAAACAACTTCATTGAACACATTCAACACATCCTCCAATAGGTCCATGACATATTGGACAGAGCTAATGCTAAGTACAAGCAGTGGCATGATCAACATCAAGTGCCACACAAGTTCCAGGTGGGCGACAAATTTTGGCTACATTTGCAGAAGGAGTGCCTCGTTGGGCCCCACCACAAGCTTTGCCCGCTCCGATATGGGCCATACACCATCACCAAGGCAATAGGGAATAATGCCTTCGAGCTCAGTATTCCACCATTCCTTGGTCTGCACCCAGTGTTCAATGTGGACTGCCTTCGGCCCTACTTTCCACCATTGTTGGACATGTCTAACATTGCAGAATAACTCACACCAACAGAGTTAAACTCAGATTGCATGGAACAAGACACAACTGATCGGATCATGGAAACACATATCAATAACACCCGATAGCAAAGGATCCAACTATATTGATTTTTCAAAGCAAGCCAACTCCTTCACCAGGGCAAGTGGCTCACTAGGGACCAAGTTCAATGGAAGTTCCCTCATCTCATGGAGGAACTCAACGCAATGGGGACCATTTCTTCCTAAGGGGGGAGGAATGATCCAGGTGGATATTGGTGGCCACCTACCTATTCCACTTGGACCCCCACCATTGTTTCTTTCAGTTTTTGAGGTTTCTTAATTGTAGCAAAGTTTACTATTTTTGGCAGTTTTTCGAGTCCTGAACTTCCGGAGCTGTTTTGAGGCCCTAAACGACGTTTTTTGGGAAGCTCACAGGTGGAAAATATGATTTTGAACTCAATATTTTCTATCAAAAATTGTAATCCTCTGATAAATCTTTCTAAGGAGGTATCGTGTGCATCAAATGAATATATTATGCCAAAGTTACGACCCCGGGAAGTTAATGTACCAATTTAACCCAACAGGGCCCATAGTTTGGCGTTTCATCTCCTAGGGTTAGGTTTTTGGATGTTTGGGGTTTTCCATTGTTTATAAATAATAAATAGGCTTTCAAGCCTGATTGTAACACAGTTCAGAGGCATGTAGCCACCACATCGCTTCTCAGATATAAGCTACCATCGCCTAAGCTAGTTTATTTCCATTCTGTATATAAGCATATTTTAGTTCTTTGATATTAATGAAATGAAGTTTTATTTCTGTTGCATCTCTGTGTTTATGGTTATATCTGTAATTGTTGTGTTCCTATTTTAATTCGATTCAAATGTAGACTTTAATAAGTGAAGCACATCATCCCCAAACCCTTGTGTTTCCTGTAGAAAGATTACATCAGGGCCTTCTAGGGTGAAAACCTGCTTTATTTCCATTTTTTTGGTGCGCATTGGCTAACTCATGATAATTTAATGATAAAAATTTCATACGTGAACCCATTGAAGGGCCTTCATTGGTCTAAGTTTCCCATCCATTGATGTTTATCAACCCGTTGTCATTTCAACACGGGCCTTTGCCTTTGCCAATGAAATATTTGGTTTCCTCCCATGTCTTTTACCAGAGGATTTTGGCAAGGGAATGAGCCCCAAACCCCTTTCTTCCTTTATTTAAATTAATACTAAAGTTATTATTCTGTAACTTTAGTCTCCCCTTTTCACATTTTGTCTTTTCTCTTATTTCTTGAAAGTACAATTTGGCCATTTATGAGGCTTCTGCAACACAACCCTTTTTATGATTGTATGATAATGTTAGACAAAATTGCGCAATTTGATTGACCGATTAATTGTGAATCAACCTCTTACAATATCAACAAATTTTCTCTAAAAATACTATGATTGTCTTAGTGTTAAGGCCTCAACATGCCCCAAGCTGATTGACTTGGGAATCCCCTTTTGAACTAGTAAATCATGTCACTTCATCTTTGTATTATTGCTTCATACCTCATTTAAAGCTTCACTAATTTAGTGCTTCTAACTAAGGTTATCTTTTACATGATGTATCTTTGACTTCCATGCTTAAATACACAACCATAAAAGCTTATTTCTTCTACATTTTCAAAAATTTGTCTTTTTTGCAACTCCACTTTCTAACATTTGTAGCATTGCATGCATTTTATTTTTTGTTATTGCACCACTTGATTTTTATATGAATCTAACCTTTGTAAGAGCTTTGGCAGTTTTATTTAGGCTTATTAAAGCTATCTCACATCTCTAAGTGACTCAAAATTGTATCTCCAAAAGAATCAACAACCACGTGGGTGTTAGCATCAAGCTACTTATAGATTTATTTAGATTGTGAGCTTAGAGCAACTTTTAAAAGTCGATTTTGACACTCACAAATGTGAAAAATTGCATTTGAATCCAATGAATTTTGAGGCAATTAGTAAATTTATTGATCATGAACGTATTTTAGTTGATTGGTTTTTTTAGGGGAATTGGTAGACCTATCATATTTCACTGAGGAGGCACAGGGTTGAGTCAGAGGGACTACCCCTATACTCTTGAGCCAAACACAATTGCCAACAAGCCGTGATAGGTACTTAATTAGTTTTTAAAGCTGGGTGGGGCCCCAATATTGGTCAATAAATGCATTCTAGTGTGAGTTATCCATCAATCAACCTAACTTGATGGGGTTCCTTTTAGTTGATGTTAAAGCCAAGCTTGCAACCACCCAATGGGGCATTTTTTCATCTTATTTACATTGTGAAAGATTGTTCTTCAATCAAAGTTCATATGAGGAAATTATTACCCTCGAAAAATATATAACATTAAAATATTCACCGAAAACTTGGATTTATCTCCCCAATATTCAAAGCAGTTCACTCATTTAAATTCATTTTACAAGGTTAAAAAAGCTTAAATGTCATTTTTTCCATATGTTATGGTAAATATTTTATTATGGGAGCTTCACCGGGGGAGAAATGTCATACCATGTGCATTCATATTGGGGGATAAATTGAGAAAAAAATGACATAATATATTGGGGGATATATAGAGGGTAAAGAGTTTTTATATTGGCATGTATAAAAAATGGTGCTCAAACTTAATGGAAAAATATAAAGGGGTATAAAAAATGTTAATGAAAAAATGGATACCCACAATATCTAGTGAAAGTAGGGGTTTTTTAAACTGAGAAGGTGTATTGGGTTCATATTGGTGGGGGGTTAAATAATGTGGTTTTTAGAGGTATTTTCTAATATGTGGTCAAATTAAGGGTATTGTTTAATATGCCATGAACGCACATGATATGTCAAAAGTTCATTGGGTGAAGCCCCCATGGATTTTATTTACAAATATCGCATGTTAAATCTTTCCACGTGTTCATGGTTGATCAAGAAGTATGGGTGTGTCATTTTGTATGCACTCCTCCAAATGATACCGCCCCAAAAAACAAAGTTCACACCAATTCGGCCAAGGATGTGGCAATGGAACCCTATTAGGCTAGGTTGTTCATTTTGATGCCTCTTTCTTGCTTTCTCTTACATTATCCTTGGTGTTTAGCTAAATCATCTGAGCATTTGGTATAATTTCCATAGGGCATATTAGCAAACTCTTTGTTTATTTGAATTCATGTCATATTGTAATAGGGCTATAACATAGTCTATAATGTCTTATTTATACGTTATATTTTGATACTAATATAATAGCTTGCTTAAACAAATAAAAAGTTATTGTCCATAAGGATATTTGACTAATATATTTTTTTTTTTTGTCAAATATCACCCAAAAAAATCCAATAATCTTAGCCAATAAATGGCACACATATCTTTTCTCATTAAGAATTAAAATATTTATTTGAAGAACCACAAAAGTTATTTTATTACAACAAATTAGGCTCTCTATTCCCGGGGAATCATCATACTTCTTTGCCTTTTCTAATATTTATAAAGCATTCCCATAACTATTTATTGGCTTTCTTAATGGATTAGGGCATTTTTACCTTATTTTGGTTCATTTTTTGTTGATAATTGACGAGTGTAGCCTATGATAAGAAAATAATTGTGACATGCAAGGGAAGTTATATTAGTGTTTTATTGAGCCTCTCCCAATTGACAAGTGAAAATAAGGTATGTGTCAAAATATGACGACAATTAATTAAAAGAAAATGTAAAAACCAAAATTTACTTAAATAATTTTTTGGTGGTTAGTTTAATGTTGTTGGTTTATGAAATTAGTGGTAGTTTGTATAATGAATGTAATGGTGCCAATATAGTTATATAAAGGCAACTCAAGAAATGGGTTGAGTGGGATATAAGCTTGATTGTAATTCTTCATCTTTCATAATAAAATACCTTTCCTTGCCATGTGGATGTTTCCTCAATAAAATGTCAAGGTTTTACATTTATTATTTAGGCTATCAAATACTACCATGTGGTATTGGAGTTGAAGGAAGAACCAAGCCTTGGGAGGAGTCTACATGACTGAAGAATAGTAAAATAGTCATGTTGTAGGTCCACATTCTGATTTTGTTGTGTGTTATCACATGCATTGGAGTGATAGTGGAGTGGAGGAGTAGAAAAGCATAGTTACCTAAATCCTAACCATTGGGTAGTTGTGTGTGCAGAGCTGACACATAACAAAAAGAAAGAAAGAAATTGAGTCCTTATAGAGGACGAGTAGAAGTTCAAGGTTATAGAGTCACCATACCGAAATGAAAAGGGAACCCACATACAAAAAATATATCAGTTGTTTTTAGCCATAAAACAACAAAATTATGGCATGGTCATTTTTTGGTGAGCAAAGATCTAGGTGAAGAGTCAATTTCTGTTGGAGCTGACATGTAGAAGAGGTCACATAGAGTAGTGTGCTATGCAGAGGGAGTCATAACATGTGATGTGAAAAGGGAAGTTTGAAATCATTCATAGGAGCCACCAAATAAAGTAGACCACCCACAACATGGAAGTAAATGGGCAAACCCTAGTTTATGGAGACAATAAATATAAAAATAATGGTATTCCATGGGGTTCATTTTTTTAAAGGGTGGAAACATATTTTTTTGGACAGCTAAATATTTAAAGAAGTTGACTATGGTGAAGACAATGTGGTTTGTGAAATGTAGTTTTTGTGAATAATCCATATATTTATATTTGAAATTCCTAAATAAACATACCTCTAAAAAAAGTTTGATTTGGAGGGATAGTCATAGAGAATGATGATGAAGGTGACTAATACTAAATTCTATTTGTTTGTGCATCTCATAGAGGTGTTATATTCTCAAGTGGTGTATATGAGGCTAGAAACACAGATGGATTGATTATCTTCAATACCCAGAAAATGTTTCTAAGGAAAATGATCTTATTAAATTTAATTAGCCAGTTTGATTTTTTCCTAACTTAGGAAAAGTGGTTAATTAATTAGGATAAATTGAGACAAATCGATTTCTCTCTAGTAACTTCTAGAAAAGTAAATTTTCGAAGTCAAGATGCCCTTAGCCATCAATTGGAGTTAGATTGTGGTCGTTGATTGATCAACAAGATATTTTAAGAGGGGGTCAATGGGAATTTGGAGAACACATTCGGGAGACAAAGTTGTTGTGATAGAAAGGAAATAGTGATAGCATGGAGGACACTAGAACCGAGCTTTTAGA
The DNA here is from genome assembly GCA_031772625.1 of Pinus tabuliformis. NCBI lineage: Eukaryota > Viridiplantae > Streptophyta > Pinopsida > Pinales > Pinaceae > Pinus > Pinus tabuliformis. Next base: position 28,118,801 of record CM062807.1, read on the forward strand.
ATGAGAAATTGAGAAGAGAATTTTCAAATAAATTCTTCACACAGTTTCCAGTTTTCAAAGAGAAGGAAGGAGGCCGAATTATTTTGCAAGAGGGAGGTCGATTTAGCTAGTGTGAATTTCCATTTTATCTAGTGCAAGTTGTTGGAGGCTTGATTTTATTGCCGGTAGCCATATTTATTTGCTAGAGGCAGTGCGGGTGGGTTTCTAGAGTTGTTGGAGGAAGAGAAATTCGTTGAAGTGATTTTCCAGAGGTAGTGTGAGCTTCAAGAAGAGATAGTGCACATTTCCATTAGTTAGTGTGAGTTGTTGGAGGAAGTGTGAGTTACAAAGGAGAATCATGGATTTTCTAGTTCAATTCCTCGAGTAGAAGTGAAGGAAAAATATTGTCGAATCTTTGCCAGTGTCGGGAAAGAAATTGATGTGATTCTTAATTTAATGAATAATAATAAAAGGTTCATCTACAAAACTGGTTTTCTCCACACTGGGGTTTTTTCCAGAGACAATCTGTCCAAAAATATTGGTGTCTATTATTTTTTGTGTGATATTTTCTTAGTTTCTGTGATTTAGTTTTAGTGAAGTTGCAATAGTGTTTTATTCAATATTTTCCACAAATAATTTGTAGAAGACAAATAATATTATAAAATATAAGTAAATAATAACCATTCACTACAACAATATTAAAAATTTCACATGGTATTGGAGTAGATCTGAGGAAAGAAGAAGATCAACATAAGCAGAAGAAGAGAAAAATGGGGGTTTATAAAACCCAGTTTGACTTCTTTATATTTATTTTGGTTTTGCTATATTTTCTGAGGGTTTTTCAGAAATGGATTTAGTTGGATTGAGAAATCATGACAAATTGGATGGTGCCTCTAATTTTGGTGTCTAGAAAGCCAAAATTTCTTTGTTACTAGAAAAAAATTGTCTTAAGGAGTATGCAACCAATGTTATAATTGTACTTACAGATCCAACATAGCTTGTATCATATAAGAAGGAAGATTCCAAAGCAAGGAGGATAATAATTGACGGTGTTAAGGACCATATAGTTCCACATATCGCAAATCTAGATACAACAAAGAATATGTGGGACACCATTTGGAATCCATACCAGAATTATACCATTAACAGGAAGTTGATTCTCATGGAAAAGATGAGGAACACCTAGATGAAAAAGGGTGAAGACATTACAAGTTACCTCATTAGACTTCAACTTGTGAAGGATGAGTTATAAACCATTAGAGATAAACTAGATGATAGTGAGCTAGTGTGTTTAACCCTAAATGGGTTTACTAAGTAGTGGGATGTCTTTGTTTAAGTCATCAATTTACGAGACACCTTATGAGTTAAGATCAATTGTGGATCAATTTCACTCAGGAGGAGCTTAGACTTAGTCTTGTCAATGGGAACAATAATAAAACTTAGAAAAGTGAGGAACAACTAGAAAACATGGCCCTAGCAGGAAAAGGAAAAGCAAAGAAGGGGTCTATAAAAATACCTAACCCTTAAGGTGACAAGAATAAGAAGGACCTTTCTAAGGTAAAATACCATGGTTGTCACAAGTTTGGTCACTATGTCAACAATTTCCTATAATGGAAGAAAAGAGAAAATAAGGGAAACAATAAGACAATAGCTTTAGCAAGTGAAAATGATCTCTCTAGCAGGATGGAACAAGAGTTTGCACTCATAACTTTCCTGACTAGCTCAACCTCACATGGTGTTTTGTCTATAGACAGTGGGGTTTCATTTCATATGACATGAGTTAAGGAGTAATTATTTAGTTACAATGAGGAGGACATCATATTCCATATTCATGTGGGGAACAAGTCCAAGTGTAATCCAATTGGGAGAGGAACTATTCTATTTCAAAGGGAGAATGGCAATCTGATTCTTGTTCATGATGTATTGCATGTGATAGGCTTGGGCATGAATCTAATTTCCATATCTATACTTCAGGATAAAGGGTACAATGTACTCTTTATAGGGGCATACATGTTGATCAAGCACAAGGATTGGAAATCACCCATATCTATTTGATTGAGGAGCGACCGAATTTACAGGTTGTAGTTTGATATTCTTAAGGAATTAGTGAGAATAAGTGATCCTAGAGATTAGGGAGAGTTATGGCATAGGAGGATGGGCCATATTCATCATGGGGCACTCAAATTTCTTCATGAGATGATGATAGGCATTCTAGAGGTGAGCATAAAGAATGATGATGTATGTAGGGGATGTGTGTTGGGGAAGTTTGTGAAAGACACCATGAGATCCATGATTGTTCTTGATCTAATACATTCATGTATATGTGGACCGATGTCAAGAAAATTTCTTAGAGGATATGAGTACTTTTCAACTTTTATCGATGATTTCTCCAGGAATACCTGGATATACTTCTTGAAGACAAAGGATGAGGTCTTTAATCGCTTCCAAGAGTTCAAAGCTCTTGTGGAGAATTAAACAAGAAGGGAGGTGAAGGTTCTTCAGTCAAGCAATGGAGGTGAGTACATAGGAAAAGCGTTCCAAGAGTTATGTACTAGGGAAGGAATCAAGAGAGAATGGATAGTTCCTTACAACCCACAACAAAATGGGGTTGCTGAGAGGAAGAAGCATTCTATATCAAAGGTAGACATGGCTATGTTATATGGTCAGGATATGCCATGTTACTTATGGGAAGAGGCATGCAGTACAACAATATATATATAATAGGGTCCCACATAAGACATTAAGCAAAGATGATACCAGAGGAGGCATTCATAGGGAAGAAGTCAGATGATAATCACTTTAGGATATTTAAGAGTTTGGCATCTTATCACATTCTAGGAGATACACATTCTAAGTTGGATCAGATTGCGAAGAGGGAGTATTTTGTGGGGCATAAAGATACCTCAAAATCATATCATATATTTATGCCCGGGGCCGGGAGGATTATTTTCAAACGAGATGTCAAGTTCATGGAGGAAAATGCATATATGAAGTATAAATATTTTCCAAAAGATAATTAAAGTGATAAGTTAGTAGAAGCTCCAAGGATTGAGTAGCAGGATCAGGGGGGAAAAGAGAACGAGTACAATTACTAGTATGAGCACATGCTCAGTGCAAGTTTTCTTGAGAGCTCGCAGAGTATGGAGCAGCAGATGCAACAAATATGAGAGATGCATCAGGAGGATTTGGAGGTTGACATTCCATCCTCTATAGTTGGTAAGAGTAACCGCGAGGTTCAACAGACACTTAGTGATACTTAAGACTTTGTGGGAGCTCCTAAGGCAAGAAGTAGACATCAAAGAAAACCAAATAGGTACACTGGCTACATCCCATTAGTAAATCAATTGGTAGATAGCAAGCCTTCCAACTATCAGGAGGTCGCAGAACAACATGTGTGTCAAGATGTTATGGTTGAGGAGTAAACCTTAATCATGTAGAACGATGCGTGGGAGATTGTGACTAGTCCAACAAATAGGTTGGTTATTGGATCATGTTGTATATTTAAGATCAAGCGTGGAGCATATGCCAACATCGAGAAATACAAGGAAAGGTTCATGGAAAAGGGGTTCTCTCAAAAGGAGGGAGTAGACTATGAGGAGACATTTTCTCATATAGCCAGGTATAATTATATACGAGCCGTGATCTCACTTGTAGCACAAATGGAATGGAAGATCCATTATATGGATGTCAAGATGACGTTCCTTAATGGTGAGTTTGAAGAGGAGGTATACATAGAAAAACCATAGGGCTTTGTAGCACACAACAGAGAGACCCATGTGTGTAGAAAGAAGAGAGATTTGTATGGGATCAAGAAAGCCCTTAGGTAATCATATGAGTGCATTGGTAGGTACTTGTAGGGAATGGGCTTCATGGGAAGTGAGGTGGATGAAAACCTCTACTACTTAGTGGTCAAGGGTAAGAATCTCATTCTTGTTCTGTGTGTGGATGACTCGTTTTTAATAGTTTCATTGCCGCTCATAGAGGAGTGTAAAATAGACCTCTCAGCTTAGTTTGAGATGAAGGATTCGGGGCTTATGCACTACTTTCTAGGCATGGAGGTGTGGCAGACATATGGGGGGATTTTCCTTGGGCAAGGGAAATATTGCATCGAAATCCTAAGGAGGCTTGGGATGGAGGATTAAAGAGCCATGTTTACACCCATGATCACAAATCGGAGGAAGGTAGATGCATCTAGGGAGAAGGATGTGGATCCCACCTACTATAGGAAGTTAATAGGCTCTCTCATGTATTTGGTCAACACCAATCTAGATATATCCCTTGCAAGTAAACTCTCTTAGTTATTTTATGGTTGAATTGAAGAGAGTGAATTGGATAACGATAAATCATATGTTGTGATAATTAAGTGGTATAATCGAGTATGAGATCATATATGCTCAAGGTGATGGTGTTAGGTTTGTGTGTTATACTGACGCAAAATGGGAAAGCGACACAATGGATAGGAAAAGCACTTGTTGACGGTGTTGGAACCCGCCAACATATAGGGTATCTCCTCGATATGAGGTCCCAATTAGACCTCACATAATTTGGTGTAGGAGTCCCATCTAGAAATATGGCTTAATTGTTGTTTACTTAAGGATTTTCCTTGGCTTAAGAAATTAGCATAAGAGAGTAGCACACATGTGCTTTTGAATGAGCAAGAAAGTATGCCTTTTGGAATGTTCTATTGTAAGTGTATCAAGGTTCTTTCACTCCAAGGGACAAAAAAGAGTCTCTAAAAGAAAATTAATAGTACTACTCTAGTAAAGGCACACACACATAAACAAGGAAGAATCGTTAGACATCAAGTGAAATAGTTTACATAGATGCATCATTATAATCATCACAACATATTTCCAACAAGTTGAGCACCAAAGTCACTGAAGTAGTTCAATTTATTTAGTACATATGAAAGACAACATAAATTGCAAACATTAGAAGAGTAGTCCCAAAACATCCACGATCTACGCATGAAAATGTGTTGGTCGAATGGCTTCAAGTATTAAGAAACAATTCCAAGATACATGAATACAATGAGCACCACTATCTCCAATAGTTGAGCGTTAGAGCCACTAATTGATCCCCAAAAGAACTATCTCTATCTCTTGACTAGAGGCATGACTTTTCATATCCCCATGACTCCTAAGTTTCTCTCATGAATTTTCAACTTCTAATGACCTTTGGACTTCTAAATGACTTTTGAAATTTTACATAACTTTTGAAATTACTTATGTCCTTTAGACTTCTTCATATGAATCTTTTGTACATATATGACTCCTGGACTTCCACATCTTTGTCTTTACAATCATTACATAATTACATCATGATTTCCACATCATCATGTGGTGAGAACATGACAAGTATCCAATACTAATGAATTTGCCTTATAGTGATTGATGACATGGACTTCGTTGAGAGGTAGCAATGCTGCCACTTATGTCTTCAATCTTACATGCAGCTTACATGTTGTTAGTGCCTCTACCCTACAAAAGGTCTCTAATCATATGGAGTCTTTTGGACCACATTGATCATTAGGATTCCAATGTTCTTCATCCTGTCACTTCATGTGTTCTTTGCTCTTGAATGCTTCCTTAAACTGATCTCCTTGAAAAATATATTTATGCATCCTCGCCATGTTGTTCTAGAACACCTGGAACTAATATCATTCATGGAAAGCAAACATCAACCCGAAAAATCTCCTATTCTAACATGTTTCATGCAAAAAAAATTATCACAGTTCATCAGTGCACTCAGGAAGAACAATGAGAGCTTATGGGCATAGGGTGCACTGTCAAAGGGGGAAGGGTTGAGGTCTTGAGGCTTGAGGATGTGTTATGCACTCAACAAGGAAGGGCGGGCTTGATGGAGGGCACAGGGCATATTGAGAAGAGGCAAGGGAGATCAAATGAGGTTAGTTTGTGCACATGTGCCCAAGTGAGGGTGAGGACTTCATGGAGGGCACAAGGTGCATCCTAAAGAGGGAAAGGATGCCCGACTAGTGACTGATGGTGCACTATGAACTTGGTTTGGTGTAGGGTGCACTGGTGAAGGGTGAAGGGGGGTGATCTAAAATATTTTACTTACAGATGCATCGGAATTACATATAATAGAGTTAATTAACCGTGGAACTTAAGCACATAAACAATGCAGAAATAATCAGAAGAACACAAAAACCATGACACGATTATTTGATTATGGAGTTTGTCCAATTTGGACTACGTCTTCAGGCCTTGCTCAATAGTGGGGAGGCCTTTTTTTTATTAGTGGCATAAAAGAGATAAAAGTAAAGAAATAATAAATTTCAACCCTTGTACCTCCAAGTTGATAGATGGGCAAAGAATGGAGATCCCAACTTTGAAAACAGAGAGAACCATTGAACTCTTGGAAAAAAATAGTGCAAAAACACTTATCCAAACTCTCAATTTGGATAATCGAGCCTTTTGTAACCTTCTCGGAACCTGCTGCTCAAGGCAAGGTTCTGGCCTACTGCCAAGGTCAGGGTCCATTGTATGCAGTAAATCTGTGTATTCGGCCAGTCTCACCCTACCTTTCTCTGACACAATAGTCATATATATAAGACCATGGTGGCATCCCTCAAAATCAGGGCAGTTTCAACATAATACCCAAGGTTAGCAAACGAGAGCGGACCTGAAGGATTCACGACAACCACCCTTCCAAAATAGTAAGCCACTGTCTAGCAACCCATTTCAACGATGCACGACTCTTGGTGGCAGGTTCATTGGCGGTTCCAGCTTATCGGAAGACAATCGAATGCCTAAACACATCATCCTGCAATAACTATGGACCCAACAGGAAGATTCACCATATAACATAATGTGTTCGCTTCTGGCACTCTCGTCACATTATCGCAATCGACGTGAAACCCTTGGCGCAATGGTTGGCACTCTGCAACACCTGCGGACCCGTCGAGCTTATTAATCACATTGTATAACATTTTGGGTTTGGGCCCCTTATCGTAATATCGCAATCGGCACTTTTCCCTTGAACCATATCACAAGCACTAGCCCTTTTCGTGCGATTGCGATATGCGATGTATATCGCAACTAAGTCCTATCGGGGTTGATTCGTAACTCCTCTGGCCTGCGACATGCGATATCGCAATCACATTCAGGAACGCCAGGGTCTGATTCTTCCTTAAGTGCTCCTCCTTTTCTACGATATGCAATATTCAGGGTCCAATAGCATCCTGCCATGTGGTGCTCCCTTATTCATTGAAACTATGTCATGTCATCTTCTCCTTGCTACTTGGACAAGTCAAACTAAAACTTTGACTTTCTCTAACTTTGTCATCTGGACTCGGATTTGAGTGTCGTTCACACCATTGGAATCAGGATGACGAGCACTTTAATCTGATGCTAAGCTTATCCAAATTCTGCCACTTTGAGTTTTGAGCCTTTTGTCATGCCACTGGTACTTTTCTAAAGATCCACCTGGATCAATCCTCCCCACTAAGAGCTTTTGGACCACCAAAAGAATTTTCAGTCAAGTGGAAAGTGGGGAAATCACTCGCTCACTTTTTCCTTCTCCATCCATTGAGCTTTTCTTGGATGCATTCCTTTGAAGCCAACACAGATATACTCCACTGTAGGAATCTATGTAACTTCCTCGGTATCCATAATCAATGGAGGTTCATAAAGCTTCAAGTTTTCCACATTTACCACGGAGTACATTTGTATATAAGTAGGCAAGTCAAGATGAAAATCATTATCTCTAATCTTTTCCAATATGGCGAAGGGACCATATCTAATGGGTCTCAGTTTCTTCCCTTCTCCCTTCATCCTATCTTTGCTGATATGGAGCCATACCTTGTCCCCAACTTGAAACTGATGGTCAACTTGATGCTTATCATGTCGAGCTTTATACCGAGCTTGACTCTTCTCCAACTGCTCCTGCACTGCCTGATGAATTACTTGTATTCGCTGAATGAATTTTCGTGCTTTGTCCCTATCATCTCGTCCATTTCCATCCTCCTCTTTCCCAAAGACCATGTCCAAGGGATCTCTGGGTAGATACCCAAAACATGTCTCAAACGGTGAGCTTTCTGTAGATGAATGTGTTTCTTGATTGTACGCATGATGCACATAAGGAAGTTTTTCATCCCACAACTTGGGATGTTTCCCACAATAGCCTCGCAACAAGTGTACCACGGTGCGGTTGAAAATCTATTCCTATCCATCAGTCTGTGGATGAAATGTCATACTTCTTTTCATATTGTTGTCCATCATTCTCCACAAGATGGTCCAAAACTTCCCAAGAAAGTGGGAGTCTCGATCTGACATAATAGATGTGGGAAACCCAAAATGGACCCAAACATGCTGAAAGAAAATAAAATCAGTATGCTCAGTAGTGACCTACTTTTTACAAGGCATTAAAATACACATTTTACAAAACCTATACACAATGACATACAAATAGTCGTGACCTTTCCTAGATATAGGTAAACCTCCTACAAAGTCCATGGACGTATTTTCCAATGGTCGACTCCGAATAGGGAGCAGTTTGTAGAGACCAAGTTTTCTATTAGAGGGATTTGAAACAAAACACAACACACGACCCTTTACAAAGCGAGTCACAATGTTTTTCATATGAGGCTAAAAACAAAACCTCTGCAAATGACATAAATTTTTCTGAATTCCAAAATGACCAGACACCAGATAGGTATGAGCCTCTCGTATTACATGAACCCTCTCATTACTGGGTATAGACAGTTTTCCAAGTTGGTACAATAGATTTCCCTGCAAGTAATAATTGTCCACCTGCAATCCACGAGCCAGTTTTGCATAGATTTCTTTAAAACCATTATCATTAGCATATTGTTCAGCATAACTTTCTATGGACAAAGAAACATTTTGGAAAACTACATATGCAGAAATAGGAGGGCAAGAAAGCATATCTGATACTTTGTTGTTGGCGCCCTTCTTATATTTTATTACCAAATGAAACTATTGGAGGAATCCCATCCATCTGAAGTGACGGTCTTGTTGAAGCTTGGTCTGTGATTGAAGGTACTACAAGGGATGATGATCCATGTGGATGATGGTCTCCTTGCTGATTAGATAGTGTTTCCACTTCTTTACAATCTAGACCAAGGCATACAACTCTCGGTCATATGTAGGATAATTCACAACATCCTGGGAGAAAGTCTTTGAATGGAAACAAACAGGCTTTCTTTGTTGCATCAATACAACACTCATGGCATATCTGTTCACATCTGTTTCAATTTTGAAAGTCTATTAAAGGTCTGGTAAGGAAATCATCGGTGTCATGCTGATCTTCTCTTTTAGTGTGTCCAAGGATTTCTGTTGTTTTCCTCTCCACTGAAAGGCCTACTTCACACTAGTCAAGGCGTGAAAGGGGGTTGCGATAATGGAGAAGTTCACTATGAACCTTCTCCAATATTGCACCACACCTAGAAAACTTCGAACTTTTGTGACATTCGTGGTTTCATGCCACTTCATTATCGTCTCCACTTTAGAGGGATCTATCCTTAATTTCCCATTATTGACAATATGACCTAAATAAATCAGAGAAGTCTTTCGAAACTCACACTTTGACAGTTTCAAATATAATTTCTCTTTCTTCAGAACATCAAGCACTTTCTTTATGTGACACATATGTTCCTCCCATGTCCTATTGTACACAAGAATATCTTCTAGATACACAAGAACAAAATGATCAAGAAATGGCCGAAATAAATAATTCATTACCCTCATGAACATGGTTGGAGCATTTCAGAGCCCGAATGGCATCACCATCCATTCAAACAGCCCCTACTTGGTTTTGAACGCAGTTTTCCAAACGTCCTGCTCTACAATTCTCACCTAGTGGTAACCACTACGCAAATCCAGCTTGGAAAAATAAACAACATTTTTTAATTGATCTAGAAATTCATCAATGCGAGGGATAGGGTATCGATTCTTCACCATGATCTTTTTCAGCGCCCTGTAATCCACGCACATTCTCCATGTTTCATCTTTCTTGGGAACCAACATGATTGGTGAGCCGCAAGGAGAAGAACTCGGTCTGATGACTCCCTGATTTAACAATTCCTGCACCTGTTTCTTGATCTCCTCCATCTCGATAGAATATATCATGTACATGCCAATATTTGGTAAAGGGGCATCCTGTTGCAAATGGATCTCATGTTGGCTTTTTTGTTTAGGGGGCAATCCTCTCGGCTCCTAAAATAATTCATCATAGTCAGAAACAATTTCAAATAATTCCTTCTTATGATCAGGATCACAACCTTTGAAAGTGTCAGCCGTCTTGGCTTCTTTCACCCTCACTACCATGAGCATGTACCCTTTACTGGAATTAACCAGTGTTTTAATCTGTCCTACACTGACAAGGCTAGCACTAACTTTTGCATGATGAGCTCTGACTATATACTCTACCCCATCCTTTGTGAGGTGGTATTTGTTTTCATGTCGAAATAAAATGGCCTTTCTGTCATATAAATATGGGCTTCCCAAGATGATTCCATAGATGTCCAAAGGTACTACATCTAACTCTACTTCATCAATTAATTTATAAGCAATTACAAATATGGCCCTACACTACTTGGTGACCTGCAATTTGGTTTTATCGCTGACCCAACCAAGCAAGTATTGACTCGGATGAGGTTTATTTTCAAGGTCTAACCTTTTCACTAAGGACTCTGAGATTAAGTTTTCTTGGTAACCTAAATCAAATAGAGTTTCCAACTTTGTATGCTTTATGACAACGCTAATGTGGAACAACTAAATTCTCTTTCATTCACGACTCACAGGCTCATTCAAATAACTAGTGCTTGCAACCGAATCAGAACTATCATTAATAGAAAGAGTACCTCTTGCGCCCATGGTTGTGATCAATGTATCATCGTCGAAATCTAATCCAAGGTCCTGCGTTGTTGCCACTGTCTTCTGTTTCCCCTTTCCACTGAATCTCTTCGGCCTCAGTTCCAGATGTAGCTTCCAGTAGTGGTCCTTGTCATGCCCATCCTTCTTATAGTGAGTGCATGACGATGTTTCTCCATCCCCCTTCTTGGATGCGACGGTCTTCTTATCCTTCCCTTTTCCTTTCTTCTGGAATTTTCCATGTTGAGGTTTGAATGGAATCTTCTTGGTTTGGTCATCTTGATCGTTCTTGCCTCATCTTTCAAGATGTATAGCTTTAACGTTGGTTGTATCAATTGAAGTAGGCTCGAACAATAATAATGAGTGTCTGATGTAATTATGCAACACACCTATGTACTTAGTTACAATTTCAGGTGCTTCTAATGAGATGCCCAAATTCAATGCTTGTTTCCGAAATTCTTTCATGAAGCTTTGTACATTCTGGCACTTACCTTGCCTTAAATATTTCCAATCCATAAGTGCCTTTTTCTTATAACCCATACGATAGAATTGGTCTTTTAATGCAGAAATAAAACTAGACCAACAAGGCAGAAGGTTACTTGACTTCGTGTTGCCATTTTGTAAATTGCTCTCCCACCAAACGAGAGTAGTGCCGCTCAGCTGAAGAGATTCTAACTAGACTTTCACCTCATCTCCTTCGATCTGCTGTATTTGGTAGTAAACCTCTATTTATCTGATCCAATTATTGAGCTTTTCTGCACTACATTCTCCATTGTACATGGGCAGGTCGAACTTCACGTCTAACTTGAAGAATGGTTTCTTAGAGGTATGTTTGGAATTTCTATGAGAGTGATTAGAACTATCACTGGAAGAAGGAGAGGGAGGAGGATATTCTCCACCACCTTCCTGATTTCCTGATCCATGATCATCGACATCCTTCTTCTCATGCCCAAGTGCCTTCTCATACTTTGCGAACAGCTTGTCTACCCTTCCTTCCATATTATAGAATACCTTTTGGAAATTTTGTTCCTCTTCCAACGAGCTTCTTCATTGACCATGTTTCTTCTTCATTGTGCACATCTTGCTTTAGGATCAAAGGAGTTAAGTGTTCCTTCTCCTTTTTGCATCTTCTTCCGGGTTAACATAAATTCATGCAATTTGCATCTACAAAGGCCTACTCTGATACCAAACTTGATCTAGGATCTTTTACTTACAGATGCATCAAAATTACATATAATAGAGCTAATTAACCATGGAACTTAAAATCACATAAACAATGTGGAAAGAATAAGAAGAACACAAAAACCATGAAACAATGATTTGATTACGGAGTTCGTCCAATTTGGACTACATCTCTGGGCCCTGCCCAATAGTGGGGAGGCCTTCTTTTTTTATTAGTGGCATAAATGAGATAAAAGTACAACAAAGAAATTTCAACCCTTATACCTCCACGCTAGTAGATGGGCAGAGAATGGAGAGCCCAGCTTTGAAAATAGACAGAAACACTGAACTCTTGGCAAAAAATAGTGCAAAAATGCCTATCCAAATTCTCAATTTGGATAATCAGGCCTTCTGCAACCTTCTCGGAACCTCCCTGCTGCTCAAGGAAAAGTTTTGGCCTGCCGCCAGGGTCAGGGTCTATTGTATGCATTAAATCTGTGTACTCAGCCAGTCTCCCCCTGCCTTTCCCTGACACAACAGTCATATATATAAGATCATGGTGGCATCCCTCCAAATCGGGGCAGTTTCAACATAATACCCAAGGTTAGCAGGCGGGAGCGGGCCTATAGGATTCACAGAAACCACCCTTCCGCAATAGTAATCCATTGTCCAGCAGCCCATTTTAACAGCGCATGACTCTCGACGACGGGTTCATCGGCGGTTCCAGCTTATCGGCAGATAGTCCAATGCCAAAAAACAACATCCTGTGATAACTATGGACTTAATCTGAAGATTCACCATATAAAATGATGTCTTCTCGTCTGTCACCCCCATCGCATTATCGCAATCAGTGTGAAACCCTTGGCACAATGGTTAGCACTATGTAACACCTACGGACTCTCCGGGTTTATTAATCACACTAGCAAATGGATCACGACCACCACGATAAAAAAAATCAATGAATTCTTTGGCATCCTCATGATCAGATGAATCAAATTGAGTGGTAGATGAATAGAAAATGAACTCATCCTCTGTGTTTCCGAAAAGGAAATATGAAGGATCAAGTGTATCTTCAATGAATAACTTATCCTCTCTATTGTCGAATGATGGACTAACATCTGGTGAGTCCTACGAGTGATCAACAATGGGTGCATCCGCGGATGAAGACACACATGCAAAATCATGGATGGCAGGTTCACCAAAGAGGATAGGAAAGAACGGAGAGGGCTTGAATGGAAGGGATTTATCCTTTGTCAAGTGTTGATGTTCAAGATCCCACTCATACTCTTCATGAATGACAGTGCATGTTGGTTGTGCAACACCAACTCGTCAGTGAGTTGTTCCTCATTCACAATAAGTGAAGAGTTCAGAATGGTCGAACACAAGACAACATCATCCGGAGGAACACCTGAGTGCGAAGACCGAGGTCGAAGAAAAGAATGCACATGGGAACTTGAAGGACTCACAACCAACTCTGCACGAAAATGGAGTGGAATGATGTTGCGAGAGTGTGAACGATGAACAGGTGTGCAAACATGATCCTTAGCATCACTGGGCGATGGTGGAACTATTGAATGAGAGGGAGGCGAACAGTCCATTGAGACAGTGCCTGCTCCCACATGAGATTGCACAGTTCCATCAACGAAGAAGGTTGAGTGAGGCTTGAAATCAAGATTTCTCTTGGGATGGGCAGATTTCTTAAGACAGTACTCGAACCGGTCCCAAAGATAAGAGAACTTCATTTGGCTCCTCGGAGCTTAAAACTGTAAGTCACGGAAGCACTGCCAAAAATCAATAACAGATTCATGCAAAGCCCTCCGTTGCTATAACAGTTTCCGGTCGAGATGATCTAAATAAAAATGATAGAACACGTCTTCAATAAAATCACAAAAGTGCTCACATGAGTGCATAGTGTCAGTCGGTAGGTTGAGCACCCAATGAAATGGAGCTTCACGAAGTGTGTATGCAAGCAACAAACCGGCTTGTTCGTCAGTAAACTCATCTTCCTCATAAATCATGGAAAGAAAGTTATGTAAGTGTTCAGGCCAGTCCACTTTACCTTCACCATCATACGTGTGAGTGGAAAAGAGATTGAAAAGCTTCCCCAAGATGGATACATCTTCACGATTCGAAAAACACCTCGGGGGAAGAAGAATGCAAGACTCCATGAAAGATATGCAAAGGTTCAAAACTGGATGAGAGGACACTGCTTGTCATTAGGCCCTCCTTCTAGTGCCAAAAATGTTGACGGTGTTGGACCCGCCAACATGTCAAGGGGATCTCCTCGATAAGAATTCCTAATTAGACCTCAGACCATTTGGTGTAGGAGTCCCAGTAGTGGGTCGTAAGGTAATGCCTTAACCACAGTGTCGCACAGAGGCAAGTAAATAACTCTGTCAGAAGCAAGGGTGTGACTGATGGAGTGAGTCAAGGAAGGTGTATGAGAGGTTCCAACACTTCAAACAGGGAAGGAGGTGAAGGCGAGTTCCAGGTTGAAAGGGATCAGTCCCAAATCGTCTAGGAACACACAACACAAATGACATGCACAGCTTCCAATGGAGTAGTCCACTCAGATGCGGTAGTCACATCATATAATGTAAGATAACACATACAACACTCACAAATCAGTTTGAGATGAATGTGACGGTTGTTATAGCATGGTTCAAGTGAAAGTTTTGTCTGATGTATGGCACAGTAGTCGACACGAACGGTGACAACATTAACAACATATGCAACACATTAATAAAAAGATTCATATAATTGCATGTGAATCAGTTCATACACAAGTACGTAAGTTAAACAACACATATCATTAAATCAACCGGAGCAATCCAACTACAATAACAACATATGCATGAAAATGTGTTGCCTCTTATTATATAAAGAAGTGTAAGTCACAATCATACAATACATCCATGTAAACCTGCTAGCCCCAATAGTGGAACGTTACAGCCACATCCACCTGCTCCTCCAAAGAGATGTACTAGCTTCGTACAGTGGAGAAGCCAAGGTGTGTTACAATACTATCCAAGCCTTACTCAAGATAGTCTCAGTAGAAGCTTGGCTGACCAAAATCCCATACAATGAGTTATGAGGGATTATTTATAGCAAAGGGTGGGGTGACCCTTAACATTCCCCTTTGTGACCATTCAACTACCCTCATGACTCTTCACCTACTCTATGACTATTACATCCACTCTTAACACTTGACTTACACTTTACATGACTCAACATTACAATGTACATGTACTCATGTGAACAATGGCTCGGACAAGCCAATCTAAACATCATTCGGACTTAGAGAACCATAGAATTCCAACTACTCGACATCCTCATGTTGATCAATAGTGACATATTGATGCCAAGATTGGTAGTCCTTGAGAGTGTCTGTGTCTTCTGCTGTGACATCCATATGAAACCTGAACCTTGCCTCCATAGCATCTGGGTACACTGCTTGGGCTCCTCTATCCAACTCATCTGTGAGCATGTGCATCATTGTCTTTAGTGTGGCCAGACCAGCAACATACTTGTGCATGATGTCTACACTAATAGGCAAGTTTGGGCTGGTGGCGGTGCACATCAGCTCGTCAAAGTATGAGTCAAGCTCCTGTTGGACCTATTTCTTGGTCTTCGCCTGAGTGAGAGTCCCAAGTGATGGGATCGCATGGGTGTGCACTATAATGTCCATGCTTTTGAATACTCATGCATGGGAATCCTATATGCTAGTGATGAGTTGTGGTAGGTCTTCATATTTATGGATCTAACTCCGGATATGTGCTTGCAGCTCGACCGCATTGGACTTCATCATCTTTGGCAAATGAAGCGGGGCTCCCTTGTACTTCATCGTCCATGCTCTCATGTTATCAACAATAGTATGTATGTTCTTCAAGATGCGTACTCTTCTTGCACATCGCTGCTGCCATCTATGGAGATCAACGACTGCCTGATGCATGGTACCAACCTCGGAGTACAATGCTCGCATAACTGTGTCCATGGACAATACTTCATCTAGTATTTCCTTCTTCAATTCAGCTCAGGCAGACATTATCACCAAGTCTCCTCCCTGCTTGGCCACCTGTATTTCCTTCGCCATTCGCTCATTGTCAGCTATGAGAAAAAGAACACTTAAGCTGGTGGCTTCGGCATACACTCTAGTTGCATCAACCAACACAACTGGATGCTTGTGCACATCAGTCACGATCACTTGCTCTTCAAATTGTGTCGGGGATGTTTGGTCTTCCAGAGTCGGTAATCTTTGAGATTGCACAACTTTGTGCTGAGGTTCATCAAAGGAGATGTTGTGCATCTCTGCTCCTAGTTGACCATAAAGGATCTCGGTGCATCCTTGGTCATCTGAGACTTGCTCATCATCTGGATGCATTGAAGCAGGTGAGTCAACCTCTCTTTTTTGAGGCATGAGGTCAATGTCCTGTTCCAACTCATGTTGCTCCATGTATGCATCCAATTGTTTAAGAGCCTATTCTATCTCCTGAGCAAACTCTTTCCCCTACGAGGGTTCACCATGTTATCCTAATGTCGTCTGTTCAGAAGAATCAACTACCTGTATGGACGCTCCTTCGTCTATCTGCACGTGATGCACCCCCTACTGAATCTGCTGCTACTACGCTTCATTCTCCAGTTGGTGCAGCTCTTGTTCTTTACGGAGTTTATCCCAGAGCTCATGCAACTCCTTCTCTGTTTCTTCCATTCTCTTCTTATCCCACTGCCTTTGCGCGATTCACTTGTCGCATTGTTGCCTCTTCTGTTGAATAGCCATAGTTTCTTGTTATACAAGTGGATCTGCTCGAAACTTGCATCTTTGTTCCTCCTCCATGTGGTCGACATTCTTTATCTTCTCTTTGTCGAGCATAGGTATGCTTGGCTCTACTACCTCTGCTACTGATACTATTGCTGGTGTTCTCCATGATGCTGCTTCATGCTGTTGTGCTAACCACTCTATGGAAAAACCAACCTGTTCATTGGGTCTGGAGGATTTGTAACAGTGTCTCCATGAGTCCAACTCGACCCAATGACATGCCCCATGGATCCAATTGAACTGAACTCTCATGCAGTGATCCTTCATAATGCAATGTGGGTCATACGAGTTGAAGCTTCGGAGGTTGAATGGGTACTTCGTCATCTCTTCAGCTTCGACATCTGCTTTCTTGATGCTCCGGATCTCGTATAACCCAATATGCAATGGAAGAGCGGGCCAAGGTGCCTTATTCTTCCGCTGCAACCTAGCTGTTAATCTTGTTGAGATATGATATGCTACTTCCTGCATGACAAGCACGTCCAAAGCAAACTTTGGCAGAACATGCGGAGGCTTCTCCACACTGAACACTGGGATGAACGTGTCGTCTGGTGAGGCATACCAATCCAAAATGCCTAACAATGCCTTCATCACTTCTTTTGACATGCAAGGTGGATCCTGTTCGAATATCAACCTATACACTGGGGTGACCAGATGGTCGAATAGTCGTATGATCACTCCTCTGAAGTTGCACTCAGAAAATAACTTGAATTACGTGCTCATAACAGTCTCCACTAGAGACCATGCCCACTCTAAGCCCGAGAACTTATGTCAAGCACAGATTGCATCTAGAATGTAGGCAGACATGTAAATCTTTGCATGCATGCCTTCGAGTGATTATTGAGCCTTCATGACTTGCTCCTTCAGCTGATGAACCAGTATGGCATACCAGTTGCATGGTCTTCCTTCTCTAGCTAGTTGGTCCAGCACGACCACCCAACTATGAGGGCAAGTCTCACTGCTCACTTGGCCACTCAGTCGACATGCGAATATGACCAAGTATTGGTATGCCTTCCTCAATATCTTCATCTTATAGATCTGATTGGGGGTCATCCTAAAACGAGCTAGCTCCTTTACCCAATCCTTCAAAATATCTCTAGAGTGGACTATGTCATTGGGAAAGCTGAACGGGGGAGTCATGACAGTCATGGGCTCGGTCATCTGATACATCTCATCATAATCTCATGCCCAGAAGGTTGCAAGCTTCATCCCACTGACACTGCTCAAGGTCATCATCTTGGGGTCAGTGTGAGAGATGATCCAATGAATCATGTCTGCGCATGGGAACGTGGGGTATCTGCATGCAATTTGTTAGCCTCCTGTTGCAACAGGTGTTCATATTTCATGATTGACATTTTTACATGCCAAATATGTCATCTTTCATGCTGCAAGGTTCCATATTTCCTTAAAGAGGCCAAAGAAGAAGTCATGAAAGTGTGCTAGTCCAAGTGCCACTGCTGAATTCCAATTTTGATGACTTAACCATTTTTGAAGAATGTTCTATAAAAGGGAGGGCCAAACAGCTTAATCTTGGCCTCCCTAGGTTTCAATTTCCTGTTTTAGAATATAGAGAATGATATCTGTCCAAATAGCTTAATCTTGGCAGAGTTATAGATAGGTAGAGAATCAAAGGAGCCCAACTACTTAATCTGGGCCCTTGGCAGAAATAAGTGTAGACTTAGATAGGAGGAAAGAAATAAAAAAAGAAAAATTGTAAAGCTGGGTCTGCAAGTCTAAGTGCACCCAAACCAAAAAGAAGGAAAAAATGTTAGGAAAGTAGGCTGGGTAGGTAGTTTTGAGGTTGCAGAAAGATGATTTATGATCAATTTTGTGTTTCAATGTGATATATTTTCAGATCACAGTCATGATGCAGTTTTCCATTTGGAGGAGCTCAATTTGGATATCTCTAACTTCCCCATTCTCCCTTTTCCCCAAATCACTTACTAATTTCCCCGAAGAGGTCAAGATCTGCTTGATTCCTCTTAATTTCATCATTCTCCATATCAGTTGCCTTGGTGAAAATCTGCTTCATTCAAGGATTGTTCATTCCTCCTCTACAAGTCACTTTTCCCCCCAAAATAGCCCAAGGTTCCTTACCTTAGCGCTTTCTCATCATCTTCATATTAACTACTGACTCTATTATGTAAATCCCTATATGTTTTCCCCTTCCCCTACTAAATCTATGTTAATAAATCCCCTATGTACATATCCCACCTTATAGCACTATAGCTATGTATTTTTCAGTCCTGGGACATAGTAGTCCACCTGGGACTATTGTGAACCCATTTGTGTCATGAAACCAGGATTGGTCTAAACCTCTGTTAGACCAAGAATCTTTACCCATCTCTCTGTCCTCAAAACCTTGTAACTTTACCCCTCCACAATTGTTTGCACAAAGATAATATTTAAATTTTTTTAATAAACATTAAGTTTTGTTCTTCCCCGCTTGTATAAACCCACGAAACCAAAGTTTAACCCTCCCCGCAACATTTTATGAAGATCTGAATCTTTGCGTAGATCCCCCGTTTAAACCCGCCGCCAGCTCCGCGCTCCGTCAGCCCTCCGATCCGCCCCTCCTAGATCCGACGGCTCTCGGCGATTTTGGAGCCATCCCGTCGCCCGACCTTTAGCGCCCGATGGCTTGGCGGTTTTTCCGTCGTACAGGAGGATGCGCATCCGCCTGTGATTGCATCGGAGCTGCTCTGACAGTTACCGCCCTCGTACAGAAGGCGGTCCGATGAAAACCACAAACCGCCTTCTGTCCTTTCCCCTGACGACTGCACCAGGACACTACCACGTCATCTGCACACGTCGGCCTCCTGCCGAGTCACCCCTGCCACGTCACTGCCACCGTGTCCCTACCACGTCATCCACCGTACATGCTGACGTCACCCTGCTGACGTCATCCTGCCACGTCATCCGCCATACCATGGTCCCACCCGCTGACGTCATGCTGACATCATCATCAATTTTTGGCGCGAAAGGTGAAAATCGTGCTTAGGAAGCCCGGATTCAAATTCTGAGGCAGTTTTTCATGCGCGATTAGTGCCTAGCGCTAATCGCGCATGGCTATGGGAAATGAGCCAAAGTGGAAAGCCCCGCATCGCGCAGCCCCCAGCAAGCCCGAAAGGTGCAGAATGACCCGTTTTTCTTCGCGAAGCATTCAGAAAGGAGCGAAAGACAGTTCTAAAGGAAACAGAGGGCCGAACAGCGGCCCTTAAGTTTTGATTTGACCCACAGCGAAGGACAGAACCAGCCCGATTCATTTGTCAAAGAGTACCAGAAGAAAGATGAAGCGGCAAAGAGTATTAGTTTAATTTTTTAATAGAAATCTTCAGTTCCCAAGGCAGCTCAACATTGAATGGCCTCCAGCAAAGTCAAATCATGTGTTGTGAGCCCATCCCAGCTCTCAAATCACAGTTAAAGCATTTAAAGCCACTGAACTACAATGGAGCAGGAGCCCATGCACAGTTATTACAGAAGCACTGCACCAAGCCACCGAGGATAACACATAAACTCAGTTTTGATACGGCTGCCCTCAGAGCAACTCAAGATATTTTCTTGCATTCATTTCTGGATAGGATTAGGTTAAAGTAATCATTTTTATTTCAGACCTGTTAGGTCAAACTATAATAGACAATTTTGGAAAGTTTTCCTATATATACCGCCCTCTACATTGTTTCAAGGGTTGGTCGATTGATAATTTTTACTAGAGACTCGCACTGTATACCTGATATGTCTTACTTAATCAAAGATTGCTGAAAAGATTGGAGAAATGATTGTCTGCTATGTGTCTAATGATCTAAGGAAGTGAAGGTGGAATTCTTGTGCTGCAACATGACTCAATAAGTACCTCTTACCTCTGTTTTCATCGTTTCACCATCTAAATAGCAAAAAGAAAGATTAGCTTGGAACTTGTTTAAACTGCACTCTAGGCTCAATTTATGTTGTTTCTTTATGTTTTTCATTTGAACTGAATTGTACATGAGTATGAATTCCCTGTGGCTCATATTTACCCTAATTCACCTGCGTTTGACAGTTATCTAGGGATTCTTTACTGCTCCTAGATAGATCTCATTCGCCTCTCTGTTAAGCCAATTGAGAGATTCTTAATTGCCTTTCCTTCCTTGACATTCTTTCCATCCTTTAAACCTAAAAAATTGTTCCATGTGCAACTACCTTGCTCCTCATTTCTCTTGAGACCTAGAAAACACACCAGCAGTCCTACTCCTTGACTCCATGCCCAATGGTTTGAAACTTTCACACTATACCTACCTCTTTACCTGAAAACATCAATCTTCCCACCAAAAACAAAACAAAACCCCTTGAACTCAATAAATAGCCTAAAATCATCTTCAACAAAGTTAAATCATAAAGAGAGAGCCCTCTCTGACTGCAAGTGGGCTAGAAACTGCAGTCTAAAGATTGGTTTGTGGTTACCTCGGCCGTATCCCTTTACTCCAACCTGAGGGACAACCTGAGTGATAACACAATCCGGTACAAGCTGGACTTATGAATGTTCACGTACACTTGATGGTCTTCAAGGTCTTCCCCAAAAGTACTTGTGAATGTTTCATTCACCTCTTGCCACTTTAGTTTGATGTCCTTGTCTAGATACAACTTCGTATCTTCATAGATCGGCAAACCAGAGGACACCTACTCAGTTGCTGCTCCAGCTACCATACCATCAGTGTCCTAAGATATTGTTCTCTTGGAAGGAATTAAGACATATTAACACCTAAAAGATATGGAAACAAGCAGCATGCATGGCAAGAAATATGTCAGTGAAAACAAAGAAAATCCGAGGTAGGACACAACACATACCTGGGAAAATAATGAGCAAGATTGCACAAATTTCACTAGGAGGCTGAGTGATTGGTTGCCAGAACTACGCAAAAGGTAGTCTAGGATGTCGGGGAGGCTGGACTGGTTGCTAGATCTGTGAAATGTGTAATCCAGTTGGGCAGCTGGCTATTGGGATTACACAATGCACAATTCCAACTGGGAAGGACTGCTGGCCCAGGGACAAATTTGCGCAGTTTCCTGGGCCAAGTAGCCATTGTCCTCCAGGAATGCACAAAATAGTCTAGGATGCCATTTTTGGGCTAGAATGCACAAATCTGGAGGGGAAGGTGAGCCTTCCTTCTCCAGATTGCGCAATGCAACCTTCGTGAAGGCAAAGACCGGGCCAAGGTTGGCTCGACTCGCCAATGAGAAACTGAAAACAAGTAAGTCGATGAAATGCATGGTGACACTAAGTGATAGCAGAAGTGATAAATAGTGCATGCAAAACATGAACGAAAGATTCAACAAACAGATCAACATGCATGTAGGTGAGGTCGTTCATCGATTGTCCGAACATCCATGCAAAATAGTTTCATGCATGCGACTACAGTGAGATAGCAATGAAAATTGAAATAGAGCTAGGATAAACTAGAATATATGTAAATGACAACAGGCATTCAAAGAAATCAAGAAAACAACTCTCACACAAGCGAATACACAAAAAGCGACAAAAATGCTGAAAAAGACAAGTTGAGGCCACTTACCCGTGAATAGTTGAGCCGGATGTGTCAAAGTTTCCTGGATGTGCTTTGGGATGTTAGAGCTCCAAGATCAATGTGAATGAATGAGCTCTGATGCATCGAATAAATAAGTTTGGTCTCATGACACACATGCCACAAATCTAGGAAAAAGCGACACTTGGAGGGAAACTTCTAAAACAACTTTGCATGTAACCACCAGTTGCTAAAAATGGCTCCCTGAATCATGAGATGCCCTTTGCATGTTGTCTCTTACTATTTCGGAGAGATCAAGTCATGCATGCATGCAAGTCAAGTTTCCTAGGTCCCGGGTGGAACTGGTCAACCACATTGTTCATGCATGCCAGTGCTCAACTATTCATGAAAAATGTGCATTCCTGGCTTGGAACTTGGCTGACTACCTAAGGGGATTGAGCAATTTATGGGTAGAGAAGCTGATTGCTACCTAGATTTGCACAAATCCTGGGCTAAACAACCTGCTGCTAGGAAATTGTGCAAATCCTGCTAGGAGGGTTGGCTGGCAGGATTGCGCAATCCTAAAGCCCAGTAGGCTATCAGAGAGGATTGCGCAATTCATAGAGGGAAGGTTGGTTGCCCTCCAGTAATGCACAATTGTCAAGGGGAAGCTGCTCAACCCGCAGCTAGACCATGTCCAGGTAAGTGGCCTGTGAGGGGAATGGATCGACTGTGATCGACAAGCTACCTTTGTGCGAGGAAAGCAATGAAGCTTGAGTACTTGACGCAACAAGACAACGTGCTATGTAAGGATGGTAGGGGGGCTCCAAAACAGGCTAAGGAAAAATTTTGGAGGGTGGTTGTAGCCGCTACAAGAGATTTGATTCGAACCTGACCATCGTGGTTGTTGTGACGGTGTTGTTGCAAGAGTTAGGGCGAAAATGTGAACCAAGATGGATTGAAGAAAACTCCACTACATCTTGCCAATATGCCTGATTCTTTGTACTTTTCTGCATACTTTTTGGGTGGTTATATATATATATGTATATATATATATATATATATATATATATATATATATATATATATATGTATGTATATATATATATATATATGTATATATATATATATATATATATATATATATATATATATATATTTGATGACCTCCTATTATCCATTACAAGTGTTGTTAGCCTCTATTAAGGAAAAAGATCTTAACTCTTTTCTCTTATGTGCCAGATCTTGTACTTCTTGGAGAAATTCTCCTTAATCACGGTCTTTCCTCCCAAAAGTCACATTCAATCGAAAACAATTTTTCCTCACATCCCTTGCATTCCTATGTTTTGCGCAATTGTTCGATCCAGTACAAACCAACTAGGGAAATCACAAACAAAAATGGAATCGAGGGGAAACATTGCAACCATTAAAGTTGATAATTGATTCCTACCCTATTGAATCATGTGACTTAAACTACATGTACCTATTTAAGTGCTAATGTAGGCTCCTAGTTGGGGATGTGGGCCTCTCCCAAGAGCACATGATGATGATCTGATAATCACCCTATGAGTGACCTCAGTTAAAGATTTATTGAATATAGGTATTACAGACTCATGTGCTGGTGTGTGTCTATGTTATTAAAGCAACAGATCAATCAGATTGCCAATACACAGACACTTGAAATGGAAAGACAACAAAGAAATACAGTAAGCAAATACAAGAACACAAGAAATTAATAAGGAGTTCACCCTATCCTCCAGGGCTACATCTCTGGTCCAGCTCTCAGTGGTGGCCTTATTTTATTATGTCTTAAGCAGAGAATTACAATGCAGGGACTCAATATGAGTCTCCTGAAATGGAAATTTACTTGGCAGGGTGGTTCTTGGATGCCCCAAGCCACTAGAGTACACAGACTCTTTTCCTTACCAACTCTGTGACCTTCTGGTCTACAATGGAGAGAGCCCAATGTGGTGCTCAGTTCGGATAGATCCTATCTTGGATGGCTCGAATCTCTCAAGCTCTCCTGGTGCTCGATGCTGCCTCTGGTCAGCTCGGCCCTCTGTCTTCCGTTCTGCTTTTGCTTGCTTTACTATCTTCTTTGCTTCTCTGTCTTCTGTCTTCCTGTGTTCCGTCCTCCTCTTGGGGTTCTGGTCCTCTTGTCTTCTTTTCCTGTGCATGGCTTTAAGGCCATTCGTTCCCATGTTTGTTCAGTTGCTATGCCTCCTCCGTCGAATCGCCTTCTGCAGTTGCGCTTGGAGTTCCATGTTCAGTGTCATCATCAGGCTCACAGGGAGTGGCCACATGTCCTCCTATAACTACGCCAGCCTGCTTCGTCGATTCAATTCATTGGTTACGTCATGGAATGAGTCTTCCTCCACCGTGACCGTCAAAGCGAACCTTAATCCTTCTAAATCGCGGCTTATTCCCTCATTAAATCTGGTCTTGTCATCGGGCGCGATGTCAACCGTCCGATCTAGATCCCCCAGATCCAATGCCATCCGCTCATTTCGTGCAGTTGACTTGCTCGACCGTTAGTGCGTGATGAGCAGTGGTTTTCTCTCTCCTCTGCTTGCCACGCGTCGATCGTTGAGTGGGATCACTCCGCTTTCATCCAAAACCGTTTACCGTTCAAGGAGCTCTCGATCAATACCGTCGGTTTCGGAGTGGGTCCTGCCTTTTAGCTTTTAGCCCTTTCACCTTTTTCCCTTTGGTTCTCGGGCTTTCCACGTGACCAAGTGCTCGGGCTTCTCCATTTTGAGGGTTTTCGCCCAGCGATGCACGATTAGCGCATCAAAAACCTCCTCTGTTGCCCGATCTGGGCCTCCCAGGGGCTAATTTCACCTCTCGCGTAGTCTCCATGGGCCTCAATTAGCATGCTTTAACCGAGGTCCTCGTCATTCCACGCTGGCTACCATTGCCACTGGTTTGAGGTGTTTTTGATCATTGTTTTAAATTCTTTGAAGTCGGACCTGACCTGATACAACCATGGTTCCTTTGACAGTTCTTTATGGATCCAATTCGGATCATGGCCTTCCCACTGAAAAGCTTTTGGACCACCAAAAGTTGGTTTTCAAGCATCAACTAAGTGAGGATACTATTGTCTCACTTGTCCAATATCAATCCACTTTGCACTACTTGGCTTTGAACCTTTGAGCCTAATCCTGAGGTACTCCACATCTCCCCTGCATGTCATCCTTACCTTCTTATCCAGCATTGTGTCTTCCTACAATTGATTAAGATATTCAAGTAGCAGGTCATCAATAGAAGGTAATTGACTTTGCTCTTCGGGGTCCTCAATCATTGAAGGTTCAAACAATCTCAAGCAATCTGCATTTACAACTGAGTAGATGTGCATGTAAGCTAGTAGATCAAGGCAAAAAGCATTTTCACCAATATTCTCAAGTATCCTAAAGGGTCCACACCTGATAGGCTTTAGCTTTTCACCTTCACCTTGCATCATGTCCTTGCTGATATACAGCCAGACCTGGTCACCAACTTGAAAATTATGTTCCATCCGATGCTTGTCATGCCTAGCCTTGTATTTGGCTTGGCTCTTTTCCAGCTGTTCCTGTACTGCCTGGTGGATCTCTTGGTTTTGTTCAATGAACCTAGTTTCCCTGTCCACATCACTGTGTCCATCAACCATGGTATCTTTACCAAAGACAAAATCCAAAGGAGACCTTGGTGTGAAACCAAAATAGGTCTCAAAAGGAGATCTCTGTGTAGAAGAATGCTTTGCTCTATTGTAAGCATGTTGCACATAACACAAATGTTCATCCCAAAGCTTAGGATGTTTGTTGTAATATCCTCTCAGTAACTAGATCACTGTCCTGTTAACTACTTCTATCTGGCCATCAGTTTGCAGATGAAAAGTTGTGCTTTTCTTCAGTTTGGTGTCCATCAGTTCCCACAGACTTGACTAAAACTTCACACAAATCGGGTGTCTCGATCAAATACAATAGAAGTGGGTAATCCAAAATGTACCCATACATGTTCAAAGAACAATTTTGCAGTCTGTTCAGCTGTAATCTGTTTATTAGAAGGTATCAAAATACACATTTTGTTGAACCTATACACAACAACATATAGATAATCATGACCTTTCCTAGATTTAGGCAGTCCTCCAACAAAATCCATGGAAATACTTTCCCAATGGTGATAAGGAACTGATAATGGAGTGTACAAGCTTAGTTTTCTGTTATTGGGCTTGCTTTTAGCACACATAGCACACCCTCTTACATATCTAGAAACTGTCTCATTCATTTTCGGCCAATAACAAAACCTTTGCAGCTGTGCAACTATTTTACTTACCCCAAAGTGACTTGATATTAGAGAAGTGTGTGCTTCCCTAATTATCTTTACTCTCTTAGTTTGTGGAATGCAGAGTTTCTCACAATGGTATAAGAGTCAGTCCTTCACATGATAGTCCAATTATTCTACTCTTTTGCCTCGACCCAAATTTGCATATACATCTTTAAAGTCCATATCCTGAGCATATTGCTCAATGTAGCTTTCATGTAGTACATAATTATGCTTAAGTATGGTAGATGCATTTATAATGGGTCAAGATAACATGTCTGCAAATTTGTTATGTATGCACTTTTTATATCTGGTAACTAAATGAAACTGTTGTAGAAAACCAATCCATCTGTAATGTCTTGATTGCTACAACTTATTTTGGGAGTGCAAATATTGAAGTGGTCGATGATCAGTATGTATTACTGTCTCTTTGCGCATTAAGTAATGTTTCCACTTTTTCACACTCTGAACTAATGCATACAATTCTTTATCATATGTAGGATAGTTAACCACTGCATGATAAAAAGTCTCAGAATGATAACATATGGGTTTACCGTGCTATGTCAACACTGCTCCCATGGCATAGTCACTGGCATAAGTTTGGATCTCAAATGGTATTTGCAGATCTGGCAGTGCTAGTACAGGTGTTGTACTAATCTTTTCTTTCAAGGTGTTGAAGGCTTTCTGATGTTTGCCTCCCCACTAAAACACCTTATTCAATCCTGTTAAAGCATGTAAGGGAGCTGCAATTGAGGAAAAGTTAGAAATGGACTTCCTCCAATACTGTGCTGCTCCTAAGAAGCTTCTCACTTCTGTAGCAGACTTGGGTTTAGGCCATCTTACAGTGACTGCCACTTTAGAAGGATATATTTTCAATCCACCTCCCCCTACTATATGACCCAAGTAGTTTAGATATGTTTTGCCAAACTCACATTTTGAGATTTTAACATAAACTTTTTCTCTTTTCAAAACATCTAATGTCTGCTTAACATGATTTAAATGTTCTTCCCACGTTTTACTAAAAATCAGAATGTCATCCAGGTACATAATAACAAAATCATCAAGAAAAGGTCTGAGTACATCATCCATTAATCTCATGAAAGTAGCAGGAGCATTAGTTAAGCCAAAAGGCATAACCAGCCATTCATACAATCCCTGCTTTATTTTGAAAGCAATCTTCCATGCATCTTGCTCTGCAACCCTGACCTGATGGTATCCACTGTGCAAATCCAGCTTGGTGAAATAAACAACTTCCTTCAATTGATCTAAAAGATCATCTATGCGAGGAAGGGGATAACACTTTTTTATTGTTATCTTATTCAGTGCTCGGTAGTCAATGCACATTCTCCTCGAGCCATCTTTCTTTCTCACCAAAGCGATTGGTGACCCACATGGTGATGTGCTAGGCCTGATGAATCCCTTCTCGAGCAACTCCTGCACCTGCTTCTTGATTTCAACATTCTCTAAAGCAGACAACCTTTTATACCTGTGGCTTCAAAGTTGTTTCATCTCCTGAATCTGACCCCAAATCTTTATGAATAGCTACAAAATTTTTCTTCTTCTTGCCCTCGAATTTCTTAGGTCTCAGCTCTGGATGTAGAATCCAACAATGCTCATCACCATGCCCATCCTTTTTACAGTGGGTGCATGAAGCTTTGCTTTTCTGTGCAGTGTTAGCCTTCCTTTCTTTCCACTTCTGCTTTCTTTTCTCCTTGCTCTGGCTTGTAGTAGGTTGGGATGGTCCCCCAACTTCTAGATTTCCATTCTTTCCTCTAGCTTCTAGATGAGTAGCTTATACAAATACCTCATCTATACTAGTGGGATTAAACATGAGGATGGTATGCCTCATGTAGCTATGTATACCACCAATGTACTTCAAAAGAGTCTTCGGTGAGTCTAATGAGATACCCAACATCAATGCTCTCTTTCTAAATTCTTCAGTATACCCTTGCACACTTTGCCCTTTCAACTGCCGAAGGGTTTTCCAACTCATCATGGCTTGTTGCTTGTAGGCCAATGGATAGAACTTCTTTTTGATTGCAAAAACAAATTCACTCCATACAGAGATGGTCTTACCATGTCTTTTCATGTCAGATTGAGCTCTGCCTTCCCACCAAACCAAGGCAGTGCCTCCTAGGCATAGGCTTGCTAGCTGAATCTTACTCTTATCTAAGTCTATGTTCTGTACTCTGCAATACACATCAATTTGTCTAATCCAATTTTCCAACTTTTCAACATTTAGCTCCCCATCATATATAGGCAAATCAAATTTAACATCTAGCTTGATCAAAGATGCTTTCTTATTATGCACAGGGCTATTAGGAGGTGTGAGAAATCTTTCCTCTTTCCCTTTTCCCATAGAGGGGTCATGGGAGTGAGACTTATCTTCTTCTTTGTCTTGTTTAGAACCTGATGAATCCTCATCCTTATGCTTTCTAAAGTCCCTATACATTTCCTCTACCATAGACTTTATAGCTAGGAAACTTTCTAGGAATTAAGGGTCTGGCCCCATAGAACCTTCCTCTGACATTGTCTTCCGAGGATAGACTCTCCCAATTTCAGGATAAGTTTCAACCAACTCTCCTTTTCCTAATTTGAGCTTTGATCTAGTGAGCATTCAATAGCTAAACCAACACAAGCTTGTCTAACCTTACAGCCTAAAGCTCTGATACCACTTGATATGATAATCACCCTATGAGTGACCTTAGTTAAAGATTTATTGAATATAGGTATTACAAACACATGTGCTGGTGCGTGTCTATGTTATTTAAACAACAGATTGATTAGATTGCCAATACACAGACACTTGAAATGGAAAGACAGCAGAGAAATACAATAAGGAAATACAAGAACACAAGAAATTAATAAGGAGTTCACCCTATCCTCCAGGGCTACATCTCTGGTCTAGCTCTCAGTGGTGGCCTTATTTTATTGTGTCTTAAGCAGAGAATTATAATGCAGGAACTCAATATGAGTCTCCTGAAATGGAAATTTACTTGGCAGGGTGGTTCTTGGATGCCCCAAGCCACTAGAGTACACAGACTCTTTTCCTTACCAACTCTGTGACCTTCTGGTCTACAATGGAGAGAGCCCAATGTGGTGCTCAGTCCAGACAGATCCTCTCTGGGATGGCTTGAATCTCTCAAGCTCTCCTAGTGCTCGATGCTACCTCTGGTCAACTTGGCCCTCTATCTTCTGTTCTACTTTTGCTTTCTTTACTGTCTTCTGTCTTCCTGTGTCCCGTCCTCCTCTCAGGTTCTGGTCCTCTTGTCTTCTTTTCGTGTACATGGCTTTAAGGCCATTCCTTCCCATGTCTGTTCAGTTCCTCTGCCTCCTCTGTCGAATCGCCTTCTGCATTTGCGCTTGGAGTTCCCTGTTTGGCGTCATCATCAGGCTCATAGGGAGTGACCACATGTCCTCCTGTAACTGCGCCAACCTGCTTTTTCAATTCAATTCTTCGGTTACGTCATGGAATGAGTCTTCCTCCACTGTGGCAGTCAAAGAGGACCTCAATCCTTCTAAATTGTGGCTTATTCCCTCATTAAATCCAGTATTGTCATTGGGCACGATGTCAACCGTCCGATCTGGATCCCCCAGATCCAACGCCATCCGCTCATTTCGCGCGGTGACTTGCTCGACCGTTAGCACATGATGAGCAGCAGTTTTCTCTCTCCTTTGCTTGCCACATGTCGATCATTGAGTGGGATCGCTCCGCTTTCATCCAAAACTGCTTACCATTCAAGGAGCTCCCGATCAATACCTTTGGTTTCGGAGCAGGTCCCGCCTTTTAGCTTTTAGCCCTTTCGCCTTTTTCCCTTCAGTTCTCCAGCTCTCCACACGACCAAGTGCTCAGGGCTTCTCCATTTTGATAGTTTTCACCCAGCGGTGCGTGATTAGTGCTAATCGCGCATCAAAACCTCCTCTATTTCCCGATCTGGGCCTCCTAGGGGCTCATTTCGCCTCTCGCACAGTCTCCATGGGCCTCGGTCAGCGCGCTTTGACCGAGGTCCTCGTCGTTCCACGCTGGTTGCCATTTCCATTGGTTTGAGATGTTTTTGATCGCTATTTTAAATTCTTTGAAGTCTATCCCGACCTAGTACAACCATGGTTCCTTTGACAGTTCTTTATGTGGATCCAATTTGGATCAGATGACCACAAAATCTTATTCCATACATACATCCAAACATAAATTCTCCATATTTTATAAATGCAATACCTTCTTCCTTTGTGCGTGAAGACCATGCAAAACTTGGATATATTGATATCAGGGTATTCATAGGCCGCTACGTTTGTCATTTCTAGTCTGAAAAAGAGTAAAGGCACCTCTTCTTATTCTAGGTAAGGATGTCTAATACCATTTCTATCCCTGTTGTTGAAGATTTGATGTAGGTACATAAGGGGTTTGTTTTATCATTGCAAACACTGTACCCTTCGAATTTGGTATGATGTTGTAAAAAATTTTAGATGACAAGTCCTTTTCCCTTTTGGGGACAGAATGACTCATTCATCATGATAGTTAATCATACATTAAGTGTAAAAATTTTGATTCAATTCATATTTTTCGATCAAAATGTTCATCTGATTCAAAGTGATACCAGCTCCATGTTTCTCAAATGCTGAAACAAAAGTTGGAGTAAGCTTAGCCAACATAATCTCGAAATCAACCAAGCTTGTGTTATGAGGATTAGCTCTACCATGCATTTCCATTTTTTCCTCTGGAAGTTCATCTTGTTTGACAAGACCTAGATTTTCATCGTCCTTTTTAAAGGCATCTTCAATTATAGGTTTTTAAGTATCTTCATCAATTTGTAAACTCCACATCAATTCCAAATTTATTTTAAAATCAAAGTTGGTTTGATTTTTGTTAGCTAAATTTTCATTAAACTAATCTGTCAAACATATGGATTGTACTTCTGTAATTAAGCAAAGACTTTCTCTTTTGTATAGCTAGGTCGCTCATCAATGTTCTTGGTGTATCTATAATTTTCAAATGCCAAACTTGTATTATCATACAATGAGTTTTGCAGGGAGGCTTCCTTGTCGGAACACATTTCCTTGTCATAATGATCATGATTTTCATACATGGGAGAACCTTCAAAATGCACCATATATGACTTGAATATGTTGTTTTCGAATTTCAAGTAATGGTTTCAATGTCGTCATCATCAAGGGAGTGAGAGAATGTTACTTGAAACTTAATACGTTGCTCCTATATCACCTTTTTCCATTGTATCATAAATTAGGTAGTCATTAACATACATAAAATGGGACTTGTGACTGTTAAATTCAATTTCGAAGATCATTTTCTCAACACTCTGGCCATAAATACTAGCCATATTAGAGTTTGAGGCACCTTCTTCAAGACCGGGTTCATCAATGCTTATTGCCTTCCATGTTCATTTTCATGAGCATTAGGGGTTTTGTCCATCAAATCAGAATAGACAGAAAGTGTCTCTTTGATTTCAGAAGGCATATCAAGATCAACTTCATCCAAGAATCCCCTAGAATGCTCATCAACAACAAGAAGAAAGGTCTCTATTTTTATTTCATCACATGCATCCATCATAATCACTGATTTGGTGGTGAGAAACCCACCCTAGCTAGATTGGAGTGAGATAAAACATGTTTCACCATTGGGTGTGTCACCACTCAAACCAGTTGGGGATCTAAAGGGGGTTCCTAAGAGGGAAACAATGGAGGCCTAGTCCACTGTCACCATAGCTAAGTCTCCCTACTCTTTACGAACTTTCACCGATGGGAGGAGTCCCGGTAGTGCAGGGATCACTTTTTAAAGTAGATTTCAATGAATAGGTGAGGAGTGACCCTGAAAACCCTTTCCCATGGATGGAGTGATGAATGGAACTTGCACTCTTTTTAAGAAAGGGACTTGGTCCACCACGGGTAAGGGGTGAGGATTGGAGGGTTGAGGGAGAAATGATAGACTTATAAAGGGGTTTCTCAATCCCTATAATCCTTGGAAACTTGGATTCCCAAATGGTCCTTGACAAATAGTCTTTATTGAGAAGCGGGGCCACACGGGGCCAAGTGGACCCAGCCCAAGTTCGAGGATGGAATGTAGCAGCCAATGATGTTCCTATCCTAGACAAGGTGAGGGGAAAGAATCAAACAAGAATATTTACTTCGAAAGGTTGAGTTGATATTATTGAGGTCTAGTCGTGGGGATGCCTAGGCAAAATTTGGTCATAGAGCTAGGGCTTGGGATTCCTAGAGATTCCACCGTCAGAATTGCCTCAAATTTGGAGGAGAGAGAGGGGACCCACCAATGCAGTAGCCTAGAGGAGATCAAATTTTTTCCTTGCACCAATTCCCGAGAAATCGATGCCCTAGGTGACCTAATGGGGTTATACTTGGGGAAAAAGGGAAAAATGGTAAAAGAAAGGTTAAAATGATTACCCTTTTTTAGGACCAGTGCCTAATTCACTTGGGGATATGGATTCAAGGATAATAATGAGTAAGAACTTGGTTTCTTGATCAAGGAGGCCCAGAAAGTTAACTTCATCCAATGTTGAGAGAAAGAAAAGAAATTGACCTTCAAACATTTATACTTCAAATAAAATGATGCAATATTCTCGAGATAAATAAATCTCTATGACATTTCATTCACATAACATTGTCCCATACATTAAATTAGCTAAAACATGCCCAATTCCACATTTCAATAATGCAACAACTAGCCCTAATTTTAGCAGTATGCAACAACAAGAATAATAACATTAAAATTTACTTATAACATTATAGAGTATATCCAACTAGCATTTCATTTGCATAATAAAGCTCCAAGACAAGAGAAATAGCCCAAACCCATACATCAAAATTCATCCATCTCCAAAAAATATCCACCAAGGAAAAAGTGTGAAATTCTCTATGATAGAGAGATCCCAAGTCAAGTGATGATACAAATGAATGTATCTAACATCAATATATAGCTTCCTAGGGAGTTTGAATTAGCCTATGGGCCCCTAATGATAAAACAATGTGCAAATAGTAGCCCCTATTTGTGACAAACCCACCAAACTAGCTCGCAAGTGTAAAAATAAGCCTCACAAGGGGCCAAATAATAATATGTGCATGTCGTAGGGCCCTCCAAAGGATCAATAATATCCTAAAGTGCCATCCCGAGGAATAAATTCCTCGGAATATGATGGACAAGGGGCAGTAGACCTTTGGTGCTCCTAGTGGGTCTGAGGGCACATCAATGATCCCATGGGTCTCCATATGAATCAAGATGCCTATAGATCCTCCACAATGGTCCAAATGGTGGAATGAATGCTACCATAACATCGTACAAGTGATGGGACACATGCCAAGAGTGTGGGGCTCTTGTGGGGGCTTGTTAGGCATAGTGTACCAAGCATATCACCATCATCCCAAAAGTGGATCGCTAGTAGTCTCTGAACATCCATGAATATCTGTGGAGTGTTGTTTGCTGTTGTGGAGGCCCATGGCTCTCTATGCACATCCTACATGTGCCAATGTAGACCTCTAAGGGTCAAGATCCCATATAGGGAAACCAAACCAAAATGGAAACCACCTGCAATCCTGTATAAGATCCAATGTGTCCCCTAGGCTTCTAGTACAACCAATCATTAAAATAATCAGGTAAAAGAGCTTACAAATCATCGATAGCAAAGTGGGTACTTCATAATGGCATGCCCTTCTGTAGTGGGCTTTTCCATGTGCTAGTGTCTCCAAGCTCCAAAGGGGGTTAGCCAAGTACCTTATTATGTGGTTTCAGTCTTTAGAGGGGATAGTATGTCCAAGGTACATCCCTCTAATGGGGGTGGCAAGTGACAAATAAGTGAGATGGAATAGGGAATGAGAGGGGCAACCCTGGGCCACATAGTGGGGCATAGGGGTAGCTAGATAAGGGGAATCCCACACTTGGATATGTAATGTATTGGAGGGAGCAGTTGTGTTACATGAGGTGCCTTGACCTTAATTTTTCCACCCTTCTTTATATGCCTTTTTCCTTTTATGAATTTTCTTTAATAACTTCTCGGGGCTCAAATGACAAGAGCATGATGTGTAAGATATAGCAGTGATTACCCCTTTTAAGGTAGGGTGGTTCATTTCCCTCCAGGGGTTGGGAAAATCATGGGTTCCTGAGTGATAAAGGGGGCTCATCTAGTTCCTATGGAACTAGGGTGATGGCCATGGATGCGGTAGCGCTCACGTATTGGTTTTTGCCCACATGCTAATTATTTTTGTCCCAGCCATCTTTTGCATTTTGTGGTACAATTTCCTATGAAATATGGCCAA
Organism: Pinus tabuliformis; assembly: GCA_031772625.1. NCBI lineage: Eukaryota > Viridiplantae > Streptophyta > Pinopsida > Pinales > Pinaceae > Pinus > Pinus tabuliformis. Next base: position 28,153,687 of record CM062807.1, read on the forward strand.
TTATGCATTTTCTTTTTCTTTTAATTGCTTCAACCTCTAGGGCATCATTCTAGGCTTGACCCAAGGTGGGGGCAAGGGGATAGGGAGGCTAGCCCTATGTGGACCTAGGTGGAAGAAATGATGAATGGAGGTATATTGAGTGGAAACAGAGTAATATGTGCGGGACCGCCTACCCATAGTTAGGGTTTCCCAAGTAGTACCACCCTAGAACCAAATGGTCAACAAAGGAGATCCCATGGGACTAAGATTCAAGGGTAGCAACCAAAATATATCAAGGATACAAGAGTACAAACTAAGCCCACTCTTTCTGCCAAATCCCCCCATCAATCCATACCCAGAAGTATCCACGTTAAGTAAACCCAATACTAAATTATCAAATGGCAAGACATACCTTTAGATTCGGGCCCACCTTCAAACATACAATCAATACAGGTGGGGGAGGGACCACATGGGTGGCTCAGGTGGCAAAGAAATGACACAACAAGCTAGTATGAGGCATCAAGGGGATTCTTGCTGAGGTTCATTATGGAGAAAATTTTTCTCCTAGGGATATCACCCACAAAGTGGTGGGTAACAGGGTGCATTGTCGTGGAAGAGAAATTTGACATTGATGCAGACTAGGGAGGATTTGGGACTCACTAAGGTAATAATATCTTGAATTCTTCTACAAATAAATGTGCCATGAGATATATTTGTAATTGCATATTTGAATAGTGAAGTTCCAAACATTTTTGGGTTCACTTCTTTTTCTATTGGAGTCTAAAATTCCGTATGGTAAAATAAGGGTCGAAATGTATTGTGGCAAGGGATATTGGAGGCTAAATTGAGGGCGTTTAGTCCCCAACAATTGCTAAAGGAAATCTTTAAAAAAGAAAAAAAATGTGTGGACTGGTTCTCATTGACTTAGAGGGCATAAGTCTCTAAGAAATCTTTGGGATTCATTGCAGAGGTTTTACAAGGGTAAAATCCCATCAAGGATGGCACAAAAGTTCATTAAAAGAGGAACATTCTCTTGGATGTATTGACTATTGTTTCTAAGAATAAATTGTTGGTCGAGTTTACCCTCTAAGAAATGTGTATTAGTCAAGTTTTAGAGGGTGAATCTCTATGTGTTATTTACTGAGTGTTAATAGGGTTTATACCTTCTATATGGGCCGAGTTGTTATGGCAGGAGGACGAAATTACAGGCTATAGATGTCCTTGATTAATAATAGCGAGTCAGAGGGGTTTCCTTAACATAAAAAGGGGAGCACTTTGAAGAAGAGATAGGGTTACACCAACTGGTATCAATAATATTTCATGAGATGATGGCTAAAGAAGATTTTGGAGGGCCATTGAAATCTGAAACAGAGTGGAAATCAGCCCATACTTCTCACTATTTGCAAATAGAACTAAGGTACCTATTGTGGGAGGAACATACTTGTGCTTTAGGGCTAGAAAGTGGTAGAGAATAGAGGAACACGAATTTAGTCCAAGTTTGGTTGTGATTTGGACCAATAACAGTCATCTACAATAGCCCATATTTCCACATCAATACCAAAAAAAGAGGAAAACGTCTAATGCATTGGTTTATAACAAAGACTTGGCCATAATCTTTGTGGAAAATGTTGTTGTGTTGTTGTATTATTGTTGGATTTTATTTATCTTGTATTTGCAATGCCATTACATGTCAAAAACACCAAAATATAAATTGAAACCCACAATAAAAATATAGAGCAAATAGTCAAATTGTTTGATGAAATGCCAAAACCAACAATTTTGAAAAAACAATGAGAAGTTTCCAAACCTTGGAGCGATAAGGGGTTGTTACACTACAACAATATGAGTGACTCAGATATTTCAGAGTGCAAAATCCATTTATGCATTAAAAATCACATTTTAAACAATGAAAAATGAGAATCCTGATCAAAATTATATAGTCAAATTCCAACGAAAAAAGTCAAAATGTAGAACAGTTAGGCTTCACCTGATCCGGATCTTGGGAGGAGGCCCCCAAGATCTAAAAGATTGAAATGGATCTTGGGAGGAGAGACCCCCAAGATTTGAAAACTTGAAATGGATCTTGGGGGAAAGGCCCCAAGATCTAAAAGATTGAAATGGATCTTGGGAGGAGAGACCCCCAAGATCTGAAAACTTGCATTGCTAGAAGAAAAATAAGGAGAATGTCCAATAAACAAAACCACAAAGAAAATTTTATTTAAAATAGTAATGGAAATAAACAAGCTAGGGTGATGGTAGCTTATCTCTGAGAAGAGATGTGGTCGCTACATGCCTCTGAACTGTAAAGGCTACATTGTGGCGGACAATCTGTCCTTTTACAAAATGTGACTTGTTACTTATATTTTTTTTCAGTTACAATACCACAGGTCAATTCCATGGGTGAATGAATACCATGGGTGGATTTTACAATACCACGGGCAGATGCCATTTACAATACCATGGGTAAATTCCATGGGTGAATGAATACCATGGGTGGATTTTACAATACCACGGGCATATGCCATTTACAATACCATGGGTAAATTCCATGGGTCGATGAATAATATGGGTGGATGAGTACCATGGGTTGATGCCGTTTTCCATTCGGATCATTCCTCCCTCCTTAAGAAGCAATGGTCCCCATTGTGTAAAGTTCCCTCCTGCAAAGCCTTTGTTGAATATGAAGAGCCACTGAAGATAAGGGTTTTATGTGGTTAACCCATAACCATGATGAACAAAGATCCGAGGATAGAGATACCCTGTAATGCTTGTGACCAACTGTGATTCTGATAGTGTGCGGCCTAGCAAATGGACTTCGATAAAGTGTGGGTTTGTGGATGACCCATAACCATGACGAACAAATATCCTAGGATAGAGATACCCTATAATGCTTGTGACCAACTGTGATACTAACAGTGTGCGGCCTAGCAAATGGACTTTGATGAAGAGTGGGTTTGTGGATGACCCATAACCGTGATGTTGGTTGCTGATGAAGTAGCAGGTGCCTACATAGCCTGGGGTGGGAGGGCACGTCTCCAAATAACCCAAGCCGAATGCCGCTATGTTGAAACTAGTGAATGTGAAGCAGGTGCCTACTAAAGTGGGGCAGGAGGGCACGTATCCAATGGGAACCCACTCCGAATGCTGCTCCAGAATTAAAATGGGCATAACTCAGTCAATATAACTCAGAATATTTAATATAACCAATTTTTGGAAGCAGAAGGACCATTCTGCATCTTCCCATGTGATGGAAATCCTTATCTAGACACTCTAAGATCTCAGATTCACGCTGCAACAGTTCTGCCGTCACAAAAATTCTGATAAAATAGCTGATTTTAAATTAGCGATATCTTCCACATCCGAACTCCGATTCGACCCATTTTTTTTTGAAATTGGATGATTTTTCGAGAGGAATCCAGATATGGTATTTTTTTTTGTAAATTTTGTACCAAATGTTTCAGATCTGATCTGCAAACGTGCCGCCCAAAAAAAATTCCTGCAAAAAATTGAGAAGAGAAAAATTATTCCTGCTAGACCCAAGAAAGTGCTCTGTGGAGGTTGTAGCACATGCCTGAAGTTTGTTGAATATTGCTGCAAAATTTGAAACTGAAATATGCATCAAACCCTCATTCCCATGGAATCATAACCTGCTCCGATACCACTGATCCGGATCTTGGGAGGAGGCCCCCAAGATCTAAAAGATTGAAATGGATCTTGGGAGGAGAGACCCCCAAGATCTGAAAACTTGAAATGGATCTTGGGGGAAAGGCCCCAAGATCTAAAAGATTGAAATGGATCTTGGGAGGAGAGACCCCCAAGATCTGAAAACTTGCATTGCTAGAAGAAAAATAAGGAGAATGTCCAATAAACAAAACCACAAAGAAAATTTTATTTAAAATAGTAATGGAAATAAACAAGCTAGGGCGATGGTAGCTTATCTCTGAGAAGAGATGTGGTCGCTACATGCCTCTGAACTGTAAAGGCTACATTGTGGCAGACAATCTGTCCTTTTACAAAATGTGACTTGTTACTTATAGTTTTTTTTAGTTACAATACCACGGGTCAATTCCATGGGTGAATGAATACCATGGGTGAATTTTACAATACCACGGGCAGATGCCATTTACAATACCATGGGTAAATTCCATGGGTGAATGAATACCATGGGTGGATTTTACAATACCACGGGCAGATGCCATTTACAATACCATGGGTAAATTCCATGGGTCGATGAATAATATGGGTGGATGAGTACCATGGGTTGATGTCGTTTTCCATTCAGATCATCACCATTATTAAGCCATCCACTAGTGTCCATATGTGTGATCCAGGCCACCAAAATGGCATGTCAAAAAGGGATGGGTGAAGTGAAAGCATTGGGTGGCATTTTCAAATTACTTACATCTCAAACTTGGCATATAAACTGCAGGAACTCTATTATGTGGTGCAGCTTGTGATCTCATAGTGTGTTTCTCAAAATCATTTATAAAAAGGAACATCGAGTTTTGGAAATTGTTGACACTTACATAAATCATAAGAGATAGCGCTTTGTTACAAATTCTGTGAAAGTCTTAACACCAAGGGACATAAAATATTTCAAAGTGATAGGTTCAAATTGAGGGTTGATATGGAAGATGCATTGCTGGTTGTCAAGGTCATGTATCTATTGCAAGCGACAAAGTAAAGTGATTGATTGCTATTTTTGGTTTAGTGGATGCATTAGAGCTTGGTGCTTGTTGAATGGTTGGTTTCCCCCTGCTTTGGCCTTTGTGAATACAACTCTATTGTTTCAGATTCTTAAGATAGTTGAATTTCCCAACAAATTTTCTTATCTTCCCTAATCAATCTATATTAATGATGTGGTCTATGAATTTGAATGTTCTCTGCTAGCCCTCTTAATCTAGATATCAAGAGGGGTGTGGCATATAGTAAGGGTTGGGCTTGGGTAGATTTGAAAAGTCCTATCTACTAGCTTTCTATAGGTGTAATGACATTCAATCAAGCCTCATAAAGTTCAATAAGTTCCCTTACAGCTAGCTAGACATTCCTATTTGAAGAAGATTTAATGGTCTTCTAATTTTTCACAATGTGTCTTTCTTACATTGGGTGTCATTTGCAAAGTAATTACATCTCAAACTTGGCATATAAACTGCAGGAAATCTATTATGTGGTGCAGCTTGCCACCTGTTGACGGTGTTGGACCTGCCAACATGTCAAGGGGATCTCCCCGGTAAGAAGTCCCAATTAGACCTTAGGTTGTTTTGTGTAGGAGTCCCAGCAATGGGTTGTAAGGAAATGCCTTGACCGCGATGTTGCACAGAGGCAAGCAAGATAACTCTGTTAGTAGAAAGGGTGTGACTGATGTAGTGAGTCAAGGAATGAGTAGAGGTTCCAACACTTCAAAGGGGGGAGGAAGGTGAAGGTGAGTTCCAGATTGAAAGGGATCAGTCCCAAATCTACTAGGAACACACCACACAAAGGAAATGCACCTTTCGATAGAGCATTCGACACGGATGCGACAGTCCCAACATACAAGGTAATATAACCTAAACAACACTCATAGATCAGTCTGAGACGAGTGTGACGGTTGATATAACAAGGTTCAGAATAAGGTTTGTCCGGTGTCCGGCAGAGAATTTGACATGGACGATGACAACATTAACAACATATGCAACACATTAACAACAAGATTCATATAATTGCATGTGAATTGGTTCATACAAAAGTACATAAGTTAAACAACATATCATTAAGGCAACCGGAGCAGTCCAGCTACAATAACAACATATGCATGAAAATGTGTTAGCTTTTATTATATAAATAAGTGCAAGTCACAATCATAAAATACACCATGTAAACCTACTAGCCCTATCAATGGAACGTTACAGCCACATCCACCTGCTCCTCTAAAGAGATGTACTAGCTCCGTGTAGTGGAGAAGCCAAGGCACATTAATATTGTCCAAGCGTTGTTCAAGATAGTCTTAGTAGAAGGTTGGCTGACCAAAAACTTATACAATGAGTTATGAGGGACTATTTATAGCAAAGGGTGGGGTGACCCTTGACATTCCCCTTTGTGACAGTTCAACTACCCTCATGACTCTTCACCTACTCTATGACTGTTACATCCAATTGTTGACACTCGACTTACACTTGACATGACTCAACATTACAATGCACATGTACTCATGTGAGACAACATGGCTTGAGCAAGCCTTGCAAGACATCACTGACACTCGGTCCATTGTGGTGAGACCAACTCTTTGACATGCTTGTGATGGTGAAGTTGGTGAGTTGATGCCAAGCTTGGTCGTCCATGATGGTGTGCATGCACCTCATGGTGACATCTTGCTGAAGCGAACTCTTGCCTCCATTGCCACTGGTGCATTGGTTCGGCCCCTTCATCCAACTCATCTGCTAACATGCGCATGGTCTCCTTGGGTACAGTTCAACAGGAAACACACTAATGCATAGTGTCCATGCTGATCTTAAAGTGTGTGTTGGTGTTCATGTGCATCAACTTGCTGAAGTGCATGTTCAACCCCAGTTGGAATTGTTTCTTGTTTTCGCCTTGGTGAGTGTGTTGAATGGGTTGGATTGCATGTGTGTGCTCAATGACATGCATGTTTTTGGATCCTTTGCATGCGATCAACAACATTTCTCACCATGTTTTCTCTATGTCTGCTGCTGGGATGAATACTTAACTTGTACTGGCGCAATTTCATCCGTGAGTGCATGTTGCACCCACTGTTGTTCCTATTCATGCTGCAACTGATTGGAAATTTTGTGCAGCTTCATTTTCTTCCTGAGTTGATGCTTCAGCACATGCAACTCCTTTTTTATTCCATCTTATGCCTTCACGCGATCTTCATGTCGCGCCGTCACTTCATAGTCTGAGTCTCCAAAGTTGCTTTCATTATCAGTGGATTTACTTTATCTTACGACTTTACTCCACCTATATGTTGTCAACAACCTTAGTATTGCATCCTCTGCATTCGGTATGCTGCCTTCAGTTGTTATTCATTATATCACTCCCTATGATGATGTTGCTTGATGTCCTAACAACTTGATGTCTTGGTGAGTAGATAATCCCATGGACACTTGATCGACTGCATCCCCAAGCATGCTCTGAAAGGTGTCTTTGTCTCTACTCTCTTGGAAACCATTATACTTGTACTACTGAGAAGCAGATGAACACCTGTGATACCTAGAGACATGGAAAGACCCATAGTAAGCAATCTGTCAGTCGAAAACCAAAATGAACATGAGAACTGACCTGCAACATCCCTTGGTAAATGATCATGAAGGTTTCACAATTTCGGTCGGGAGGTCGAGAGACCAACTCCCAAGACTACACAAGGCACAGTCCAGGCTGTTGGGAGACTAACTGACTGTTGGAACTGCAAAATGCGCAATCTAGTTGGGCAGTTGGCTATTGTGATTATGGAATGTGTGATTCCAAATGGGAAATACTGCTAGCCCAGGGACAGATTTGCACAAATTTTTGGGCCAAGCAGCCACTTACCTCAAGAAATGCGAAATGAAGCCTTGGTGAAGGCAGAGACCGAGCCAACGTTGGCCCGACTCGCCGATGGGCAACTGAAAGCAAGTTAAGTCGATGAAATGAATGGCGACACTAAGTGATAGTAGAGGTGATAAATAGTGCATGCAAAACATGAATGGAAGATTGAGAAAATAGATCAACATGCATGTGGGTGAGGTCATTCGCCAATTAGGCGAACGTCTTTGCAAAATAGTTTCATGCATGCGATAGTAGTGAGATAGCAACGAAAATTGAAACAAATCTAGGACAAGTTAGAATATATGTAAATGACAGTAAGCATTTAAAGAAATCAAGCAAATAGTACTCATACAAGTGAAAACCCAAAAAGCGACAGAAATGTAGCACAAGGCATGGGAAGCGAGCTTACCCCAAAACAGCTGAGTTGAAAGTGTCAACTACTCCTAGATGTGATGTGGGATGTCAGAGCTACAAGGTTGATGTGAGGAATGAGCTCTACAATGTCTGATCAATAAGTTTTGATACCATCGAGGTTATGACACGCATGCGACAAATCTAGGGGAAGTGACACTTGGAGGGAGGTATCTGAATTGCTCCTTACATGTAACCTCCAACTACTAAACATAGATCCCTAAAACAAGAGATGCCTTTGCATGCTGCCTTGGGAGAAGCAGCCTATGCATGCAAGTCTGTTTTGCTCAGTTCCAGAGGGAACCAGTCAACTCAGTTGCACATGCAAATGACTATTGGAGAAAAATGTGCATTTTTTACTGTCAACTGGGCTGACTCCCTAAGGGATTGCACAATTTTTGGGCCCAACAGCTGACTGCTACACAGATTTGCGCAAATCCTAGGCTGAACTACCTGTTGATGGGAAAAATTTCACAATTGCTGCTGGGAGGGTTGGCTGGAAGGATTGCGCAATCTAGGAGACCAATAGTCTGTCAGAGGGAATTGTGCAATCCCTGGAGGGAACTATTGGTTGCCCTCCATAAATGCGAAAATTTCACTGGCAAGTTGCTCAGCTTGCAACTGGACCAAGTCTGGATGAGTAGCCTGTGAAAGGAAAAGATCAAACTGTGATCGATAGGTTTCCTTTGAGAAAGAAAGACACCAAAGCTTGAGGACTCGACGAAGCAAGGCAAGTTGCTATGAAGGTTGGTAGGAAGGCTCCAAAATAGGCTAAGGAAAAAAATTTTGAGTGTGGTTGTAGCCACTACAACACTTGGTGACACACTGGTAGAACTCTAGCTCTCTGAATGGACCTTGTTCGTGAGAAGAAAGTCTAACAGCTCCAGAAGGATTGTTCAGTTCTTAGATCATCTTGGTTTCACACTAACTTGATTGTAAGATGTAGCGTCTGCCAGACTCTTGTTTGACTGACACACATTCTAAGACACTAAACACATTTGTTTTGATTAGGGTTGAGGGGTATATAAGTGCACAAGTAGTATAGTTGTCAGAGTATAAGTTTCATCTCTGGTGTTGCTCCACTACCAGCAGGCCTGGACAGTACCCTAGTGGAGTTGCTTGCATCACTTGCCTGTGCAGGAAGCCTTTCTCTTCTTTCGCCTTATTCATTTTTCTTTTTTGAATTTTTTTTTTACTTTTCATTTTTTTTCATTTTCACTATGCATATCACTTATTCATTTTAGAGGCGAAAGAGGGATCCCGACTTATTGAGAGCATAAGAGGTTTTTCTAGTAGAGAAGTAGTTTATTGTATCTCTGACGTGCCTATTAATGTTTTCCCCCTCACCTTACTCTACTTGACTGAGCTGAGAAGGGATAACCCAAAAACAGTCAAGTAGAGAAGGTGACACTAGTTAGCGCTCAAGAGTTGTGCTTACACCAAGGTTCACTTCGAAGAGTACATATTTTCCTTCGATGTATCATGAACTAAGAGTAACAAGTTCATCATACAGAGGCAAGATGACAGATAACCAAGTAGCGATAGTTGTACAAACCCTCTTGTACTTTACCCAGCTTGTTCCATGAGTCACACGTGGTTTCAAGCAAACTAACCTATGAACGAAACAAGTGAAAGAACTAACAATCAAAAAAGCAAAGCAAGAGCAGAAGAAAAAATGAAAGCAAATCTAGTAAATAGACAAGCAAGCAAACAAACAGGGAAAAAAAGCATGCAAGCAAACAACTGAAAGCAAACACTACTCCTACTCCTACACTAACGATGCATGGTCTTGATCACGTGAAGTAATGCTTCCAATGCAGCCATTGGTGCATTGGTAGACTCATGTGAGTGAAAACTTGGTCCGTCAGTAACCCAATTGTGTGGACCATAATACAAGAAATATATGAAAGTGAAGACATACACACTTTGTGTTTCAAGGTGCCCACGGGACATAAGTGAGTGCATGTGCATGATGGACAGTCTATGGACTTATCATGGTGTTATGTCACACTACGTGAAACTTTGAAGCAAAAGCACACTCTTGACTGAGACATGCAAGCAAACAAAAGAAACAAAGATAACTTACATCATGCACGAGTGCTTGCGATGTAAGACTCCTCCAATGCATGAGCAATGGGATCGCGCAGTTCAAGTGGAGGAAGTGTGATCTGTGTGTGAGATGGATCTTCAATGCATATAGATGAGTGATGAGGAGCCTTGGGTGACTGAACAGTTTCATGATCATAAGTGAGACTAACCCCAAGAGAGCAAGGACCTTAGATAACTATCAGCTCAAGTTGAATTGCCTCGACAGTCTTGGGTGTCTCAAGTTCATCATCAGGTAGGTCATCGTAAACTGGTGGCTTCGAAATATCAACTGCAATAGATTCATGAGAGTGATAAAAAATGGAAGCTAATGGATCATGACCGCCACGATAAGAAAAATCAATGAATTCTTTGGCATCCTCATGATCAGATGAATCAAACAGAGGGGTAGATGAAAAGCGAATGAACTCATCCTCTGTGTTTCCAGAAAATATAGATGAAGGATCAAGTGGGTCTTCAATGAATAACTTATCCTCTCTTTTGTTAAACGATGGACTAGCATCCGGTGAGTCCTGCGAGTGATCAACAATGGGTGCATCCGTAGATGAAGACACACATATAAAATCATGGATGGCAGGTTCACCAAAGAAGCTAGGAAGGAACGGAGGAGGCTCAGATGGAAGGGAGTCATCCTTCGCCGAGTGTTGATGTTCAAGCTCTCACTCATACTCTTCATGAATGACAGCGCATGTTGTTTGTGCAACACTAACTCGTCAGTGGGTTGTTCCTCGTTCACAACAAGTGAAGAGTCCAGAATGGATGAATACAAGACAACATCATCTGGAGGAACACTTGGGTGCGGAGACGGAGGAAAAAGAAAAGAATGCATATGGGAACTCGAAGGAATAACAACCAAATCTGCGCAAAAATTGAGTGGAGTGATGTTGGGAGGGTGTGAAGAATGAATAGATGTGCGAACATGATCCTCAGCACCACTGGATGATGGTGGAACTGTTGAATGAAAGGGAGGCAAACAGTCTGTTGAGACAGTGCCTGCTCCCGCATGGGATTATGCAGTTCCATCAACGAAGAAGGTTGAGTGAGGTTTTACATCAAGATTTCTCTTGGGTCGGGGGGATTTCTTAAGGCAGTACTCAAACCGGTCCCAGAGATAAGAAAACTTCAACTGGCTCTTCGGAGCTTGAAACTGTAAGTCACGGAAGTGCTACCAAAAATCAATAACGGATTCATGCAAAGCCCTCCATTGATGTAACAATTTCTAGTCAAGATGGTCTGGATCAAAATTATGGAATGTGTCTTCAATAAGATCACAAAAGTACTGACATGAGTGCACGGCGTCAGCTGATAGGCTAAGCACCCAATGAAATGGGGATTCACAAAGTGTGAATGCAAGCAGTAGACCGACCTATTCATCAATGAACTCATCTTCCATATAAATCATGGAAAGGAAGTTATGTAAGTGCTCAAGCCAATCCACTTCACCTTCACCATCATATGTGTGAGTGGACAAGAGATTGAAAAACTTCCTGAGATAGAGACATCTTCACGATTTGAAAAACACCTCAGGGGAAGAAGAATGCAAGACTCCATGAAATATTTGCAAAGGTTCAAAACTGGATGAGAGGACACTACTTGTCATCAGGCCTTCCTTCTAGTGTTAGAAATGTTGATGGTGTTGGACCCGCCAACATGTCAAGGGGATCTCCTCGATAAGAAGTCCCAATTAGACCTCAGACCATTTGGTGTAGGAGTCCTAGCAGTGGGTCGTAAGGTAATGCCTTGATCTTGATGTCGCACAGAGGTAGGTAAGATAACTTTGTCAGTAGCAAGGGTGTGACTAATGCAATGAGTCAAAGAATGAGTATGAAAGGTTCCAACACTTCAAAGGGAGGAGGAAGGTGAAGGTGAGTTCCAGGTTGAAAGGGATCAGTCCCAACTCTTTTAAGAACACACCACACAAAGGACATGCATAGCTTTCGGCCGAGCAGTCGACACGGATGCGGTAGTCCCAACATACAAGGTAAGATGACCTGAACAACACTCACGGATCAATCTGAGACAAGTGTGATGGTTGATATAACAAGGTTTAGAGAAAGGTCTGTCTGGTGTCCGACAGAGCAGTCAACACAGACGGTGAAAACATTAACAACATATGCAACACATTAACAACAAGATTCACATAATTTCATGTGAATCAGTTCATACTCAAGTACGTAATTTAAACAACATATATCATTAAGGCAACCGGAGCAGTCCAACTTCAATAACAACATATGCATGAAAATGTGTTGGTTTTTATTATCATACAATACACCATCATACAATACACCATGTAAACCTCCTAGCCCTATCAGTAGAACATTATAGCCACATCCTCCTGCTCCTCCAAAGAGATGTACTAGCTCCATGCAGTGGAGAAGCCAAGGCGCGTTACAATACTGTCCAAGCCTTCTTCAAGATAGTCTTAGTAGAAGGTTGGCTGACCAAAAGCCTATACAATGAGTTATGAGGGACTATTTATAGAAAAGGGTGGGGTGACCCTTGACATTCCCCTGTGATAGTTCAACTACCCTCGTGACTCTTCACCTACTCTGTGACTATTACATCCAATTGTTGACAATCGACTTACAATTAACATGACTCAACATTACAATGCCCATGTACTCATGTGAGACAACATCGCTTGAGAAAGCCTTGCAAGACATCACTAACACTTGGTCCATTATGGTGAGACCAACTCTTTGACATGCTTGTGATGGTGAAGCTGGTAAGCTGATGCCAAGCTTGGTCGTTCGTGATGGTGTGCATGCACCTCGTGGTGACATCTTGCTGAAGCGAACTCTTGCCTTCATTGTTATCGGTGCATTGGTTCGGCCCCTTCATCCAACTCATCTACTAACATGCACATGGTCTCCTTGGGTATGGTTGAACCAGCAACACACTAATGCATGGTGTCCGTCTTGATCTTCAAGTGTGTGTTGGTGGTCATGCGCATCAACTTGTCGAAGTGCATGTTCAGCCCCAACTGGACTTGTTTCTTGTCTTCGCATTGGTGAGTGTGTTGAATGGGTTGGATTGCATGCGTGCTCTCAACGACATGCATGTTGTTGGATCCTTTGCATGTGAAAAACAACACTGCTCACCATGTTTGCTCTATTTCCACTGTTGGGATGAATCCTTAACTTGTATTGGCGCAGTTTCATCCGTGAATGCATGTTGCACCCACTACTGTTCCTGTTCCTACTGCAACTCATTGGATAATATGTGCAGCTTCATGTTCTTACTAAGTTGCTACTTCAGCACATGCAACTCCTCCTTTATTCCATCTTCTACCTTGATGCAATCTTCATGTCGTGTCATCACTTCATAGTCCGAGTATCCAAAGTTGTTTTCATTATCAGTGGATCTACTTGACCTTACGAATTTTCTCTGCTATATGTTGTCAACAACCTTCCTCTTGCATCCGCTGCATTTGGTATGCTTCCTTCAGTTGTTGTTCATGATGTTTCTCGCTGTGATGCTACTGCTTGATGTCCTTTTCCATGAACAACTTGATGTCTCGGTGAGTAGGTAAGCTCATGGACACTTGATCGACTGCATCCCCAAGCGTGCTCTGAATGGCGTCTTCGTCTCTGCTCTCTTGGAAACCATTGTACTTGTACTGCTGAGAGGCATATGAACACCTGTGATACCTGGAGACATGACAACACTCATAGCAAGCAATATATCAGTCAAAAACCAAAATGAACATGAGAATTGACCGACAACATACCTGAGTAAACAATTGTGAAAGTTGTGCAATTTCGGCTAGGAGGTTAGGAGACCGACTGCCAAGACTGCACAAGGCACAGTCTGGGTTGTTAGGAGACTAACTGACTACTGGAACTATAAAATGTGCAATCCAGTTGGGCAGTTGGTTGCTGGGATTCGGAATGGACGATTCCAGCTAGGAAAGACTACTGGCCCAGGGATAGATTTGTGCAAATTTTTGGGCCAAGCAGCCACTGACCTCTAGAAATGCACAATTCAGTCTAGGAGGTCAGTGTTGGGCCAGAATGTGAAAACCTAGAGAGGAAGGTGAGCCTTCCTTCTCCAGATTGCACAATGCAGCCTTGGTGAAGGCAGAGACTGGGCCAAGGTTGGCCCGACTAGCTAGCGGGAAATTGAAAGCAAGTTAAGTCGATGAAATGCATGGAAACACTAAGTGATAGTAGAAGTGATAAATAGTGCATGAAAAACATGAATGGAATATTGAGCAAATAAATCAACATGCATGTGGGTGAGGTCGTTCGTCGATTTGGCAAACGTCTGTGCAAAACAGTTTCATGCATGCGATAATAGTGAGATAGAAATGAAAATTGAAACAGAGCTAGGACAAGCTAGAATATATGTAAATGACAACAGGCATTCAAAGAAATCAAGCAAATAGTACTCATACAAGCAAAAAACCAAAAAATGACGAAAATGAAGCACAAGGCATGGGAAGCGAGCTTACCCCAAAATAGCTGAGTTGAAAGTGCCAATTGCTCTTAGATGTGATGTGGGATGTCAGAGCTACAAGGTTGATGTGAGGAATGAGATTTGCAGCGTCCGGTTGATAATTTTTGATATCATCGAGGTTATGATGTGCATGCGACAAATCTAGGGGAAGCGACACTTGGAGGGAGGTTTCTAAATTGCTCCTTGCATGTAACCTCCAACTACTAAACATAGATCCCTGAAACAAGGGATGCCTTTGCATGCTGCCTTGGGAGAAGAAGCCTATGCATGCAAGTCTATTTTTCTCGGTCGCAGAGGGAACCGGTCAACTCAGTTGCACATGCAAGCCACTCCTCGACTGCTGGAGAAAAATGTGCATTTTTTACTGTCAGCTAGGTTGACTGCCCAAGGGGATTGCACAATTTCTGGGCCCAACAACTGATTGGTATCTAGATTTGTGTAAATCCTAGGCCGAACTACCTGTTGATGGGAAAAATTGCGCAATTCTTGCTAGGAGGGTTGGATAGCAGGATTGCGCAATCTAGGTGTTATGCCCCTATACTAATAGTTTAACCCCTTATTGTTATTGGTATAACCCACTTATTATATTGATGTACCCATGTAGTGCTCATATTGTTACTATTGTGCCCCATAGAAGCCCACTATTGTTATTATTGTGCCCTTACATTATTATTGTTATGTAGGCTCTGATTATGTTATGACCCCTTAGACTCCTATATATAGAAAGGAGGTCTTTTCATTTGTATCATCCAAGAATTGTTCATTTATGTAATGTAAAGGAGGTTTCCCCCTCGAAGAGGCTGAATTCTAAGGTGTTGATCTATCTTTTATATCTTTTCTTGGGCTGGTTTCATAACATTTGGAATCAGAGCTTTGGATTCTAGGGTTTCGCTGCTCCAAACAGGTCATCGTGGCATTTTCACTATAACTTTTTTTTCTACGATGTTTCAGAAGTTGAAAAAAAAACCCATTTGAGAATAAATCGCGTTGAACCTCGGGTCCAAATTTCAGAGCTTTTCACGCAATATTTGCAGAGATATGATCTGAGGAAGTTGGTGTTTTTTCAAACTCCTGAATTACATTCCAAACAGGTGACCTAGGGAAAATCGTCATAACTTTCTCTCTGGGGATCGGATTGAAATTTCATAAGAACATATAGAAAGAGGACGGACTGTAGTTTCTTGTATGCATTTTTCAGATCCAAAGGTCAAAACAATGACTCGTGGCACGTCGTACAAGTTCGCTCTACTGAACTAGTCTATAATCAAGTCATTGTGGGATATTTCGCATAACTCTTTCTTGGAGAATCCAATTGGGTCAGACTTGTGGCATTGGAAAGAGGACACAAAGGGCTACTGCAGGTCACAAATTCAGAACTGAAAGATCTAAAAGTACAGAGTTAAAATCGTTTCAAGGTCGAGCTCCTAAAATCAAGAAAAACCAAGATGAGGAAGTTTGATGGCAAGGATCCGGCAAATTGGATACTTCAAATGGAGAAATATTTTGATCTACATGGTGTACAACTGTTAAAAAGGTATGTGTTGCATCTTCATACTTCGAACCAGATCAATTTTTATGGTACGAAGGGCTTTGTTCTTGTAAACAACTTGTTACGTGGTCAATTTTCATGGAGGAAATGATAGCACATTATGAGGATACAAAGAGCAACACCTTCTTTAGAGCAACACCACAACAATTGGAAAGAGTAAAAGGGCTTTGTGACATAGTGGAAAGAAAAATTATGGAAACCAGGAAGCGTACCCCTCACAACTATAAAGATGGAAGTGTTGTTTCTCCTAGCCTTCCACAACCTACAAGGGTTACACCACAACAATTGGAAGAAAAAAGAGAAAAAGGGATTTGTTACAATTGTGATAGCAAATGAACTAAAGGTCATAAGTGTGCTGAGAAGAAATTATTTTACATGGAATATGAAGAGGAGGAAGAAAAGGATCAAGAAACATCAAAAGAAGAAGATATACGCCAGGACCCCACCCCAGAGAAAGAAGAAATGAATCAGACCATATCTTGTAAAGCATTGGCAAGAATTACCACTCCTCAAACTCTCAAAATAGAAGGACATATCAAGAAGAAAAAGTTGCAATAAGTGAAAGATCACATCGAGAAAGAAGAAATGAATCCAACCATATCTTGTAATTCATTGTTCGAAATTACCACTCCTCAGACTATCAAGATAGAAGGACGTATCAAGAAGAAAAATGTTCAAGAAGTGAAATATCACATCGAGCATAAAGAAATGAATCCGACCATATCTTGTAAAGGATTGGAACTCCTCAAACTCTAGAGATAGAAGGACATATCAAGAAGAAAAAGGTTCAAGCAGTGAAAGATCACATCGAGCATCAACAACAAGTTCTCCAACTTTTAAATGATAACGCCACTTCGGTGCAAAATCAAACGAAACAACAGGTAGATCAACATCATAGTGAAAAATGTTTTGATGTAGGTGATTGGGTATTTTTACTGCTACATCTCAAGCAAGCTATTTATGAGAAGGAAATGTTGGCAATACTACATGCACTTAAAAAATGGCGACCTTACCGAATGGGAAGACTCTTCAAGGATGAGGATGTGGAAGCATTGTTTTGTGTTATTTATATTATCCAGCCAGATTGGATAAACGAAGCAAGGGATGAATGGAAGAAGGACAAAGAAGTATGGCCACTTATTCAAAAGTTGCAAAAGATCCCAATTCAAACAATATTGCCAGAAATTGAAGAGGAAGGAAAAATCATATTCGAACCTGGAGCAGTCATAGAAACAAGAACCCGACAGCTACGAAATCGATCAATTTCAGAGTATCTCATCAAGTGGAAGAACTTACCCGCTGAATATTCCACATGGGAGGACAAGAATTTTATACAAAAGCATCAAGAACTACTCAAGCGTTGAGGACAACGCTTTTTGAAGGAGAGGGGCATGTTAGGCCCCTATAATACTAGTGTAACCCCTTATTGTTATTAGTATAACCCACTTATTATATTGATGTACCCATGTAGTGCTCATATTGTTACTATTGTGCCCCATAGAAACCCACTATTGTTATTATTGTTCCCTTACATTATTATTGTTATGTAGGCTCTGATTATGTTATGACCCCTTAGACTCCTATATATAGAAAGGAGGTCTTTTCATTTGTATCATCCAAGAATTATTCATTTATGTAATGTAAAGGAGGTTTCCCCGTCGAAGAGGCTGAATTCTAAGGCGTTGATCTATCTTTTCTATCTTTTCTTGAGTTGGTTTCATAACACTAGGAGACCAATAGGTTGTCAGAGGGAATTGCGCAATTCCTGGAGGGAACTGCTGGTTGCCCTCCAGAAATGTGAAAATTTCATTGGGAAGCTACTCAGCCTACAGCTGGACCAAGTCCAGATGAGCATCCTGTGAAAGGAAAAGATCAAATTGTGATCGACAGGCTGCCTTTAAGCAAGAAAGACACCGAAGCTTGAGGACTTGACAAAGCAAGGAAAGCTATTGTGAAGGTTGGTAGGGAGGCTCCAAAATAGGCTAAGGAAAAAATCTTGGAGGGTGGTTGTAAGCGCTACAATACCACCTCATAGTGTGTTTCTCAAAATAATTTATAAAAAGGTACATCGAGTTCTGGAAATTATCGACAATTACATAAATCATAAGAGATAGTGCTTTGTTACAAATTTGGTGAAAGTCTTAACACCGAGGGAGAGAAAATCTTTCAAAGTGATAGGTTCAAATTGAGGGATGATATGGAAGATGTGTCCTTGGTTGTCAAGATCATGAGATACTGACACGATATGTGTAAGGTCTAGGACATGAATGAACTATCTTATCTATGAGAAAAGAATCAGAAACTTTGACACACTGTTGCAACAAAGGATAACTCAAAAGAATTAAAGATGCTACAAAAATCTCACTCATTGGTTAGTGAATTTGAAAAATATTTTATTGGGCAGACAATGCAATCTTTCACTCATGTGATATTTCTAAATGTTCATGTATTTGTCTATATACAAAATCTTTGTTTCATTTTCTTCAATGATACCTATACTTCCGTAGGTTTGTTATATCATATTTCAAATGAAAACATATAAGTAAATAACGAAAAGACAATCAATATACAGTATTATTCAACACTTCACAAAGTAATAATTCAATCATTGGATTTAACAATACATAGTGCACAACATGCAAACCTTTTCATGGTTAGAGTGTTCTTACAATGGAATGAGAAAACACATTATATCATTAACCTTCAAGGAGAGCTTGTTTTTCTTTGGAAAGGAATAACACAATAGGAATATAAGCAATGGAAACAAGGTGAATAAACTTAACAATCACACATACTCATGAAATAAAAGGTGAATAAACTTAACAATCACACATATTCATGAAATAAATAATTAATAAATACTCAACAATATATATTCCTCATTCCTTGTTCATCTTTCCTTTCATAAGATTTTGTTTTTCTGTTTTAATTTTGTATAAATGTTCGAATGTTTTCAGATGGGAAGACGTTTAAGAAGCCCTGGGGCCCTATGAGAAGGAGTGGTTGGATGCACAACTGAAATTGGTGGGAGAATAAGGGCGGCGAAACAAGAGAAAACTCTAGAGGTTTCAATACACGTCGAGCCACATATGAAATGTTTTGCATATGCTTCTGATGGTGGACAAGAAAAATCCTCTCTGGATATTCAAAGGAGAAGCCCTGCTGTGGTGTATGAACAGGTATGGTCTCTTGGACGAGACTCAAAGCAACCTCCATTATGTCCTAGCTCTCATCATTGAGAAATTCCTCTAGCGTCACCTTCAGACTCATCTTCAAATCGGGCATGGCCAATTCCATCCATCATGCTCTTGTTCTCATCCGACAATGCCACATCAGGTATTCTACCCAATTCCATTCTATTGTTAGATAACCATAAAATATTCTTTCCATTTTAATCAACGCAATTTGATATAAAAGAGGCTAAATTATTGTTCAGACTATAAAATTTCATACGGGATCTGTATTACAAATGGGGTATTTCTTTGGGTAGTGTTTTATCTTACAATTTCGACTTACCCCAGTCTAGGAGAGTACAAATTCATGTTGTCAAATTACGGTATTCTGATCCTTTAGTTAAGAGGCTATCTATTCCTACATTTTTACCAAAAACTTGTACCTGACCACCAATAAAAACCCATATAGAGAAGCGGAAGCAATCCCAGGTAGCGAACCAGAAGCATGACTGTCAGTGAGTAGAAATACCGCGGGATGACTTGAGCCTCAGTGGGGGTAATAACAACACCATGTTTTCACTGACCCAACAAGCTTCTTTAACTAGCAGCTGCTCTTGAGGGTACCTCTTATATCAAAGTCACATTAGGCTTTGAACCTAAAAACATTTGAATGAAATATTATGCTAGCACAGTTAGTGAGACTAATACCTTTTTATTCCAGCCAATCATTGTTGTCGATGTTCAAACTTGCCACTAGATAATGGTTGGATGGAAACTTTATTAGGGAATTATGTTAAATAAATAAGGCTTAGTTTATGAAATAGAGAAGTCATGCTTACCTGTTTAGTGCACAGAATTACATAGATTATTTACATGGAAAACAAGTTACATTTGATTAAGGGACGCTGCTGAGGAGTATCTATTTTGTTAAAGTAATCCAGGACTTGAACCATGCTTTATCTGCACAGAAGGCCATGTTGGTATGCGTAATCAACCCCTGGGCTTTGTACTTTGTTAGGCAATTCATCAGGGTAAACATAGTTACTGATAAAACGGGAACTATTAACTCAAAAAGGGTACTCGAGCCCAAAAATCCAAAAAAAACACCTTGAAATCGAAAAGTGTTGATGCCGAAATAACGTTCTTTTCAAGGTACTCTTTTTTTTTGAGTAAATTTTCAATATTTTTTAAAAGTAACAGTAAAAACAATAAAACCCATTTCGTTTGGTGCGAAAAACACCTTGAAATCGAAGATGCCGGAATAATGCTTTTTTTTTCAAGGTACATTTTCAACAATTTTTAGTAATGACGTTAAAAACAAAATATCGTGACTCTGAAGAACTTCAAATTTCCAATGATTTCCAAGCATGACATTAATGATAAAATATCACATCTTTGAAAACCCTTAAAATTCCAACGATTTTTAAAAATGACACTAAATTTAAAATATCACTTCTTTGAAAACCTTATAATTCCAACAATTTTCATACATGGTGCTAAGAAAAAATATTTATAATTGTTTTCAGCCATAACATTAAAAATAAGATATCACAACTTAGAAAAACATTAAAATCTTGACAATGTTTCAACCATGGAATTAAAACCAAAGATTATGACTACAAAACAATCATAAATTTTCAAAATATTTCAAACATGACATTATGGAAAAAAAAAATATGACTAAAAAAAATTTAAAATTGAACACCTGAATGAAAGAGTTATTATACCAAGAGTATTTTTTTTTAAATGCTTAACGTATAGCAATTTTGAAATCTTAGCCTAAGACACCTTGATATATTGCAAAAAAAATTAAAAATCAACTATCGAATTGACGCGCAATGTAGGTGAGCTCAACCAATTGTAATGAAAACTTAATGACCAACTACGAAATTAACACATTGTGAGGCAGACTCGATTTATTATAAGGAAAAATTTAAAATCAACTATCAATTTGCACATAATGGGATCGGGTTGTTAGACAAGCATCGACACGGACCCTATAAAAATATATATTTGAAAGATACATAAGAAAACAAAAATTCGAATATTGAAAAAAAATACAAAAATACAAAAGAAAAAAATTCAAAAGAAAAAATCAAATATAAAAAATATATAGAAATGCAAAAATTCAAATAATGAAGAAAAAAAACACAAAATACAAAAGAAAACAAATATTTACATATTGAAAAAAAAAAAAAAAAAAAAAAAAAAAAACACAATAACAAGTAATAACAGGTAAAAAAAACATGACAAAAAAATAAAATATAAAAAATATATAGTAATGACAAAAAAAACTATAAAATGTAAGAAAAATTAACTATACCGTAAAAAAGAAGAAGAGTAAAATAAAATAAAAACCAAATAAAAAAACGAATTAAAAATAAATAAATAAAATTACAAAAATAAAATACAACATTAACAAAAAAAAAAAAAAAATCCCCGACCACCGCAAGGCCCAATTGGCCAAGGTGGCAAGGGGAAGATTCATGACAAAAAATAAATTCAATTTCATAAAATATATAAATAAATAAATTTTAAAAAAAATGTAAAAAAAAATTAGAATTAACTTTTAAAAATAAAAAAAAAAAATTATAAAAACAAAAGGCAAAATATATATATATATATATATATATATATATATATATATATATATATATATCTATCTATATATATATATATATATATATATATATATATATATATATATATATATATAACTAAAAAAAATAAAAATTAAAAACAAAAAACTATTTTTAAGGTTAAAAAAAATAAAAAACAAAAAATAAAAACATCATTTTAAAAAAAGGTTAAATAATTACCCACAAAAAAAACTATATATATTTAAATTAAAAAAAAAAATTAAGCAATTAAAAATAAAATAAAAAGAAAAAAAAATATTAAAAAAATGATTATAAAAAAAAAAAAAACATTTTAAACAAAAAAAAAAACACATTAATCCATCTCGCCCATCCCCCCCCCTCTCCTCCCCCCAACCCTGCACCTCTCCTTCCCCCTCCACCTCCCACTATACTACCACACTCCTCCCTCACCCCCCTACCATCCCCAACCTCGGCCCTCCCTTCTCGCTCCCTCCCCTCGCACCCCTCCCTTGCACTGACCCCACACCCCTCCCTCCCCCCTCCATCCCCCACTCTCACCCCACCTCCCTCCACCCTGGCCGCCTTCCACCCCCTCCCTCAGCCCCCAGCCCTGCCCGCCAGGGCCCACAGCCAACGGCCTCTTACCCGCTCGCTGGGGGCCCCAGCGAGGAGGGGAGGTGGTGGAGGGGGGTGTGGAGGCTGGGGTGGGGGTGTGGGGTGGAGGGGGAGGGAGGTGGGGCAAGGTTGGGGGATGGAGGGGGGAGGGAGAGGTGCGGGGTCGGTGGGAGGGGAGGGAGGGAGAGGGGAGAGGGAGAGGGGAGGGTCGACGGTGGGGAGGGGAGACGAGTGAGGGAGAGAAGGGGGAGGGGCGCAGTGAGCGGGCAGGATGGTGGAGGGGCGGGGTGAGGCGGGAGGGTGCAGTTGGGAGGAGGAGCGAGGGGGGACGGTGGCGTGGGGAGGGGAGGGGAAGGCAAAGCGGGGTAGGCTTAGGATTGATGTTTTTTTTTAAATCGTTTTTATTAATTGTTTTTATTTTTTATTTTTTTATTTTTTTTATTTTTTTAATTCCTTTATTTTTTAAATTTGTTTTTATTTTTTTATGTTCTTTTTTTTAATTTGTTTTTTTTTTTTATTTTTTTTAATTTTGTTTATAAATTTTTAGAATTTTTTTAATCATTTTTATTTTTTATTTTCAAATATATATATATGTGTGTGTGTGTGTGTGTGTGTGTGTGTGTGTTATTTCTTTAATTTTATAATTTTAATTTGAAAAAATAATTCTTAAATTATTTTTAATTTTAATTTTGTTTATTTAAATTATTTTTTAATTAATTTTGTTTTTAATTTTTTTCTTAATTTTTTTTGGTAAATATATTTTTTTTTTTAACTTAAAAAATAATAATAATAATTTTGTGGTTCAATTTTTTTTTTTTTTTCATTTTTTTTTTTGACGAATTAATTTTGGTTTTTTTTAACATTTTTATAAGTTTATTTATTTATTTTTATATATATTTTTTGTATTTGAATTTTTTTATCATGCTTTTTTATTTTTATTTTTATGTTTTATTACTAACATGTTTTATGTTTTATTCTATTTCTAATTTTAATTTTATTCTTATGTTTTTTATTTTTGTTATGTTTTTTATCTTTTTATATATTTTTATTTTCTATTAATAACATGTTTTTATTATTTTTATTTTTACTTTTATGTTTTATTACTAACATGAAAATCACCAACATTTAAAAAAAATTATCCACACTTAATTCATTAGAAATTTTAAAGTGTAAAAACTAAGCCCTTTAAACCAAAAGGGTTGATGCTCATCAACACTTTTCAAAATCAAGATGAAAATCACTAACAAAAAAAAAAATTGTTCACACTCGATACGTAAAAAAAAAAATTAAGTGTAAAAAATAAGCCCTCTAAAAAAATGTGTTGATGCTGCATCAACACTTTTCAAAATCAACATGAAAATCACTAACATTTAAAAAAATGTGTTGATGCTGCATCAACACTTTTCAAAATCAGCATGACAATCGCTAACATCGAAAAAAAATGTTCATGCTTAATACACAGGAAAATTTAAAGTGCCAAAAATATGTTCTAAAAAAAATGTATTATGGCATCACCACTTTTCAAAATCGGGTGATTTTTTGCTACCTCAAAAAACGAGTACCAGTTCATTTTCTCATTTGATCGATAACTATGTTGGTAGTAACAGTGCCCCACTTTTACCAACCAGAAAAACCCCCATTGATGAAACAGGCCAATTATGACTAGCAGTTCCTTCTATTTGTTCTTTTAAAGTCACTTAGGACTCAAATACCCCAGGACTTGGACCTAAAATTATCTGAATAAAAGACTACACTAGCACAGGTAGTGAGCCAACTAGATTTTGCAAGCGTTCAAACTTGCTACTAGATGATGATAAACTTCATAGATGAAGCACACTACAAAGAGGTCACCTTTGGCTAAGGGCTTCTATCAAGTAGTATTTATTCTGTCAAATTAACGCAAGACCTAATCCTAGCCTTATCTGTGCATAGAAGACAGTTAATATGGGTAGTGAGACCCCCGGGGTTTTAACTTCATCATCATTGCAACCATTGTGGCATTATTATGTAACTAGATAAAACATCTGTTAAACCCACTTTATGTTTGAGGGTGGTTGTCACTTTCTACAATTAGCCTTACCATTTGGAAGAGAGTACAATCATCCACATTCAAATGGGAAACCTGGTGGGGGGGAATATCAGTGCCTTCTTTTTCCCACTACAACAATCCCTCTTTGATCAAACATGATTTTTTTGATGTGTGGTTTCTTTTGAGCATGTCTATTCTATTAAAGTCGCCTGGGACTTGAATACAAAGTAGTCCTAGTATTTGAACCTGAAATAATCTAAATAGAAGACTGCACTAGCACATGCACCGAGTCTACTAGTTTTAGAACTTGTTCATCATTGTTTCCATGTTCACACTTGCCACTAGAACATGCTTGGATGGACTGTTGTTATGGAATTCTCTTTAAAATGAAAATAATTGTTTTATCCATTTTATATAATCCAGTCTATAGAATAGAGGAGGCTCAAACATCTATCTATGATTTAAAACTTCATATATGATCCATACCAACAAAATAGATTACTCTTGCCTGAGTAAGTGTCATTTAGGAGTATCTATTTTGTCACAGGAAACCATGTTTTGAAATTAGCCTTATCTTTTGCCACC
This sequence comes from Pinus tabuliformis, assembly GCA_031772625.1. Taxonomy (NCBI): domain Eukaryota; kingdom Viridiplantae; phylum Streptophyta; class Pinopsida; order Pinales; family Pinaceae; genus Pinus; species Pinus tabuliformis. Next base: position 28,178,716 of record CM062807.1, read on the forward strand.
TTTTGAACCCCAGTTATTATTGTTGCTTGTGTCCTAACTTGCTACCAGACAACAATTGTGTGGTACTTTGATAGCTAATTATTTTAAATAACTAAAAGAATTGTTTTATCTATTTTAATTAGCCCAATCCATGAAACAAATATGGCATACTTTGCCTTTTTACGTCACACAACTTCCAAGATGATCCACACTACAAACATGTTACATTTGACTAAATTCTGCCATAGAGGAGTATCCATTGTGTCAAAGTAACCCAAGTCTTGAACCTAGCTTGATTTGCTACTAGTATTTGAACCTAGGTCATCATTGTAGCTAGTGTTCAAATTTGTTGCTATACCATGGTTGGCTAGACTTTTTTTAGGCGACTAAGTCATATCTCACATGTGTGGGGGGAGTTTGGGATCTGCTTTGGTGGTTTTTTAGGTGGTTATGGATTGAACCAGAAGTTGTTTCCCTACCAAGAAACCCCCCATGGCTATAAAACTAACCCTCCCCCTCCTAAACCATAAATCCAAACAATAAACCTAACTCGACCCTAGCAATTTGGCAATCAATGGTAATGTTAAATTCTTAAAGTATTTTTACTTAAATTCTTAATAGTACCATTAATTTTCATAGGATGTTTGATTATAGATTAATTATTTATATGTATTTTTTCAAATCTGGTTCATTGAATCTGATTAGACCCGATTCTGGTTCAAAACTCGATTAGATAGTTGGGCTGATTCAAAACCTTGTTATGGTTTTTAAAACTATGCACAAATATAGGGATGAATCTCTATGAATTCGGGATAAACCTTTGAATTTGGTTGAAATTACTAAAGTTTAAACTTTATGGTTGAAGTTTAGTGAACCTTGTGACATAGCCTAAACTTTATGCCATGTTCATAATCGTTGCAAGCATTCTAACTTGCCACTATGTTAGGAAAATATGTTGAATAATTAGATAAAAATTACACTTATTTTAGTGAACCCACATTTTTTATTTATTGGCTTCATGTTATCATGATATGTTGACTGCACCTTGTCCTATTTGGGAGAGACTACAACCAATGACAATCAAGTCGGATTTTTTAAGCTAGTAGGTTGTGTGTGGAGGGTATCTTTTCCGCAAAAGACACCTAGTACATGCACTTGGCCCTTTGAATTGGGTTGAATTCACTGAATTTTAAACTTTATGGTTGAAGTTCAGTGAACTTTGTGACATAGCCTAGACTTTGTGCCATGTTCATAATCGTTGCAAGCATTCCAACCTACCACTCTATTAGGAAAATCTGTTGAATAATTAGATAAAACTTACACTTATTTTAGTGAACCCACATTTTTTGTTGACTGACTTCCTGTTATCATGATATGTCGATTTCCCCTTTCCCTACTTGGGAGAGACTACAACCAATGACATTCAAGTTGGATTTATTTGGCTAGTAGGTTGTGTTTGGAGGGTATCTTTTCCGAAAAGACACCTAGCACATGCACTTGGCCCTTTGAATTTGGTTGAATTCACTGAATTTTAAACTTTATGGTTGAAGTTCATTGAACCTTGTGACATAGCCTAGACTTTGTGCCATGTTCATAATCAATGCAAGCATTCTAACTTGCCACTCTGTTAAGGAAAATCCGTTGAATAATTAGATAAAACTTACACTTATTTTAGTGAACCTACATTTTTTGTTGATTGGCTTCCTATTATCATGATATGTCAACTACACCTTGCCCTACTTGGGAGGGACTACAACCAATGACATTCAAGTTGGATTTGTTTGGCTAGTAGGTTGTGTGTGGATGGTATCTTTTCCGCAAAAGACACCTAGTACATGCACTTGGCCCTGACTGCTAATATGTGTGGTGGAACACCCACAAGCATGAGCACAAGCATAAGTGTGTGCCATTACTGAGACTTGAACCATGGTGGGGGTCATATGCAGTGCACCACTTAGACTGATCTAGCATACCACCATATTGATAAAACCCACTTAGGTAACTTCAAACTCAGTGCAACTGTGTATAAAGGTAAACTGTGTAGCATTATATAATGGCCCTTTGATTACAGAAAAATAGTTGACTATGGTAAAGATAGAAGAAACACTGCTCATAAAAGAATACAAATAAATGTCATTTATAAATTTAGCTTGAAGTTACTCAGTAAAGGCCACCCTTCATTCATTGGTAAGTAAAAGTTAAAACCATTATAGGTAAATTACCATTTGGTAGTCAAATTCAGTAAATTATTCTCAAATATGTCCCTTATAGTGGATTTGAGGCACTGTAAAAGCTGGGAGATTGTGAATAAGGGGTCATGGGCCAAGCAAAGCCCATAATCACTAAGGTACACATGAGGCTTTTAAGTCTCCTTTGGTAGATGAATGCAACACATGATGTCTTTCAGGGCTTGTTTAATGTATTAGAGCCCTCTCTTTCTTTCATTAACAGGAGCTTATATGTTTGTGGAATATTACATAAATGCTTGAGAGATATTTTATTTGCAATTTTTCTTGAAATCAATAGGGATTACAATTCCCAACACATGAGAGGGAGAACTTTGGGTTAGAGCCTTGTTTTTTGTCAACTAAAATCCACCTATAATGTTAGCATGTATGTGTTTGGAGTTCAAATTGTGAGAATCATCTTCTTTTTTCTGGCATTCAGGTTTGCTATGATGGTATCTCTGGGGATAAAACTAATGTCAAGGAAAAATTTAAGGAAGCCATCAAATTTTAATTTCTAAAAAATAAATATAGGAACAAGGCATAAAATAAATTTGAATATTAATTATTGGTGAGCATGTCAAATAATGACAAATATTAATGCATTGGAGATTTAATGGATTCAGAGTTGTTTTCCTATGACATCTTTGATAGTCTATAGTAGTTATAGTTGGATTACCAATTAAACATATTACACCCAACTTAAAATTGACAAGCCACTGGAAGAGTATTTCATCATCTTGTTCATTTTTTGTTGATTGGCTTCCTGTTATCATGATATGTTGACTACACCTTGCCCTACTTGGGAGAAAATACATGATGCAGGAGCATTCAACCCAAGGAAAATCATTGTATTTTAGTAGACATGGGGGGATCATGTGTTTTAAGGAAGTTGGTTTCCTAAGTCTCAAATTAATGTAATATTTAGGCTTTTAAGTGATTAGAATAGGAATTAATTATATGTGTAAGGATGTTTGTAAATTCTCTCGAATAAAGGAGAACATGAATGGTTAATAATGACAAGAGAGTTAGAAGTCAATTATAGCTCTAAAGGTAGTTTCATGATTCGAGGAACTAGAGAGAGTTCTTAGGAATTAATTGAAGTTAGAAGTGGACATAGAGGACATTTAGGAGTCAGTTTAGTAGATCTAGGATTTGAACCATAATTAGTTCAACAGAATCTTTCTGGTATAAATGTAAGCCTATGGGCAGAGTGTAAGGGAAGAGGCCACTAATATTGAAGATCAGGCCTGTGAGAGATAGAAAGTCTCGATATGTAATCATTTTTTTATACTTATATATACAAAGGTTTATTTCCTAACTGTGTAAGTGTGTGAAACAAGTATTTAATGAATGAATTACATGTAAGTTATGAATTCATAGGTTCTGTAACAGAAGGTTGCAGGCAGAGTTCTGTAGATACGCAGAGGAGAGAATGATTCAGAGGAATCATAAGGGATCTTTGAATCCAGCTGAAGGATCAAAGTAAGCTCTGGAGAGGTAGCGAAGGGAGAATTTGCAGAGTTAAGTTCAGAGGAAGCAGAAGAGCGGAAAACTGAAACCTTGAAGGAAAACCCAAAACCACAAGGAAAAACACTGAAGGACGAAGTAAAGTCAAAGGAAAGGAACGAGTGGAGAAGTGAAGAGGTGATGCATAAGAATCGTTATATCTCATAGATCAACGGTCATCGCATGAGAGAAAAGCGTGGGAGATAACTGACGAAAAGGCGGGTTTATAAGCGGAAGTGGTATTTCGGGCAAGGTTTAAATGGTAAGTGGTATGGAAGGGTGAGCGCCCGATTCCACTCACCATTCAACACGTAGCACAAAGGTGGTGAGGGGAAACCGCTTTATCAGGCGGTTAATCCCTGTGCTCATTGTCTATCCGAAACCAACATCAACCGTCAGATATGAAGAAGGAAGATCGACGGCGGAGGGTCATCGTTCTGTTCTGTTGATCGGGTGAAAGTCCTACCGTCGGATCGAGTCTAGATCGACGGTCATAATTTGATCGCTGATCAGAGTTTGAATGGAGAGTGCAATGGAAAGGCGATGGATGAGTGTGGACCCAACAACAATTATGAACACGGGTTTATAATGTTTGAAGTTCAGCCTATGTGTTTCGGTCGGGTTATTCCTTTGTATTCTGATATAATTGAAGTTCCGCGTTTAAAGGTAAGTTTATGCGATAAATGCTATGTAACCAATGTTTAAAGAGGGAAGGTTATATATATGTGGTTAAAGGGTTAGCGAAAGCTTAAACTAAGGTTTATGGGAGTGAATGAGTCCCGATAGAAGGGTTTAATGAAAGGCTTTAATAAAGTCACAAATGAAGGCTTGAGGATTGATTAAAATCCCAATAAGTGGATATTGCCTAAGGGTTAGGCTATGTTGGGTTTTAACAAATTATTCCGTAGAGACTAAGAAAGGGGTCCTTAACCATTGATGGTTGAGGTTTTGACTCGTTAGAGAGTTAAAATTCTTGGGACAAATGTACTTATGCATTTTAGATGCATACTGTGGGTGTAAGCGGGGGTAACCCTACATCATTTGGTATCAGAGCCAGGTTTGTAATTGAAACAATTGGTGTTAAAACAGAACAAAGAAATTCTATGTGAAAGAATTGAGAACAAAGTTATGTGTCAAAGATGTTTATGCAGGCAAGGAAGGATCAAATTCTAATCTGATAGAAAGTAGACACACAGAGGTGATGTGTAGCAGAACTTGCAGATGCAAGAAACAGAGGACAATCCATTCAATGTACAGGTGGAATGGTGAAACAAGATCATGCTGAGATCTGGAAGTTGCAACAATCTAGAGCAAGGAGTGCTCAATTGATTCCAAAGGAAAGAACTAGAGAGATGCTAAAAGACTGAGCTCAAAGGAGAGAAGCTTAGTGAGGCATATGTAGCAAGAAGGAGAATTATTACTGCAGAGGGATTGTTGTAGATCACAAAGGAAATTCCACAGAGGATGTGGGTAGAATTGCTAAGGGATGAAGGAAGTTGGTAAGTCTTTCTAAGTGAAAGAAGAGGTGGTCAGAACCAAGCATTTCATTGTGATTCAAATACAAGAGAACAATTGTGTTCTTGAGAAGTGCAGATGAGTTGAAGCCTAGAAGGAGCAGAGAGAAGTGCTCAAAGGAGGTTCCAAAGATAGAGAACCAAAGGCTTTCCAAAATACCAAGTACAGAGGAAATCTTGGTGAGGTAAGTTGCAACAAGGAGGACTTGTTGTTGCAGAGGCTTTAATGCAGCTCATAATGAGTGAGTGAGGAGATCATGAAGATAGAGAAGAAGAAGATGGCTACTGATAGTCATAGCAGAGGTTTTGAGGAAGACTATAGTAGAAGAAAGATGAAGAAAAAGGATGCCAAGGCAAATGGCAAGAGGATGAGTCAAGAGGAAATTGACAAAGAGATTACAGAGTTAAAAGAACAACTTGATGAATTAAGGAGAATACTTGAGGAAAGCCAGAGACTAGGTTGGGTCTTGAGGAAGAAGCCAGTGAAGTGGCATAAGTTGTAGAGCTGCTATAACAGAGGCAAGTAAGGCGGCTGATGGAAGAACTCAAAGAAGATGAGTTGGAAATGAAAAGGGAAGTGTCCATTTGTGAAGCATAACAGGGTGAAGTTCTGAGAGAAGATGAAGACTTGAAGATTGAAACTTCAAGTGAGGCCAAAGGGTCACATGGCTTTAAATCTTACAATTTGTGTATGTTTGCAGGTGAAACATGTAAAGAAGGAAAATTTGTTGATATTGTCATAAAGGAGGAAGAAAACAAGCATAATCTAAATTATGTTATGGAAGAAGATGAGATATATAGGTCTCATATACAGTTGGGGAAATATAACAAGCAACCAAGTGAAGGACTTGGGGAGATTGAAGAGGAGACCATCGAAGAATTTCTTAATCATATGAAGGATTTAGAACAACAAGGAGATATGATGGTTGAAACATCAAGTTGCACCACAAGGTCTTGTGTCTTTAAGACTGATAGTTTGTATGTGGATGCAGAACAAATGAAGGAGAATATTAATGTAGATGGTGAGACAAGCCTAGCTCTTCGAGAAGGTAAACAACAAGAGATTAAAGGCAAACATGAAGAAGATACTATGTTAGCTGAAAACATAGTAGAGGATAATTAGTTCACTATGATGATAGGCACAATGGAAATAGTCATGGAAACTATTGAGACAGTCAGTAAGAAAGAAGTACATCTACTGAAAGATGTTAAGAAGGAGGAACCCTATGCAAATGGTTTAACCTTGGGAGAAGGAACACTTACAAAGGAGTGTTTTGTAGAGGATGAGCAATCTTTTGAAACGGTCAAAAGTATGGAAGAGTATCTTTCAGAAGATAAAAACTCTGAAGTAAAGGAGGATGGAGAATGTCTCTTAAATGAGAGAAGCAGTGATTTATTGTAGTAGAAAGAACTTAATAATGCATTGATATTTGAAATTATGACAACACAAGAAGAATTTCTTGCGAAAGAAGGAGATGAAATTCAGTTTGAAGAGCTGATATGTGAAGCAACAGTTGAGACTATTGAACCTTGTGATTTTCAAATTGATAATTTGTTTATAAATGCAAGAATTATAAGTGATGATGAAGTATTTATGAAGTATCATAAAGAAATTGCATTGCTGGAATATTTGCTGGAAAATTCAGAGTATGACAGTGTGATTGCAAAAGAAGGAGTTCACTATAGTGGACAAGAGCAGGAAGACATCATTAAAGCAGATGATGTGGGGGAGAGACTAGTTGACAGTCTCATGAATTCTTTTGAGAATTCAAAACAACATATTGATGTGCTGACAGAGGAGAAAGAAACAGAGCAACAAACTGAATTGTTGCCAAAGGAAGATAAGGCACAGAAGCCTTATGTTTTTTATTTTAACAAGTGTTTTATGAGTGCAGGTTTTGTTGCAGATGCTGAAGGAAATTTGGCACCAATGAGCAGCCAAATAAAGATGAAAGAAGAAGATTTTGTGGAAGAATTCAATCCATGGAACAGAGATGCTCAATTGCTGGAGAGAATGCTGGAAAGTCATGATTTAGTGCAGACAAAAATAATCATGAAAGAGGGTAAGGATGAAAGGGAGGAAGCAAGAATAACAGAACAAGTAAGAATGAGAGGAAGAGTAAGAGTAAGTGATAGCATTCGACAACTCCAAGAAGAAGAACATCAGATTGAAAGAAAGAGGTAGAAGTAACTGGCAAAGTATAGACCAGTCCAAGGATGTATTAGAGATGGAGATTGAAGAATTATGGCATCTAATGATGAAACATGCCATAGGGAGGAAAATGGTAGCAGCAGGAAACATGATTAATCGGAATTTGAACTTGATTGACAAGGAGAGGAAGATGAAACAGAAAATAGCAGACATAGAGTAGCAACAAAGGTGCAGAGCTTTCAGACAATTACAAACTAAATTTTGGGACCTTTAAAGTTTCCTATCAACACATGAAGACACGTGATCAGGAGATCATGAATATTTTCTACTTTGGGAGTCTGATGCAGGAGCATTCAACCCAAGGAAAATCATTGTATTTTAGTAGACATAGGGGGGGTCATGTGTTTTAAGGAAGTTGGTTTCCTAAGTATCAAATTAATGTAATATTTAGGCTTTTAAGTGATTAGAATAGGAATTAATTAGATGTGTGAGGATGTTTGTAAATGCTCTCGAATAAAGGAGAACATGAGTGGTTAATAATGACAAGAGAGTTAGAAGTCAATTATAACTCTAAAGGTAGTTTCATGATTCGAGGAACTAGAGAGAGTTCTTGGGAATTAATTGAAGTTAGAAGTGGACATAGAGGACATTTAGGAGTTAGTTCAATCGATCTAGGATTTGAACCATAATTAGTTCAATAGAACCTTTCTGGTATAAATGTAAACCTACGGGCAGATTGTAAGGGAAGAGGCCACTGATATTAAAGATCAGGCCTGTGAGAGATAGGAAGTCTTGATATGTAATCATTTGTTTATACTTATGTATATAGAGGTTTATTTCCTAATTGTGTAAGTGTGTGAAACGAGTATTTAATGAATGAATTACATGTAAGTTATGAATTCGTAGGTTCTATAACAGAAGGTAGCAGGCATAGTTCTATAGATACACAGAGGAGAGAATGATTCAAAGGAATCATAAGGGATCTTTGAATCCAGCTGAAGGATTAGAGTAAGCTCTGGAGAGGTTGCAAAGGGAGAATTCGCAGAGTTAAGTGCATAGGAAGTAGAAGAGCGGAAAAATGAAACCCTAAAGAAAAGCCCAAAACCACAAGGAAAAACATTGAAGGACAAAGTAAAGTCAAAGGAAAGGAACGAGCAAAGAAGTGAAGAGGTGATGCATAAGAACCATTAGATCTCATAGATCAATGGTCATCGCATGAGAGAAGAGCACGGGAGATAACTGACGAAAAGGCGTGTTTATAAGCAGAAGTGGTATTTCGGGCGAGGTTTAAATGGTAAGTGGTATGGAAGGGTGAGCGCCCGATTCCACTCACCATTCGACACGTAGCACAAAGGTGGTGAGGGGAAACCGCTTTATCGGGCAGTTAATCCCGTACTCATTGTCTATTCGAAACCAACATCAACTATCAGATATGAAGAAGGAAGATCGATGGTGGAGGGTCATCGTTCTATTCTGTTGATCGGGTGCAAGTCCTACCGTTAGATCGAGTCTAGATCGACGGTCATAATTTGATCACTGATCGAAGTTTGAATGGAGAGCACAATGGAAAGGCGATGGATGAGTGCGGACCCAACGACAATTATGAACACGAGTTTATAATGTTTGAAGTCTGGCCTATGTGTTTCGGTCAGGTTATTCCTTTGTATTCCAATATAATTGAAGTTCTGCGCTTAAAGGTAAGTTTATGCAATAAATGCTATGTAACCAATGTTTAAATAGGGAAGGTTATATATATGTGGTTAAAGGGTTAGCGAAAGCTTAAACTAAGGTTTATAGGAGTGAATGAGTCCTGATAGAAGGGTTTAATGAAAGGCTTTAATAAAGTCACAAATGAAGGCTTGAGGATTCATTAAAATCTCGATAAGTGGATATTGCCTAAGGGTTACGCTATGTTGGGTTTTAACAAATTATTCCGCAGAGACTAAGAAAGGGGTCCTTAACCATTGATGGTTGAGGTTTTGACTCGTTAGAGAGTTAAAATTCCTGGGACAAATGTACTTATGCATTTTAGATGCATATTGTGGGTGTAAGCGGGGGTAACCCTGCATCACTACAACCAATTACATTCAATTTGGATTTGTTTGGCTAGTAGGTTGTGTGTGGAGGATATATTTTCTGCAAAAGGCACCCAGTACATGCACTTGGCCCTGACTGCTAATATGTGTGGCGGCACACCCACAAGCATGAGAATAAGCATAACTGTGTGCCATTGCTGAGACTTGAACCATGGTGGGGGTCATATGCAGTGCACCACTTAGACTGATCTAGCATACCACCATATTGACAAAACCCACTTAGGTAACTTCAAACTCAGTGCAACTGTGTATAAAGGTAAACTGTGTAGCATTATATAATGGCCCTTTGATTATAGAAAAATAGCTGACTATGGTAAAGACTGAAGAAACACTGCTCATAAAAGAATACAAATAAATGTCATTTATAAATTTAGCTTGAAGTTACTCAGTAAAGGCCACCCTTCATTCATTGGTAAGTAAAAGTTAAAACCATTATAGGTAAATTACCATTTTGTAGTCAAATTCAGTAAATTATTCTCAAATATGTCCCTTATAATGGATTTGAGGCACTGTAAAATCTGGGAGATTGTGAATAAGGGGCCATGGGCCAAGCAAAGCCCATAATCACTAAGGTACACATGAGGCTTTTAAGTCTCCTTTGGGAGTTGAATGCAACACATGATGTCTATCAGGGCTTGCTTAACTGATTAGAGCCATCTCTTTCTTTCATTAACGAGAGCTTATATGTTTGTGGAATATTACATAAATGCTTGAGAGATATTTTATTTATAGTTTTTCTTGAAATCAGCAAGGATTACAATTCCCAAATCATGAGAGGGAGCACTTTGGGTTAGAGCCTTGTTTTATGTCAACCAAAATCCACCTGTAATGTTAGCATGTATGTGTTTGGAGTTCAAATTGTGAGAATCGTCTTCTTTTTTGTGGCATTCAGGTTTGCTATGATGGTATCTCTGGGGATAGAACTGACGTCAAGGAAATTTTAAGGAAGTCATCAAATTTTAATTTCTAAAAAATAAATATAGGAAAAAGACATAAAATAAATTTGAATATTAATTATTGGTGAGCATGTAAATATTGACAAATATTAATGCATTGGAGAGTCAATGGATTCATAGTTGTTTTGCTATGGCATCTTTGATAGTCTATAGTAGTTATAGTTGGATTACCAATTAAACCTATTACACCCAACTTAAAATTGACAAGCCAGTGGAAGAGTATTTCATTGTCTTGTTCATTATTTGTTTCCATCAAACATAAAATGCGGCGTAGTCTTTAAATTAATATTTCTTTATTTTTGTGGTAAATTTTGTAGTGACCTAGGTGATTTTTGTTCCTTCCTAGGGCTTTAATTCTAGGGGTTTCAAAAAAAATTCAATAGAGCTTTACACAACAACATATATCACTTTACAAACACAAAATATTCCAGTCAATGGTAATATGATCTCTCGATGACACAATACACATAATTGACTTGTTCAACAACCAGTAATTGTTCCACTAATATTTCACAACATTGTCTATCAAATAATTTATTTATTTTTAATTTACTAGTCTAATTGTACTCTTCTACAACTTGCATAACCTGTAGTTTAGGATCACTTTGTAGATGTATTATTGCTTCACTGAAACCTCAGGAAATATTTCACCAAATCTCAACAATACATAATTTGCCTCAGGGAATGTGGCAGAGTTCCACATAAATTGATAAAGTGCCTTGAATGTTCCTTCGGGGTATGAACGACCTTGTCTCAAATATTTGTCCAACCATCACTTAGAAGATGACTGAATAACCTCATAATGGGAACAAAAAAGCATCAGAATAGGGTTCCAATGATCAACCGAAGTGCCTCAGGGGAGATGACGAGTCTGCTTCACGGGGGGCCGAGTTGATTCTACTGCAGTGGATTTTGACCCTGCGACTAGGTTGCAGCTCATGCGGCCTGCGGATGTCTGTGGGTGGCTAGGTTGTGGTTCATGCGGCCTGCGGAACTCTGCTTCAGGGAGACCGAAGTGTCTTAGTATTTCTCCCTAAAAATGCGAGGATACCCTCCGCAATTCTGCTACCCAAAATTTGTTTGTCACAAAGGGGAAAACACCCAAAAAATAGTCTTGAACAATCCAACAGGTTTGAGTTTTGGTACTTGATTGGCCACCAAATTTGATGTCTCTAGATAGATATATTCCCTACTTTTTCCAGAACAAAACTTAACAAAAGATAAGAGTAGGTTTACTAGCTAGGGTGGAGTCTTTCACGGGGTCTACCAAGTGTCCTTAACCAAAGTTCTACCAAGTGGTTCCATGAGAATAATGAAAACGAATAGAGAGAGAGGGAAACCTTGTTGAGGTCCTCTAAAGGCCTTGAAGAAATCAGAGGGACCCTCATTGCTGAGAAGAACAAAGGATGCAAAAGAAAAGAAATGTTACTCCCATTTGACCTATTGGGATGAGAAACTAGCTTAAGTAGAATTTCATGAAGAATGTCCCATCTAATCTTATTGTAGGCTTTAGCTAGATCAAGCTTGAGAACATTGCATCCTCCTTGTATTTAGAGAGTGGGTGACTTCTTGGACTATCACAAGGAAATAAAACATTTGGTGTCTTGGAAAATCTGCTTGTTCATCTGAAATCAATACTTGTAACTGAGTCTTAAATCTCAAAGAGGTAATCCTAGTTATAATCTTATATGCAGAATTGCATAAGGATATTGGCCTGAAGCTATTAAAACTCAAATCTCATTCCTATGGGATGTTTTTTATTAGAAAATTTGTGTTTAAATCTTTCAGCATAACCCTTGATTTCTTCGATTCTTCAACTGCTTCTAAGAAGTCTATTTTAATGATCTTCCGTGCCATCTGGAAAAATTCAATAGGGACCCATCGATACCATGTTCTTGAATGCGATTAAGCAAGTCCTCAACGGCCTTCTTGGAGACCATGCTTGGGAAAATTTGAGAATTACATATTTTCTACTTCAAAACTCTTTCCATGCTCTGAAAGGAGTTTTTGGAAGTAATTTACTACTTCCATATAGAGATTATTGTGCCTTTCCATTTCATTATGTCTACAGTGCTTGTTGTCTTTTTAGAGACGTGTTTAACTGATCTTTGACCAACACAGGATTATGGAAGAATATAAAGTTAGGGTATGCTACTTGAAGCCAATGAACTCTATATTTATGACGCAATAAAATTTCCTCTTTTTTTTAAGTTCTCCTCCAACTTGGCTATTGGTTGAACTTCCTTATTTTTAAAATCTAGAGATAGATCACTATTTCAAGAGATTATTGAAGGGTTTGCATTCCTAAATCTAAGGATTCCTTCTCTTTCAAAAATATACTAATAAGAACACTATTTCAAGAGATGATTGAAGGGTTTTCATTCGTAGCTTCAACGATTTCATCTCTTTTAAGAGTATTATGAGAGATCTCCTTGTTCCAAACTAATAGTTTGGATTTTTTAGATGTTGGAGTTTCTTTTGCATGATAAACATATTGGATCCCACCACTTGATAATCTTGCCACAACTTCTAAATTTTAATAAGGAAATCAAAGTGAGAGGGACACATAAGCTCTAATTTCAAGGGGTCCTTGTGTGGTTTGTCATCATTTTCTATGATTAGAGAGATCATCCCAAAGATATAAGAGGGATTGACCTGCTAATGATTTGAGAGGGTTCCTTTATGGATGAGAGAATCTAAGTCAAACTCAAAATCACCCTCTATCCAATCTTTGTTAAGAAGAAAACTCAAAATCACCCTCTATCCAGTCTTTGTTAAGAAGAAATATGTGTAATCTTTTCATAACAAAACCTTTCCCATTTATCTTTTTATTCCAAGTGAAATATCCACTTCTATGGGTAATGTAAATGTAGAAATAATTTTGGATAAAATCATACAAAATTGAATTTGGATTTCCATATAAGCTACAGCCACCAATAATCCATTGTAATTTATTCAAGACTTTCTCACTCTAGATAAAAAATTCAAGCAATTAGGCTTGAGGATTGTTAAAACAGGACCATAGACTGATAAACATTACTAAGGTAGAAATGTTTGTCCCATATTTTGGAGGGAACCTTATGGTTATCTGAAATCTAGCTTTATTAACATCTGGAACATCCAATATTTCCAAGGTCATCCATGTAGCTATCCCTCCACTTCTGCCCTATGGCCCTAATAGAGATTTCTTAAACATTATTTTATATTCTCCTTTTTGTGTCTTCCATCCTTCTTTCATCTAGCTTGGATTCTTGAACGAATATGATGTCTATTTTTTCTAGGATGATATTTTTTTAAGTGACCTTTATTTAACCTTTGGGCACATGCCTCTTACATTTCATGATAGCATTTTCATGAGGATGCAGAGGACTAAACATTGACTTTTCATTTATTATATATGACACAGTCATAGATGATCATTGAACAATAACAAATTTGTTTCATGAAACCAACTTTTGGAACCATCTTCAGTGGTCTCTATAAATGGAGCTCTCTAACCTAGGAGAAGTGAACCTTATTTAGTTCTAATGTCAAAGAATCCCCTTTTATTCCTTAAACAAAGCTTAAAATATTTTGTTATCATCTCTCTTTGAAGATCTGTGCACAAATATTGGACTTGTTTTTCATGATTCAATGACTTGGCCATGCCAAGACATTTTCAAGATTTTTCCTTATCGTCGTTTGTATGATAAAATCTCTAAATTCTTTGCTAGTGAAACTTATGTGTCCTCCTCCTTGATTGTTCGCCACCAACAAAATTTTAGGTGTGGGAATGCACACCATTCGAGCTGAAGTTACATGCCAAATCTACTTTCCTGAATTGCAGGGATTCTCTCATTAGATTCTACATGATTTTGGGTTTTTCAAAAAGAATTAATTCCCATGATTTTCCTATTTGTAGCCACAACTACTGTCTTTTGGAATGAAGGCTACAATCACCATTAATTTCCATTCAGCCAACCTTATCTATCGGATTTGGCACTTAGCTCTTTATTCCACATGAATTGTGCAAAGAAAATTCTTACAAACAAAATGACATCATATTGTGTGGTAAAGTAGAGTCTCCATATACCTTGTCGCTCATGCATGCTGCATGTTATTTTTAGAGTCCAATTCATCATCATGCCCCTATGCCAAGTCATTCTCTATGCTATGTGCCATTTGACTACTAGTTTCCACTTGTTTTCCACTCCATGGTCACTGCTCTAGATTATTCTAATCTAGGATGGAGATAGGCACGATGTAAGGGAGTGGAATGAAGTGGGATCATCCTGTTTGCCTTCCTCCCCTCTCCACCCCCTTTAGATTGATTGTTGAGGAGGCAAAGAATTAGGATGGAACATATGCAGAGAAATGAAGCGGGGTGGGTGGTGTGCTTGATGCATAACGACTGGATAAGGGCATGGATTTTCTTAGCATATTGGGGATATCTATGACCTGGTCTTGGCTCTCTTATAAAAGTTGAGTTTTCCAATATAATTTTTCTCTCTAAATTCTCTAGATTCATGGGACATTTCGTGTGCCTTTTCCCCTCCATCATTCTAGATAAGACAATGGAGAGGCCAAGGAACTGGTGCAGGATAATGGATTTCATTGTTACATTTGCTATTGGCTTAACCTTTGTGGCTGCAAACCTGACATTGTTTTCTGGGGATTTTAAAGTCACATTAGCAGCTAATCATGTGAAGATAATGGCAGACAAGTCAATAGAGCTCATCTTGGATAAAAATTCAGGTGGGTATTGCTCAGTCCTGTTTCTGATAGTTATAGTCTATGAAAGTTTTTTATTGGAATTTGTTTGGAAAATATTATGCAGCAAGTCCTCTATGTAATTTTAATTTGGTTGGGTAGGTGCAGGATTTGTATCGAAGCATGAGTACATGTTCGGTCTTGTAAGCATGAAAATCAAACTTGTGGCAGGGGATTTTGCAGGGACGATCACTGCTTTTTATGTGAGTATTCATGATCTTTGTTATTGAACAATTCAATCTGAAATAATATTAACACAAATTCAATTTGAAATAAGATTAAGATTTGTGTCAAGTGTGAGACCAAATCAAAGTAAAATAAAATATAAATTATTTTTATTTTTTCATCCTCCTCTGGAATATTAAGGAGCCAAGTGAGTATTCATGATCTCTATTACTGAACATTTCAATCTGTAATAAGGTCATAGTTTCTAATGTGAGTATTCATGGTCTCTGTTGTCGAACATTTCAATATGAAACAAGGTCACTTCTTTTCATGGGAGTATTCATGATCTTTGTTATTGAACATTTCAACCTTAAACAAGATTTGTGTGTTTTTTGTGAGTATTCGTGATCTCTGTTGTTGAACATTTCAATCTGAAACAAGGTCACTGCTTTTCATGTGAGTATTCATGATCTCTGTTATTGAACATTTCAATTTAAAACAAAATTTGTATTAGGTGTTAGACCAAATTAAGAAATTAAATAGAAACTATTTTAATCTCTATTATTTTAATTTCTTTCATTCTCTCTGTAGGAGTCAAGTGAGTTGTTCACAACATATTGCATGGGTAACCCAGGGTAATTGTCCATGATACCATTTGTTAGGATCATGAAACATCGAAAGACAAAGAATCACTGAGAGATTCGAGAGAAGTGGTGGTGTCTCTGCTGGATCCCACTAGACACGGGGACATTTTCCTAAAGTCTTTCTCACCAGACAAGAAGACAAATTTATCTGGAGTCTTTTCCATTGGACAAAAGGACAAATTTACCTAGAGTCTTTCAACTTTTAAATAGGTTACATTAATTAAATATAGATACAAGACTCCACCAGACAAGAAGACAAATTTATCTAGAGTCTTTCCCACTGGACATAGGACAAATTTACCTATAGTCTTTCAACTTTTAAATAGGTTATATTAAGTAAAGATAGATACGGGGAAAAAACATGGGTTCTCAAAAACTTAAACTTGGAGCTTAAAACCAACGGTTGGAACTTGAAACCATCTGTCAAATGTCAAGTAAAGTTTACCTAAATTATAATTACTAAGCCACCAACTAGCAATTATGATTTTAATAAGAGATAAATAAGTTGTTGGTTATGCTAATAAATTATAATTACATCTTTATTATATTATATAAATATAATAAAAACATAAACTTATATATTACTTTCTATAATATATAATGGAAAACCTCATCCAAACCATTTCAGAAGATTTGAATTTGAATCGAATCTAATCATTCCTAAACTTGAATTGTGTGACATAGCCTTTAATTGAAACTCCTTGAAGCTAAATTTAGCATCAACTTTTGAAGTCAAGTTAGTGGATATTATCATATAATACAACCAAAGTAGACTTTTAGAATGGATATTGATTCATTCAAGGTTGGAGCTTAAGGCCCTTGACACTTCTCGCTCTTATTGGTCAAGGAAGCCATCATGGGTAACACTTAGTCCATAGATACAATATTTTTTGTAATAGTCTTATTTTTTAATTGTAATATAAGAAGCATTGCTTTCCCTTTAAAGGGAAGCAACATTATGTGAGATTGAAGGGGACAATAATTATAAAGGGAAACAACATTATGTGAGATTAAAGGGGACAAGAATTACAAAAATAAATCTGGAGTGAATTCTAGCTTGTGTGGAGAGATATAGAATGAATTAAATCTCTAAATGAAGAAGTGAGGTTGAAATTGCTATAGTAGTTAGTCCTTTTTAATCTGGTATCTTTAAGTTTGGAAGTTGTTCTAGTCATCAAATAAGTTGGACAATATTTGATTTGGACAATTACAATTTGTTAGAGAGCATTTAGGTATGACCATGCCTTGGATTATTTTGCAAATGGAACTAATTTCTAAATTTGGATGGTAAGAAAAGTAACGTATAGTAGACAAACTTTGTGTTTATAATTTTAAAATTTGTTTAATGGTTGCATTTTAGGGTCATTGTTATTGATTGTTGTATTTTGACATCTTGAATTAATTAATAATGAGAAGCACTCCCAATTAGTTTTCTAGACCCTATAGCTAGTAGGATTCAAGCATATAGCTCATTATTCATAATTGCATCATATATACTTCCTTCTTTTTACTTTTTGACATGCAAATAAGTCTTTTAGAGGCATATTTTTATTTATCACAACATATTTACAAGGTCAGAAATCAATCTTTGGTGTAATTGCATATTTTAGGTTTGATAATTATAGATCATTTATAGGCTATCTTCAAAGTTTCACTTCTTAATTTAGTGTTCAACTGAACATATTGAGTTCTATATACATAACCTTTTTTTCCCTCCACCACTTCTTGTAACCTCCATAACCATTAGGTAGGGACATGCAGTTTCGATGCTATTTTGTTTGTTTAGTAAAAGATTTTCCAACCCTTTAAAAAGTTTTATAAAGTTTCAAGACATAATTTTTTAAAGTCTAATTCTTTAAAGGGTGCTAGCTCAATGGAAGAGCACCTGCTTTATAAACAGGAGGTTGGTGGTTCAATTCCATCGTGCCCTGATATTCATATGAAATTGTGACAATTAGTTTTTGGTGACAAAGACTCTTTTGACCATCACCAATAAGCTTATGGTGATATTTTTCGACCCTCACCAATATATGAAATGGTTATGGTCAACAAATGCCACCATATATATGCATCAATAGTGACGACCATAAAAGGTCTATCACCATAAATCATTTTTGTTCATATGAAATGGTGATGGTCACTATCTGTCATTATAATAATTATTCGTGACAGACCTTGAATGTCACCACAACACCGTTATTTTTGGTAATGTGGCCTTTGGTGACAAACGCTTTTTAGACTGCCACCAATAAGCTTATGGTGACATTTTTTTACCCTCACCAAAATATGAAATGTTGACGGTCAATGAACGTCACTATATATATCCATCAATAGTGAATACCATTAAAGGAACATCACAATAAATTGTTGTTGTTCATGTGAAATGGTGACGGTCACTATTCTTCATTGTAATCGTTATTCGTGACAAACCTTGAATGTCACCACAACACCTATATTTTTGGCGACGCCACCTTTGGTGACGTTCAATTTTTTTGGTGATACATGATAAAGTCTGTCACCATTGCTCATATGAAATGGTGACGATCACTTTTTGTCATTATAAATCATTTTTGGTGACGGACCTTGAATGTCACCACAATGCCTATACTTTTGGTGACACCACCTTTGGTGACGTTCAGTTTTTGGTGACGAAGGCTCTTTTGACCATCACCAATGAGCTTACGGTGACATTTTTTGACCCTCACCAATATTTTTTTTCTTGTAGCGTAGATTGGATTGTGCAGATGGTTATGGTTACGATATTTAGGTTTGAACCGACATATTTGTGATATTATGTTGTACTAATCTAGACTGATTGTGCATATGTGGTTATGCATGAATGACACTTATTTATTAGCTTATGATGTGAACATTTTAGCTAGTTATTGTCATGGATATCATGACCTTATTTATGTTTGAGTTGATGTGTTGTGAATTTATATCGTGCTAATCTCAATTGATTGTGCAAACAAGATAACCTCCCCTGAGACACATTAAGGTATGGGTTTGCATATGTCATATATTTAGTGTTTGAATGTTTGATTAAGTCGTTTATTTGGTGTTTGAGTGTTTGGTGTCTATTATGTCATTTATTTTTTGTCTGAATGTTTTATTACTTGCATGATATATGTATGTGTCTATAAGATTGCATGAAGGAATGATCTTGTTTTAAGATGGTTGTACTAACACATATGTGCTGAGACAACAGATATGTGCTTGAGTGTAAGTAGGTGCTAGTTGTAGTAGTATGAGTAATAATTGTGAGTTGATTATGAATTAAATTGTGAATTAAATCGAAATTCTATTCTCATAGCAACTTGTAGTAGTTAACTAAGTTAAATTGACTTAGTTGACTTAGGAAATTCGAGTTGGCAGTCTATCTAGAGTCATGTAGAGTAATCCCTAAATTTTAGGGGCCTATGCTGAGTTATCTTGATTTGTAATTTATTAACTCAGTCGAACTGAGTTATAGTGAGTTAAACCAATTCTAACTATTGGAGGAACTAGTAGGAGGTCTAGAACCAATTCTAATTGTTGGAGGACCTAGTAGGAGGTCTAGTAGTGGGGACGGACACCAGTGCATCCTCAGTGCCACACCAGTTAACTGAATATTCACACATAAATAACTCATGCATGTCAATTCAAAGGAAGACTCAGTTGAGATTAGAGTTCAGGGACAATGTACTATCAGTTGTATAATTTTCTGAGTTATACAAATCGTGCATGCAATCAGTTGAGGGCATATGGATGGATTGCGTAGTTATGGAGTGAGGATTTCCCAATTAAATATGGGCTAATTCTCTTAGGAATTGTGCAAGGAAGTAGGAGCTTGGCAGGCAGCAGAATTCGCTAAGTGTTGGCTTGATCTGGCTTGTGAGGTAGAGAGATAAACTGTACTTGTGCAGGAATTGTTTGGGTTGGACAAGCATTGTATTTTCTTCTTACATCTTCTGGTTAATGCAATATAGATAGTTGGAGTTTTGAGCAGTTGCTTTCCCCAAAGAAATATTTTGCTATGTGAAATTGATATTCTTCTTGTTTTTCTTATTATTTTCATTGATCAATTTTGGTTTCCACCGAAGAGTAGAGTAGATTCTTGTCTTGTGTTTTAGCATATCATATAAGATGTTGAATCTACAATAAAAATCTACATGGTATTGAAGCTAAAGACAATATAGAAGAGGATAATGTGAGTTTGTTGTGCTGGTGAAATCAAATTTACAAGTTCATACTTCAGAGTCAGCAGTATGTCATTCTACGATTTGAGACTTGAATTTGCCCTAGAGGAAAACTTGAATTACATAGCTTGGAAGGATGGGATGGAGGCAGTGTTGGAAGAAAACAACCTCAAGAAATTCATAGATCATGATATTCTGAAGCCTCCAACATCCGATGCTAAAGATCTTGTTTAATGGAGAAAGTGTGTGGCAAAAGTGAGAAGGATTATCCTGGAAGGAATTCGGAATCACATTGTCTCGAATCTCCAAGGTAAGGAAACTCCATTCGCAATGTGGAAGGCATTGACAGACCTGTTTAAAAATAGCAGTGACCATAGGAATTTAGCACTTAAAGAAAAAATCAGAAAGATCAAGATGGATAAGGATGACTCAATTAGTACTTGACCAAGTTCACTCAATGTTGGGATGAACTCGGAAGTGTCAGGATTATTGTTTTCGAAGATGATCTGGTGAGCCTAGAACTTCTAGGACTTCCCAAGAGCTGGCACAATTACCAAGACTTTGTTAGTGGTAGGGAGAAGCTACTAGAGTGGGAGAAGTTGTGGTCCGACTTGGTACAGGAAGAGATTCAGCGAAACACCAGAGGTAGATCCTCATCAAAGCATGATGATGAGGAGAATTGTGCCTTAGCGAGTAAGGCAAAGAAAGGGAAGGGGAAGTCATCCCATTCCAAATCATATTCTTGTCAGGGCAGCAAGAAGAAGGACATGTCGAAATTCAAGTGCTTTCACTGTCACGAGCTGGGGAATTTTGCCACAAAGTATTCACTCAATCAGGCCAGTAAGAAGCCCTCAAGAGGAGCGGCAGGTGAGGCTCTTGCTTCACAATTTGAATTGGACTTTACCCTCATCACTTGTATGGTGTCATCTATGATGGGTAGTGTGTGGTACCTAGACAATGGAGCTTATTTCCACATGATTGGTAACAAATAGCTCTTCAGTAACTTGGAGGAGAAGGATCTCTAGATACATATTGAGATGGGTGATGATGGGAGGTATAGCGTTACCGAGATCGATACAATTACCTTTCAGAGGGAGTCAGGTTCTCCCCTCACTTT